>OU744252.1:6252500-7502500 GCA_916610215.1 Omphaloscelis lunosa
TACTAGGTATGAGAGGACAGTGTAGGTCTATCAACAAGTACCAGGTACTTAGTAAAATAGAAAATGGTCCAAAAGTCTACAGCCTACAACGTTATCACATTCACAAAATCTAAAAGAAAGAAATCTATAAAAAAAAACTATATAAAAAAAAAGATAAAGAAAATAATAAAAATAAGAACCTATTTAAACCATATCATTGATTAAAATACCCGTTACTACGTAGAAAAATATGATTATAACTAAAATAAAGCCTAACGATTTATCCTACCTATTCAAAGCGATGGAAATCATTTTCACCACACAGTAAACACCGTGTTTTTTTTTTTTTTTTTGTATTTAATAAAACATAATTATTTCACTCAAATATAATTTATCGTAATCCCATCACAACATATTTTTATCTGGAAATTTGAAGGACTGACTTGATCTGTCAATAGACCGGCTTCCATCTTGGATTCCGCTCCCGACAATTTCTATTCACATTTTCTGTCTTCCAATATCGTTACTTTCAATCGCTGTATCTCAGTTAGTAACGGTTTTTGCTACATTTGATCAATTTTATAACTTACCTTTTTAAAGAAAAAAACGTTTTGGTATTTTTTTATTTAGATTGCAGGAGATCAAATTGTAAAAGAGTAAAATATTACTTTTCCGCTTAGGTAATCTCTTCTGCTGCGCGATATATTTAGAAGTTACACTAAGATTACAATTATGTCTTTTTCTGATTGCAACATTTATACGTTTTCCATATATACCTACGTCTCTTAGTGTTTATTGTAACTTAATAAATGACCCCATTATTACCTGTTCAGGATAAAATATTCGAAATAAATAACTCGCTGATTTTGATCATGATTCCCTGTTACCTTCAGATACTAAGGGGTTAGTTATGGATTACTGCTACAACAAAGCGTTGGACCTATTTATTAGTGTACCCCAAATTGGAACAATAGATAACACGATGTACGATAACACTTTATCGCCACACCACTGATGTTGAAATGTCAGTTCAGCTTCCATAATTAAGGTTCGACTGCTGGTTTAATTTAATTTAACAATTGTTTACACCGTTTCAATTTTAAAACATTTTTTATATAAATCGTAGGTCAGGTAACAATTTATATAGGTGAGCACCGCATGCTCCATTAGCGTAATAAATTGTGACACAATGACTATACTATATAATTAATAAAAAAGAAGGAAAAACAAAAGATACAAATTTAATATAACGTGAGATAATGAGAGTTTTAAAATAACATCAAAAACAAAATTCGCCTAAAATAAAATATTTAAAGATAATTACAACGATTTTTTAAAATGACAATGATTTAAAGCGGCATTTTTATTGTAGGTAGTTCTGGTAAATTAAAAATTACAATTAAAGTGCATGTTTATTAAGGGACCGTGCACGAAATCGACAGATTTTGATCAATTTTGTGCATTCGTTGTGAGAAAGGGAAACAGAATTTAAACAAAGTTATTTGTGATTTGAGAAGTGTAATTCTTTGTCTTGACGTTTGATCGTTTCGTTAGAGGAAACTACTTTTTATATTGAGAATTAAAAAATATCATCAACATCATTATATGGTCTACTTGTACATAGAGGAACCACTTTTTTCAACTTCCACAAAATATAGTAGAAATAAAATGTGAAATAACCGTCTTTTTTTAAACCCTGTTTGAGATGTATTTTTTCCTATTATTTAGCAATACCATATCAATATCAGAAATTTAAAAATCACACATTACTCTTCAGCTATCTTTGAAATAAAATCAAAATTTTATTTTAAGATCTTCATTAAGTAAATCAAAGGCGAAATAAACCATATTTTCGAGAGCGCTAAAGTGATGCAAATATAAACAGGTGCTGTGACTTACACGAATGGTTAGCACCTTTTTTTTTTAATATGGCAACTCGCAGTTTTGACCACTAAGGTCTTGGTTGCTTAACCGGACTTTCCTGTGGGTGCCTTAAGCTGCTACACTTAGAGCCTCTAGCCAGGAGCAAGTAAACTATACTAAATTAAAACTAGGCGAACGCTCGCTAAGGGCACCCCCTGTGGGGTACGAACCTCGGCTTAGGGCGTCGCTGAGGGGAGGACAGCAAGAAAGGACAGGCTGGATCAAAATTGGTTTAAATCATGATTATTATGCGGGGTAGTTTAAAGCTACGTGCTCAGCGGCAACAACTTGCTGGCACCTCGTTTTCGAGCAAGGGTCGGGGAGGTGGTTTAGCACCACAAAAACTGTACTTTTATACTTGCACAGACTTAATGTTTCAATTATTTCAAGCTTTCTTACAATGAGATAAGTAATTGACGAAAAAGGGTTTTTTTCGTGCACGGAGCCTTAACAAGTTCGGCAGTGAAAACTGAGCAGTAAACTTAATAAAAATGAGCCATAAGAATTATTTTTATGGTTAATAACTAACAATTAAGCAGTTAAATGGCAGTTAACAAATCTAAATAAGTCGGTAAGAAATTTAACTTGGTAGTAGCGCTCGGCGGCCGCTTCGACGGCACCGCTCGCTTCGCTTGGTCGGCTCGCGCGCGGCTGGTTAAAGTTCTAACCTAACCCATTTGGTCGGGTTGTCCTGGCTTAGTTACTGCAACCAATTCGGCTAGCACGTGGCTGGTGACGGTTCCAACCTAATCTATGAACTGCCAAACTATTTACCTAACTGCCCATTCTAACGTTTTTAATGGCCATTCATTTATTGTTGAGTATTTTTTGTACTGATGTTATAGGTTGAAATAACCAACCAATTGTCTTTTTATTACTCTTCATGGGTTACTGTCACACTAATTTACCAACCACCGGTAAAATGACTGCCAGTTATTTTTTTTTTCAACTGATCACTAAAGAAAGAAAAAAAAAAGAAATCATTTATTTGCTGATAATGTAGGTATACATATAGGTTGGAATATTTATTAAGTGTCCCGATACATTTTACCTTACGGCATGCAAAATATTGGGTTTGAATTAAATATTAATAATTATAGATACAGCTATTTCGATCATTATTAGCCATAGTCGAATTTAATTGGTTGTTACAGATCAGACATCAAAACCAAAAAAAAAAAAAAATATAAATATAACTCTAAACCTCGTTAATATTTAAATAACAGTTGTCAAAACGATTACCCCTTTTAAAATAACCTAATGTAGGTATCCCAAAAATTTCTGGTTCCGACAATTTGCTAAACGGATTTTGTTCTACAAATTTCGATGTAAATTTTCTAGAAATGTTTTCAGTAACAAACATAGATACTGATTGGGTGTTTCCCAAAGCGATCGATGGATTTGAGTTCAGGAGATAAAAGGGATTCGTCAGATATTTGTACTCGTTTTTAGGGTTCCGTACCCAAAGGGTAAAACGGGACCCTATTACTAAGACTCCGTTGTCCGTCCGTCTGTCTGTCCGTCTGCCACCAGGCTGTATCTCATGAAACGTGATAGTTAGACAGTTGAAATTTTCACAGATTATGTATTTCTGTTGCCGCTATAACAAAAAATCTTAAGAGTGCTCCCATATAACAAACGTGATTTTTTTGCACGCGTTTATAGATAATGGTACGGAACCGTTCGTGCGCGAGTCCGACTCACGCTTGGCCGGTTTTTTGGGTATCATTTTGTATGATAATTACAAAGGGTATTTTTTTTTTGATGAGACGGAGGCAATAAAACGATCAGATTAATTCTTTTACCGTTAAAAGCTTTTTTCTTTTTTTCGTTTAAGTGGATTATGTTATATCGTGATATTGGACAATTTTGTTTGATTGGATGAGATCACTTTTTCAGACAGACATATCTGTAAACTTAATTGATATTACGCACTTTCAAATCCTCGCGGATTTTGAAACGTATGTACATTACCACGTGTTTTTGGCGCAGCCGTGAGGCACACACGGTTGTTTTTAAAAATTATTTTTTATTTTCACTTTGTTATTTGTGTTTTGTGTTTCACGAACTGTGTCCAAATAAATGTTTTTCTTTCTTTCTTTGTTTTGAAATTTCATTTTAGTTCTCTTGCAAATAACCCAATTTATTTGGGATCGGTACAGCATGTCTTCTTATTGAATCATCATAATCAGCTAATAATGTTCCCACTGCTAGGACACAGGCCTCCTCTCTGTGAGAGAGAGTGAGCCGTAACCCACCACGCGGGCGGTAGATGTCACATATATGTCTTCGAATTTTTGTTCTTGGACAAGTCGGTTTCCTTTCCTTCACAGTTTTGAGAGATTCTCTTGCAAATTGCCTAATTTATTTGAGATCGACGTAGTGTCTTCTAATTTCATACTTCTCTATTATACATCATCTTAGTAGTTACCCCTTTCTAGCGATATCATCTTTCACACAGTCCATCCGTCGTTTCTTAATGGTCTTCCCCTAATTTTATAGCCATCCACATTCATACTCAAAATTTTCTCATGACATTTTACTCATTCCTTCTTTTCATTCCCCATTCCTCATGAGTTTTGAAACGTACCTGCCTTAATCGTGTAACGATTATATTTTTTAATTGATAGCACACTATCGCACTAATACTCAAGATTATTTAAGTTGCCTAGCATGTTTTTCTCTCAATGGGACTATTTAGATTATGGTCTGTCATTTTAACAATTCATCATCATTCCACACGTGCTCCTCACATCCAGCAGATTCACACAATCTTCACTGGGTCGACGGTCCATCTTGTGGAGCCAACTCAAACAAAATAATCCATATTAATAAAATAAATGCGAAGGTTAATCTGTATGTCTGTCTGTTACCTTGACACGCTTAAACGGTCGAACGGATTTGGACGAAAACTGTCACAAGGATAGCTTTGACATGAGTAGGGACATAGGATGCTTTTTATCCAGGTAACGTTCCCGAGGGATAATTTCCTACCGTCACGCGGGCGAAGCCGGTAGCAAAAGCTAGTGATAAAATATTTAAACTCCCAGATATCACGGCCCCCGAGGTTTTCCCAATACTCTGTATTGGACCATGATCCTCTAGAGTATCGCCATAAATCTTATTATGGACACATTTGTCTGAAATGTGACCGTTACAGCAAAATGTTGGAGAAGTTATTTATTAGTTTCGCCCTATTTGACCGGGGTTCGGCCAATATTTTAGATTGAACCAGTGCGTTTGATTGCAACGCAATAAATTATTGCTAAATCTCTATATAACCCGATACATTTAGACGCAAATGTGTTAACAAAAGATATTTTGCGAAAAAGCGTTCTTGACTTTTTTCATAAGGTAATATTTTTTACGAAAAAAACTATTGTCTTATAGTTCAATTACCGACGTGTGATAAACTAATACCAATACAAACATACTTAGTTTGTCTTGTTTATGTTATAATTTGTTAGCTATAGAAATGCTTTTTATTCTTCACTAGCGGCGCCCCATGGTTTCACCCGCATAAGTCTCGATCCCGTAGGAATATCGGGATAAAAAGTATCCTATATCCTAATTTAGGTCGTCTATCCATGTACCAAATTTCATCCAAATCCGTTCAGCCGTTTTAGCGTGATAGCGTAACAAACACACATACATACAAACATACAAAAAAATCAAAATTTTTCTCTTTATTTATAATATTGGTTTAGATGTTACTTATTATTTGTTCAAGAATTACATTACACGTTCACAACCACATACCAACTCCATTATTGAAATAAATATTTCCATCCAACTCGAAAATAAACAAGAAAGAGACTTTTGGTCAGCGGCAAAAAACGCACTTACCTATAAGCTTAGAACTTATATAACGTTAATGATGACCTGAAACTTCAAACAAGTTGCAAGTACCGGATCAAAAACTACTTAAATTTAATACAAATTAAGCAAACTTAATTGTAACGAGTGTACAATTAAGTTTTATCCAATACATAACCGGCAGGGGCACTAATGACCTAGTCGAGCCTCCATTTGAAATAGTTTACTCGTAATCTGAGGGTTGGCTCCGCTGTCATTTGCCTGTAACTTAACATGGGCACGATTTACGAAGGAAATTCTGAATGATGAGATAATTGATGAAGGCAGTTTTTGAATGTTATAATAAAGTCCGGTACCTAATATTAAATATTAAGTTTTCGACCGCCTCGTTGGTCTAGTGGTCGCAAACCGCTACTGCTGAGTATGAGGTCCTGGGTTCGATTCCCGGGTCGGGCAAGGTGTTATTGGGTTTTTCCATCTGGAATTTCTCAGTAGCAGCCCGGAGTCTGGATTTGTGCCCCGTTGATGGCAATAGGCTCGCCCCCTATTACATGGGACTTAAACGTAACTGGCGAAATGCGGGTGTACTATAGGTACACCTCTGCCTAACCCTTCGGGGATTACAGGCGTGATGTTATGTCATGTTAAGTTTTCGACCGCTGTTCTTTTCGGCATTTGTCAATCGTAAGTTAAGGTATCTAATCAATCTAACTAGACTGTATTGTCCCATTGCAGAGCAAAGGCCAAAAATTACTTCTTCTCCCTTTTCCATACATTTCTGCCTTTTGCTAGTGTTGGCATTCCTTTCGGTAGGAGTCAAGCTCGTCCCATCATCATCGTCTCGGCCTGCCGCGATATTTTTATGCGAACTCAAACTCGAACCCAAAGCATTTATTTCAATTAAACCATTTACAGGCACTTGAATTTTCATAGAGTCTGTCAGTTAGTCAGAAAGTTGAAGCTAGTTGTCCATTCCAAAAACGTAGATCTTTATGGAGAGGAACGGGCAAGAAACTCCAAGGACACTCTTTTAAATATAGATATTACAAAATTCTGGGTACATTATTCTTGTTGCTTCTATATGTGAGAAAAATGAATAAAAAAGAAACAAAAGCAAATGAAAATATAAGATTAAAAATAAGCCCTGGCAGAGAAGAGATGACCAGTGACGGCACCCGTTCACGAACATCACGCGTGGATCAGCACTATCCAGCTCAACCATTTTGTGGGGAACCGAATGATCCAACACAGCGTTTAGTGGAACCATGGAGCGTCCTGGGGGTTCGAATTTCAAAACCAATCATACGGACGTTACACAGAAAACCGTTAAGCTTAAATGGGACTGGGCCGGACATATCTGCCGCATGTCAGATGACAAATGGGCTAAAATAAGTTAAGGTATAAAATATTTAAAAAAAACTGTGGCACTCCAAGAGTGCCGACAAAGGTGAAAAATTGAACAAGATCGCCTTGGTGGAAGAAAAATACTTGTATAGAACATTGGTCAGTAACCTTATCTAAATAAAAAGCACAAACGCATTTAAAAAAAAAAACGTACTTCCGAAACCTTTAAAGTAAAGATACTTGCATAGAACATTGATCCGTAACGTAATATAAATAAAGAGCACAATCGCGTTTACAAAACCTTTAAAGTAAAAATACTTTCATAGAAAATTGATCCGTAACGTAATATAAATAAAAAGCATAATCGGGTTTACAAAAATGAGGTGTCGTCATGGTGTCGCGAAATCAATGGTTTACTCCCATCTCAAAAATGCCCAACGCGCCTAAAGAAGTTTTGACTTCAATACAGATTTTCCGGACTCCGGAGTCTTATTGTAATATTTAGGTTTCGGTAGGTAGGTTTTTAACAAAATAAAGTTGTCATTTAATTCGGAAAATGTTTATTTGCGAAACGAAGGACGATAATACACTAGTAAGCTTTTCTTTTTTCACATGATTATTTGCGAATTTGCAAATGTGTGAAGCAAAAACTTTTAGTCGATTCAACAAAATATTTCAATAACTTAGTAATAATTTAACCCGTTTGAAAATATTGCCCAATTCGACAACGCTTATCTTAAAAAACGTTAAAAAATATTCGTATTCAATGTGAATAAAACTATCAAACTGCACACAGATCGTTCTAAGGACTGTCGATTTCGCATCCCCTCGAATAATATATTAAACAGCATTATGGGTATCTGACTGCAACTTAGGCAATAAACTTAGATCCTAACAGTATGAAACTTACTTACTTCAACTATACAAAGTTATTCGTAGATGCAAAAGATGTCGAAAGCTAGAGAATTTTTCGTATGAATGCATAAATTTAGGTTGTTACGAGAGCAGTGGTGGCTGAGTGTTAACAGCCGCGACTTACGAGTTGTAAGTCGTGGGTTGGAACCCAGACAGGCGCTTTACATTGTGTAAATTATTTCTTCACCACTGAACTCAAAACGGTGAAGGTAACCGGCATGTCCTAGAAACAAAAATTCAAAGACATGAAACATCTAGAATGCCGCACTGGACCCGTGAAGAAGGCCTGAGTTGGGACACAGGCCTCCCTTCTGTGAGAGAGAGTGCGCTGTTTATTTATTTATTTATTTAAACTTTTCACACTCAAACGGTACAAAGGCGGACTTAATGCCTTAGGAATTCTCTACCAGTCAACCAAGGGTGGTGAAGAGATTGGATGGCAGGTGCTCTGTTTAAGAGGAACAAAGAAAAAATTATTAAAAATATATCATTAGAAAAATATAGGTAGGAACAGTACATAAATAGGTTATAACTTATAATACACATACATATTTAATGTAATATACATATATGGTGTATGGTTTAATGTAATATACGTATCTGGTGGCCGTCCTGATATCAAGAGGAAGCGCTGTTGTTCTCACTGCTGAGGCAGTGAAAACATGGCTAATTATGCTTATGCTATATTATTACTAACAGATCATTTTGAATAAAGCCCTGTCTGTGTCACTAGTAAGACTTTAGGAAAGCGAATGAGTAGGCTGAAACTAATTACTATTAGCAATTCCTAATCATGCAAATAATTATAATAAACACATACCCCAAAATACATGTCCTTCGCTGATAATTAATTCATAGATATGAGATAACAATTTGGGTGACTTAAAATAAAAATAAACCAGCCCCAAAAGGTTTCAAACATTTTTAATAAATCATCAACATTTCAGCCGAAAGACGTCCACTGCTGGACATATGCCTCACCCAAGCACCGCCACTTTCGTTGATTTTGTGCTCCCCACATCCAGCGGATTCCTGCGGCCTTCACAAGGTCATCGGTCTGTGCTCACGTTTTCTGAACTTATTATTACTTTATTTTCTATATATGCATAAATAAAAATAAAACTATCAACTCGGTTCAAAAATCCGATGCATTTCGAGCCATCTTATTACATGGGCGCATCTAAAGCTGTCACCGGTTTAACGCTTAGCTTACGCTATACGATGCGACAAAATCCCGCGCTGTATCTATAGTTTGTTCCAAAAGTTTCTGATGAAAATATAAACAAATGGATCAGAAAATGTTCCTGAGTATGCCAATTTGCAGTTCAAACTGAGTGCTTTACTTGGTTATTTGAATACTTAAACCCGAAAATCTAATTTTAAATCAAACAATTGAGGTTAATTTTAGTAACCGACTTCAAAAAAAGAAGAGCTTATGTGTTTGTGTGGATGTTTTTTTTTCAACCTAATTGATGTCGATGATTTTTCAATTACAATTTAATAATGTTATTCAAACAATAATTGTTGGAAAAAGTGTTGAGATATAAAGTTGTAACCTTCTTAATACAAATGAATGTGTTAATCATTGCCTTTAGTAAGTGATTTAACCTGGACAGGGTTTGTTTACAATTTCGTCAGATACTTTTAGAATAGAGCATGCGTCGTGCTTGCTCCCGACCGACGTGAAAAATCCCGCATCGCACGTCGTTCTTGTCCCCAATACTCGGTATATGTGAATAGTTAAATTGAAATTCTCTAGAGTTGAGTGCCCTCACAACTTTGCAGAGTATCACCGACTGTATCTAGTTTAGAGTTTCGTAAGTTTTCTACGAAGAATTTTCAAACCTATTAAGCTTGCGAGGTTTAGCGCGAAGTGTTAGTTTAGTTTTATTGATTACAAACTGAAATGATGCAGCAGTGTGATACTCTTATTTTACATAAAAAAATATCTGCTATGATATTTATGTCAAAATTACCAATAAACGTCTAAAATCAAATTACTACCTAGATTACTAGCTTCATCATTCTGAGTGACCGTCTCCTTGACAATTCAAATGTGCTTATAAAATCGGTATAATTGAAATAAATACTTTAAGTTTGAGTTTAATTAATAACATTTTGAGTTCGCTATTGGTACCTTAAACAACAAGGCCAAACAAAAAAATACACCACAGCCGGTTCTCCGAAATGAAGTGGAAATTAAAGCCATTTTTTCACGGACTTTGTCTATTTTTTGTTTACACATTTACATTCCTAATCGGAATTCCCAGTCGCCGGTGCCGCCACCTTTTTTTTTTTTTTTGGGTGGGAAATCATCAAATAACTTCTCCCGCTCTGGGCGGAGCGGGAGGGCGTGTCAGACTCTTACTGACTAAAACCCACCCGTGTTCCTTCGGTTGCCCTGTTGCCGGGGGCCACGATCTCCCTTTCGGTTTTCTTCGCACCCCCGGCAGGCATCGGCCCTAACGGACCCCGTCAATTCTGCTGACATCTCTTTGAGGCGCGCGTAGAACACAACGCGCCGTCGACCCGGGCCTGGTCCTTATCGGACGGCGAGCTACCCATTGCTCACCGCCCGCAAGCCCGCGCCTACGGTGGCCGGAAATCGGCCTGCGATTCCCGACGCCCTGGGCGTCTCCTCCTGCGGCGGTTAGGGTTAGGGGCGTGAGGGCGCGAAATTTGCCTCTCCCTCACGCGTTCCGCCTCCTCCTTCGCGAGCATTACTGCTTCGCAGAAGGAGGTGACGGCCTCCCATTTCCTCTCGCTCCCTACCATGGCCCTAATCAGGGCCGGACGCGAGAGATCACCGCCGCTGATCGCCTCCACGAGGACACGGCGATGCTAAGCCCAAGCCGGGCACCGTATGCTCCACCGTGTCCTCCGGGCGATCCACACAATGGTGACACCCGGGCGTTTCCTCCCGCCTTATCCTGAACAGGAACCTCCCGAAACAGCCATGTCCGATGAGGACCTGTGTCAGGCGGAAGGTGAGGACGCCGTGGCGCCTCTCTAGCCACTCCTCAAAGAGGGGACTTATCGCCGCAATTGTGGCGTGCCCAGCACTGGGTTGCGACAATCGCACTCTCCATGACGCCATGAGATCCCGCCGGAGCTCCGTCCGCTGTGCCGCGATTTCTCGCGGCAGCGGAGTTAAGCCCCGGCGTTTCGCCTCCTCGCGCCACTCCCAGATGTGCGCGAGGACCTTTGCCTCCAGACGCGAGTGACGCGAAATGAATAAATTAGTCTCATATGTGTGAAAGAATATAAATACATGAAGCTACCAGGAACCCACAATCTACAGCAGTATTAATTTAAGATGACTAAATTACATAGCATTCGTAGGCCGTAGCGTTTGTAGCCTCGTAGCACAAGGCCTACGAAAACATTAGTAAAGTTATAGTTTTTTTATAGTATTTTTTAGAATTCCATTTACCCATTTTCTAGTAAAAACCAAGTGAAAAATTAAAATTATGAAATATCAGTGGTTCTTTTTTTCTTACTAAATATATGTAGTATCAAAATTAAATTTTTCATAATTTGTAAATAATAATTATTAATATAAACATATTATTATGTTTCCACAGCTGGCCAAGCACAACACTGCATACTCAGCTACAGATATACTGTTAACGTTGACGTGAACCCATAAGATTTTACTTTTATTTTTTCACAAAAAATCGCTCAACATGCCTAAAGAAGTTTTCACATCAAATATTTAAAGTAAATTCGATGGCCGATCATTATCAGAATAATTGTAATTAAGAATTTGGTTTAAAAAGTTTATAATTTTCATGCACTTTGACAAATTTATGGTCGTTGACACTTTGTAAAGATTAAGTTTGGGAAGGTTATCAACCAGATGTGTGTGGAATCTTTAAAATTAATTCAAATTCAAATCATTTAATTCAGGAATACACCTATATAAAATTTACAACAGATTCCAAATTTATTCAATTACTTAGTTAATTATAAATGATTACAAAGTAAAACAGATTTTAGATTAAATTATAAAATTAAAATTATAAACTAAAATTATAAAATAAAATAAAAATTATTATTAACACGCCTGCCTTAGAGCCATTTGTTTGTTCTTGTGTTTGTTTATTATTATTTTCTTAACTAAAAGTATATCTGTTTGATGTTTCTACCGTCATAATACATATTTTCAACAAAAACCTAAACATCTTAAACATCACTCTATGAAATATTTCGAACTGCTCTGTTTAATTTCAGCCCAGGTTTACGATGCGTTTTATAACGTGCTCCCCTAATCTTATATTTGTTTTTATTATTATTTATAGTAACTTCTCACAGACTATCAATATTCCCTCGAGCTCTGACCTACTTGCATTTTTAGCAACAATGTACTTTAGTAGTAAACGAATATGGCTGAAAATAGCGAAGGATTTAAACAAAATTATACTCGTATCTTCCTTTGGGATATATTTGCATTAGATTTCGCGCATCGAGGAAGTTTGTTTTTCCTATGTTTTATAATATTGACAATCATTTTGTTAGTTAATTGATTCAGGCGTGACCTTGCGGAAATCCATTATAAAACTACAATAGAAGTGGATATATTAAGTAACCTGTTCCGCTTAGCTATTTCTAAAGAGTCTTAAAAAAGCCCTGAAAGAAATCGACACGTGTTTCACGTCTCAACGAGGCATCCTCAGGATGACGATTGACTTCTCACCGGATGCCGACCTACCTCTGTCGTGTGGTCGAGGCCTATTTGACGGACAGGGCCGTCATCTACCCCGGTCACCAAGGAGAGTGGAACCGGCGAGAAATGTCGTGCGGTGTCCCACAGGGATCGGTCCTGGGGCCGCATCTGTGGGACATCGGATACGACTGGGTGCTGCGCGCCGACCTCCCTAGCGGCGTCAGCGTCGTCTGCTACGCTGACGACACGTTGGTCCTGGCACAGGGGGGGTCGTACCAGGCGGCGGCCGAACTAGCGACACGCGGGGTTGCGACAATCGTCGACAGGATCCGGCAGCTGGGACTCGAGGTGGCCCTGCACAAGTCCGAGGCCATGGGTTTTCATGGACCTCGGAATGCGCCACCGTCGGGTTCCCAGGTAATGGCGGGAGGGGTTCACATCGGCGTCGAGTCGACGATGAAGTATCTGGGACTTGTCCTCGACAGCCGGTGGAACTTCGTCGAACACTTCCGACGTTTGGCTCCCAGACTGGAGCGGGCCGGGGCTGCGTTGAAGCGGCTCCTGCCCAATCTAGGGGATCCAAACGCCTCCTGCCGGAGGCTCTACGCGGGGGTCGTGCGGTCCATGGCCCTTTACGGGGCACCGGTGTGGGCGCGTTCACTAAGGCTGCGGCCAGCCCGCCGGTTGAACGCGTCCCAGAGGGTCATGGCCATCCGGCTGGCCCGAGGATACCGCACGGTCTCCTGCGAGGCGGCGAGCCTCCTTGCCGGATTACCGCCATGGGATCTGGAGGCAAAGGTCCTCGCGCACATTTGGGAGTGGCGCGAGGAGGCGAGGCGCCGGGGCTTAGCTCCGCTGCCGCGAGAAATCGCGGCTCAGCGGACAGAGCTTCGGCGGGATCTCATGGCGTCATGGAGAGTGCGATTGTCGCAACCCAGCGCTGGGCACGCCACAATTGCGGCGATAAGACCCCTCTTTGAGGAGTGGCTTGAGAGGCGCCACGGCGTCCTCACCTTCCGCCTGACGCAGGTCCTCACCGGACACGGCTGTTTCGGGAGGTTCCTGCACAGGATAAGGCGGGAGGAAACGCCCGGGTGTCACCATTGTGTGGGTCGCCCGGAGGACACGGTGGAGCATACGGTGGAGGTCTGCCCAGCTTGGGCGGAGCATCGCCGTGTCCTCGTGGAGGCGATCGGCGGCGGTGATCTCTCGCGTCCGGCCCTGGTTCAGGCTATGGTACGGAGCGAGAGGAAATGGGAGGCCGTCACCTCCTTCTGCGAAGCGGTAATGCTCGCGAAGGAGGAGGCGGAACGCGTGAGGGAGAGGCAAATTTCGCGCCCTCACGCCCCTAACCGCCGCAGGAGGAGACGCCCAGGGCGTCGGGAATCGCGGGGCGATTTCCGGCCACCGTAGGCGCGGGCTTGCGGGCGGTGAGCAATGGGTGGCTCACCGTCCGATAAGGACCAGGCCCGGGTCGACGGCGCGTTGTGTTCCACGCGCGCCTCAAAGAGATGTCAGCATAATTGAAGGGGTCCACTAGGACCGATGCCTGCCGGGGTTGCGAAGAAAACCGAAAGGGAGATCGTGGCCCCCGGCGACAGGGCAACCGAAGGAACACGGGTGGGTTTTAGTCAGTAAGAGTCTGACACGCCCTCCCGCTCCGCCCAGAGCGGGAGAAGTTATTTGATGATTTCCCACCCTCAAAAAAAAAAAAAAAAAAAAAAGGATGACGATTGACTTGTCGCGAATTCGAACACGGCGTGTTGCCACACCGAGCGCTGAGCGCAGACAACGCTCAGTCTGCGCTTCTTTTCGGGTCGATTTCTTTCAGGGTTTTTTTAAGACTCTTTAGAAATAGCTAAGCGGAACAGGTTGCTAAATATATCCACTTCTATTGAAGTTTTTAATCATTCTGTTATTTATAAGTTATAAAACTTATAAATCTTCTTTCTTTCTTACTTCTTTTGACTGCCTCGTTGGTCTACTGGTCGCAAGCGCTACTGCTGAGCATGAGGTCCTGGGTTCGATTCCCAGGTCGGGCAAAGTGTTCTTGGGTTTTTCTATCTGAAATTTCTCAGTAGCAGCCTGGTGTCTGGATTTGTGTCCGGTTGATGGCAATAGGCTCGCCCCCTATTACATGGGACTTAAAAACATAACTGGCGAAATGTGGGTGAACCTACTACGGGGACACCTCTGCGCAACCGTTCGGGGAAACAAGGCGTGATGTTATGTTATAACTTATAAACGTTTTTTTTTGTGTTTCACTATTTCTGCATGTTCTTAACCCAGTTATAGTACCTATAATTTGTCTATGATAATATGCTATACAGCTATATTTACATAATAGTATATGGGGGTTTAACTACGACATTCCCATAGAACAAAATGTGCAATTCACAGTACTATTAAGTATAGTGATCTAATTATATATAAAAAAAAAAACATTATGCAATGAAACATTTAAAAAATAACTCTACAACACAACGACGTACGAACATTAAAATATTTTATTATCATCAACAATCATAACAAATACTGCTATGATGAAAATTTTACAGTCGTATAAAATATTTTATTTGTTAGTTTTCCGATCTAATCCAGTCTTTAAATTGTGTGCTGAAGTCTAGACGAGTCGCGGTCTCACACACGATAAGTAAATACCTACAGGATTCATTTTTTCCCGCTCACATTCTCATTCTTCGTGAGCTCTCCTTAAGTTTTTTCAAAAAACGTCTATTTCCCTTCCCAGGGTTAAGTTATCTCATAATTCAAACGGTTTAGCAATTTTTTAAACCCTTTCAAATTTATAAATCGACAAAATAATGAAAACTAACACCACGCTAACATCGCTGTATTCAATCCTTGGAAGCAATGTTTATTACTGAATGAAGTCGACAGACGCATGTAGAACTTGCCTTACTTCAGGCACATTAAGATAGATGGCGTTACTCGTAGTGTACAAAAGAATGCTGGCACAAAATTTAAACCATATTTTTCTGTTTTGAAATCCAAGTCAAATTGCTTCGAGATTATTTTGTTTTGTTAATGTCTACCTACATTATTGAGTACTTTCTGTACTGCATCAGGACAAATAGGCCAGCGTCGTCAAACAGTTAGTGTCTGAAGATGGGTGTTCTCATCGAGGCACAACACTTCCTTTTTACATTCACAGATTGTGAGATTTAATTAAGTTGGTTCTTCTTGAAATTACATAATTATCATATTTTTATCCAGAAAATATAGATGAAAAGATCGTCAGGGTAGTAAAACAATAACGTTCACTGATACGACATTTAATAGCTTCTCTAATAATACATTTTAAGACAATAATTCTTTACAATAATTTATTCACAGTACAAAAATAATTGTACATTTTTAACTACGCGATTTGATAAAAGCCTCTTTACAATTTACAGGATTATAATAACTATAAAATAACTATGTTTATTAATTTTACAAATCTCGATTACACTTACTTTAAACGGGTACTAATTATACTTAAAAAATTATAATTCTTCAATCATATGACATTACATTTATTTTTCAGTTCCTTATACTTATAATTCACTCATTTAAATAATATTCTCAATTATTTATCTTACGATTATCCGATTCAAATTTGGCATTTTTTTCTTAGCGTATATATCCATCCCAATATACATTTAATGAACATTAATATTCAATTAGAATACTTCACTTAGTTAAGCCTTATCCTCTGACCTACAAAGGTTGAACTTCACCAATAAAACTGAACGCGATTAGCGCAATTAAACTGCTTTCAGGAGCTGAGTGTCAAAATTACACAACAATGATGACACTGACAGCTCTTGAACGCGGTTCAAATGTGCTAATCGAGTTTATTTTTATTGTTGAAATTCGCGCGAAGTCAACTTTTATTAATCGTTAAAATTTAAGAAACTGACATGTTAGAATTTTATTTTAAAATATTATATTTAACCTACTTTTAAACTTTTTTTAGAATAAATTTCTATTCCGGAAGTCCCTTAACATTTTTGGCAAAGATAACGACTGTTCTTAAAATGTTACTTAATGCTAGTATAAATGAAGAAGTAAATAAATGCGTCAATCTTTTCTTACATAAATAAGAATAAATAATTTAACTATGTATGACTAGACTTAAACTGTTGATTACATACACCTTAATATGCATCATTTGAAAAAAAAAGATATAAATAAAAATTCTACATTGTTCTCACTCCACTGTGAGCCTCATTTTAACGTTCATCTTAGTGAAGCACTCCTCTAGTGAACATTCTTTTTTTAAAAGACATATTTCAACAAGTTTTAGCTAAAACAAGAGTAAAGTATAAACTCCCTTTAGAGCTTTCAAATACACACTATTTCGACATAGTACGCCAAAAATACGTTTACATCAGCCAATATTATAATCAGGGTCACAAAAATACAGAAGATCGCCCCCGATAATTCCTACATTGATTCGATATATCGATTTCCTCGGTAATTAATTACTTGTGTAAGACCGACTCGTCTTACACAAGTAATTAATTACCGAGGAAATAAAAGACTATCACATGACTGATGCCTTTTAAGCGAACGTTGTTTATGGGTGAAACACTAACATACATGGAAAGTGAAGTAACTTTTTCTTAATTTTTAGCCTGTGCTAATACTACGTACGGTACAGAGAGTTAGCTACTCGCTCTGTAGATACTGGCGGCGTGTGAACGCGCACACGCCGTGCACTGGCGCTAGAGCATGACGTCACGTGCGGGCGCGTGCTCGTGCACGGCGCGCTGTCAGTCGCGCGCCGACACCAACACCAGCAGCTGCGTGCGGCGCGAATCTGCTGGCACCCGGGACATACTACTGCTACGGCCTCGGTTTAGTATCTGTAAATTTATGGAAATAATAATTTATCTTGCATAAAAATTACTACCACTGGTGCTAGAAATAGAATTACTTAGTATTTTTTTCCCTGTTGGGCGCCAAAATTATTATTGGCGCCCAGAGTGAGACTCAAAAATAATAATTTTGAATCAACTGTTTACGAATAATGTTAATAACATAGTGTAGATGTAGACTTGTTTGCAGTTAGTATACAGGAATAAATAAAACTACCATCAGTGCTACAGTTCTATTTTGCCTTTTGACATAGTTTTTTTATTATTTTAATAACAGTATTTATCAAAAGTTTTGTGCGGTTAGTATAATGCATTAATAACAAAACAATGAATACTTATATTTTCCATTGAGAACAGTAGTGCTAGAATTCTGTTTAGCATTTTGGTTCAAGCTGGGTGCCAAAATTATTATTGGCGCCCAGTGTGGGACTGGAAATGATTTAAATGATTCGGTTAGTAATATTTACCGTTGCAACAGAATGTGACCTTTTTGTGTGAGTAGTACTTAGTAGATCAGAGTTGGCTGTTGAGTCAGATCTTGAGCGGACGGTCCCTCGCGCATGTCGCTTGCGTCGTCGGCCGCACCACAACCATTTGTAAGGCGGAACCCGTCTGCAATCAAAGTTATACCCACTTGTACGGTGCTACTCGTCTGAAATTGAGTATGAATTTGTATGTAGTGTTATGTTGACTAAGATAAAATTTCAGTTTCATATTGTAGTTGGTCAATACATTAGGCGGTGTTGATAAATATTATACATAACTGTATCTAATCTAAGGCTTTATAACCAGTGGTCGAGTAGATAGATTGATTTGGGATCAATGAACTGGCACGTATATATTAGTATGGATATGCCTCCGGGATTCCGGGATTGGGAACTTATTAAGATTTTTGTTAAGGAATTTCAAACGTTGTAATGTGTAGAATAAAGAATACAACAATATGAATAAGAAATGTTTAACCCTTTTGCTGTTATTGCATTGGATGCGAAAAAATATTAAGAAGTATAAAAAGATATTTTTATTTATTTTTTCAACAATAGTAACAATTACAAGCAGCAGATAATATACTTACAAGAAATAACTACTAGATGAGTCATGCTATGTAAGTTTCGAATGGACACACAACAGTAAGATTCACTTTATTACTTTTTTTCTTATTTACCAATTCATTCCGTCATCATATCCATCCATTCTATAAATTTATAATGTAATAGTTTAAAAATCCTTACTTTTACAATATTTGATTCAATCCCGTAAGTACCAAAATGAAATCCCGGAAAAAAGGCTTATCCATGTTATGATTTCTATGACTATTCACGATGCAAGTACCTAAAATCAATCTACCTACTCCGATCACTGCTTATAACGTACTATGACTAAGCGTTATTACTGTCACTGTCGCACAACTGTCAAAGTACAAGTGCATAATAGAGACGGGAACATGTCCAAATCAAAACATGTGCGTTTCTTTTAAAGTTTTCGGCCTATGTACGTTTTTATTACAATAAATAAATAGATAACTCATGTTGTTTGTGTTGTCTGTGTGACTCAAACTTATAATATAATGTCTTCATGTACCATACAGTAAATCTAAAAAAATCTTTCAATATTTTTTACATACCTGAGGCTCGTATAAATATGGGGAGAGAACATGCAGCAAATTAAAGGATTTGCTGCTGAGTTCAATGGCGCGAGGCTCTGGATAAGAGTGGCTATAGCCAAGTTGTTCTGTGTCGGTGGTATGTGGTCATACACTTGTAGGAGATCGAACACGATGTATGGTGACCAACAGAGCACGAACACTGTAATAAAGGTTGCACAGTCAGACTAGTCAAAAAATATAACATCACGCTCTTCATTCCCGAAGGGCTAGGCAGAAGTGTATCTGTAGTACAATCACATTTCGCCTCCAATCAATTTGAACCGAGGACCATAACCTTAGCAGTTGTGACCAGCAGATCAACGAGATATAAATAGAATAACAATGGCTGCCACTATTGCCATTTTTTAAAACCAATTTGCCCAAAATATGGTAGATAACGGAAGGTAAATAGACTTCAATTTCTGAGCCAATTTGTAGAGAAAAACAATAATATCCGATAATAGTGTTCTCATTTAATTTTCTGGGCACGGCAACGTATGGTAATTAACTAATTTCATAAGCAAAATGCTTTCACATTAAACCAGCACCTATGAACTACAATAAAACAGTTAAACGATAAAGTTGGCTTAGCGTATAATATTTTCCTGAACAACCAACGTAAACTTTATCCACTTGAATTGTTAGCCTGATTAAATATTAATGAGGCTGTAATAAACTTTTTGAATATCAATAAGCACCTAATTGTTTAATCATGTTGGCTTTCGAAATTGTTATGTAGTTTAAGGCTTAATTAAATCATTAATTGTTTAAAATTGGAAATTATTATTACCAGCTCGGATGCATACAGATGGTTTACTCCGCAAAATCATTTAAATAAAAAGCGACTCTTGCTACGACACAATAAAGTAAAATTCAGGTCGCACAGCGCTAATTACCAACAGTTATATACACATACAAGTTGCCTCTCTTTCTATCGCGTAACTAATATCTTCTGACTATGTTATGCTCGCTGAATTGGCTCAAAAAGATGGGCCCGCCGCGTATGGAATGAACCATCTATTCATCTGTGGCTCAACTGAGTTTGAAAATTATATTTTTTTGTCTTACACGAACGCACTGGCATTGATTATTTCTAAACATTATTCATAAGACATAAAATTCTATAACGTTTACAAAAATAGATTACAATGCCATAACACGGTCAATGGCTCTACAAAACCGAAGTTAGACTAATCTTCAAAGAAACAGAGCGTACTAAAATACATTATATTATCTAAATATACCCACCGAAAACAATAACGAATGTCATCTTGACACTTTTGATCTTTGCTCTAGGAATTAGTCCCCTAGAACTGGCTCGTCGCGAATCCGGGTCGCTTTCCACCTGACCTGAAAAAGATAAATATACAACACATTTAAATCTAGACGTTAATTCCCATGAATTCTATTTACAGGAATCATTAGCAGCTGTCGGCCGTATCTGGTTCTTGTAACTCTTTGTGGCGGATTAAGTGCTTTTTTTGTTTTATTGTGAGTTTTAGTTTTTCGCCCGTTAACGGTTCTGGTGTTTGAAAGGGTGGGTAGATAAAAATAATGTTTCAAGATCTTTTATGAGCGGGTAAGCGATTTAGAAGGTCATGATCGAGAAAATGTGCTGCTGTTTGATTTACGATCAAACGGCGCGTCTATTAATATGTTTTATATAAAAATACAACATTTATTCGTAGGGTTGCTTTTGTTCGTTAGACGTCGCTTTTTATGACTGCATCTGTAAATCAGCCACATTTCGTCAGTTATCTTTAAGTCCCATGTAACAGGGGGCGAGCTATTTACTGAGATGCTGATGATATTGCCATCAACAGACTCCGGGCTGCTACTGAAGAATACCAGATGGAAAAATCCAATAGCACTTCGCCCGACCCGGAAAACGAACCCAGGAACGCTTGAGACCTATTTTCCTAGGTATTATATCTATTTTAAAATACTCACCATTCCTCAAAGTCTTCGTTCTCCTAGAATTAATTGGCGGGCTCATGACCACTGCTTTGCTCTTCGTCCATATAGTGAGGACTATCACAGCGTAACAGGCTGCGATCGTCAAAGCAGGTAGGACGAAGATCATGATGGATATCAGGGACATCCAGATCTGCCACCGTCGAGGAGTGCCCAGGTCTATCCAGCATTGCATCTGCCCTAGAAATTGATGATAGGGGACCGTTTTAGAAGATTCACGAAATATAATACCCATGTACAGTCAAACAAAGAGATTGGTTCAAGTAGGTAACTTGTAACTAGGTACTATTAAACAATGCTGCGAGTGATCTAGTCAAGCCTTTTACATCAATATTATAACTGTGTCTATAGCGTAATAAAATAGTACGCACACAATTAAAATTAGTATTGGTACGTAGCGGAAATATAAATATTTTTACCAGTATACCAAACTCTTTGTTACATTGTACATAGTGTTGCTAAAGAACAAAATTAAAGGCAGAAAAATAACAGAAAAATAATTTCGTGCTGTGAATAAATTGTTTTAATTTTGACAATGCAAAATCCACCATCGAAAAATCACGAAATTATTTAGATTAATCGATGTCGCAAAAAGTCAATTCGCTTACGGAGATGGAAAGCGATAAGAAAGTGGGTCAACATTTGAAACTGGACCAGTTTTTTCAATAACCATGGTATTGCTATAAGGACCCTTTTCTCATTTCTTGCGGCCAAAATGTAAAAAATGGAACTGACCCATTTCGGTTTGATTTCTTCCGGAGTGAAGCTATTGTGGATGTTAATTTATTAAATAGAAGACGCGACATCAGTGGGGAAATGAAGAATAAGAAATTATTATAAAATTGGGAAGGTTTTGGGTTCAGGAAATTGACACCCACATAGTTTACAAAATGTCCTCTCAAGGAACTTAGTTAAAATATCCTTTCCTGTATCTTCAATACCCAAATAGTTTCCATTATCCCAATTCCAAGTAGATGGTAATCCGAATGTAGAAGTTTCCGAACTAAAAGGTCTTACCTTGAACTTCCTTCACTTCGTACAAAATAAGGAGTGGTATTGAAAAGACTATGCTGATCAGCCACGCAGATACAATAAGAGCCCTCGCCCGATTCCCTGAAATTCATTAAATAAAAAGATAAATTATAATGTAATTTTACAAGGAAAAGTAGATAACTCTTGATTTGACGGTAGCAGAAACTGAACTAAAAGGAATTTGATTCGTGATTTTTTTTATTTTTCTTTCCGAAAAATATTTTGTTCTCAGAAGTCAAATTACCTAGGTATCTATTTTTATGTTTCGTTATTTTGTTTCTTCACAAAAAAATAAGTCATGGAAATTAATACCGGATTTTTCTGTGAATTTCAATGAATCTTCTCAAATAAAGAAATATCTCTAAAATAAATAATGCTTTTGAATGCTAAATAGAGGTTTTCTGTTCGCCTATTAAATTGAATAAAGAAAAATTCAATGTAAATAACAAGTTTTAATTGCCAGTAAAGTCTTTAAAAACTCTTCAGCATTAAAAATATTACTTGTCATAACAACGTTAGTACTTTTATTTTTATTACTTCTGACACAAAGTTTTTTATTTTTAGCAATTAACAAGTGAATGAACTTTCTGCTAAGCTCAAACATTATCACTTAAAGAAACAATATAGGTACCAAATTCTAATTCAACATATTTAATGTAGACTATACCTACATACCTACCCATAAAATACGTTACCCATAAAATGTTTGACTTTGTGAACTTAATATTCGCACCTCGTGTCCTAACCGATAGCAACCTAGCGATAGCGCCGCGCGAGTACGCGATCAACTTGATCGTTTGTAATTATGAATTATGACGAACAAACGAGACTTGATTGATCGAGTAGGTACGTCATATTTATAGAAACTAGCGCGATGATCGCCTTCAGTTAGGACGCCGCCACAGATAACAAAAAGAACATGCTAAACTCACAGCTTCCAGAGAAGTTCATAGGATTAGTGATGGCATCGCAGCGGTCTATACTGAGCGCTACCAGCACGTACGTAGATGCATACATCACCACTGCCTGAAATGGAAGAAAAAATAAGGTAGCATGTTAAGATCAATTTTTAATAAACACTAGTATCTAGTACGTAATACCTGTGTTAAACAAAATATCTTGTTTTCCAAAGTCAAACTGCTTAACTGAGACGTTTCTTGAGGTAGCTGCGCGGTGCGGGCGGGATGTGGTCACGTGATGCGAGAGTTTAGTGATTCGTCAACTTGTGAGAACTGTCACACTGGAACATCCCTCCCGCACCACGCAGCTTTCTCAGGAAACATCTCAGCTAAGCGGAAGGCCTATATTATCGAATATTTGTAATTGATTTGGACAGTCCAGGGTGTCAATAGCACAGTCTCAATCCTTTTAAATACTGAATAGTTATTTTCAAATCTACCACTTCTAATCATTGCCAAGCGATTGGTCGACTCTTCACGTGACCAGAGGGCTGGCCTATTCTTTGGGCAAAGAATCAGCATTACCATACAACGTGGCAATGCTGCCAGCCTTTTGGGCACTTTTCCTATTGATAGCGATGCAGACAAATTTTTTGATGCCCTATGATTATTTCCCCTCCCCCCCTCCTCCCTTTTTTATAACTTGTACATATTATTATTATTAAGTCTTAGTTTTAAAAATCATGTAAATACGTATGTGTAAATAAAAACTGAGCAGACCTTCTAATTATTATTTTTAATATTAACCGATTTCACGAAGGCAGTTTAATGAACTCGTCGTTAGTTCACAAGCTCCATTACCCGTGTGGTAATTTAAGTTCTGAACTAGCATACTTAAATAATTATCTCAATGTCCAAACTAAGCGTTTTCAGAGCCAAAGTTTTATATAGCCTCTTCATAATTTTTTTACATTTTAATTTACAGACTAACAAATATTTCGTTAATGATGATGAGAGGTCTGCCCGCTAAAGGTCGTCACAGACTTTGAAAATAATTTAAAATATATATTATCTTCGACATATCGGTTACCGTACAATTTAATGGACTACCTCACACAGTGAAGATAATATATAGGTGTATTTTAATCTAATAGGATTTTTTTAAGTGCAATGATATAAATATTATCTTTGATATGCGTGTGATGAGCTTAATTGCGTAACACACTTTCAATTGCAGTCTTAATTATTTTGAAGGATATTGCTAATCCATTCTCCATTATTCTAAAAAAATGTCTGTTCAACAACATAAATAACATAATGAATGGTGTTGAACGGTCAAAATGAAAGCTCTTGCTACTGTTAGTGTGTTATACAATTACCCTGATGAACTTGGAAGGATGGCGGACAAATGATTATAGTCCAGCTATGAAAATTACTTTTTTTTTAGCGCTTAATTTTTGCGTGGACATAATACTTTTGTTCCTTAATTAAGTCATAACAGGAAGGTACAATGGAGGTAATCCTGTCCCTCAATGGTCTGGCACGAGACGATAAGCACATGATGATACGTAACATAACATTACGCCGTGTTTCTCCGAAGGGTGGGGCAGAGGTGCACCTATAGTATACCCACATTTACTGTATGTCTATTTCTTTTTGTTTTTTTACGTCTATTTAATATATTGAATCACATTTTAATTTTAATAACTAATTAAGTACGCTGTACTGGTACACCGTCTAAATATTTGTTTGCTGCACCGGTCGACGTCATTACGTCGGCGCCCCCGGCTGTCGGTGAAAACCAGCGCTGGGGCTCTGTCTTGCATAGGGACGTAGCATAATGCTGAGCGACAGCCGATTTGCGTGGATGTGACGCATGCTTCCCCAAATTTTTCTCATTTATGTATTTAAAACTTTTTTTTGCGTCATGTTTACCGCAAATAAACGTTTTTTCTTTCTTTCTTTCTTTCTTTACATTTCGCCAATTAAGTTTTTTTCCGGCACGAGACGATAAGCACATGATTCTATTGCGTATACATGGTCAAATAGAATTAACTACCGAAACTTCGCAGACGTGATGGGTCTAAACATGATGAAATAAAAAATAAATTGATTAAAAGAGTTTTTTTCGGGTCCAAAGAGGCTTGGTGTGAGTTTAACCGACAATCTTCGAATGCCATGAGTGTCAGAACTTTCTTCTTGATAAAGTTCTCAGTGTCAAGTGCAGCTCAGTCTCCGGGGTTTATCTTTTATCATCTGCCTAGCCTTTCCAACTATTTTAGGGTCGGCTTCCAGTCTAACCGAGCGGCTGCCTATCTGACCTCCACAAACTAGTTACTAGATAACACGATACCCCTTGGTAAGACTGGTTAACAGACTTTTGGGCTTCTAACTACCCGTAACGACTGTCAAAGATCTACAAATGACAGCCGGGCCCAACGGCTTACCGTGCTTTCCGAGGCACTTGGTATGTAAAGATGGACACCCATCCACGGAACAACCGCGGCAAGCGTAGCTTAACCTGATCGATCGACCCGAGCGACTTTGTCTCTAAAAGGGCAAAATGTTCGGGCTTAATTTCATCGGCTGACTAACGTTACGCCCGTGCCAACTTTTTCGATAATTTCAAGATAACTTTATTTATATGATTAATCATGTTTGACATAATCCGTAGGTTTTTTATTATTTCTAGTGACTTAATAATTATGTTGTTTAGACTTTTATAAACATTAATTATGAGTCAATTTTCAAGAAACTACAACAGATGTGCGTTAGTTCACTTGTTTGTTATTGTAATCGGTAACCAGAACGCCCGTGCTAACTGATTTAAATATTTTTTGTTTGTTTTGGCGCCGAATTAACTTTTTAGAACTGGCTTATAGTAAACTGATGTTGTTACCGATAGATTTCATTCTTCTATTTTGTATTAATGTTTTAAACTGTTGTTATAAAGTAAATGCATCATTTTTGGCGAAATTTAACCGATCGTTTCAGTTCATGTTAGAAAAGTAAGTTTCGCCACTAATTGTATCATTATTTCTATGTTTGGCTTGCATTTATGACACAAAATTATGTGAAGAAGACTTATTTACAGTCATTTTTATATACATTATGTTATATTTTATGCTACTGCTATAATTATAAGTACCTGGGCGACCGCGCTCTACTCTGGTGAAAATAAAGAATGCTCATTTAATAGTATAGGAAAGTACATACTAATTCCATGCTACCATGACATTATTCTAAGGTAGCTATCTTGTTCTAAGTTTGGGAGATTGAGCTCTGCTCGGGTGAAAGTATGGACAAAACGAATTTTTCCAGTTATGAGACATAGCTGGATCTATTTTTCGCCCCCGTAAATCCCTATATTGCAACTTTCATCGAAATCGTTAGAGCCGTTTTCGAGAACGTGATTATAAATATTGTTCATTTAATAGTATAGGATTATGTTGTATCTATTTTATTGTGTGTACATAAATAAATAAATAATAACCATAATATTTTTGAATTTCGGACTTAAAAAAACCAAATTCAGACCTCGTTTTTGGCCGCAGGTGAACACAATGTCTTCCGAATTTCTAGACATTTTATTAGATAAAAGATTGGTTTTCGTTTGCAGCACGTTACTTAGAAACTTTGTCCAATCACATTTGTTTAGTGCACAGTCTGCCTCATTTGCATTTTAAAGTACACTTTTTAGTACCTACCTACTTTTTAGGACGATTTGACAGATGGCAAGCGGCGTTCATCTTTAAATAATGTACTTTAAAATGTGTTTCCATAAAAAAACGTGCCTTTTTATAATTTTACAGCCCGCACAGACTTTAGTTGGGAGTACTATAATATCCTCTTAACCTCATTTTATGACCACCGCTACACATGCAACTATAAAAAAAAAAATATTTAAAGAAACACCCAAAATTACATAACCTCTGCTTTCCTACTTTAAGGTTAGCTACCAGATGGATTTTGTATATAAACATATTTATAATTATTTACACAGTATTTATTTTATTCAACTGACCTGTAGGAATTTCACCGATTTGCACATAAATTCTCCAGCTAACCAGGCTATGGTTATCTTCTGAACTATGTCTGGGAACACGTAGATCAGGCCGACGAAGAGATCTGGAATGAAAAATATTATTGAAACTTTACAGTTAATAATACGTAATAAAATAGTAGTGCAGTAAAAATCCATTTATAAGTGGCGGTACTTAAATGTACCTACGTCTGGCCGTCCGTAATGTCAAACGCGCTACTTGCTGACAGGATAATAATTTTGCCGATCCGACGTAGGACTAAGGTTCAAGACGTCGGACTACCGGTAGCGGCTTTGAAGTGGACAGGACAGTTGGCTAGACGTGGTGATGGCAGGTGGAGCAGAGCTCTAACGGAATGGTTACAGAGTCACGGTAGAAGGGGCGTTAGCAGGCTAGGTGAGTGAACTACCTATAGAAGATCGCGGGGACGACGTGGATGAGACTCGCACAGACCAGGGAAGCATGGCCAAAAGGAGGAGGCCAATACCCAGCAGTGGGTGGAATAAGACTGCCGATAATGATGATGATGATGGCTGGCTTAAACATTTCGTATCGATACGAAAGATAGAGAAGTCTTGATTTTAGTTTTATTCGACTTTGTCCTTTGTTATATTGATTGATAGCGCTTTGTTTACTCTCTCCTCACACCAAATAAGAAACCAAGTCATAGCACAGCGAACAATACAGTGAAGCATGCCAAAACTACACCTCCGCTCTGTGCATACACGCTCACACCCACACATTTACAATGAAACTACACCTCACTAAGTGCACAATGTTAATGAAACCGGCTTCACGTCACTGTTAACAACGCTGTCTTAGTTTTTTACTTGATCTGACCTTATTATCAAATTTTGGGGCTAATTATAATTGTTTAAGACTAGCTGTGCCCCGCGGTTTCACCCGCATAAGTGTCGATCTTGTAGGAATATTGAGATAAAATTATCCTATGTCCTAAGCTAGGTCATGGTCTACCCATGTGCCAAATTTCATCTAAATCCATTCAGCCGTTTTAGAATCAAAGAGTAACAAACAAACATAACTCACTTACGCATTTATATATACTTATTACTAGCCATGCCAGAGATTTCGTTCGCGAGCCTATAACCTTCCTCAAGAATTGGTCTATCCAATGCAAAAATATTTTTTTAAATCCGACTGGTAGTTCCGAAGATTAGCCCCTACATACAAACTTACAAACAAATACTTCTGTATAATATTATATCAGTATTAATATGGATAAAAGTTAGGATAACTTTGGTAACATACAGTAATTAATACATCCAACACATCACCAGTTATAGAAATTATTAGTCAGTTTGACGAATTGACTTATGTCTTGTGTGGTTAACTCGACCTTCAGGAAAATCTTGCGATTTAGGCCAAGGTTTGCAAATTGATATAAACGTGATATAAAATACAATAGTCTTCTTAGCGTTTCCATGGCAAATATTGTTTGAAAATAAGTTTTTTTTCGTTTGTTTGATAAATGAAATATAAAACATGATGTGATGTAGGTACATAGCTCTGTAGGCAGGGTTTGACATTTTTTCTGTTACCTGTGTTTATGCCAATAAATAATTGATATATTATTATTATTTCTAGGACCGATGAATCACCATCCTTCGTTTGATTTGATAAGTTTCCAAACATTTATTTACAATTCACCTGGGCCATTTGAATATAAATATACCTGTTGACCCATGATAGGTAGATTGGTGGCTGTTACGTAGACAGGGCTATTAATTGCTGTTTTTCAAATTGACTACCAACTTAAATTGTCATTATTATATTTAAATCACAAATGTCATTTGTTCGGTAGTGTGTCAATTTAAAAAGTTGATAATTGTATACATATTAGTGCTCGTGACTGTCCTATGAACTAAACTTTTAGAATTATTTTATCTGTGTCATAGGTTTCATGTCTTAATCGTGTCTCATTTACATTTTCATAATTTAAGAATCCTTTATAAATACTTAAACCCAACTTTTAATATTTCTCATCATAAATTACGTCGGTACAGAATTTTATTAATCATTAAGTTTTTTACCGTTTCCATTATGGGAAGAACCTTAAAAATATTAGGTCGTAAAATGTTCTACTTTACCAGACTTTTGGCTAATGCCAATGACGTGAATCGAGCGAAAAGTCGTTATGGGAATTCGGGTCATACGTCATACCCCCTATAATATATTTTCCCTTGGCTGTTATCGAAAATCCCAAGCATTCGTGCATTTGCCCAAATCGTTTGTACAGGGGAAGTGAGTGCGTAACCAGATAAGGAGATGGCAAACCGAAGACCCCATTATTTGTTTTTTCTTTTCCAAAGTTAATATTTGCAGTGGGGAGACCTTTTTCCCTTAATCTTGTTAAGAATGTGCATTAAGGCAAATGGTTCTTTCAAAGACGTTGATGATGTTTATCTTTGAAGTTAGTAGCATCCGTATGCTCCTTCCTACCTTTAGATTTTGGAGCGCCAGAAAAAACCTGCTTACTATGCAGAGCACGTTGTACAAACGGTTCGAGGGTAATGATGTGCAGTAGTTATTTTAAATAGGGAGCTAGTAATCTATCGATCATACTATTAAGCTAATGTCTCATTGAAATCCAAAACGAGTAAGGTCAACGTATCATTTGTGTATGATAGACAAGATTCTAGAGCCATGTATACAGTTACGAATGATCTATACATGATGTTCATTGGTGTAATGAACATCATGTAAAAGATATGAGTGATATGGTACCTGGAGTTTAAGGTATGATGATAGGCCATAACAAAGATCACAGGCACCGGGCCGGTAGCGACTAAAGACGTCTCTACTAATAATATTTTTAAACAAATTTGGCACAGCTGAGCGCAAGCTAACTATCACTGGGCATTGATAGTTTAGAGTTAGAGGCATGTGGAACAGGGTGTAAAGTTCCTTCATACTCTTTAGAAAAGGGAGGATCCTCCGACCAGACGGATATGGTGTCTGGCGGGCAACTGCCCAACGATTTATATTGGAGAAGTTACATATACGGTTCGCGCGGTAAACTCTCGATGCAGGATTTGTGTGACGTCAGGATTTTAAGTGACGTCAGGTCTTTATTGCGTAGTTCGTATGTGGCGATGCCGCCACAGTAGAATTATATCACGGGCTGTCAGTTTCTATGATTAAATGGTGACGTTCACTGACATGCTTAAGTTTGTTTAAAAACTGTTGACAGTAATGTCTCTAGCAGAGGCTGCCAAGCCGTCTCCATGCTCTGGGGGGGTCACAATTTATCTAATGTTTGGTTTGATGAATCTTATTTTCTTTTCATTTACTTGCCCAGAGTAAATGATTGCCATCATACCCTTATGCTGGTAATGTTTTGAAAGCATACTGAAATTGGGTCACGATGTAAGTAGGTACAGTAGTTTCTATTCGAAGATTTGGTAACGAGTGAAACATAAATTTGACCAGATGACCGCTTTTATTATACACAGTCATATGCGCTGACTGACTGACCATCATTAATCTTTTCTTCCACAACAAACTTGTCACTGCACCATGAAAATATGTTAGGACTTCTATGACTCAAATCATACGGTTGAAAACAGAACGAACTGAGTTTTCTAGGCAGCAAATAAGACTGTGTCAGCTCCTAAGCTTTGCAAACACACTGATTTGTTTAGATACACGTCCGTTCCTTCATTTTTATAACAAAGTTCGTGAACTATTTTTAATGTATGATAGAAATAGAACTACGCGGAAACTATTGAAGCTACTTCTCGTACTGAAGGAGAGCTTGTCGTCCTTCATCACGATTTCTGAGAATTGAAATATTTGGTGGATGATTGATAGTTAGGTTCCATCTTTACTTTTAAGAACTTTGGTGAAAGGTTTTGGTACAAACTGATTGGTATGAAAGTCTTAGTAACTGTTGTGTCTTTGTAATCTATTAGAAATTGAGTTTAATGATTTAAAATAAATAAAATAGATTGTTGCTACGCCGCCGCCCGTCACCGTAAAACATCGACTCTTCTAGATTAATCTCTATGTAGTGTTTATCATGCTTATTCCCAACTTATCCAATGTCATATTATGTATCATGTCCTATATAAATATGCTGGCACACATTCTACCATACTAATTCACGTTAACGATAAGTACTGCATAAAGTTAAATCACATAACCGCAGCTCATATTTTAATCCGAAAGTTTGCAAGTTTTAACGTCGAACAACTTCCTCATCCAACGTTTTGGCTTTTTGGCACAAACAGCGAACAAGCCGGCTGCTGTCACTGGGTACCGGACACCACATAAATCTGCCATGTCAGTAGAGGCATGTTCATACTAGGTGCTAGTTAAAGAGATAATTATATACAAATTTATTTTTTGTTTAAACAGTTTGTTCCTTACAAATTCAATGAAAAGAAATAAAGAAAAATAGGTTTATTTGTCACAGAAACACGTGCATGCAAAAAGATGATTAACTCTATTAGAGTTAAAAACAAAATAGAATTGTAATCACGATCACAGAACAGAAATAATTGGCAGCTGCACGTTGTGACTGTGACAAGAAGATAGACTGACAGGTATACCTAACCACTTAAAACATGAGAGAAACGAGACACTGAAAATCTAAAACTCAAAAGACTAAAACCGTTTAGAATTAGACAAATATTAAAATAATCTTTCGGCTCAATTAATGAAGCTAATGGAAAAATCCACTGACATCTGTAGGTCTGAAGGAAGTAGAGTTCCTTTTTTCATGCCCAGTTCGTATCGTTCAAGTAACTCTCACGCAGCTAGACGCACCTGCATAAATGCCGTCATTCGATGGAGGTATCACTAAGATTTACAAAAATCCAAAGTGTCCAAACCTCCTTTAAAAGAGTAACGGTGGAGTTTCTTGCCCATTTTTCTCCATACGAAATCTACCTTTTGGATGGGGCGACTAGAATCAATTCTATTTTCTGGTAACTTTGACGTTCAAAAGTGTCTTTTAAGTGCCTAATTGAATTACATTATTTGACTTTGACTCTCGTGAGATTTTTATGTGACATAACTTAAAATAACACCAAGTCAGTGTTCCTGGAAGCGTTAGGCAGAGGTAACCCACACCCACATTTTGCCAGTTATGTCAAGTCCCATGTAATAGGGGCGAGCCTATTGTCATCAATCGGGCAAAATCAAAACTCCGGGTTGCTACTGAGAATTTCCTAATGAGAAAACTGCTTGACCTGGGAATTGGAACCAGACCCTCAGCAGTAGAGCTTGCAACTAATGAGGTAGTTTCAAACTAATGTTATTCACCATGGTAGGTATATCGAATCAAGTCTGATTAGGTAACAATGGGTAGCTCGCCATCCGATAAGGACCAGGCCCAGGTCGACGGCGCGTTGTGTTCCAGGCGCGCCTCAAAGGAATGTCAGCAGAACTGACGGGGTCCGCTGGGGCTGATGCCTGCCGGGGTTGCGGTTTTGTCCGAAAGGGTTACCGTGGCCCCTGGCAATAAAGGCAACTGATGAAAAACGACGCGACACAAAGACACCGCTCGTCGCGCGACGAGCGGTGTCTTTGTGTCGCGTCGCGTGTCGCGCCTGTTTGAAAGACCCTTAACTTACTTCGTTACATCAGTCAATACTGCTTTGGCGAAATACACTGACGTGATCCCAAAACCCGAATCTCTTGTAATTTCAGACTACATAATACGCAAACACGTATAAGCACTTAAATCTTAAATCTTTTATTGGAAATACTGGATTAAAGCACTAGAAGGCTAGGTCACGTTTATTTATCGTAGAAGATGAAAACAAGTGATCTCCATTCATTATTATAACGTAATTATTATACAAAAGACTTACGAGTTGTAGGTAGAGATTTCGACCCAGGAGCTCATGCAATTTTCAATAATTCTCTAATATGCAATGGGCCTTATATCCGACGGAAACCTCTCGAAAACAAGAGTGAGGTTTGATTTTAAGTTGCGATTAACCCTCCTTTATGCAATTTATGGGAAAGGGATCACATTTTTTATAACTCGGTTCATTTGTTGGACTAAAAGTGTTGTATAATCATTTTTTACCCCTTACCGGGTAAGTGGAGTAAATGGGTTAATGCATTTCATATGAATTAGCATGAGTGCATGAAGGTTAATATAAAAAGTGAGTTTTTTTTTACTAAAGCTACGGTTTCCTAAAAAAGCGCATTTGACGGCCGTAATGACGGCTGTCATGAAAATAACGACAGCGGCAAAGATTTAAATCGTTAGATTCGCCCTACCGCTTCAAAAGATAGTCGCGTTTCTGTTTTGTTTTGATACCTCTGACACACAATGACGCAGTGACTACACTTGTTTGAAAAAAAGGGTAAACAAAATGGTGTAACTTTTAAATTAAATGACCTACCGCAATTAAACAAACTCCATAATGATTGGAAGTAATTAGGCGTCATCATTAAATGAAAAATGTGGAAAAACTACTCTCGATTAAAAATAAACATGTTTTTTTTTTTACAGAAAGTTGTTTTGTTTTTTTCATATTTTTTTTTAAATAATCGTAAAATTTCTCAATGAGACGCTCACTACCGCGAACCTTTAAAAAAAAAAAATTAAAAATATTATTGCCGTCTGTCAAATTAATCATAGATTCCCCTCATTTCGATATGTGCACATTATAAAGACTGACACTGTATGTATATACAAATATTGCTCGTTTAATAGTATAAGATAGGATAATAATACCTATAGAGCGCACAAATACATTTTAATTTATCTTACCATCGAAATATCGTGAACAATGAACATAATAATATCGAATAGCGTAACATCAAAGAAACCTATAAGCTGAGAAAGAATCCCATCCTGCGCTTTCTCGAACACAAATGGAATTACGATATTAATATAAAAAATCTCGTCTTGAAGTACTTTGATTTCGGATTCTTATAATATAATTTGAAAGAAAGAAAGAAAGAAAAAACGTTTATTTGCGGTAAACATGACACAAAAAAAAAAAGCTACTGTGTTACCTAATTGAAATGTCCATGAAGATACTTAGAGCAGTTCAATATTTTAATGGGTATTGTAGCGTTGCAATACTTTTTTTTTGAAGTGAAAACTTCGACTAAACCATTGATTTCGCGACACCGTGATGACACCACCTTTTGACCATTAAAAGACATCAACGCGTTGATTACTACGGTGCCGATTTTTTTTTTTCAAGTTTTCACTTCTGTCGGCACTCCCGGAATGCCACTGTTTTTTTTTTGGGTGGGAAATTGTCAAATAACTTCTCGCGTGTCAGAGCGGGAGGGTGTGTCAGACTCTCGCTGGCTAAAACCCATCCGTGTTTCTTCAGGTGCCTATATTGCCAGGGTCCACGGTAACCCTTTCGGACAATAACCGCAAGCGTTGCATTCCTGTGGTTTTCATGAGAGAAAAGCTGCATAGCTGTCAGGTAAGGGAATTGTAAAATTCGAATAACAAATCATTTCACGTGGATAGGCAGGATATCGTCCTCCAGATTGATAATTGCTTATATTGAAATTCCAAACCCGTTTGGCAAGACCAACGGGATAATTGCGTAATTCATAGATTGCCAATTGATCGCAATGGGTTTCATTTTGACAGTTCATCTATATCTATTGCGTTATTTATATTATTGAGCAGACGAGTTTTTCAAATCTTTGAAGCAATGGATTAGCAATATCCTTCAAAAGTCTCGGATTGTGATTGAAAGTGTTACTCAATTAGGGTACAGTCATAACAGACCGTTCATTAAAGACCAAGGTTGCGAGCTCAACAGTAGAAATTTCATCAGTGTCTCAAGACCAAAGTCCAAACCAGTGCATTTTGCCAGGGATAACTTTGGAACTGAAACGTGTTTGCTCACAATGGGCATCATTAGAAGGCTGAAAGATACCCAAAGAGCAATAGAGAGGACTATGCTTGGAATTTCTCTACGTGATCGAATCAGGGCCTACTCTAAAAGTCCTTCAACGACGATATGGGTCCATCCGAAAGTAGTTGGAAACTTCGGAGTGAAATCTCCACCTGATTAATTAACTTTTTCGGACAAAAATACTTAGGTAGTAGGCACAACTGTCAAATCGTGGTGTCATTAATTCTTAGGTCTGGCGCCAAACTAATCTTTTGTCCGCAGATGATACGGAGAAGGAATCGCCCGTAACTTCAGTTAAAACTACGGATTACGTGCTCACGGAATAAACCTCTAGAAATAAAGACATCGGCAGGAGAACCATAGTAAATAGCCCGAAGAATTGCCAAACATAAGTGGCAGTGGGCAGGGCATATTGATCGTAGAACAGATAGCCGATGGGGGCAAATGTTCTAGAATGGAAACCGCGTACCGTAGGTTTAGCGATGGAAGGCCACCCACAAGAAGCTTAGAACTGGTCGAAGTGCCGGTGCTTGGGGAAGACCAATGTCCAGCAGTGGACGTCTTTCGGCTGAAACGATGATGATGATGATTACTAAACTATTTGACAGATGTCAGCTTGAGGAGAATTTTAAAACTAACTCTAAGAGCAAAATATAAACGAGTCAAATTATTAATAAGGAAAATATGCTTGTGAAAATTTGTACGCTTATCACTGTTAAGCAAAAACTTGTATGCTTTCGTTGTTTTTTTATATATATTATAATCTATTCTATTCTATTCTAAGAAATTCAAAGTTTCCGTTGGTGGGAACTATTGGGTAATGTACTAAAACACATCGTGCAGGCTGCATCAAATGTATCCATTTCTATTCCCAATAGCTATTGGCACTGTGAACAGGACACCACAATACAATCTGCAAACAGTTTTCTGTTGATTGCACACGAACAAATGGAATTTTTCAAACTGCCGTCAGCCTTATTCCCACTAGCCGTAAAACGGAGCAAAAAAAGAATTTAGTTCAAAAAAAAAAATCTGTGTGCACGAAACTAAAATTAGCTTTAAGGAAATTCTGTTTGCAGTTGAATTTTTGCGTCTGTTTATGAGATTTCGTTTAAAACTATGAACTTTGTTTTGGGTCCAATTCCCTAATAATATGACTTAAGTAAGAGTTAGGGGAGATGACATCTTTCGCGCTACTAAGTAACACTAAAGCTAGGGTTTCCTAAGACTGCGGTAACCGCCGAATTGCGTCGGCAATTTGCCGTCGAATGACGTCACTGAAACGTTATTTATGAAAGTTGGTGTGTTTTTTAAGACATCTTTTTTTGACATGTTAAAATCAAACCCCGGTACTATCATTTTCATGATGGCCGTTATATGGCGGCCATCGCTTTTCTAGGAAACCGTAGCTTAAGGCTCGCTTGCACCACGAATAATTAAATGCAGGTAGCGCTAAACGAATTTAAAACGTCGTTCTGATTCTGTTAATCGTTTGAGATATCATATAAAGGTCGATTTAGACCAAACGAGCGAATGAACATTCTATTCTCACTCTACCAAATTATTTTTGTGTAAACAGCGACAGTACATTCCTTCGTTGGTCTGTCCCTAGTAAAATGACAAGAACATCAACAAAAGACTGCTCTCACTCATGTTCTTGTTCTATGTTTGTTTAGTCTACACCCACCTTTAGATGACAGAGACAGAATGGTTTTAAATAAATGATTTGTTGTGTAAGCTGGCCTAAAAGAAGTCAGTCAGTCAGTAGATATATACATACCTACATAATCATATGTAGGTATTCATTTATCTAGAGGAGGCCTGTGTCCCTGCAGTGGGGACACAGGCCTCCTCTCGGTGAGACGGAGTGGGCCGTAATCCACCACGCAGGCTCAGTGCGGGTTGGCGGATGTCACATGTCTATAAATTTTTGGTTCTAGGACATGCAAGTTTCCTTCACCGTTTTGAGAGCAGTGGTGATGAAATAATTTACATAAAGTGCCTAACCCACAAGGTGGAACGATGACCTAGTTAAGGACGCAGGAATCTGCTGGATGCGGGAAGCACAGAATCGGTCAAAGTGGTGGTGCTTGGGGGAGGCCTATGGCCAGCAGTGGACATCTTCCAGCTGAAATGGTGAAGATGGTGATGGGTGAGAAGTATTATCTTCGAGTTTTCGAGTTTTCTATGTTGATACAAGGATTTAAAAAAAAATTGCTGGAAGCCGTCACTAAGAGAAGTTTAGAGATTGGATTGAGTGCTTCTAAAGGTTTTGGATAAATAATTTTACTGAGTGTTAACTTTTTACTAGTATACCTAGTTTGCTGCTACTTAAGAAAATTGTTGAAGATATAAATCGCTGTTAATGTTTTTTATATCGCGCATCGTGAAAAGCTTATTCGAATGATAAAGTAACCAGGTCGGTTAAGGACGCAGGAATCCGCTGGATGCGGGAAGCACAGAATCGGTCGAAGTGGCGGTGCTATGGGGAGGCCTATGTCCAGCAGTGGACGTCTTTCAGCTGAAATGATGATGATGATGATTAGAATTCCTGCTTGGGTTCGAACTCACAACCGTATTTGTAAGTCGCGGCCATTACCACTGGGCCACCACTGCTCTGTAAATAAATAGCTTAAGCCGAAAGTCTAGGAATATCGAAACCTGAAAAGTCAGAGCATTAAGTTCGTTTTACTGCCTCAACTGGCATTTTTATTACACAATCCTTTTACTATTTCTATTAGGGTTAAACCCAATGGTGTGCGATAATAGGACATTTAAAATAATTGAGTGTACATTTTAGAACTACAGACTTGAGGCTTAAAATATCTACCGCAAAAAGATTTATTAGGGCCTGATCTTCTTCTTTTCGTGTGGTTAGTGACTTACCTGGTGTCAGAGTTTTAAAGCCGCTCATGGGTCTTGGACTTGGCTTCACATGCCGTCGAGAAATATCTCTCAGGCATGCCGGATTCCTCCCGATGTTTTCCTTTACCGTTTTTGAGAAGCAAGTGAATAATTATACAATATGCACATGAATCCGAAAAATCAGAGGTGCGTGCCTTGGGTTCGAACTCGAGAACTATGACTTGGCAGTCTGACGGTCACACCACTAGTCTATCACTGCAACCTAAGTCCTGATGATATACATGGGTTTACTGAATATGACCGTCTTTGGCTTTATTTTTTAAATTACATAACATACCATAACGCTTAGTTTCTTACTGGTACCTGTAGTTATTACATCCATTTCGCTAGTTATGTTCAAGTCCCATGTAATGGCCTTTTGTCATTAACCGGGCACAAATCCAACCTCTGGGCTGCTTCTGAGGAAATTCAGATGGAAAAACCCAATAACACTTTGCACGACCTGGGTATTGAACCCAAGACCTCATACTTAGCAGTAGCGCTTGCGATCATCAGGCCAACGGGGCAGTTAGGAGTTGTGGCTGTGGCATTTTTAAAATTAGTCATTGGTTGCAAACAATTTAAAGAACGTAAATTTTTTTGATCGACGGAAATCATTATCATCATTTTCTTATCCTTATCACAATTCACTTGAGGTCAACTTTGTGCGTCTTTACTTCCCTATCAGCCATCATAGAACGAAATTCGAAATGTAATTAAAAATTAATAGAACAATAATAGAAGGGACTATAAAATTCAAGTGTCACTGACATTAATCAAATTGTTTGTTGAAATCAATTTACGTACCTTACTTAAATATATTCTTTGATTTATATTCGAACCATAGAGAATCGCTAACATTTCTAATAGCAATTAAGAAGTCTATTGTTTTCATTGTAACGTCTAGAGGTGAATTCGAGGGGATCACAAACAATCTAGGTAAAGACACCTCATCATTAATATTTGATGAATACACGAATAAATAAACACTTTGATACTATGGAGCGATTTTTCGGATATTCTGATAATGAGTTGCATCTGACATAGCGTAAAGTACCAAATTAATAAGATGATATCTACAATATATAAGGTGGTAGGGACATTGACGCGAAAACTGTTACCATGGATTCGGTAGATGATTCTGAACGAACGACCGAACGAACGGTTCTCAAAAAAAAAAAAACAGCACTTTTTTTAAACGGGCACTTGAAAAATTTCAACGGGTTCGGTATCTTTTTTTTTGGGTGGGAAATTATCAAATAACTTCTCCCGCTAAGGGTGGAGCGGGAGGGTGTGTCAGACTCTTATTAACTAAAACCCACCCGTGTTCCTTCGGTTGCCCTGTCGCCGGGGGCCACGGTAACCCTTTCGGACAATAACCTTAACCACGGCAGGCATCGGCCCTATCGGACCCTGTCAGTTCTGCTGACATCTTTTTGAGGCGCGCATGGAACACAACGCGCCGTAGACCCAGGCCTGTTCCTTATCGGACGGCGAGCTACCCATTGCTCACCGTCCGCAAGCCCGCGCCTACGGTGGCCGAGAATCGGCCTGCGACTCCCGACGCCCAGGGCGTCTCCTGCGGCGATTAGACGCTTGAGGGCGCGAACTTTGCTGTATATCTGATGCATTAATATTATTACCAAAACTAATTTTTTTATTTTATGGCATATTTTTATTTTACTTAAATAATATAATTATTAATATAAAATTAATATGCATGCCCTAAACAGGCAAAATATGGATTGTACAATGTATATAAACCACCAACTTTCACTTATTAACACCTGTATTTTTTGTAAATAAATGTTTCTTGATTCTTAACGACGCGACGTCTGTACTATTTGTCAAAATTCAATGACACAAGAAGACAGGTTCGGATAGTGTGATATCTAAATTCCTGTGACAAATGAAAAAACTGTCTAATCTAATCACATCAGCACCCTAATGGCTAGTCACTACGGAACCCTAGAACTTCAAAAGGAACATTGTAACAAGCAAATGCTTTGACAGGCTAAACACAAGCAGAGGTAACTTCCGGCTCTTTTGAAAACACGTGACCTGTTTCCGCACAAACATTCTGAATTAATGACATCAAATAGTTTCCGAAACATACTTAGATGTATATAAATTAACAGACTTTTGGCCCAGTTAATTAACTAAGGTTTCGTATGAAAAACGAATTTGACTGCATTAACCCTTCCGCGAGGGTGTTTAAAATTTACGAAGTTAGAAACTTTTGAGTTGCAAAGGTCGGTGGAAGTTTAGTTGATGTTTTATAATGCTATATTTAGTACACTTTGTGATCAGATGTTGCTGTTGTCATTCGAATACTGTTCATTACTCGAAATCAGAAGTCCAGTCTAGGAAAATACCCTATCGGTGATTTCCGATGCTGAGATGTAAGCTAATGATTATCTTATTTCAAAATGAGTACAGCCACAATGTATTTATTATTATGATCGAAAGAACTGGGAATTCTTCTGGAATTGAACCGTTTTTCGTTTACTCTTCTGAAACTTACAGAACGAGAATGAAGGCAATAAACACTGGGTGATAGCAGGCCTGACTGATCAGCGTACGCTGAACACACATTAAAGTACTGCCGCTCGTTAATGCTATTGTAATCATAGGTAATAATAATTTTCATTTATTGGCACCAAAAATAGGTATATAGGTATAACAACCATATTGCGAAAAAATAAATTTGTATGCTATAATGAAAATAATACAACGTGGGAGCATCTGCACCCGAACTAGGTGAAAAACCTGTATGTATCTCGGCATACAGCGCCATACCTCTCTGTTAGTAGACTGGAAAAAATTTAGCCAACATTTAGAAGTTTGTGAAATCATTCAGAAAGGTAGGTAGTAATGCGCTCAAAAATCTACCACCAATATTTTAAAGCACACACATACAAACACACATACATACACACACACACACACACACACATATTAACACACAACTTAACACATTTGTGCCCGCTGTCCATAAACAAAGAAAACTCCTAATCTTCCCGATCATTTTAAAATGTTCAAGAAATACTTGTTCAATTTACTTTTGTCATAGAGCTTAACTTCAGCCTTGGAGGCATACGGGTTAAACTCAAAATAAATAAACTATAAACTAACAAACAAAATAGGAAAACTTACCAGCAATAGCGAGCTGCATAATAAAGAAGTTCATGCGGCTCTTCCTGGCATTAGTGCAGAGTAACGCAGCGATCACTGACGCGTTGAGTACCACTATCGCCACGAACAGCACCCACATTACGGTGAACTGGATCGACTGGAAGATAAAGAGATGAGCTTAGCTACGTGTTTGGTAAGGTAACGAAAATTCAAAATTCCAATATCTCGTCAAACATTCCAATTTATACCTTATAACAATGATGTTAGAGTCACATGACGCGCGCTCATGTATTGCATTATCTAGAGTACCTAGAGTAAAGTGTTTGAAACTTTTGAATCTAGTAAATCGAAATTGATAGTGTTAACACACATACAGAAAAGAGTGGTTGTACTTCCATGGAGGTCTTCTCCAAAGAGCTGACTCCTTATTAAGAACCGTATATTTTGTACTTTCTGCTTATGTCCTAACAAAGCCTTTTCGTTATAAGTAAGATTTTTTTTTTCTTTGGTAGTAGTACTATTTGTGGTAGTTAACAAGTAATACATATGGAAATTTAATATGAATTTTTGAGAGAAATCTTCTAAGAGTTATATATTGTTGGAAACATGGATACCAAATATTAATGCAGACGTGTCGCTTGAAACTTTAGCTTCCTTAAACTTTATAATAGCTTTGTGTATGTACCGACTACTACCAGCTGTAATACTGAGAAAATGAACGTTTAATCTATTTTATTTATTCTACACACATACACTTCTACTTTCACCGTCGCGGCTTACATTTTATTTTTAAATTTTCACCAAATCTCCCATTACGTTTTCCAATTTATCATTTCAGTTAACTTTCATTTCCAACAAATAATTTTATTGAAGCGTTCCATCATCGTCTGGCAACGAATAATTAATTTAATACAGTTTATTAAAAAGTAAGCTTCTATTAATCATTCCTTTCAAAAACTTCGGCAGATAATTAATTCACATTTATTTAGGAGGCTCTCAATGCCTCTGATCGAGTCGGTACATTCAAAAAGTAGATACCTAGTTAATTATGACAATCAGGGAAATAAATTATCAAATTAATACACTACGACTGCGACCGCGGCCAACTTAGCTTAACCGGGTTGATTGAAGGTAAGCTACGCTTGCCGCGGTCGGTTCGTGGATGGGTGACCATCCATTACATATCGAGATGGTACATTCAATTCCCTCAGTACCTCGGATAGCACGTTAAGCCGGTGGTCCCGGCTGTCATTCTTAGATATTTGACAACCATTACGGGTAGTCAGAATCCTAAAAGTCTGACAACTTGTCTTACTAAGGGGTATCGTGTTAACCTCGTAATTGGGTTGTGGAGGCGTGATAAGTAGGCTATAATACTAAAATACTGGTATTTAGCAGCATCTGGTTAGACTGGCAGCCGACCACAACATAGTTGGGAAAAGGCTAGGTTGATGTATTGATCAAATTCATACACTACGTAAATTTTCCGTGTTATAGCCATGTCATACAACTGTCAAAGCAGTAGCGAATCCGGAGGGGGGGGGAATTAAGGGGCTCAAGACCCCCCCTCCCAAAGTGTCTGAGTTCTTCCGTGACAAATCTTAAAGTGTACTAGATCTTATTCTAATTAAACTTTAAGCAAGTATTGCACTACCTAATGTATAATTGTCATCAATTATCCTTAACTGCTATTTTATTAAATCCATCCCATGTAAATTGTAGCGATTTTCATACAAGTTTTAAGCTATAGTGAGAACTGTACCAAAACCCAGCAGACTCGGAGATTATCCCATACTTACAAATTGAGAGGGAGCAAATCGGTTCGGGTGCTATGATTGAATTAAATTGAATTTCATAGATACGGTTTTGGTTTATTTTAAATAGTCTTAATTTCTATGTTGATAAGGCACAAATACGATAGATTTAGCTAAATAAATATTTTGACAATATTAATAACTGGCGACCGAAAAGATTTAACATATCTAAACATTTTTGAAAGAAAACAGTCAAAGAAAATATGTTTATTTGTGGAAAAACATGAAGCAAAGAAAAAACACAATCACACAAAAGAAGAAATTTTTAAAGATCTAACGCACAAACAATCAATTTAATAGCGTTTTTATTAAATACATTTTTCAATGTTTAAACATTTGAACTAAGCAAGCTTCGCTTTTGAGTTTCCACTAAATAAAGCTATACATAATATTTAAAAAATCACCCCGCCGCGTCTTTTTTTTTTTTTTTTTTGAATGTGGGAAATCATCAAATAACTTCTCCCGCTCTGGGCGGAGCGGGAGGGCGTGTCAGACTCTTACTGACTAAAACCCACCCGTGTTCCTTCGGTTGCCCTGTTGCCGGGGGCCACGATCTCCCTTTCAGTTTTCTTCGCAACCCCGGCAGGCATCGGCCCTAGTGGACCCCTTCAAATCTGCTGACATCTCTTTGAAGCGCGCGTGGAACACAACGCGCCGTCGACCCGGGCCTGGTCCTTATCGGACGGTGAGCCACCCATTGCTCACCGTCCGCAAGCCCGCGCCTACGGTGGCCGGAAATCGCCTCGCGATTACCGACGCCCTGGGCGTCTCCTCCTGCGGCGGTTAGGGGCGTGAGGGCGCGAAATTTGCCTCTCCCTCACGCGTTCCGCCTCCTCCTTCGCGCGCATTACCGCTTCGCAGAAGGAGGTGACGGCCTCCCATTTCCTCTCGCTCCGTACCATGGCCTGAACCAGGGCCGGACGCGAGAGATCACCGCCGCCGATCGCCTCCACGAGGACACGGCGATGCTCCGCCCAAGCTGGGCAGACCTCCACCGTATGCTCCACCGTGTCCTCCGGGCGATCCACACAATGGTGACACCCGGACCCCCGCCGCGTCTGTCTGTCTGAACGCGATAAACTCAAAAACTACCGAACGAACTTTTATACGGTTTTCACCAAAAGATGGAGTGATTCATAAGGAACGTTTTAGTATCTAATTCATTAAGGTTTTGTGTAAATTAGCTGAATATAATGATGACTGTTGAAGAAGTCGGAAAAAAAATCCGACATTTTTCCGCGAACGTCGGTAAAGAGAGCTTTACTGACGTGCGCGTTACTGTAGTACGTTTCGACCTCCAGTTTTCTAACCTCCACGCGTTCGAAGCCGCGGACTAAAGTTAGTAAAAAATAATACACATAGCTTTGTAGTCATCAAAATATCCAATATAACCAGGAAACATCAAACCTTACATAATGATAACGCAAAAATGTTCTTTATCAAAAATATTAAGTTGTAGGTATGTTATGTAGGTCGAACTACTGTTAAAAGCCTGAAGTATCGTCGTATCGTCGTGTTTGATAGTGTTATCACGACAGGCTCTCTCGATACTCGATGACGTTAACCCCAAAATATCCATTACATGATTAAAACCTTTCACGTTTTATTATACAACATAATCCAATAAAACTGTTGTGGGTGGGACGAGATTTGTTGGATGTTTTTATTCAATTACTATGTTTTCCTATGGGTTCACTTGCGTAGCTTTTTCCACTTTTCCCAGTTTAAAAATTTCCTTGAGAAACACTAAAACAAAATCAAAGTATCCAACCAAATCTTAAATGATGAGCACTTATTAGCATAGCAATTTTATCCTGCTCTATCCAATGCAGTGAAGCTGGTGGCCCAGTGGTAACAGCCGCGACTTATGCTTTACTTGATGTCAAATTATTTCCTCACCACTGCTTTCCAAACGATGAAGGGAAACATTGTGAAAAAACCGGCATATCCTAGAACCAAAAATTCGAATACATGTGACATCTACCACCCGCGCGGTGGATGACGGTCCACTCCCTTTCACCAAGAAGGCGTCTGTGTCCCAGCAGTGGGAACATTATAGGCTGATACTATCCAATTCTAATATTAATCCTTTTTGCTTTAATTTAATTTTAGGTAGGTACATAATATCAATACTAGGTGCTACAGACAGCTCTGAAACTTTAGTCTCACTAAATATCTACACCTAACTGTCTCTAAAGTCAAACGACATTTTCATATAATTTAATTATCTTTGTAATTTTTAACATCCGGTACAAAAAAGAACACTTGCGTTGATTTATTTAATGAAATTCTTTTTGATTTTCCTTTAAACTTTGTGAAAGTCAACATAACTCCTAATCGTCTTTGTCGAAGTCATTGAACCTGATTCTAAATATAAATGAGTGTGGATAAGCCTAATACTAACTAAAACTTATCCAATTACAATATTTGATAAGCTGTAGATAATTATTTGCATAAGCGTGCGTGTATCGAGTCACGGGAGATTTTCAAGGAATATATATAATGAACATTGTTACTTTGGTTACATTGAAGTAACCTAACGTAAACGTCAAAGTAAAAGTATAGGAAAATAAAAACGACGAGGCTAACTAACGAAATTTAATGTATTGGAAAATGACACAATTCTAAGAATTCTTATAAAACAGCTGTAAATAATAATGTGGAATAATTTAATTATTCTTGATTTGACGACCAAAGGCCTTTAGCGATACCTAACCATAAAAAAATGTGTGTGTGTAATTAAATGTGTTTGCAATCAGTAGCTTTTTTTATGTTAGATAATTTCATCATTACAATAGGTACTAGGTATTTCTCTAGTATTTTACAAGTCCAAAGGTCTGACTTTCAGCTGTCCAGTCTGGCGGCCATAACAAAGTTTAAAAAAAAACCTGCGGGGTATGCGTAACACACTTACAATGCCAATGCCTTTCTTTTTGACAATTCAACAACATTCATTGCGTGATTTACGTTGATAAGCTAACCAATTTTTCAAACCTATGAAGCAATGTATTAGCAATTTCTTCAAAATCCGTCGAATTGTATTTGAAAGTGTATTACGCATTTGGGGTGCTGGCTAAAAACAATGAATACTTACATCATAAAAGTAATAAATATTGAGTTCGGCAGTAGCATTGGTGGCATTCTTGATGGGACCGTGGTCGTCATCGGGTGTGAACACGGTGGTGAAGTATGACGTACGAGGCGTCGTCTGCTGCTCAAACTCTTCGATCATGATGTCTAGTGCCATAATACTGAAACAAACGAAGATATTGATATAGAACATAATTCTTCTTCGTATCTCTCAAAAAACTAAAAATTCAAAATATATTTTTTTCACATAAACCTACAAGGGCACTTATGAAACGTCAGAAGCTAGGTGCACGGTTCCAATTGGTCGTTTCCTATGGAGAAGAGCCAGCAAGAAACTCCACGGTTATCTTTTAAAAATAAATAGTTATACAATGTTTTCAAATTACAGCGTTAATAGGTATGAGAGGACAGTGTAGGCCTATTAACAAGTACCAGGTACTTAGCAAAATAGAAAATCGTCCACAAATGTACAGTAAAAATCTACAGCCTACAACGTCCTCATATTCACAAAATCTAAAGAAAAAGAATAATTTAAAAAGATAAACAAAATAATAATAATAAAGACCAATTTAAACCAAGTGACACGATTGCCACTACAGCTGTCATAAATCTAATAAAAAAAAAAAAAAAAAAAAATATAGTTCTATAATTTCAAATAATGAAAAGATGATGTCAAGAAAGTATGTAAAAAAGTAAAATAAAATGATCATCGTAATTTTGGAGCAGTTAATAGACATTTACATAGTTATGCCGTTAATGAGGTACCTCTCAAAAATACGATCAGGTCAGCAAAGCCGACATAATTTCATGCTTGGTATAACCGATTCTCTAGATATTGGATATTGGTCAGTTTACATACATACATAAACTCACCCCTTTTTCTCATGGGGAAGGCAGGAACTACAGAACATCACCTGCTACGATCCTTACATACTCCTATTTGTTTCGTTTGTTTTCATACATCAGCGGAGTAATTGAGTTCCATACATAAAACTACTCAAATATAAACAAATAGTTCACACAGTACTCAAATTATAATTATGTTGTATCTATATGGCCTCGTTGGTCTAGTGGTCGCAAAGCGCTACCGCTGAGTATGAGGTCCTGGGTTCGATTCCCGGGTCGGGCAAAGTGTTATTGGGTTTTTCCATCTGGAATTTCTCAGTAGCAGTCCGGAGTCTGGATTTGTGCCCGGTTGATGGCAATAGGGTCGCCCCCTATTACATGGGACTTAAACATAACTGGCGAAATGTGGGTGTACTATTATAGGTATACCTCTGCCTAACCCTTCGGGGATATTTATATGTATTTTACTGTATGTAAATAAATAATAAAAAATCATTAAATTGCAATCGATCACAATTCCTTTCCTTTTAACAATTCATTCACGTTCATTGCGTTATTAACGTTGTTGAGCAGAATATTTTTTCACACCTATGAAGCAATGAATTAGGAATTTCCTTCAAAACCCTCGAACTATGATTTAAACTATGTTACGAAAAGGATGTTCGTGGTAGGTGTTGGTCTTAGATCTAACGTATGAATTGGTCTACAATGTAACCCAGATTAGATAATGTGTGTCTTTAGAGTATAGTACATACCGCACGTCATTATTTCTTCTTAGGGTGTTGATAGCAATCTATATAGATTCTGTCAGTCAAGAATTGCACCAAAATTGCGTTAAAGGCTATTACTAAACCATTGTTCGAAAAATTTGTCTGCTCAACAACGTAAATAATGCAATCAATGTTGTTGAACTGTCAAAATGAAACCTATTGCTACTGTTATGCTGTAGTCCTACGGTCCGCATTCTCATAGGCCAGATCATGTTACGGAAGGCCGTGCCACGCCAGGCCACGACAGGCTACGACGGAACGTGGGAGCGCGGCTTTATTGTGTTACGCGATTACCCCGTTGAGCTATAAGTTTAGTGTTTTCAGTAGGCAGCGTTCATTAGTTCCTGTAACGTGCAGGTAGCAGGGCACACATGATATGACATTTTGCAGTCATACTCAATAAAACATGTAAAATGTCAGATTTTCACTTTTATGACGGCGAAGTGACGCCGAAACTGCAGTGCTATTCTGTAAAAATCTCACCGTGAACGATTACGTGAAATGAGCTTGAAAGTGAGCTGTCAATCCTAGCATATGGTAGAATGACAGCGCACTTCACCTAAGCGTTCACGGTGCGATTTTAATAGAATAGCACCGCTGCACGTGGACAAACAACACCCACTTTCCCTATATTTAAATTTGACTGTGCCGGCTTTGTGACGGTGAAGGGTGTCACTGTCGCTGTACACGGTAATTTGATGCAGGCCATGTTGGACAAAAAAGGGGCAATATCGGCAAGCATCGATTGTTTGTTCCGATATTGCCCTTTTTTCTACCCTTCTTTTTTATGCTCTTCCTAGCATCCAATTAAGCCGAAATTTGGCATACGGATTTGAGTTTGGTGACAATGGAAAAATATGGTACCATGGAGCTGATCTAATGATGCAGCCAGAAGGTGGCTATAGGAACTTCTCAACTAAACAAGAAAAACCCAACATTGTGTGGTCAATTACTACTTCGGGGTCATTGCCACCCTTCTTTTTTTCTTTAAAGACTGAAAAGCTGAGACGAATCTTGTCGAGCAAAAATTTTACCTTTGAGCTAAGTTTTGATAGGTGATGTTTAGACGAATAGAACTTTTTATAGATCGTAGACCACCATCATTTTCATCCTTCTGCTACCAGCTCCCCTGCGAAGATCGTCGCTCCACCTAACCTGAGAGCGTCCTTAATGGGCGTCCATAATATAAAATTGAAATATTTACCAATAATAAACGTCCTCCTATAAGTAAAAATTCTATTGTTAACCCGTAACTTTGCAAAAAAAACACTGTCTTCTATGCCGAGACAAAATAAACGAGATAATAAATAAAGAAAAAAAGAATACAAAACAAAAGAAAACTTTCATTAAACATTTGGAGAAGTCTTAAAAAGGCTGAGTTTTGTCGCGCATGACGGTTGTAATAAAAATTCATACTGGCCACATAAAGAAGAAAACGAAAAAATACATATTTTCATAACAGGGCAGGCCATGAAAGGCCCTACTTTCTGCCAATTAATCTTAGGCAAGGCCGGTGATTCTTCCTCTCATTAGGTTGGTTACATAATATTATGTACGATAGAAGATATGGTAGGTATCATTATGTTTGTAAGGGATGGGATACAGACCTTGGTCTTTGTGCGCGGGTAAAATTATCTTTCTAAGGTTAGTTTGCATAAGCAAAGGATACATGACATAGTGTCATGTTGCTAATGAAGAACATGGGTGAATAACAAAGTTTATCATATCAGCATATACAGGTTAACTATGAACGTTCGTGAAGGAATATTTATTTCTTTCATTTAAGCCCCATACTGATACAAGATAACAAGCTTATGGTGCACGAGATAAGAATGATGGAAAAGATAACGCTTTATGTTATCTTTTCTATTAATAAAATAAAAACACTATTCATTATCAGCCTATAATGTTCCCACTGCTGGGATACAGACCTCTTCTCTTCGAGAGAGAGTGGGCCGTAATCCACCACTTGGGCCCAATACGGTAGATGCCATATGTCTTCCATTTTTTTATTCTAGGACGTGCCGATATTTTCCTTCACCGGTTTGAGAGCAGTGCCTGGGTGAAAGTCGCGGCCATAACCACTGAGCCACCACAATTTTTTTTCTATTTGTAGATGTAACTTAATACACTCGAGCAAATTATTATTAAAACGTTACTCAGATAGCCCCATGACATTTTCATGCCCTTTATTAATTTGTGTTTTATTTTCTTTTCTTCTTTCGAAGTAAATTAACTTTTGTTTAAATACTCAAAATTTTATGGAGTTTCTGTCCAATATCTTTTCTCGTTTATAGCATAATTTGTGTATACATTAGCAGTAGGTAATACATATCGTAGTACTATTGTAAACGAATGTTTCATGTATATGTTGGTGGTATTCTTTATTAAATAAATGAAAACGTTAAAAATAGTGCTATTAAATAGCTCTGAAAACTTCTAAAGTTTTCGTCCATTTTCACAATAAGGTCCTTCTACAAAATCAGCTAATAAGTATGAGCATTCATGCTTCAATTATTTCGTCAATTTTTCTCCGTCTGCAAACTTTAAAAAAAGAAGACTTGTTGAAATTGAAAGTTGTTTAAAAATGTGTTAGTTGTTTTCAACAAATGCTTTTAAAGGAACTGTAATTAATACTGCAAAGTAAAATAAGTTGTTGCTAGTGAAATGCAGAGAGTATTAACTTAAAGAGTAAGTAAGTACCTACTTTGTTCGAGTGCAAATGTTCAATATTTGTTGCTTGAATAGTTTAGCCTCGTGTTTAAAACGTTTTATTGCTTCTTAACAGTAGCAGCAGCTGTCTTAATCCTTTACTAAATATTACTTAGGTATACAGTACAAATCGACACCTATAGAAACCGACACCCTAAAAATTCACGTCTGTCGATTCATTTCAATGAGATCAATAATAATGTTACGAAAAACACCTGAGTCTGTTCAGTGAAGTGTTAAGGCCAATCATTGTTCCGTTGTAAAAAGGGGATGGGGCTCTAAGTCCTTTGTCGTTCTATCTCTTTCTCATTTGGCTCTATAATTCGTCAATGTACGGCCCATGAAGCCCACGATATCGCAGCGTTACGACGCACATGTTTCACGTCGGTCATCTCTAAACAGGCAATCTTTGCTTGCGCGATGCAGGTTTTAGTAGCGCCATCTATAACTATTGACAACTTGTCAGCCACTAGCTAACCACGTGGTTCTTAATTAGTCTGATAGATGTCGCTACTCTAAGGGATAAAAGGTATTTCGACCCTCATCGTTGATTTATATTTCGTATTTTACGACGTAGTTAATTTTCACAGTAGGTAACATAAGACAATAATTTTTGTAAAGGTAAGCGGCCGTTCACACTGTATGATTTATTTTACGGTAAAAAGTTGAGTTCACACGTCAACATCCCACTTTTCATCCTAACTTTAGCTTATTTATATTATAAATGCGAAAATGAGTTTGTTTGTTTGTTACGCTTTGACGCTAAAACGGCTGAACGGATTTGGATGAACTTTGGCACATGGGTAGACCATGACCTGGAAAAGGACATAGGATAACTTTTATCCCGAAATTCTCACGGGATCGAAACCGCAAGGCACAGTTAGTAAACAAATAAAATGCAGAATGACACTGCCATGTGCTCCCAAGAGAATACAGAAAAATATCGTATTGATCAGTGGCGGGTGAATGTGGTCTAACCGTTATTGACTTTAATTATTCACTATTCTTCCTTAGTTTTAATAATTGAGAGTACGATTTGGTATCTACGTTATCAGTTATGTACCGTAACGACATTCGGGACCAACCTATTGGGTGGGACATTTACAAATACAAGGAAGAGTGAAATTGAAACTTATAGATTCACGAGAACATTTGAATGCCAAACGATAGTAGATACGGGCAGTCCGATGCCCAAAACCCTAACAATCGATCGTTAGTTTAGCTAGGATATTGCCTATCTATTCCTCAGTAATTGAAACGTGGGGGTCAGAAGCCATTCGCTCTGCGTAAATTCGGACCTATATGGGTCGTAAAAGTTGAGCTAAACTTAGATAAAAGGTTAGGCTTTTCCTTGCGGTTTTTCCCACACTTAAGGACGATAACATTTAAAATCTGTTCCAAAAGTGTCTGATAAAAACGTAAACAAATGGATCAGAAAACGTATCTGTGAATGCCCATTTGTAGCCACTTAAATTATAATTTTAAATAGGTAACCATAAGATTGTTTTTCATTTGACATTTGAGTTTAATTTTATAACCTCATTTTTCGTCGATGATTTTTCAATTCCTATTTAATAATGTTATTCAAACAATTATTGTTAGAAAAACTGGTGAGACATTAAATTTAAACCTTCTAAATAAATACATTATTATCAATGTGTTACTAATTCTCTTGAGTGAGTAATTGCGTAAGAATTTAACCTGCGAAGTAATTGCATAACATACATAAACTGACAATTTATCACAGTTCCTTTGATTCTGCCAATTCAGCCACGTTCGTTGCGTTATTTAAGAGCGTTTATCCTAAAAGTTGGCACCGTCGCAAATAGCTCTCAAATATTTACCTGCTTTGATTAATTTGGCAATATAACTGTATGGAAATATGAAATATGGCTAACTAGGGAACTAAAATATTGATTATGAAATGCAATAATTAATATCGTAGCACTGTATATTTCATTTTAGATGTAAAAAAAAAAGTATTTGGAAACTTTCCAAATGCCTTTACAACATCAAATTCAGTGTTATAATTGCAACTCATTATTAATATTCTAGTTCGCTAGGTACATTTCATATTTCCATACACTAATATTGCCAAATTAATCAAAACAGCGAAATATGTGACATCTATTTGCGACGTTGCCAACTTTCAGAATAAACGCTCTTAAGTTGTTGAGCAGATGATTTTTTCAAACCTATGAAGCAATGAACTATCGTTCAAACCCTCGGATTGTGATTGAAAGTGAGCTACGCAATTAGGATGCTGAACGGGGGGTTGTTTATATTTCATCAAATACTTTTGGAACAAACCATACAAAGAAAACATGGAATACGTTTAATTAGACCATATTTTCGCAACATTATTAAAAAGTCCGGCTAAGCAGCCATGATCTCATAGGTCAACTGCGAGATGCCCTAATAAAAAATAAATAAATAAAAAGCTACATTATTTCAGGGTGGTTAAATTCTTACGCAATGAATTTTCAAAATTGTAATTGATTTATTTATCGCAGTTCCTATCATTTTATCAGTTCACCCACGTTCATTGCGTAACCTACCTTGCTAAGCAGACGATTTTTTTCAAACCTATGAAGCAATGGATTAGGAATTTCCTCGGACTGTGATTGAAAGTGTGTTACGCAATTAGGGTGCTAAACAGAGGGTTGTTTATATTTTACATCAGACAAATATGCAACAAATCATACAAAGAAAACATGGAATACGAACGTATTAAAAGATCATATTTTTGGTACATAATTATAGGGTGGAAGTAAATTATTGATATGAAGGAAGAAATCAATGTTTTTCTTCGAAAAGCGATTATTCGTTACTTCTCTTAATACCTATTCGTTATTCCATTTTCTCGAAGTCATTGCGTACCAAACACCGCCATACTTTCTTCTCTTGACCCATATTTTAACAGCAATATCCTGTTGTATCTAGTTACAGCCGGTTTTAGTTCATATTACAGGAAAATAGAGAATTTAGTCAGTATCCGAAAATATTGTTTACCTACTAATTCGGTATCCGTTTTTGAATTAAACTCTTTGATGTGACGTGTATAAATGTTTTCGTTGAAATATAGTTTTCATTGAAACTGCGTAATCTATAACTGCGTATCTCTTTTGTGTTCAACAAGCAGGTGAATGGGTAACCGGGCCTTTGTAAATGTTTGGACGTGTATCATTTTTGAAATACGATATTTCAATTAAATATTTTTTTTGAAAGGCTTTTATCACTGACATAATAATTATAAGTTTGACGCTGAGTGGTCAGGAGCTTTGTTGTTAATGCTTCTTACGAATTAGTAAGGGTGGGAGAGGTTATTTTTTTTAAAGATGTTATTATGCGTTTATTTACTCTCTTAGCCTATTGGCAATAATAATATCTTTATAGCATATTCAAAGACAATCGTATTACGGAGTCCAACTCCAACTCAAGTCGTGCGTCAAAGCTGACGCACACACACGTTTATTTTTCATTATTTTCCCTCAAACGTGGTTAATTTATTCCAATATGCCTGTTGTTTTTTTCTTTCCATTTCTTTACACAAATAACGTAGCTTTGTGATAATGCGAGTCAGTCGTCGGTGTTGTCCACATGATATCTCGTCAGTAGAGCAGATGGCGAGCGGCAATAAGGACGCGCTCACCATTAAATCCCGATGGGATTTTCCGTTGGCAAAAATTAGGAACTTCAATACAAACTTTCATCCGCTATTTAACCCCTTTAGGGCATGAATTTTTTAAAATCATTTATTAATGCTCACTTACGATATTTAAGGAACTCTTATGCAAAATTTAATACTTCTAAGAAATGGCGGTTAAGGCTATGCGTTGTCTGTCAGTGAATGAATTTAAGATTTTTATTAAAAATAAGAAGATCGCACCGCATATGAAGCAGTTTAATTTCACCTAAATTTAATGTAACCAAATCACACAATACACCGTGACTGTGTACCATAGAGCATGGAATCGTCGCGCTGGCAGCATATAGAGACGGCAGTATTGACAAAATTCGTGGCGCCGAAAGTTCGTTGAGCGCATAAACATTTCCGACACGAACTACCATTCAAACCCGTCATATTTTGTGTCATAGTGCGAGTACATGGTGCTGCGTTTCCACCGGAGATGTGCGAGATAACCGACAGGTGCGAGGATGCGTAACGAACTGTGAAGCGATGTGAGTGTTTCTACCAGAGATGTGCTAGGCCGCTGGCGGTGCGTGGTTACGTAGCGACGCTGTGAAACGGTGCGCAGATGAACGCTGTGCGAATGTGTAGCGGGCTCTTTTCAGATACGAATTCTCTCTCACGTTCATCCCTAACACACATCCGTCGCACACATTTCTCGTACACATCTCTCGCACACATCCCTCGCTTGTTTTGTGCGTAAAAAAACCTCGCACCGCTAAGCCGTTTCCACCGGAGCTGCACTGAGCGAGGCTAGGTAAATGAAGCGATTCTATTGGTTCTTAAAAACCATATCACTCGCTACGCATCCTCGCATATCTCTGGTTGAAACGCAGCCTTACACATCCCTCGCACACATTTCTCGCACACATCTCTCGCAGACATCCCTCGCTTGTTTTGTGCGTAAAAAAACCTCGCACCGCTAAGCCGTTTCCACCGGAGCTGCCCTAAGCGAGGCTAGGTAAATGAAGCGATTCTATTGGTTCTTAACAAACATATCCCTCGCTACGCATCCTCGCACATCTCTGGTTGAATCGCAGCCTTACACGCTTGGTTTCTAAGGAAAGAGTTGACAATGCCGCCTCTAGCAGTGGCGAGGCGTTCCCGTGCTCTGTGGTGTGTACACTATTAGTGCAGTAAGACTCCGTAACTAATTTCATTTCGACGTAAAACGTTCACTTAAGTGTTAGAAATCACGTAGAACTACCGATATTACTTTTAAGTTCTGCGGCTTTATGAGCAACTAATGCGAAGTTGTCACTCTTGACGACTTGGAGCCGTTTGAAACAAAGGTACACCTCATAATCGGAAACTGCATTACTATAGAAACCTTACGGAGGAAATATCGTTCAGTTTAGAGGTAATTTAAAATAGCTTACTACTTTTGGAAGAACCTTTGAAAAGTGCGAGTCGGACTCTCTCACGAAGTGTTCCGTGCCAACATACAATGTTTACTAATACATATTTTTAAAATAAATACTTTACAAAAAAGAAATACACATGGTTCTTGTATGTGGGCCCCTTTAATTTTTAACATTATTTTATTGAATGAAACATTAACATTATTAAATTAATTAAGCTTGGAAAACTAATGGTTCTCTATGAATCAATTACATTTTCAAAGTAACTGTGACTGTTTGGGATGAGAGTGATACACTTCGAAGCCAAAAATTTTTAGGCTCCACTCAAGCAGACAAAAAGGGTCAAATACTTTGTGAACCCAACGACCCTACGACAACACTAAAAACAAAACAACCCGCGTATTTAATTTCGTTTGTTCTCAACAGAAAATTAATACAGCAATCTCTGTAACTACGCAAATTACAAAAGCAACAATAGAGGCCCGACTTTTACCCTCCTCACAATATTCAGCTGATAGGCTTACAAGGGTACGATACTGTTCGCTTATTTACGTATGTACAAAGAATTCAATATACCGTATTGACAGGGACTGCAATATTCACAAAGGATTTCTTTGGGATTATTTGTTTGGATCAGTGAACAAATAGAAAGAGAACTCGGAATTAATTTAGTGAGAATAATGCTTTTTGCTGCCTCATTGGTCTAGTGGTCTCAACTGCTACTGTTCAGCATGATCTCATGAGTTCGATTCTGAGGGCAATCTTTTATTGGGTTTTTCTATCAGGAATTTCTCAGTAACAGCCCGGAGTCTGTATTTGTGCAATAAGCTCGTCCCCTGTTACATGGGACTTAAATCGGTCTATCTGGCGAAATATGGGTGTACTCCTTTGCCTTAACCTCCGGGGATTACAGGCGAGGTGTTAAGTTATTTATTTACTAAAGAAAACCAACAGCATATACATTCAACAATTGGATTAAAGATAATAATAATAATTAGGAAAGGTATTACTGCTAATGTATACACAAATGAAAGGTGTACATAATATTTAAAGAACATCAACGTCGGATAGAAACCGCTCATAAACTAAAAGTAAGATTTAAAATTTTAAAAAAAGCTTCAACAAATAAAATACGACTGAATACAGATTAATTAAGGGAATGAATACAACATACATAATTCTAATTCAAATACGTAATTCCACTTTAAGATAACTCATAAAACTAAATGATAACTATCAAGTATTTTTTTCCGAATACCACGCAAGGAATCATGAAATATGTCCAGGTTTTAATCTAAATTTTTGTTGAGCATATTGTAATGGTCAAGAGTTCTTACTAGCGGACCATGGGCACCGATGTTAATGCGATAGAATGGAGGACAAAATGTGTTAGTTAGGACAGTGTGGGGTCTATTACTTATTGCGTTATGTTATAAATCGTTAAAGATAATAAGCACAAATCCATGGGGTATCGTGTTACCCAGTTGTAGAGGTCAAATAGGCAGTTGCTCCATGTAAAATTATATTATTCAGCTGCAACCGGTTAAGTCTAACGGGATGCAGCTGAATACCACAATTTTACCACCAGTCGGAAGCCGACCCCAACATAGTTGAGAAAAGGCTAGGCAGATTGATTTTTTTTAAATGAGTGATCTTGGCTTCTCTTTATACCTTGCTATAGCGATTGATTGAATCACCCAACTATTAATCATTCTAGATGGCTAGAAGGGTACCCTGACAAAAGCAGATAGTAGTAGAATTTATTCTCAACAGTAACAGACAACCTTAGGCCCGATTAATCCCGATGTCCACCACTTGTTTGGCCACCAATGGAAGACAGCGAACAGATTCAAAAAAAATATTCACGTTTTGCACCACTGGGGGACAGCGAATCAACTTTTAAAAATTACTACTCACTAAATTATTTCCATTCGCCCCCACTGGTGGAGAGCAACACGGATTTTTAAACATTCCTTATGGCTACCGCTGGGGGACAATTAGTGGAGGATCTGGAGCTTTAAAAACATGAAAACCACGGATTTTCTGGTATTTTTATAGCAATTTATTTTTTATTTTTTACATGGTATCTTAAGTATATACAAGTCATTTAAAATTGCGCTCATTGCAATGCCGTACACTGAATATAATAAACCGGGCGAATAAAATTCAAAGTGCTGGCTAGGCCTTAAAGACATAGGTAGGAGCCATATAATTATTTACATAACTCGAATTCCAATGCACGCTTTTTCCTCAATTGAAAAATTACTTCAGAAATGTATGAAACAAATCACTTATATCTGTTCAAACAAATAACGTTATCCCACTTGATTCATAAAAAGCAAACAAATTTGAATTTTGTAAGTATCCGAGATTTTTCTCTGAAATTATTGGTATGACAGAGCTTTACGTAAAACACATGTTTGTAAACATGATGTTTATTGAATAAGTGTTACAGTGTTACCGCAGGCTCCTCAAATAGTATAAAATGTAGGACGATCACCGGATTTTGTGGGCAGTGTTTAGATTGCGGTCTTTGGTTTTATAATCGTAGTTCGGTTATTCATCTGCCTAGCCTTTTCCCAACTAATTTGTGGTCGGTTACCAGTCTAGCCGGATACAGCTGAATACCAATATTTCACATGGAGTGACTGCCTATCTGACCTCCACAAACCTGTTACTGGGTAATACCATACTCCTTGGTAAGACTGGTTGTCAGATATTCGGGCTTCTGACGACCCGTAACGACTGTTAAAGATCCACGAATGACAGCCGGGACCAACGACTAAACATGCTTTCCGAGGCGCGGCTTGGTAAGTAAAGATGGTCACCCATCCACGGACCAACCGCGGCAAGTGTAGCTTAAACTGATCGATCGACCCGTGCAGCTGTTTTTCCACAAGCCAATTCGTTTATTACTGATAATAAATTACCCTACAAAAGATTGCTATAAATAATGTATGTAGTTTTGTGTGTTCATAGTTGAAAAAGGTACTCAAAAAAAAAAAAATGCTGAATCAAGTGAATAGCTGTGACTGAACTATTGACTTGTTTCAATTTCCTTAATAAATGCCTATTTGTATCGTTCAGTTTTACAACTTTCAAGAATAACCGTAACTTATAGGGCATTATATTTTTTATCAGAAAAAGCTTATAATTTTTACGAAAAAATATAAGGTACGTATTTCCTATGTAAATCTATTATATCACAAATTTTACCAAACACTTTTCTAGAATCAATTACAAAATATAAAAATCAAGTTTCAACAAGCTATCAACAAAACGATCTGCATCTACTTTCAAAGTATTCGTAAAATCTGTACGAACAGCCACAATACATGTTTTCCATACATGACTTTCGATCCAATGAGGCTAATAAATATTCTAGAGGAGTCTAGCTTTTCCGTTCCAACTAGGCTCTTCAGAAACAATTTAGCCTAGCCGTTTATTTTTATAGCCTGGACGAGAACGTGCGGGAATTGTGAAGTGAGAGTACAATTACTGGATCTTATAGGTATATAGGCTTAGTCCTACCACGAAAATAGTGGGAAGAAAAAGTCATTGCATATGTTCTGAACGGAAGAGTAGAATCCTTTAATTCCCTTTTATTTTTTTTAAAACTAACGGTAATACATCGTCATTATTTATCTAATTTAATACTAGTGGAATCATCAATATAGTAGGTATTTTATAGAATCCAAACAAACTTTATGGCTATGCTTTTGAACAATGAGGTAGTTATTTATGAAAACGTTTCCATTTACTACCTGCTCTAAAAAGTACCTACCATCTCATTTAAAAAAGTACCATCGACTCAAAAAGAGAAATAATGGAAGGTTACGGTACAAAATGTAATGTAACCCACTTCATCCACTTCATATTAGGTATATGTGTTTTACAATGTTCGCAGGCCGTGTAACATCAGTGGGTATGTCAGATTTAAAAAGTTTTAAGTACATTGAAATTGGATTAACCCCGAGTTTTCAGTTAGTACGTTTATACGCAAACATTTGTAGGGTATTAATTAAACAAGTTATTTCATTATTTCATCGTATGTTTTTGGGCCATCGACGAACAAACCACACCACTCTAACCTTTCCTTTTGTTTACACCCTGTCTTTTTTTTTTGGGTTGGAAGTTATCAAATAACTTCTTATTATTATCATGGCCATGAGCAGGCGCACCAGCAGCTCATTGTTCTGGGTGGTGATTCGGTCAGCAACATTTAGCTCAGTGTAGTCTACTCTGACAATTAACTTTTCCAAGTTATCTAGATGACACTAGCGATCTTAAAAAAAAACCAACCGATTTAGGCAATTTACTATACGAAAACGGTTTTTTTTTTTTTCAAAACTCGAAGTTCGGTTTCATAGTTGAAGTGGCTTGGTATAGATTTTAGGAAAACGATCGAAAGAAAGAAAATACGAATAGTATGCATATATACGGAAAGTAGTGTTTGTTTGATCCGAGTAGCGGGTGGAAGACGCTACTTCCCACCCTTGGGCGGGAAAGACTCATAGTAATTCATTCCCTCTCTAGGGCGGGAATGAATTTTAAAAACAGAACTAAATTTGGTTAGGTAGTCGGCTATGTACTTTTAAAAATGCTGCGGTCTTGTGAATGTGTGAATGACAGCCAGTGTGAATTAAAAAAAAATAACTATTAAGCGGGACGGTCCGTGGCGGTGACACGGTTTGTTGCATAGTTCAAATTTATCAGAAATTGTTCAAACTTATTAATTAATTTTAAATAGGTACTACTCATGTTATTATTATTAATAACTATTTTAGGAAAACTACAATTGTTTACTTTCCTTATCTTCGAAATGAAAAGTAGAGTGTATAACAGGGGTGAAAGTCATTAATTCCTAGTCGGACTATGGGAATTGATTCCTTTCGACCCTTGTATAACAATCTACTATTATTTGCGGTTAACATGACGCAAAGAAAGAAAAAAAAAACACAAAAAGAAAAATATTGGCGGATTTTGTACAGAATGACATCTGAGCCTGATGTTCATCAGCATCTGCCGAGCTATATCCCGACTATGTTATGGTCGGGTTCCGTCTAACCTGATTCAGCTGAATACTAGTATTTTACATGAAGCGACTGCCTATCTGATCTCCACAACCCAGTTACTGGTTAACACGATACACCAGTCTTACGGTGTCACTAAACAGATAAATACATTGTTAAGTACCAGGAACATGACAAACACTCAAACCACAAGCGTAACAACAAATTGTATCAAAATTACGTTGCAATTGACGACACAAGCTACGCCTACGCCTCACAGTAGGTCTTTGATCTCAAAGTCAAACATTTTCTAATCACAACGTGTCTCTGTTTGCAAGAAATTGTCGCGTTTAATTTGAAATGAGCGAGTCTGTACGTCAACGTATAAGTAAACGATTTGCTTGTAGTGTTTGTGGAAGCTTGGTAATTAAGAATTAGGATTGTTTTAATTAGACTTGATAACTATGTGTGTTTGTTAGTTTATTGTTGTCACGAGAACGTGCTATCGGGATCAAAAGTATCTTATTTCCTGACCCAGATCATGGTTCACCTATGTGCCAAATAACATCGAAATCCGTTCAGCAGTTAAGACGTGAAATGGAAACAGACATATAGATAGTACAGATGGACAGAATCATCTTATGAGGTCTCTCCCCCGAGAAAAGCGACGAAAGCTTCTAAGAGACCCCTACGTCTAAGTATCAGAAATCACACAATTTAGATGAATTTTTCTTACCAAAACCCAAAAATGTAAATTAATTGATTTCCAACAATTTAAATTGTACCTAATGCTTTAGTGTAGTTGCGTAAGAAAATCTACTTAATAAAAATCTTAACTTCATAGAGAGACAACTGGGTCTACAAGCATGAAATTTTGCAAAAGAGGTACATAAATAGTGAAGGGGGGCACTTAGGAAGGATTTTGACAATCCATTCCCTAAAGGGGTTAAATAGGAGATGAAAGTTTGTATAAAAGTTCGTCATTTTTGCCGAAGGGACATTGCATTGGGAACATGAATTTTACTCTCATAACTTCATAAGCAAGAAGCTGTGTAGAAATAAAATAACATTCTGGAAAGTAACGTGGATTTATAGAAACTGATGCAGTTACGTTTTCCGTGAAAGCAAGTCTCTAGTTGGCGCGAGGATTAGATACACGAGAGTTTCATAGAATCGTGCTATTTAGCTTATCTCGAAATACGACGCAGTTGGTAAATGAGGTTTGCTTGTTATTTTTGTCATTGGATGCATTATCATGTAGACGATGTGACGAATTCGTGTAAAAGTAATTATTTCAAACTAGCTGTTGCTCGCGACTTCGTGGTCGTGTCCAGGTCATGGTCTACCCATGCGAATTAAATTTTATTCAAATCCGTTCAGCCGTTTTAGCGTGAAAGCGTAAAAAACAAACAAACTCACTTTCGCATTTATAATATTAGTTAGAAAATGATTCATTGTCATTTTATACTTTTGGAAAAGAAATACGTTTCTGTTTTTAATTTCAAATTCTACGCCTTATTGTTCGTTAGATTTGATGCTTAGGTTTTTGACACTAATACCATCTACTGCACCCTAATTGCGTAACACTCTTTCAATCACAATCTAAATGATTTTGAAGGATATTACTAATCCATTGCTTCATATGTTCGAAAAATTTGTCTGCTCAACAACTTAAATAACGCAATGAATATTAATGAACTGCTAAAATGAAAGCTCTTGCTTGAAAAAAAAATTTACATTTTTTAATTTTTTTTACGTTATGGTACTTAATTATTTTCCAATAATTATACTCAATCTTCTCGTTTTAAAGTAGCTTAACTATTAGTGTCATCAAATAGATGGAGACTAGAGTTATCGTATCTCGTTACAAATATAATATAGGTACATATACATAATATATGGACATGTGTCCTTCATAGATTTCCACCCTATCGCTTGTACCAATTAGCAAATGAACAGTGAACCGTGGCCCCTTATGAATTATTGCGTAACAAACCGTATCTTGACTGCCGCTACAACGCTACCGAAAGTGCAAATCAACAACTTTACAGGATAATTATTTTAAGTTTTGTTTAGGTATAGAAGGCAGGGCACATTGCTCGCAGAACAGATGGCCAATGGGGCTGAAAGGTTCTGGAGTGGCAACCGCGTACCAGAAGACAGCGTTGGAAGGCCTCCCACAAGGTGGACCGATGACCTGCTGAAGCCGCAGGAATCCACTGGATGCGAGAGGTACAGAACCGGTGCTTGGGGAGGGCCTATGTCCAGCAGTGGACGTCTTCCGGCTGAAAATGATGATAGAAGAACGACTTTTATCATGATTCACATTCACATTTTTCTTTGCACTGACTACAAATATCTTCATATTTCTGAATCTGTCACATTTTCACGCCTTATCTAATTTTGATGAAATTTGGCACAAAGCTTGACTTTTTAACTTTTCTAAATATTACATTTTCGATAATATACACTTAAAAAGTAAACTAAGTAGAGAATACAAAGCACTTGTATTATTTTTCTGCCGAATTAAGGAACTGAATTTGTAAAAAAAATATCAATATTCGGAAAAATAAAGACCATATTTCAGATTTTGCAGCTTCGATAGTGTTTGCAGCGGTAGTCAATCGATGAAGACATACCTAAACCCCAACAAGATGGAAGATTAATATGGACGGATTACAAATAAGGTTTCAATCGGTTTAGACAAATATTAGAAGGCCGGACGGAATTGAGACAGGTGCTGCCCTTCCCTGATTGGGTTAAGTTTACAAGGATGTACTGAGCAATTGTATTGACGGGCTTAATCTGAGATGTGTCAGGATTAATGTAATATTCTAGGTTAATGTATCGTGGGGTTGATGTGATCGAAATAGCCTCTTTAAACTCTTCATAAGTTTATACAAGAATATTTTGATTTCATTCGTTTTAAGGTTGGAGTAAAGGCTATATATTTTCTGTGTACCCAGTCAGGGTAATTAATTGTTAATCAAATGACACCCTACGTGACAACTACAATGTGCGCAAGATAAGTCTGTTTTAAATTTTAAATTAATAATATAAATAATATTTACCTGGTTGGGGTCGTGGACAAGGCCGTCTAGTGCGCGAGATCCCTTAGTAAAAGAAAAAAAAATCACTGTAGATATCATAAACAGCATCGAATCCAATTTGAAAGATGATAGATCTTTTTAAAAACAACTTTAATGCAGATACTTTATATTCAAACTACAATAAACAAACAAAACAATAAATTGTAATGCACTTACTTTTACAATTAATCTGTTTCCAAGTGCAGGGTTATTATTTACCAAATCTGTATATAGTGACATGTTTATTGTATAATTATGTAAAACAGTTGCGGCATCCTCGGGAAATTATCTAATTATTTGTACGCAGAGCACGTTTTACGAACAGAGTGGCTATTGCTAAAACTGCTCGATATTTTAGAGTTATAAACCAACGAAATTTTTTGGGTTATAAAATTATATTGTTGATAATAAATTGCCTTGTCCTGAGTTCATTTTCTATTGAAACTATGTAGGTATTTGTAAAAATATTGCCCAACTGTTTAGGTATTTAATTTATTTATGAGCATAAAAAATAAATATTTGCATTTTTATGCTATGAAAGTTTCATGAATAAATTATTCAGATACAAAAATGTGTATTCTTTTGAGGCGATGATTGAATTTTTATGATCAAGTTTGAATTAATATTCTTCTAAAGAAAATAAAAACTTTTGCATACGCATTAAGTACCTACTTAGTCTTGGGTTGTTAAGAGGTCAATGATAAACAAGAAACTAAGAAAGAACCTATTTACTTTGAAGTATACTGAATTACTGAGTCAATTTCACCACCTTTCACTAAGGGTATCGTGTTATATAGTAAATTAAAATAAATTAAAATCTTTTATTACCTTATAGTCTATTTGGTTCGTAAACACACGACTTAGAAACTAGTGCTAGTACTTACATCTACTAGAAAAACAACACAAACTATTCATTACTAGTTATTTCTTCACTACTTACTACTAATTAAAGCCTATGTTACTCAGTGATAATATAGCATTCTCCTGGTGAAAGATTTTTTTTAAATCGGTCCAGTTGTTTTTGAGTTTATTAATTACAAACAAAAATACAAAACTTTTCTCTTTTAATGTAGATGACATGATTGAAGTAACTTTTATATCGACTAACTAGATGATTAAATCGAGAAAAATCGAATAGGACACTATAATAGGCTACTCGATACCCTTCTAGGGGCCTTAATTATTCTGGAAATATATTTACAGATGGTTGTGTTAATATCGACAGCGCCGTAATGATCACGGCCTCATTTGTATTCATAAAATATAAGGTCCATGACAGTAGGAAATTAAAGGTGAGAGTTTTGGTCAATTACATAACAAGACATAATATCACTCCTGGATTTCCCGAAGGGTAAGCAGTAGTGACTGGTTATGTTTAAGACCCAGATATATTTTAATGACCTTGAGTGGTTAGCTTGCGATTTCTGTACTGAGCTCACGCAACGCGTCGTACGTCCAGACAGTAATAATAGAACTCGCCCATCAAGGAGCGCTGTCCCAAATTAGACGCATTATTAATTTATTATACATAATACAAGAGGTATTTTAATAAAACGCGTATACTAAAAGATCAATAATTAAATTATCGTTAAAATGGTGAAAATTTCAGAAATATACGCTTGATAGTTTTTGTGTGATTCTCAGTTTTTTATCCGCGCTAGATGCCGATTATGTTTATATTAAATAGTCGACTTTACTATTTTTTTTTTGTAAAGTCAACTATTTAATATAAACATAATCTATAACATTCCAATAAGTTGTTAATAAAATGCTCTAATTTAACATATATTTTTATCCAAATCATTAACACTACTCGTTTAGACGACGTGATCTTCAGTACAAAATCAATAAAAGTCGGTTATCGTCGCCTTAATCCCCACACTTACTTAAGGCGTAGTGACGATTTCAGACGAGCCCTCCGAAATGCTGTTCACAAGTAATTCGGAATGGTTCAATTAAACTTTGCCCGAGCCGACGATGGAACCTAGAACCTCAAACAAAGCAGTCGCGTTTGCGAGCACTGTGCCAACGAAGCAGTAAACAACATGTAAAAAAACCCTGTCCCATCCGTGAGAGTGTTGTTAAATATAGTACTGAGAGTCTATTCATGTGGTAATTTTCAGGAAAGAAGAAAAATTAAATGCGCCGAATTTTTTTTTCAATGAGGAATTTTACCAGGTTATACTGTTTGGGGCGCGGGCGTCGTTTAGTGGTATCTACAAGTCATAACTTATGACCCCTGTTGAAAATGAACTAATTTTTAATGGAATTGAACCTAATTTTCGTTAAAAAAAAATGTGAAATAGGAATCTTACCTTTTTAATTATAATAGTAATAAGAGTTTTTATTGCTTTTTGGAAATGTTATTGCAGTACGTTAGTGCCCCTTTCGGATCGGACAGGGTTTTTTTTACATACTTATTGTATAGTGTCAGATAGTGAGTTTTAACCTTTTAGCCTCGTACAGGAGTATCTGTATTAATTTAACTTTGTTTGAATAGTTTTTTTTTTTTAATTAATATTTTTATGAGTGTGTTTTAGTTTAAAGGCTCCTACAAACAGGGGCGACACGCGACGCGACACAAAGACACCGCTCGTCGCGCGACGAGCGGTGTCTTTGTGTCGCGTCGCGTCTCGCGCATATTTGAAAGAGCCTTAATTCGGGATTTCCTGTCCGAGTCTCAATAAATCCTTGTTCTTTCTTTCTTTGAAATAATGCGGTATTGTTTTAAATAATGTACGAAGCTTGTACACACGGCTACACATCAAGCTATACATTTCCATTATAAGTAGACCTCGCATTGTACGTAAACCCTATACGATGCGAGATCAGCATAAATTGGAAATGTATAGCTTGATGTGTAGCCGTGTCTACCGTGCGTCGGAAATATTTTGTAGGTTTTATTTTCGTAACTGAAATGGTTATAATGGAATATTATAGTATATTTTTCCCATAGGAAGTTAAGATGATACCTTCTTAGGAATTTCCTGCAGATGTTCTGTATTCTAAGATTCTCTGCATAACAGAGTGGATTGTGTTAAATTTGCACCGTTTTTCTCACCTACATTTTGAACCGTCAAAGTAACAATGTAACGGATTTTGAACTGGGCCATTAGGCACCTTTTTCTGAGTTAAAACGTTTGATCCGATTTAAAAGCAAAAAATCCCTCACATAATGCATAAATTAATTCCAACAATGATTTTTCTCCCTTTAATACGTTGTTTTTTTTTTCATTTTAATATCTACACGTGTCACATGTACGCCGTACGCGTAACTTTTATAATTCGAGCACGTGCCATTCATTCCCCGCCTTCAATAACTTCACACGTTAAAAGTTCTCAAAGGAAAAGCTCCCTCTCTTTTGAAAAATCTAAATAACAATATGGATGTAGAAACGAATTGAAATAATTGTATAGGAATCCAATACTCTTTCAGACGCATTTATACTTCATTAAAATTATTAAGTACTCATTACATAAAAATTCGTTGTCATTGAAAAGCTCATCTTGTGTTACGCAGCTATGCAATAAGCACAGCACCCCCTAACTGCGTAACTCGCGATTACTCACAATCTGAATCATTTTGAAGGCTAATAGCTAATCCACTGCTTCATATTTCGAAAAATTTGTCTGCTCAACAACGTAAATAACGCAATGAATATTGTTTGAACTGTCAAAATGTAACAGATTGTGATTGACCGTGTGTTACTTAACACGTTGAGGGACACTAAACGCCCCCAGACGTAATAACAATAAAACTTCTATTGTGTCTCGTTCAGTGTCCTTTAATGCGTTAATTAAGGTGGTTAAGGTAATTAATGTGGTGGTTGGTGTGTTACGTGTTACTATTGGTATCAAGCCTTTCAACATGCGAAAAAAAATAGTACAGTGTAATTGTATGCGACCTAGGATGTTTTAAATGACTTTAGTCTTACTAAATACCAATTTAAAATACACAAGAAAAAAAATTACGATCAACATGCGTCATGGCGCCCCATAGCCGTAAATAAAATCTAAAAATAAAAATTGATAGACTACACCGGATGCCTATCGCTAAATTGTGACGGTATTCATAAATTATTAAAGCTTAAATCCATCCATACTAATCGGGCCGTCAATACAATTTCCTTTAAACAGTATTAAATAAAATTCTCACGCGTCGTTTAATGCTAAAACAGACTGTTCACACATAAATACTGTCAGTTCGTGATTCTACCACATTGTCCAACTTTAACTTAGTTGTTTGTTCCTATTGTGGTCCAAGTTACAAGCATACAAAGCTTTGTGGAGAATCAAGTTTTTGGGTTTGGTAAAAACGTTTACGTGAATAAATTGACAAAATAAGAAGGTATAATCAGCATGGTTGACAAATCAATCGATTTTGATCGACCATAATAGTGAGCTTTTATTTCGTAAAATATCTAAATGAACCACGCAAGTGACAACTTTAGCCTGTTATAATATGTATCATTATAAAATACAATAGAAGTGGATATATTTAGTAAACCGCTTAGATATTCCAAAAAAAAAACCCCTGAAAGAAATCCAGGTTACTAAATACATACACTTCTATTATATTTTATAATGGATTTCCGCAAGGTCACGCCTGAATCAATTAACTATGTACTATGTTACGAGTTATGTCTAAACATTCATCTCATACAAAAAAGAAAATATTAACCAAACATGTTAAAAAGCATAAAATTAATCCACAAAAATCACATTAAAATATAGCCTTTTAACCACAAAAAATACATTTATAGCTTCATCTATTCTGCCCTAATATAGAAATAAGAAAGAAAGAAAGAAAATATTTTATTTGGGACACGCACAGGAAATACAAAACATTAATGAAAAAAAAAAAACAAAAAAAAAACAAACATTAACAAAAATAAAAAAGTAGCATTATACACTAACAAACAAAAATAATTACGAACTGTGCGAGGCCAAAAAGGCTCCTATCTCAGCATGATGCTGCGATATTTAAAAATAAACAAATACCGCAGCGCTGGAATCCTGATAGGGCCCGCTGTGATGCCACTCACATGATGATCCCAAAAAATCTGAGCTGATCTAATCTGTGATGCGCTGTGATATAGTGAATAAGAAACATGCTATTGGACGATTTATTAATGTTATAGTTACTTAGCAGTTTATTTATTTTATTTATGCATAATGTACACTCAGTTACAAGCTAGGCTAAAACTTATGAGTACATGACCCTGTTAGGGCGCAGCAAGTATTATTACGAGAACATTTAACTTATATCTCGGTTAAATATTTGGAAGTTAACATTATATTGCATACCTACTAGATATCAATATCACAACATTCATTATTATTACTAATATATAATCTCTTTGTAGCATATTTTATATATATATTAATTTAAGTCAAATTTAAATTAAGTTTATGATATATTTAAATTATTTATTAGCTAATAGGCTAGATGCGAAGAAAGTAGTCACCGACTGTGATAGGTACTTTACAAAAAAAAAAACTTGCACCACAGCCCAACAAAATAACAGAGGAGCCGTTCTTCATCGCCTACTAACTCTAGTTAAGGTGTTACCTTGCCCGTTTACGCTAATAAAGTAGCGTCAGTCGCATACTGATCAAATTCGCCTAACTTCGGTTAATTTATGGCACCGTCAACCTTCTTCCGATGCCCGTTAGCATTAGCAATTGTAATTTCACGATGTTCTTTGCAAATTTTAGATCAATTCCTAAGCTATTCTGCAGCGTGGATGGTAAAAAGTTCATTAGTAATTTTACGATCTTTTTTTGTGTAGGTAGGTGTTTTACGATTCTTGCACGATTTTGTGATGTTGAAGTTTGTCTAGGTGGAGCGTTTTGTAGGCAAGTTAACTTTCTCAAACAGACTAGCTCAATTGACTTTCTCATGTCTCATATTATTTAAATAGGAACTAAATTAACTGTAGTACGTATGAATCGAACCTTTATCGTCTACAGAACTCAGAAACTCAAAACTTAAAGCATTTATTTCAATTAAACCATTTACATGTACTTTTGAATTGTCAAAGAAGCAGTGATTCAGGTAGATTAAGCTAGTTACTCATTCAACAGCGTAGTAGGTACCTATGTAGAAGAACGGGTAAGAAACTCCATGGACACTCTTTTATGTTGGTGTAGGCTTCCAGTGTAACCGGATGCAGCTGAATACCAGTATTTTACATGGAGCGACTGTCAATCTGACCTCCACAACCCAGTTACTGATACTACGATAGCCCTTGGTAAGACTGGTTGTCAGACTTTCGGGCTCCTGACGACCCGTAACGAATGTCTAAGATCCACGAATGACGGCCGGGAACAACGGCTTAACATGGTTTCCGAGGCACGGAGGGGTCTTGGTATGTAAAGATGGTCCCCCATCTACAAACCAACCGCGGCAAGTGTAACTTAACCTGGTCGATCGACTCATGCGGCTTATAAATTATGTTGTTAAAAAATATTTGTTAGTTACTTACAAAGTTAATATGGGCTCGTGTCGGCAACTCTACGACAAAGCGCGGATCTTGCGTACGGAATAAAAAGTCAAAGGCATCACTGTTGTTGAACAGACCACTCTAAATAGTTTATATGCCATTGTATTCCTGCAATCATGTAAGGTAGCTCTTCCATCAATCAACCACAAAACGGTACATAATGGAAATTCAAACCCTCGTTTGGAAAATCACACGATAAACCGAAACATTCCGGAATATTATCGAACGAGGCATTCAAAATGGTTCCCAGAATTTGCCCGCAATTTACGCTAAACAGCATAGTCAGTACATTTCTCGCCACAGTTTGAGTGAGGTGAAATTCAGTCACGGTATGTACAAACTAATACTGAAACAGAATACATGATCAAAGAACGGAAAGTCAAGAACTTCAATGTTAAACCTACTCAGTTATATTCCGTCAATGGGTTCATTGAAACTAAACGCAGATTCCGAAATGTTATGATGGAACCTCGGACCAGTTTTTTTTTTAATATGGTCGTCAAAGCTGGTCGTCATGTATTGTTGTACCTAAGTGCCGTATCCCATATCGGTGATAATAATTATGTTTTATACAGGTTGTAAAAAAAACCATCATGGAGCCATCCTTTAAGAATTCTGTACATCAAACTAAGCAAGTTTGTGCAAAAATAATTTCTTTTTTGGTGAGAAAATTTTCTGTTTACGGTGCTTATGTGTGCAAAGTGCATGCAATGGTACAGGAATCATGGGGAATAATTAAACTTAAGACATAACATTAAAAACTTGTTTTCGTAAAAAAGCTTCAATAAAGTTGAGACTTTGACCTTCAGTATCCCAGGCTTCCAAGTATGCTGCAGTACAAAAATATTCATAATAACGGGAAGAACAAGTGACTTTCGGCTTCGTTAATGGTATTTTAAACCCGTTATATGAAAATATGCTAATATTGAAGGTTAGAGATTAATATTGGCCTCGTAAGCGTAAGGAAGCTCAAAACGGTGAAGGAAACCATCATGAGAAAATCGGCATGTTCTAGAACAAAAATTCGAAGATATTATGACATCTACCAACCCACACTGGGCGCGCGTAGTGCGTTACGGAGCACTCCCTCACACAGAGAGGAAGCCTGTGTCCCAGCAGTGGGAACAATATAGTTTGATTATGCTTTACGTCATGCGCCTATAAACTTAAAGATTAAGTTTAACGATTTAGTTTGAACCAAAGGTCATTTGAAATTGATTCCTAGAGGCCAGTTTCAATTTCAAGAAACAGTGCATTCATTCATAAGACCGCCGCCATTACGGTTCGTTTCTGAAACGTAATATAGTATTGAAATCGAAGTCTGTTGAGCAGAAAACGCGGCAGTAATTTGTCATATCCGGCTTATTTGTATGTATTTCTTCATTATAGGTAATTTGACTTCTATTGTACTGCGATTTTCCTTGCTTCGGGAATGATTTTATTCGAAATTGATTCTACCTGGGCTATATGTGGGTGATGCATATGACGGCGCAGCAAGGGGCGCCATCTAGTTTGTTATGAGGTTACTAGGAATCACCGAAGAGTTCGGATAAGAGTGACACTGGCTGGTGACAGTCTCTCTAGCAGAGCGACTCATCAATGTTTGCGTGGCGGCTATCATAGATAATTTCTAATGATAGAAGACGATTTCAGTGGAGCAACAGTCGTACCAAGTCTACGACGAACTGCTATATTCCGGCACGGTCCTGATAATATTGACGCTATCCTTCGCCGTTACATAAGTATTACCTAATAGTCTCTAAGTTTTTCTGACTAATGTTAAAAGATTGAATGTGTTCCTAATTTTCATATTTGAACTCATAAACATTTCTACGTAATGAAAAGACACCAACGATGCATTTGCAATGTACAATTTTTCTAATCTTTTTCCACCGAATTTTTGCGCTTTCTATTTTCGTTTCTTAACTTGCTTGCAAGTGAAGACTAGCAAGCAGCATTAGGTTATAACTGAGGAACAGGACCTAAGACGACCCACTGACCCTGTACGTCCAGGTTTCCTCACAATGTTTTTCCAATATAAATTCAGAAAATACATTGAATCGCAAAAGTCACTTTGGTACTTGCCCGGATTTCAACCAACCACCACTGGGCTATCACAAGATTTGATAGAGAATCATTTTCTTGATGCATTCCACTTAAATATGAGGCAAAGATAAAAAGAATTTCAACTGAAACAGTTCCTATACTTATAAGGAAAGGAAAGTTGAATAAGAAATAAATGGAGGATTAAAGTGCCTGAGTGCGAATGGCGATAGCAAGTCGCTTTCTATCGCATTAGGAATGAACTATGGATGCTACGTGGATATTATAGAGGTCGACACAAGAGTCAGACGTGGTGACATTTGGAACTAAATATTTTACTTATGCAGAACTATAATAACCGTACTCCTTTGCCGACAAGTGCTAGTAGGTTTTGATTTGAGTCACAAGCAGCGTTTTTTGTTGCACATTTATTTTAACAATTTATTTCCCGTTCGAAGTGACCTAAGCCACTTCCGCAATTTCATAGCCAAAAATTTACTTTAGGTAAATATGCATCTGAATATCCGATCTCTAGTTGTCACACTATAAAGTACGGCAGTTATTACAAGTTGTGATCAGTCTGTTAAAATATTAAAATAAATAATTTTACTAAAAACAAAAAACGGAATTTTCCAAACAAACTAATAGCGTAAAAATTGACACGAAATAAACCAACCTTGATAATAAGGCACTAGATACACGCGGGGCGATGGTATCAACAATTCAATACAAACTTAATGGTATTGTTACCAAATAATCACAAATTACAAGTCTTCGAACAAATCAAATATTGAAATTATATTGAAGGAAAAACTGAATTAGCCTATTTTATTCATGTATTTGACATGGAGCGACTGCCCATCCGACCCCCACCACCCAGTTACTGGGTAACACCGTACGATACCCCTTGGTAAGACTAGTTGTCAGACTTTTGAGCTGCTGACTACCCGTAACGACTGTCAAAGAACTGCAAATGACAGTCGGGACGAACGGCTTATCGTGCTTTCCGAGGCACGGAGGGGCCTCGATACATAATATATGGTCACCCATCAACGAACTGACCGCGGCAAGCGTAGGTTAACCTTCGATCTGGGCGACTGTTATCATTTAGCAACGAACCTTTCACATAAGTGTTTAACTAAATGAAAAATATGGCGGGCCCTTCAGAATTCTTATTTTTATTGAAAACAAAATTTCAACGAAAAACCGTTCTTAGGTCCTAACGTTTTATTGACATTATTAAAACGTTTATTTATTCTTTATAGGGTACCTGAATATTACGTGGAATCACAAGATCTCGTGAAAGACCTTTTTAATAAAGGGTAGAAAAGGTTTCTTTGCCAGGTGTTTTTTCCGTACCCGAAGGAAACCTATTACTAAGCCTCTGCTGTCCGTGTGTCTGTTAGCGGGCTGTATCTCATGAAGCGTAATAGGTAGACAGTTAAAATTTTCCTAGATTATGTAGCCGCTATAACAACAAATAATAAAATTAAATAAAGCTAAAAATTTAAAAAAAATCACGTTTCTTGAAAAGAGACCCCATTCTTGAATGGGGTCTCCTTTCAAGAAACGTGATTTTACGGCGTTTTTTTTTTTGCTATTTCGAGGTGCTACGGAAGCCTCCGTGTACAAGTCTAACTCGCACTTGGCCAATTTTTGTTTATTTGAATTTCCTAGGTATCGATAAATATGGATTGTTAAGCTCCTTGTAGTGGTATTTTAATGTAAGCTATAAGTAGGTTTTTGTCAACAATTTTCTAACGGCAAAATGTTGAATACAATTAAAAATTATGGTGTTTTCTTTGGCTTAGTTTTCTGCCTTTTTTATTGTATTTTTTTTATTATTTTTTGTGAGTTTACGATGATGTGCTTTTAAAATAATTACTTAAACTATTATGATAATCACAAAGGCAGAAGCTACCTATCTCATTGTGTTGCATAGAAACAGATAAGTTTTTCGTTTTTTCATCAAATACTAAAAAAAATAAGCTAAGCCTTTTACTATGTTGGGGTCGGGCTTCCAGTCTAACCAGATACAGCTCAATACCAGTATTTTATATGAAGCGATTGCCTATCTTACCTCCACAACCCCGTAACTGGTTGTCAGACTTTCGGGCTTCTGACTTCCCGTAACAACTGTCAAAGATCTACAAATGACAGCCAAGAGCAACGGCTTAACGTGCTTTCCGAGGCACGGAGGAGTCTCGATATGTACCTAATGAATTCACCCATCCACGAACCGACCGCGGCAAGCGTAGCTTAACCTTCGATCATCCCGTGTGGCTGTTATTATTTAGCCACAAATATATAAATTCTTATTCGTAAAATACACACATCAAAAGTGTCTAGGGATCAAGCATTTTTATGCGGATTTCTTGAGATTGAGATGTGGCTTTGTAATAAATTTATGATTATATAAATTTATATGGATCCTTTTTGGTGCATTTCATAATTTGAAACAGGAACTGTTAATCAAATTCGAGTAAAAGATGAAAATCAGCTGTCAATATTTTCCCTATAAAAACATACAACGCATTGAAGACATTATTAGTGCTACTGTTTCCCTACTACTGATTAAAACCAACGTTATTATGGAGCGGCGACGTCATTTAAGCAGGGAAGAAATGCTCAGAGCCGTGGGAATGATAGAAGCTGGTTCCCGGCAACGTACTGTGGCTTTAGCTCTGAATACAAGTCAGAGTGTTATCAGTCGACTTTGGACACGTTACCGAAGCACTGGTACCGTGGCTGAGCGCCATGGAGGACGGTATCGCTGCACCACACGGAGACAAGACCGATACATTCAAATCTTAACTCGAAGAGCTCCAACAATAACCGCCATGATGTTAGCCGTGAAGCTTCATCACTCTTCAGGGAACTTATTTAGCGACCAAACAGTCAGAAACCGCTTGCATGAAGTGAACCTTCATTCCCGAAGACCGCTACGGGTACCACCTATAGCAATGCACAATCGTAGGATTCGATATCAATGGGCTCTTGAACACAGAAATTGGGCAGAAGAACAATGGCGTTTCGTGTGCTTTTCTGATGAGTCTCGTTTTGGTATGAGACCGGATACAAGACGTATACGACACTGGAGAACCCCTGGACGCCAACAGCGATTAAAATCCTGCCAGGAAGTCCATCCTTATAGTGGTGGAACCATCATGGTATGGGCGGGTATTTGGATCGGCGGAAGAACTGAGTTGATTTGGATCAGAGGCAACCTCAACGCTCAAATTTATGCTGAGACGATTTTATCTGACGTCATCGTTCCTCTACAAGTGCAAATCGGTCGTTTATTTCAGTTAATGCATGATAATGCACGACCGCACACCGCAAGAGTTGTAAGACAGACTCTCGCCGCAGCTAACATCAATGTCCTGCTCTGGCCTGCTCAGTCGCCAGACTTGAACCCGATTGAGCATGCATGGGATATGCTACAGAGAAGAGCTCTGCCGAATATGGAGGGTATCCAGTCGCAAGAAGACCTTTTTTTGTTGTTGCAACGAACATGGGCGGCCATTCCACAGCGTGATTTGGATGAACTCATTTTGAGTATGCCAAACCGATGTTCTTGTGTTGTTAGTGTTCGCGGTAGAAACACGGATTATTAATTGTTTAAGTTACCCAATAAAATTTTAAAGAAAACTGTTATTTCAGTCTTTTTTTCGAACTTTAATGTTAGTGGTTCAAATGTCAAAAATCCCTTTATTAGGAAAATGGCAAATTTCTTTTTTAATGCAAAGGTGACTTGGTTTATCGTTACTGTGACAAACGAAAACACTTTATTTGATGAATCCTTAAAGAAAATTTTAATTAATATCAATCAGGAGAAAAGTTATTGCAAAAATATATGTTGATCCCTAGACACTTTTGATGTGTGTATTTGTTAAAGGAAGACAAATCAACTTTGATGTTTCGTAAACTCCATATAAAATTAAATTAGTGCCATGCCACCGGGCCTGTGTGAGAAGGATTCGAGGAAAGCCGCCATTTTTATTTGAATGTTTTTATTATTATTTATTCTGTACATTTCAATGTGGTGCAACTTAAACACTCGTTAACTTTTTGATGTGTGACTGTGTATGGTGGAAGTGACAGCGATGTAAATTTCTCTTTTATTATTTATTAATATGATATATGAATTAATTATTAAGCTTTTAAATATTGACTATTAATTTTATAAGTGACCTAGTACTAACTTACAAAAAATTTACACTATTTACGAAAACTTGAATTGTGGTTAATTAATTTCTTCAATTAAACCATCCCGTTCTATAATTGGCTAAAACTAAAATAGGCCTGTGTAGCAGTATCGTTACAGAGGGCGAATTTCACCAATTAAACTGAAAGCGATCAACACATCTAAACCGAGTTCAAGAACTGTCAGTGTCATCATTGTTATAATATTGACACTTATAGCTCTTAAACGCGGTTAATACTTCATTAAGAGCGTTTATTCTGAAAGTGGCAACGTCGCAAATAAATGTCAAATATTTCGCTGTTTTAATTAATTTGGTAATATTACTGTATCGAAATAAGAAATGTGGCTACCTAGTTCCCTACAATATTAATAATGAATTGCAATTATAACAATGAATTTGATGTTGTAACTATTTTAGGTGTAAAAAAGGCATTTGGAAAGTTTCCAAATACTTTTTTCGATCTAAAATTAAATATTCGGTATTACGATATTAATTATTGCATTTCTTAATCAATATTTTAATTCCCTAGTTAGCTACATTTTTTAATTCCATACAGTAGTATTGCTAAATTAATCAAAACAGGTAAATATTTTAAATATTTACGACGTTGCCAACTTTTAGGATACACCCTCTCAAACAGAAGATAAAACAATTCATTAAACAGTACAACCCGCTGTCAGTGGTACCTCGTGTAAACATCGGCTAAACTCGGAGATTTATATGGCTTTTACACCAGCCTTCGGCTTCCACGGAACCTTTGGCTTGTAAACTGTGAATAATTTTATAATAGTAACACGTGCTGAGTTAACTGTTACAGTCACTGCGCAGTTAAACAAACTGGGTTACTATAAACTTCAGTCGGATTGCGAAATGTTGTGTAAGTGAGTATGGGGTGGTCCCTCTCCTGCATACCTACCTACATTGGAAAATGTAAGAATGAGTGCTTATATAATATGTCTCTACTCAGAATACGCTTTACCATGCACCTTACCGTTATAAAATGTATCTAAATGATTTTAACCTTCTTAAATAGGTTATCTAGTTACATCTTACGACAAAAAAAAAGAAAGCATCATTATGTGAAATCACCGGTTCTGTACTTCTCGCATCAAGCGGATTCCCGCGGACTTTACCAGAGCATCGGTCCACCGCGTACTGGACCGGACCCCCGCGTACGAGACCAGACCACCGCGGACCGGACCGGACCACCGCGTACCAGACCAAACAACCGCGTACCGGAAGACGCCGCGTTGTCAAGCCTGCCGCATTTCAACGGTACGTCTTCCGGTACTAGAGAAGCACAGAACCGGTCGAAGTGGCGGTGCTTAGGGGAGGCCTATGTTCAGCAGTGGACGTCTTTCGGCTGAAGTGATGATGATGATGTAAAATGATACATTCTTGATAGTTTTGAACTATAACAAGAATTAGAATTTACTATTATAACGTAAATATAAATAATAAACTCTCTAAGTTAGAATTGGTCTAAATTAGTTAATTGATTCAGACGTGACCTTGCGGAAATCCATTATAAAATGATGATGTGGATTTATTTAGTAACCTGTTCCGCTTAGCTATTTCTAAAGAGTCTAAAAAAGACCCTGGAAGAAATCGACACGTGTTTCACCTCTCAACGAGGTATCCTCAGGATGACGATTAACTTGTCGCGAACTTGAACATGGCGTGTTGCCACACCAAGCACCGAGCGCAGACGCGCGAGAGTCTGCGCTCGGTGCTTGGTGTGGCAACAACAGGTTACTAAATAATATATCCACATCATAACTTTTTTTGTCCTAAATTAATGTCACGATTTCATTAAATAGTCTGTCAATTGGATAATTTGAAGTTACAGAGCTATATTAATGATTTTAATGATTATTATTCCGTAAATATATACTTATTACGATCGTGAATCATATTTAAATCAACATACAACCTTATAATGATCTGCAAATTGCAAAAAAACGTAAGAACGCAAGAATATTTGACTTTCGCGAGGTATCCTGGCGTTCTCGCCTTATGGATCAACTCACTAGGAGACTACAAAGTGCAACTATTTTAGTAGAGCTAAAATAAAGAGTAATTAGTTAAATAGTCCAAGGTGAGGACTATGATTAGGTATATACAGGTCTGGAACGCAAAAGTAATAAAATGCTCGGGTGAATAACGATGTTGGATGTGAATAACTATACACATAGTTTGAATAATGTGTTTCATTCATATTATTCAAACAATATGCAACCGCAACGCATTTGCTGTTTTATGCCAACTGTGAAAAAATAACTGAATACATACATCACATAACTCACGCCTTACATATCTACTCCTTTTGCTTTGTCTACGTCCATACATCTGGACGTACTCGCACGCCCCGATTGCGAGTACTACGCTCCTGACCTTTCTGAAGAACATCAACAATTTCGTCAATAACTGAATATTGTGAGATTTATGAGGAGATAAGACAAAGAAACAACCTCCAGTAAACATAAAAATAATATAATGTAGAGTTAAATCAATGAGTTTTTCAATAAGACATTTACACATGCCCTTCCTAGAAAACTATCCTCTAACTGTCGAAGTCTGAAAGTTTGAAGCTGGTAGGAAATTGAGTTTTAAAATGTCATCGATAGCCGGGAAAGCTCGCACGTACCTCGGATTTTGACACGCAATATAGGGGTAATTTATGAGAAATAAATCCGTGGCAATCTTTTGAATGTTGCTGACAAGTGTATGACATAGATGAAGATCCTGGCTAGAAACAAATAAGTAGGTATGTGAAAAATATAATCTCACTAGCTGCGCCTCGCGGTTTCACCCGTATAACTCTCGATCCCGTGAAAATATCGCGATAAAGAGTATCCCATGGTCTTGCCCAGGTTATAGTCTACCCATGTGCCAAATTTCATTCAAATTCGTTCCGCCATTCTAACAAGGTGAAAGCGTAACTACGTATTATAAACGCAAAAGTTTATGACGAAGGATGGGTGGATGTTTGTTACTCTTTTACGTAGAAACTAATGAGCGGATTTGAATAAAATATGGCACACATATAGTTTATAACCTGGTGTAAAACATTTTAAATTTTTGCCGTTTGTAGTGAGACTCAAAGGTCAAACTTTGCTCTGAAAGCTCTTTTAGACCTTTGTTATTTTGCTTTGTTTTATTTGTAACGCTTTCACGCAAAAACAGCTGAACGGATTTGGACGAAATTTGACACATGGGCAGACGATGCTTGATATTTTTACAGAATCGTGACTTATGCAGGTGAAACTGTAGGGCACTGCTAGTTTATAATATTATTAAGTCAGGATATATTATTTAAGTTATTAATACAGGTAAACAATCCATCCCAGCAAGCGTTCGCCTAGTATTTAAGTTATTTAACGCCCTGGCTTGAGGCTTTAAGTAAGTAGCTTAAGGCAACCACAGGACAGTCCGGTTAAGTAGTTACGTTCCTCAGAGGTCAACTACGAGATGTCACTTATAAAAAAAAAAACAAGCCATTGTCAGAGCACAAACACAATTCAAAGGTTAACTTTAAAAAAATCTTATTGTATGGTTAATTATTTATGTTTGGTTTCCTTGATTGTGTGTCAATTTATTTTATAGACTTGTCAGAAAAACTAACCTACAAAATACAACACGAAAAAGTTGAAAATCAAATATATTAATTACACAACCAAGGAATGCTAGGAACTTAACTTAATAAATATCAACGAAATCAACCTGACAATGCATGGTAAATCGTTCACTAGAAACCAAATTGTTTCCCCTTAAAATTGGTTCCTCTTTAACTCGGCCACGAATTTGGAGAATTTTCATTGAACAAGCAATATATTTCTTTGGAAGACAAAGGAATTAAATAGACGATAAATTGCTTTATTTAATGTCTAGAACGACTACTATAAAAACTAGGACAGAACATTAAATAAACCACCTTAAGAACCGACACAAAACCAAAAATTGTTTATTAAAAATATCGATGGACAAATATTAAAAAAAAAAAAAATGGACGAACATAGAACATCTTCCTTTTTGGAAGTCGGTTAAAATTAGGCGGAGAATCAGCACTTTTTTAAAGTAAAAATTCAGACATAGCTTCAGGTCATGAAATTCATTCTTATGTCAAGCAAGGTTAATTAAACACTCTTATTTTTCTGGCAAACAATGTTAACTATGGAAAACTTAAATTAACATAATTTTTGTTAGAAAATCATATGTAGACGTAACTACGTATATTTTCCACAAATTATTCAAATTATTCAGTTCTCCTAACATTGTGTCGTCGACCAAAAGGGTTATGATTTTAACTCGTAATTATAATTCAAATTATATTTTATTATAGATAATAAATAAAAATCTCATTTTCTGTTAGTTATTTTAAAAAGCTAATATTTTTCTAGTTGTATTTTTTATGTGAAGCGTGGGCGTTTCGAGACTATTGAAATTTACGACATTCGAGAAATGCTGAGTCTAATTTTGAATAATCATAGGTACATTTTTAATTTGATTGAACAATTAAAATGCTTTTTTTTTAGTCTCACATTGAATTTTCATTAATTAATCAAGTTTTTATAACTATACCCTTCAGCCTTAAAACCGCTAATACAAATGGCCGCAACCCGCAAATAGTACAATTTAAAATTAATTAAAGAAGACAACAGAGCTCTGTTCAAGAGCTCTGTTGAACGATAATAGAGATGATGACTAAAATTTATTTTTTTGTCCGTCAATTGTAGATTATTAAAAAAATAAATTAAACACGTATTTTTTCTTTTTTTACGTATTCAAAATGTGCCATGATGTCACGAGTATGTAGATTTTATACTTCCTTTGACGAAGCAACCCCCACTCCCCAACTTTAAAACGTGTTTTAGATAAACATGCTTTAAAGTTGGGGGGTTGGGGTCATTTTTTATTAATATTATAATAAAGCAAAAAATACGTGTCTTATATTTTTTATTATCTGACTAACAAATTAAATAGATTTTCTTTTATAGTGACACTCAAAGATCAAACTTTGCTCTGAAAGCTATTTTAGACCTTTGTTACGCTTTTATTTGGTAAACGCTTCTGAAGTTGCAAAAAATCATAAATGCGAAAGTGAGTTAATTTGTTTGTTTATTTGTAACACTTTCATGCTAAAACAGCTGAACGGATTTGGATGAAACTTGGGACATGGGTAGACCATGACCTGAGTTAGGGCATATGATACTTTTATCCCGATATTCTTACGGGATCGAGACTTATGTGGGTGAAACCGTAGGGCGCAGCTAGTTTTATATACATTTGGGTCAAGTAGGTATTGAAGTTTTTTGGAACAGTTGATCATTTTTTCGTGATTACAATGTTGGTCCCATGAAGAAAGTTGTTACGTTTGATTTATTTATATACAGCTTATTAAAACGGTACATTAATTAATATAGAAACAATTATAACGTTGGCAATAATTTAATTTAAAACTAACATGGAACAGTCGACTCACTACCAGATCTCTCCCGGGTCGACTGGAGTGAAGACAAGGGGGTTATTACTGGGATGCATCAGACCGGCAAAGTAGTCGAGGGTTTGACATTTGGTTAGACTATCTAGTGTGGGAACAGTGGAAAAATGGCGATTTAGATCGTCCAAACCAATTGTGTTAGTAAAGTCCGAATGTCGCGATTTGCCGATGCCCAAAGTTCCAAGGAACTTCCAAATATCAGCAGACGAAGAAGTGATATTATATTTAAGATGTAGCGAAACCGATGGCCCCCAGCTTTGTCAAAAGCACATCGTTGTCAAGTCTGTCGAATGCTTTCCGGAAATCGAAATACAGAGCGTCAACCTGCCCACCGATGTCCAAGTGACGGGATATCTAATCTATATGAATTGATGGTCATGACCACACCCTTAAATATTTTAATATTTAATTAACTTTTAATTCATTATCTAATGTAAACCAAATATTTAATATTAGTTTAGTTTTTAAATCAGCCATTATTAACAATTAATTGCGGTAATAAAAATGTCAAATTCAAATATATAGTGCATGTGGTGTTAGCCTTTAAGTAATTGTTGCACTTATAAATGTATATCGTGTACTTTTAAAATAAATAAAATGTGTAAACAATTGTAGGCTAACCTATTAATAAATAAATAAATATGACCACAATTTTCTGATACATATAGTATAGTTGCCCTGTTGATTTAAATTACTTAATAATGATACGTAAGTCCCTCAAATGTACACAAAATTGTGAAACGGTTCCAAAATTCTCAATGAAAGATATTGAACGTATCCAATCCACCACTGTACCAATCCTTTGATTCAGTATGCAAATTTACGACGACACGAGCTCAAAGTTACCTCGGCTCGTAACGCTGAACTGTGATTTAAACAATAAAGCAATCTGATCAAACCGATCATTGCATTCCTGCAGCGTCGTTAGCCTATATGCTGATAGAAGAATTATGTCGCTTTTATTTTGAATCCAACTCCAGTAATTGATTCAAGTCTTGAGAGTTTGAGCAAATGTTTTGTTTTGGAACGTGCTCTTGATGAGTTATTTGTTATGTTAGATTGTTTTTTTTTTATTATTATTATTTTAGAATGGGCCGCTCTTAGTCTTAACCTCAACCTCGCCTAATGGAAAGCGACGGATGAGGTCTATGATGGAACGAGCGTGCCTCGAAGATGCATTCACTCTTGCTTTGACGGCGGACGGGTTATACGTGGTATTGGCACATTTAAAAGAGACTAATTTATGTATCTTGAAACTTGAAGTGGTTTTTTTTATTTTTGATACCCATCCCGCTTATGAAGTTTCGATAAGTAAAGTCCATCACCGACGTAGCTATAATATATTATATTATAGTAAGATATTACGAAATATTTGCCATAATAATCTTCGAGCGACCTCAGACGGAACTTTAATATATATTTCTATTACGTCACTTAAATTACACAAAAAAAGCATTAGAACAGTCTATTATAGCTACGTCTGTGACGGGCTTAATTAAAAGTGGCGTGGTTGTTCAATTTATCTGTATGAGAAGAGCCCTTTACTCTACAGAGAATTCACTATATGATAATTTATTTCGATATTGAGTCATAGCCCTACTAACGTTGACAAAAAATAATATGCCAGAACATATACGCAACGACAAATCACAGAGTTCCATGTGGGCTAAAATATGGTAGTTTCCGTCAAACAATCCGCTGGCGGCCTTGTAACAAACTTTTTGATGAAACTAGGCACCAATTTTACTAAAGTAGGCCTAGGGAACTTTTAATCCTGGCTGCCAAAAAACTTGACCAGTAATATAAAATATTCTACGTAAAGTTTGTTATTCATTTACCATATAGAGGGGCTTGTGGCTATGTAATAACAGCTGCACGGGTCGATCGATCAGGTTAAGCTACGCTTGCCGCGGTTGGTCCGTGATTGGGGCTTTACATTACAAGACTCCGTGCCTCGGAAAGCATTTTAAGCTGTCGGTACCGACTGTCATTTGTAGATCTTTGACAGTCGTTACGGATCGAAAGAAGCCCGAAAATCTGACAACCAGTCTTACTAAGAGGTATCATGTTACCCAGTAACTGGGTTGTGGAGGTCAGATAGGTAGTTAGGCAGTCGCTTCATGTAAAATACTGGTATTCAGCTGCATCCGGTTAGACTGGAAGCCGACCCCAACATAGTTGGGAAAAGGTTAGGCAGAAACGAAATGTACATATATAACAGCTAATACTTAATTACTCAATAAAATGAAATTTCATATCTTAACTAAAACTATTTACAAACTAAAATATGTCGTTGAAAATAACTGCGCATCGCTGTCGACTGGTGACCCAAGAGACTGATGCCATTGCCATGTTATATGACAATGCTTAGCCTCTGGCCAAGGTAAAAGCCAGCACTTGGGTCACGGTATCGACCAGCCGCTTTGAGTGTTCATGTTATTGATTAGTTGGTACAGAAGTTACTTGAACAATTATTTATTTTATTTGAAGACTAGCTTTTATCCTTGTCTTGCTATCTGCCAACGTGGAGGTCGGAAATTATCCTAAGGTATGTACTACCGAGATAAAAAAGTATTCTATGTTCTAACCCAGGTCATGATCTACCCATGTGCCAAATTTCATACAAATCCGTTCAGCCGTTTTAGCGTGAAGCGTAACAAACAAACAAATTCACTTTCGCATTTATAATATTAGTTAGGATTGAATTGACAAAACCTGCGGTCAAGGCTAGTAACACAACGCAGACAAATTAATCTACAGGCAATTTATATCAATGAAATGGCTTCCTAAATGATTATCTCTAACAAATTAAAAACATTTCGTACACACGGCTACACATCAAGCTATATAACTCCACTATAAGTTGACCTCGCATTATACAAAAATCCTATACAATGCGCGATCAGTATAAACTAGAAATGTATAGCTTGATGTGTAGCCGTGTGTACCAAGGTCAGCACGACCCCTGATATTTGTTAAACCAATACTTTTGTCAGAATTAGAGGGCCTGAAAAAGTTTCCATCCATAATATCAATCTGCCTAGCCTTTTCCCAACTATGTTGGGGTCGGCTTCCAGTCTAACTAGATGCAGCTGAATACCAGTATTTTTCATGGCACGACTGCTTATCTGATCTTCACAACACAATCACTGAGTTTTTTTTTTTTTGTTTGCTTTTTTTTAAACGGCCCACACTAGGAATTTCTCCTGTATTGTGGATGCGTTTACAAACATTGAAACTCACATACACAAACAGCCAGACCCGAAACAACTACTAGTAGATCAAACAAATATTTGTTCCGTGCGGGAATCGAACCCGCGACACGCAGCACAGCAGTTAATCGCTTAACTATTGCGCCAACCGTGCCGACTGAGTAAAGGCTCTTTCAAACAGCGGTGTTTTTGTGTCGCGTCGCGTGTCGCGCCTGTTTGAAAGAGCCTTAACACGATACCCTTGAAGTCTTATAAGGATATCGCTAACTTGAAACACTTAAAATGGATTGACTAGCTATCAAAAATCATCCCCCAATCTCAAACATTAGGCAGATATTTATTATGGCTATTCTGAAAACTGACAATCTACTATGTAAATAGTTTAGAGAATAGGCTTGTCTTCTCGATTCCTGCTAAGCACAATCAGCCTGTAATGTTCCCACTGCTGGGACTCAAGCCTCCTGTCGGTGAGAGGGAGTGGGCCGTAATCTACCACGCAGGCCCAGTGCGGGTTGATAGATGTCACATAATTCTTCGAAAATTTGGTTCTAGGACATGCCGGTTTCCTCACTATGACTTCCTTCACCGTTTTCAGAGCAGTGGTGATAAAATAATTTACACAAAGTAAACCGCCTCTCTGGTTTTGAACGACTACGACTCTCAACTTGTAAGTCGCGGCCGTTACCACTGGGGCACAACTGCAAATAAATAAAGCACATTCGCTCTTCAGACTAACCTTGTTAATACTTTAAAACTACTTTCGTATATTGTGGTAGCACTTTGTTCAAAACGAGCATACCACTGAAATTTTCGACAAGTTTTCGTCTTGAGTATTCCATTCTTTAATGTTTTTCGTAAAGTTCGTTTTTTAGGGTTCCTTGCCCAAATTTTGCCAACGGGACCCTGTTATATAAGGCTCCATTGTCCGTCCGTCTGTCACAGAACCCTTAAAGGTAGACACTTGAAATTTCCACAGAGTGTGTACTACTATGGCTGCTATAACAAAAAGAAATAAATAATAAAATAAAGTTAAAAATTAAAGGGACAAGTAACGTGTTTTTTTTTTCACTTAAGTAATTTTTTTATATATATAGTGTAAAATATTGTACAGTGGTACGGAACACTTCGTGTACGAGTCCAACTCGCACTTACCGGCTTTTTTTTTTCGAGATTATAAGGGTTTTTGTCAAGTAAAAAAGAACTTGTAATTCAGAACTATGTGAGTCGGTACTGCAAAGGCCTCAAATGATGCAGGCTGGCAGATAAATGACTCTGACTGCATTCGATCATTCAAATTAGAATCAGTTTCAAAATTGAATATGCGGCGATTGTTTTCACAAACAACAGTTATGCGATAGGCGTGTAAAAGTAAGCACGTGCTCTTGAAATTCTTATTTTGATAAGGAGCGCCTACGCAATACACCCCGCGCCGCGCGCCGCCACTGTGTAAGATTTTGCAAATCTGGCCGAACAAAATTGTATATTAAAAATAAAACAATTGTTTTGTCTTCAAATAACTAATAATTATATATTTTGTTCATTTATTATAAATAAATGAATAGTTCGGTTTAGTTCCTTCAAAGTTGATTCTGAACAAAACTGTAGACTGAATTTGGTCTTGAGAAACTCCAGAAGCACACTTTCAGGCTTAGATCTAATCTGTCCAGAAGTATTGTATGAATTTTACAACTTTTCATAAAGCTCTTTTCTTGACATGTCAGTTATTTTCTCCCTGTAAAAACGAACATAATTTTTGAAACCGCAAATGAAAGCAGCTAATACTACTTTAATTTAATCCACTAAGGTTATATTGACATACTAAAAATGTAATCATGAAGTACAAAGGTGTACAAAAGTTTTCGCACTCTAAGGAATACAACGACAGATTTTGTTAAATAATCATTCTAACTCCACAGTTCCTACTAACATTATTTTAATTTTGATTATGCTACCGTAAAATATACATAAATGTATTCTACAAACCTGAAGATATTTGCTCCATTACAAAAATAGGTAATATAAGCACGTATTTTCACAACACAACCTTCGCAATGAAGCTGTAGGCGACAAGCAGAATCCACTCTGAGAGAAACACGTTGTTACCTGTGTTTGAGGTAAAGATAATAAAACACGTGCATGCCCTATTGTTCCTATACTTAGATAGTCGTATTGATAAGCTAATTAGCTTTCATTATGAAGTGGTTTTACGTACAACTTCCATCCTTGTTATATAGGTATTTTGTACCGCTAGATTTAAAAAAATTAACACTGCCGTATGTTTCCAGTTGCCAATTGATGTATCTGTAACAAAGTTCATTCATAGTCTTGTAGAGCGGTTCTGCAATGCATCCGATCCATCCATGCCATAGTATTAATTGTCCATTTGAATTTAGATCGGATGCAGTGCAGAACCACTCATAGTCTATCAACATGAACTTTGTAAACGAGCTATCACGATGTTCACTTGTTTCCAGTTGGTTGTTTCTCTCCCATTCAAAACAAAATTAATACAACAAAAACAAAACGCAATCTATTTTCCAATATGATGTATTGTTGACGCATTCTATGTACCGTGTAGGCGAAGCAACTTTTTTGATACTTTTCATTCAGTAGGTATAGAACAAATAATAAAAAATATTTTTATAACTTGACCTTCTAATAACGGTCGTGTCAAGTCAGGACATTGGGAGTGATCAATTTCTTTGACGTAATGACACAGTAACTCGCTGACGCATCGTAAAGGCTTTCAATAAAGAGAGCAAATTATAGGCGATAGCGTGTGATAAGCTGTCGTTTGGTTTGTAGCCGTAGAGTGAAATTGCTTGGCTATTTCGATCGTGTAGATTTGAGGTCGTTAGATAAACTCGGCTCAAATTGAAGTTTATGTTTGTCGTCAAAACGCATGGATGTAGCTGGAAATCTTAGCAATAACCAATAAAAATAATATATTTTAGAGTCAAGTCGAAGTCAAAGTCACCATCTACTGGTCAAGCTTATTATAGAGTCTATAATAAACTTGACCAGTAGATGGTGACTTTTCACAATAACAGGTCAAAATGGATCGTTAATATTTACCCTTAAAGTGAAAGTTAAATCATTTATTTCAAATAGGCCATGAAAAGGCACTTTTGAACGTAAAAATCTACAAGAAATAGTATTGATTCTAGTCGCCCCTTCCAATAGGTAGTTTTGTATCGAGAAGAATGGGCAAGAAACTCCTTAAAAACCCTGTTAAAATGTTTTTCAATATTTTGTATACTACGTTATTGATGTCTAGAATCTAGATAATACTTCATAGTCTAAGCCTACCATTCGTTATCGGTTGAACCTTATCACTATTTAAATTTTCTCAAGAGTGATGAGGTGAAAATCCACCCAGCAACCGATTCCACAGTAGCTAGTGTAGCAAACCAAAAATTTTACTTAATTGACATTCCTTTATCCTAAAGTGGTTCCCGAAAGACGTCACAGTACGCATAATTCACAAACCATCAAGATTACCCATAAATTGCCCAAACCATTACCTAATCCATTAACGCCTCCGCTCGTAACATACACCACACTTTATTGGGAGTATTTTTTCCTTACCTTTTATGACCTGTAGGTGTGAACTGGCTTTTATATCCAATCAAATCACAATGTAGCCTAGCACTTGGCTTGGTCGTATCATCAGAATCAATTACGGGTAATAGAGCACTGAAAATGTGATGGTCGAATGTTGGTCGCATAAAATTTTAATTATATTTTTTGTGGTGTATCGGAAGAATTGGTTATGGGTTACGTGGGTTGGTAACTTTGTTGGCGAGTGTACTATCGCAGAAGCCTATAACTAATTCGAAAACAAAGTCCCGTGCACCCGATGACCCACGTCTGTTACCGCCCTGGTTCTATAGGGGCCGAGTGCTGCAAGCAAGAATAGTCCTTACGGTGGTCATTTATGACTTTTCGCGATGATACATAGAGTGGTCGCAAGATAAGTCTGCGCGCGACTCGTGGCGTGCTTAATTCTATACTGTAATATTTAAATATAATATTAAATCTATGTTAGTAATCTTGTATTAATATTAATTAATAAAACCTTACATACTCGTACCGTATGCAAATATGGTTATATGATTATAGGTCCGATTTCAGCCACGCGCAGATTTATCTTCCGAGCACTCTACAATATGTTTTAGCTAACATGTACAAGTTCTGTGGTAAAGTTGGCTAAATAAAACATTAAGATTCACTGTCACGGTGTCTGTCCATCAATCACAAGCGATATACTTTGAAACAAAGTAAAGCTGACTTAAAATTGTTTAAAAGCTTTGGATTTTTGGCGTATTAAAAATATCTTAGTGCAAATATTTATGTATCTCATGCAGGTTTAGTGTAGTTATATTAATAATATTATTTCTATGATTCGCAATTCGGGTCGTCAGATAATTCCCTGTGATCCATCTCTCAAAACGCGATATCTTTTGATATAACTTAAAAGTCGATGCATCAGTGGTTTAAAGATAAACATGACAGGTCGATTCAATCATTTCTTGTCGCTTATATTTAATTCATAATAAAATTGATAATTGTTGGGGTATCGTATTACCCAGTTACTGGGTTGTCGAGGTCATATAGGTAGTCGCTCCATGTAAAATACTGGTATTCAGCTGCATCCGGTTAGACTGGGAAAAGGCAAGGCAGGCAATAAAATTGGGAGATCGTGGCCTCCGGCAACAGGGCAGACCAGGCCCCGGTCGACGGCGCGTTGTGTTCCACACGTGCCTAAAAGAGATGTCAGCAGAATTGGCGGGGTCCGCTAGGGCCGATGCCTGCCGGGGTTACGAAGAAAACCGAAAGGGAGATCGTGGCCCCCGGCAACAGGGCAACCGAAGGAACACGGGTGGGTTTTAGTCAGTAAGAGTCTGACACGCCCTCGCGCTGCGTCCAGAGCGGGAGAAGTTATTTGATCATTTCCCACACAAAAAAAGGCAATAAAATTGATAATGAGAAAATATTTTATTTTTAAAGAGGCTTTTACGATCTTTTAATTAGTACTGGGTATTGAGTTTTTTTCTCTGGAATCTGGTCATAGCAGCCCGGAGTCTGGATTTGTGCCGGGTTGATGGTAATAGGCTGGCCCCCTGTTACATGGGATTTAACATAACTGGTGAAATGTGGATGTACTATAGGTACACCTTTATCCAACCCTTTGGGGAAATACGGCCTTTTTTTTTGGGTGGGAAATCATCAAATAACTTCTCCCGCTCTGGGCGGAGCGGGAGGGCGTGTCAGACTCTTACTGACTAAAATCCACCCGTTTTCCTTCGGTTGCCCTGTTGCCGGGGGCCACGATCTCCCTTTCGGTTTTCTTCGTAACCCCGGCAGGCATCGGCCCTAGCGGACCCCGTCAATTCTGCTGACATCTCTTTTAGGCACGTGTGGAACACAACGCGCCGTCGACCGGGGCCTGGTCCTTATCGGACGGTGAGCTACCCATTGCTCACCGTCCGCAAGCCCGCGCCTATGGTGGCCGGAAATCGGCTTGCGATTCCCGACGTCCTGGGCGTCTCCTCCTGCGGTGGTTAGGGGCGTGAGGACGCGAAATTTGCCTCTCCCTCACGCGTTCTGCCTCCTCCTTCGCGGGCATTACCGCTTCGCAGAAGGAGGTGACGGCCTCCCATTTCCTCTCGCTCCTTACCATGGCCTGAATCAGGGCCGGACGCGAGAGATGACCGCCACCGATCGCCTCCACGAGTACACGGCGATGCTCCGCCCAAGCTGGGCAGATCTCCACCGTATGCTCCACCGCGTCCTCCGGGCGATCTACACAATGACGACACGGCCTAATGTGTTAATTAGTACTCCAAAAAATATAAAGCTAAAACAATGTTGATACTTGAAACAAAAGTAAATTCTTTGCAGACTATAAATCTTTTGTAAACACTTTTACATTGCACGTAGTAAAACTAAAGTTGAGTAGGTTCTAAATAGCACTAATGTTTCTTTTTATACTGAAAGGACTGAGTTACGATGTTTTTTTTTTTTTTTTACGATTTTCGCAAAGACTTCTTGATTACAACCGAATGAATCTCAGGAGCGTAGTACTCACAACTGGCGTGCGTCTATAATCAGCACCCTAATTGCGTAACACATGATCAATCACAATTTTTAAGGATATTGCTAATCCATTGCTTCATTATGTTCGAAAAATTTGACTGCTCAACAACGTAAATAACGCAATGAATGTTGTTTAATTGTCAAAATGAAACAGATTGTGATTGATCTTGTGTTACGCAATTAGGGTGCAGATGTATGAACGCAAACGAAGCAAAAGGAGTATGTAAGGATCGTAGCAGGTGGCGTTCTAGTTTCTGCCTACCCCCATGAGCAAAAGGCATGAGTTGTATATATGTAATCTCAAGGGTCAAATTAAAATTTAGGCTGCCTTACCACCAGAAATGTGTGAGGTAGCTGAGTGGTGCGAGGATGCGTAGCAAAGCTGTGAAACGATGTGAGTGTTTCCACCAGAGATGTGCTAGGCCGCTGAGCGCTGCGAGGATATGTAGTGGGCTCTTTTCAGATATGATTTCTCACTCGCGTCCATCTCTAATACACATCCCTCGAACATATCCCTCTCACACATCTCTCGCACACATCGCTCGAACACATCTTTCGCACACATCCCTCGCACCCATCCCTCGCTTATTTTGTACGTACAAAAACCTCGCACAGCTAAGCCGATTCCACCGGAGCTGCGCTGAGCGAGGTTAGGTAAATGAGCCTGTTCTATTGGTTCTTAACAAACACTTAATAGTCCATTTGAAATAAGATTAGACATTTAAACAAACCTTTTTTTACAGTCCGTTCAACCGATTTTGACTTCTATACTGTAGGCATAAGGATGGCATTTAAAAGCAAAAAAGTCGTTACAATACCAAATATTTACTGCAGCTCTCATTTGTCATTCCACCAACGCAATAGAACTCAAAATCGGTTGAACGGACTATAAAAAGGTTTATTTCAATATCTAATCTTATTTCAAATGGACTATAGGTATATCAATTCGTAACTGTCATCTATGGGTAAACAAGGGTCTCCTTAGATGGATATATCAATCATAATGACCCTTAATCAATCAATCAATCGCTTCGGCTTATCGCAGAGCACAGTTGGATATTATCATCTGGCAAACGGCTGAGGGATCGAAATGACGAGCTCTTCGTAGTTATGAACTCTTTGCACTATTGGAGATTTTAACAGGAACTCTTAATCTATAAGGTTTTTCAATAAGGGTGGTGTGGTCAAGAAGAGAGGTGTAGTTTTGGCATGCTTCACTGTTTTGTTCGCAACACTGTCTTGGTTTTTTATTTGGTCTGAGACTAAGGGTTGATTTTTCAGTCGTTAGATAACTGGTTGTCATCCTGATTTTCCACTATTGATGGTTATTGTAGGTCTGTAAGTGAAAACTTCTTTAGGCGCGTTGGGCATTTTTGAGATGGGACTAAACTATTGACTTCGCGACACTGTGACGACACCAGCTTTTGACCATTAAAAAGACATCAACGCGTTGATTACCGCGGTGCGTGGAGTAAAAGACATCAACGCGTTGACTACCGCGGTGCCGATTTTTTTTTTTCAAGATTTCACTTCAGTCGCCACTCCCGGAGTGCCACTGTTTTTTTTTTTTTTGTTTTTGTTTTATGGCTCTTTAAGAATAGTTAAGCGGAACAGGTTATTAAATATATCAACGTCTATTGTATTTTATCGTGGATTTCCGCAAGTTCACGCCTGAATTAATTAACTATCTTTATTTTACTACTTTAACGTAAAACGGCTGCCCGCCAATTACGTCTTCTATTCGTCCGTGAACACGTCACGGTCAGGCATAGCGTCCTAGAGAGCGTTGAGAGCACACTCTCAGCGCTCTCGTCTCTCGTAATATTCGGTAATGCCACAGCATAACCGAATATTACGTTTTAATTCGATTAGGTACACATGGCAGTTAAATCAATATCGATGGTGTGTTATAAGTTTTGGTAAACCATGAATTTTTATTTTTTTTTATTTTTCATTAAGTTTTTGTCTATTTTTCATTTAATTTCAATTTTCTTTTCTTTATTTAAAAATCACTTAATTATATTATTCAGTCCAAGCCTTCTCATGTTGGTCCATGTAACTGGAGAAACCTCGACCCGTATCATACAGGATGTCCTAGTTCAGGGGTCGACACCTCATTAATGTAATGTGTACTGAACTTTTGGAAATAAATTACTATTACAACATTTACGATTATTCTAAAAACTAACTTTGACTAAAGAGATGGTGGAAGGAAGGCTTTTTCGACTATAATATTGATTCCAGGCTTTCACAACTTCTCTTTTTCAACTTTAAATAATATTTGCCATCGAAAAGCTAAGAAGAAGAATGAATCTAGCAAAGCTCCGTTCCTCTTGATTCATAGTATTTTCCAGTGAATAGCAATAAGCTATCTTCTATTCCAAGGGATTTGATAAGGTCATTGAAAATTTCATATATATGGATTTAAATCACTTCGCTGCGGAAGCCCCACATATTCATAAAACGAAAATAAACGATAATTCAATACAATAGAACAGTTTAATTAAACTTATAACTAATAGCTTCATAAAATCTAATTTCAAATGACATCAGATTATATTCTAAAATTAGACAAATTGCAGTAACATTATTTATTACATCAAACCCACAGATTCAAAGTTAAGCAATTAACGAAACTAATATCAAATTACTATTTGAAGTCATTATTCAGATTTATGGCCATTCGATACTAAATGAGTAAATAAATAATCATAGTAGTAGTACTAAATAAGTTATCTATAATACCTCAAATTGCTTAGCATGATCCTCCATTACGTCGAAAATACTACACCAAATCAAAACCGAACAATAAACCGCTAGTATTAAAAAAATGGGAGTGCCTCCGCTGCCGGGGTACTCCCGAATTGGCTGCCGGCACCGGTTGCTGAATTGGCTGCCGGCACCGGTTGCTGAATTGGCTGCCGGCGTCGGAAAAAAAGCGTATAACGGGGTTGGCAATTTGGCATATTGGAGTAGATAAGCGGAGTAGGCATAATTAAAAAGACATGCAATAAAGCATTACTTTCTCAGTATTATATTTTCATAATAAATGATTTCCATATTCCAGTAATCAAGTACTAAGTAAGTACCCAGAACCGAACTACCAACTAGTTCGGTTCCGCGTACTAGGTTAAATATTTTTACCCGCAAAAAGGGTTACGTTGGGTTAGAACTGTGACCCGATAAACGACAAAAACGACTGGAATATATAGAAAAAAATACTTTAGTTAGGGTTAGTTGGAGTTCTGAATACTGAAGAGTTTTCATAAACGCCGCGCCGCCGGTATCCATTATTGAAGCTGGCGGTGCCGGCCACAGAGTATGTAATGTGCCGGCAGCCGATGTTTTTGATCTCGGCTGCCGGCAGTAATGTCATGCCGGTTCCCAATGGCATTATTTTAGGGAGCCTGCGCCGGCAGTGGAGGCACTCCCTAAAAAATACATGAAACTTAGAATAATAACTAAACTATATATAAAGCAGATACTATGCTTTTTCATTTTAATTCTCATTATTTTAACCGTAACATGAAATTACCTAAACTGTCGACGCCTTGGAGCCTTCACCCCAGCGCTCTGTCTCAATCTCTCTCAGTCCGCGAGTAATGCAAACGAGATAAAACCCTATTTACTTTAAATACGTCAGTTAATTCCGACAGCCCCACATTTTCATATAGAAAAAAATGAAATGACTGTGAGAGATAATTCAATACAATCGAACAGTTTAATTAAACTTCTATGTTCTAATAGGTTCATAAAATCTAATTTCAAATAACATTAAATTATATCTACTCCAAAATATCACTCGTACTAATTATTCTCAGTGACTATTTACTGTTAAACCACAAGTTCGAAGTTAAGCAATTGCTAAACTTAGAAAACTAATATCGAATTACTATTTGAAGTCATTTATTCAAATTTATGGCCATACGTAATTAGAGGTATATTCGACACGCAAAAGTGATAAATGAGAAGGGTTTTCATCGCTGGGAAATAAGATGTGGTAAGTTACACGTGCGTCGAGTATCTGCCTCGTTAGTCTAGTAGTCGCAAGCGCTACTGCTGACCTTGAAATTCTGGGTTCGACTCCCAGGTCGGGATAAGTGTAATTGGATTTTTCTATCAGGAATTTCTCAGTAGCAGCCCGGAGTCTAGATTCGTGCCCGGTTGATGGCAATAGACTCGTCCCCTATTACACGGGACTTAAACATAACTGGCGAAATGTTGTGGACATGCAAATATACACCTCTGCCTATACCTTCGGGCAATTACAGGCGTGATGTTATGTTATATAGGTTACACGTGTTTGTGATAGGGAAAGAGAAAACTTGAACTCGTATAATGAAAATTTTTAGGGTTCCGTACGTCGGAATGAAAAAAAGGAACCTTTAAAGGATCAATTGTGTGTCTCTGGCTGGCTGTCTATCTGCCCGTCTGCCACGGCCAATTTACTCCGAATCTACTGGACCAATTTAGTTGAAATTTGGCACACATATGAATTTTTGTGACACGGACGTGAAACCTAAATAAATGAATTTTTAATATGGGATCACTTTTTGGGAGCAAATTGGAAAATTTAAAAAAAAAATGCAAACAAAAAATGTACCGTGTGAAATAACAAATGAAAGAGTGTGATGCGAGGATATCATTTTTTTTTAATGATTTTCAAAGTAAATACTTTTAAAGATATTTAAGAAAATATAGTAAAATTACCATTCCCCCTTTTTTGGGTCGGAAATTATCAAATGATTTCATTATCTTCAAAAAAACCGAGCCACAATTTTGGAAAAAAATAAACAGAGATTGGTACTTTACTCATTCATAGATTACAGGAAAACCAATAAGAAGTCTATGGTCTTAAAGTAACATGGTAAATCTCAAAATATTGTGCAAACAAGTTAACATTTGCAGTTGGAATGTATTGGAGAACATGTTTTTCAACTACAATGTTAAGTTTGTTTCTTGGTATAGATTCATCTCAACTACAGAACTCTTCATTGTGCGTGGTCCGACACACACGTGGCCGGTTTTATTTTTAATTATGGATGAACTTCCCGAGATTTTTATAAGTTCTAAATGTGGGGATTATAGTCACTTCCCTATTTATTATTTATCTGCCATAACAAAGCCTCATGTGATAATTCAAGTATAGGTACTTAGGTACTATTAAAATTTAAAATTTCTCGCATCTTATTATGGCCTATTAATAATATCCAAGGACTGGGTAAAATAGTCGTGTAACATTATTTGCATTATTTCAAAGTTCGTTGTTATTTCACTAACCTTTTAGTTAATAATCACACTATTACGGCATAGCAACAAACGGCGAAACCCTTTATGTTACTTCAGTATTAATTAAATGTTTACAAACTAATTTACCGATGGCACCGGCGGCGGCGGGAGTAATCAAATCACCAATATAAGTTACCATCAGCCGCCATTTACCTTAAAGGGTCTTTCAAACAGGCGCGACACGCGACGCGACACAAAGACATCGCCCGTCGCGCGACGAGCGGTGTCTTTGTGTCGCGTCGCGTGTCGAGCCTGTTTGAAAGAGCCTTTATTCTACTACTACTAGCTACTGTCCGCCACTTTGTTCGCGTGGAAGTCGTAAGATACGATACACTAAAATAACAGCCACATTTTTATGAAACTCCCTCGGCCCCACCGCGTCGTTCTTTCTGACGTTTTTTTCTTTTTGCACAACACCGGGGTCATAGAATTTATAGTTTCTCAAAAATTGGGCTCTCGTGTGCAAAAAGATTTTTTTTTTAACTGACTTGTAGTTTAGTTTAGTTTAGTTTAGTACCAGAGATTATCGCGTTCAAACAAACAAACTCTTTGCCTTTATTACATTATTAAGTAAAGTATAAATGGAAACAAGTGAGTAAATACTTTTTCGAGAGAAAAAAAAAATAGAAATTGTGAGAAAGTGCTCTTGTATTTTCCTGGACTTTGATTAACAAGGAGTCGTTGAGATTCTGATTACTTTGAGAATGCTTGGACCTTTTTCACATCTTTAGGTCAGTGATCCTAGTTCTTGCTCCCTCAATTCTCTACTGATTTGTTACACCTCCTAATACAAGGATAGAGAGGTAATCTTTGCTATATATTTTTCAATCTATCGAGGGGATGTGAAAGCGACCTCTATGATTTTATTTAGGTCGACAAATTCGTTCTAAAGTAGATTTCGTTGGACCTATAACTCATTGTAGATTTTTTTTTTACAATTGGAGTATGTAAAGTAAAATACAATAGAGGTGGATATATTTAGTAACCTGTTCCGCTAAGCTATTAAAAAATGAGGCATCCTCAGAATGACGGTAGCAGCAGCAGCTGCTCTGCGTCCAGCGCTTGGTGTGGGAACACGTCGTGTTCGGGTTCGCAACAAGTCAATCGACATCCTGAGGATGCCTCGTTGAGAGGTGAAACATGTGTCGCTTTCTTTCAGGGTTTTTTATGGCTCTTTAGGAATAGCTAAACGAAACAGGTTACTAAATATATCCACGTCAATTGTATTTTATAGTGGAGTTCCGCAAGGTCACGCCTAAATCAATTAACTATCTATATGTAAAGTAGTAAGTACCTACACGTTGCTGCCATCTAGTAATGCTAATGTGGTTCGAAGAATTGCCAGTTTCGGGATGTATGTACGTTAAGTTTTTGAAGTAGTTCAATTATAATTTGTAAATAATAGAACGAAAAAGTATTGAATAAAATTTTGTACCGTTCCTAATTTGAAAAGAAAAAAACACTTGAAACTATTCTTTAATCTAAGCCCAATACACACGTCTGAACAAAAGCTGAAACCTAAGGAGTAATTTCAAAATAAATGTAGCCATTATGTCAATCGACATGAGTCCCATTTTTGTAATAACAGTATTAAATCCATTACGACTTTTTCAATTCACTAGATCGTTACAGTCGCGTGTCAGTAATATTTTATTTAATAGTCTACGATTCGAAGTTCACGTATGTAATGTCCCTTCAGGCGTACGAACATTAAGTTGTGTAAAAAAGTCAATTTCTCAACGACACTCCTTTTATACGAAAAAACTAGCTTCTTCCTGCGGTTTGGTCTGCGTAGATGTCGGAAAATTTCCCACGGGAACGTACTACGGAAATTAAACGTTTCCTATATATGTTAATCTAGCTTATACTGTGTGCCAAATTTCATCTAAATCCGTTCAACCATTTTTGCGCCAATCCGGAACATACATTCCAAAAAACAGTCAAAGGACAAAAATTCTAATACAAACTATGTTTTAGGCATCAGACTTGTTCCCACACCTCAAGACAATTACTTTTTTTTTTTTTTCAAAAATTATAAATTTACAGTTTTGACTTTGTTACTATTCTACACTAATATTTTTGTTAGTAACGAATAAATTCAAAATCTACTGGACCGATAAAAAAAAATATTTCTCCTGTAGAATGCTTTATGCTATAACTTATAAATATATAACGCGGGTGAAGCCGCTGGCGGAGAAACTGTAGGCCCAAATAGCACTGCGGCACATTGAGGCGCCAGTTCTGTGGGTCGTGGCATACCACGTAAGAGACGGCGGGACGTACTGAATAGATTCCGCCAAAATTGGGAGGAGGACGCGTGGGCTCGCGAAAGGTGGAAGGAGTGGAGTGAGATTTTTGGCCTGGAGTGGGAAAGCGTAGGATAGTAAAAAAAGGTAGTACTGACACAGCGACTTTATAACAGAAGCCCGTCAAAGGTCTTTTAAATGACGAAAATATTCGAATTTTGAGTACAACAAGAAAATAACGATCGGTGCATGGAATTATAACGGTTTTACAGATTTGGGTAAACTAGAAATTCGTAGTTCAATATTTAAAATGATAATTACTTTGGTTTAATTTCCCCAGTGAATTCGTTTTCGATTATCTTACGGAAGTTAACTATTTAACATTCTGTTGGATTTCGGCACCGGCAATACCAGAATACTATCTATGATCAGAATTATGATCTGGTATTGCTGTTCCCGTATTGAGCCTCAGCAAAACTAAAGCATTTTTGCAGCACCAGGTAAAATAATTGCGGCTTTTCTCTTATGTGAATTTAATAATAATAGTCCTCCAGACCGAATTTCGGCCATGGCGACCAATCTCAGCGGAGACCAGCCTTCGGCGCGGGAGATATCGCAGTGCACAAACACCGATGCACTCTCTTTTCCCTCACTCTCATAGTCTGATGGGACGGCAATCTGACACGACCGGAGAGAGATCAGGACGCAGGGCCAATGGCTTAACATTCTTTCCGAGACACCGAGGTATCACATCTCTAACTTCCGAACTCCGAGCTGTTGTTAGTAAGAAATTCTTAATGGAGAAACTCAATAATACTTTGCCCATTCCGGGAATCGAACCCAGGACCTTACGGTCAGCCGTCGCGCTTGCAACCAACGAGACCAACGGAGCAGTCCAATTATTGAATTTATGTAGTAATAGGTTCATGAGGTACATACCTATTGCTGACAGGCATACATTAACCTGTAAAGATAAATATTAGAATTAGTAAAACACATTGATTGTCACACATTGCTGAGAGGTTAGTAAAGAAATACATCAGGAGTTTATACTCCTGATGTATTTTTTTCCTAAAGTCCATGTATTATAGGGCAAGCAAAGGCTTTTATAAAGTCGAATTTACATTATCATTATTTATTTATTTCAGAGAAAACTCCATAATAACTTAGGGGACGGTGGGGGAATTGCGGACGCGGGGTAAATACGGACTAACATGTGTCTACTCGATCCCTGCCCCCTGCGTCCTGCCGCCACGATCAGGTGTTACGTTTCGCCATCTTTAGTATTCACGATAGACGGCTGCGCACACGTTTCAAGGTAATTGAAATTTAACATTTTTGGTAATTTTGATCTAATTTTTGGTATTTACTATTTTGAGTGTTATTCAAAAAGAATAAGTGTCAGTAAAAAAGTTATATTTTCTGTCGATTGTGTTGTTAATGACGAGTAAATATCACAACCGTTTGCCTTGATAAATTTTGTTAACCTAAAAATTTTGACAAAGTACCTGGGGTAAATACGTACGTCCGTAAATACCCCATTATTTATCAAAATCTACAGCAATATTTAATTATTCCAGATGCCTCGAAAATATATTAGGAAAAAAGAACCAGCTAACACCATTGAAACTTTACAAAGAGCTGTTGATGCGTATCTACCCACATGCTCTAAATATTAATATTGTCAGTTGACTCCTTATGTACAAACAGTATTAAACTAGCCTTTGTACCATACACTCGTTCGTTTCCTTCGTATCTCCCTACTTATATACACATCATTGGCGACGAGATCGGTCTTACCCTCGCGTGTTGAAAAAAAGAAAATGGCGAAGACTTTTTTGGGGAATTTAACCACGTTTGATTATAAATCATGCGAGTGGTTAATTTATAAAGGACGGTTGACGCAATTTTTGAAGATCAACGATGTTAAAGAAGATAATAAAAGTGCCATTTTGATCACGCATTTGTCAGATGACTCGTACCGGTTGGTGCGTAATCTGGCATACCCGCAAGATTTGGAGGAGCTGAACTTCAAGAAGCTGGTGGAGTTGCTAGATACTCATTTCAAACGAAAGCAATGTTCCTTTGCGGACAAAGCGAAGTTTTACGGGGCGAAAAGGAACACAGGCGAATCGATTGGCGATTGGGCGGCGCGATTGCGAGGTTTGGCGAGCTACTGCGAGTTTGGAGCTGCCTTAGACACGAACCTTACTGATCGTTTCGTTCTTGGCCTGGGATCTGGGCCCGAGCGCGACAAATTGTTTGAGCAGGATGCCTCAGCGTTGAGTTTGTCGAGAGCAGTGGAGATAGCAGAACGAGCTGAAAGCTCTAGGGAAGCGAGGAAGGAGATATCTGACACAGCCTTCATAAAAGAGGAGGCAGTGAACAAGATATCGTGCAAAGGTTACAAGCGGCCGAGCGATGGGAGCGGTAAGCGAGCCGGGAGCGATGGCGGTGCTCGGACGAGCGCGCGAGAGGCGCGAGCGTCCACGTCAAGTCGCGATCGTGAGCCATCTTACGAAGATTTCCGTTGTTCAGTGTGTGGATTAAAAAACCATAATAAGGACAAGTGCCGTTACAAAAATTATAAATGTCAAAAATGTGGTGTACAGGGTCATTTAAAGAAAGTGTGTGACAAAATGCAAAAATCCCGTGTGCGAGTGAATAAAATGGACAATGACAGTGACACAGACACGGAAGCAAGCTGTGAGGAGTGTCACAATTTTAATATCAGGTATGTGACGGATAAACCGTTATGTTTACAAATTACAGTCGGAAATAAAATTGTGACTATGGAGTTAGATTCCGGTTCTGGCGCTTCTGTCATGTCTAAAAGAATGTATTCGGAGATGTTTTCACATTGTAAATTAAATAACTGTAAGATCAAAATGTGTCTATATAATGGGCATAAAATTTCACCATTGGGGTATTTTGAAGAAACAGTAAAATATAATAATCTTAAGAAAGCGGTCACATTTTATGTAGTAGACTCAAATGGCCCGCCCCTACTCGGTCGTGATTTTATGTCCGCTTTTGGATTAGTTTTAACAAACATTTATAAAATATGCCAAGACGATGAAGTTAATGCATTATTGGAACAGTATTCTAATTTATGGCGTGACGAACTAGGTTATTTTAATAAGTTTAAAGTTTATTTGCAACTGAAGGAAAATTCTGTGCCTAAATTTTTTAAGGCTCGTCCCATACCTTTTGCGTTGAAAGAGAAGGTGGAATCTGAATTGAGCAGGTTAGTCGGTCTGGGTATATTAGTGCCAGTAAGCAATTCACAATATGCAACTCCTATAGTCCCAGTTTTGAAAGATAACGGCACAGTTAAGATCGCAGGAGATTTTTCAGTCACACTTAACAAGGATCTCATAATCGATAAGTACCCGCTACCTAGAATTGAGGAAGTGTTCGCGAAGCTTGGTGGGGGCGAGCATTATTCAAAAATAGACCTAAAGAATGCATATAACCAATTTTCTCTCTCGGAAGACTCCCAAGAGCTTACCACAATAAATACATCCAAGGGTTTATTTAAATATACACGCTTAGTTTATGGTCTTGCCAATGCTCCTGCCGTATTCCAAAAAGCAATGGAGGCATTGTTGTCGGGTATCGAAGGAGTAAGCATATGGTTAGACGATATTTGTTTAACTGCGCCAACGAAAAGGCTTCATTTAGCGAGACTAGCTCAGGTTTTGAGTAGGTTAGACAAAGCCGGGTTGCGCCTTCAAAAAGATAAATGCGAGTTCTTTAAGGAAAACGTAACTTATTTAGGTTACGTTATCGATAGAAATGGTTTACGTACTAGCCGCGATAAAGTTAAAGCCATTTTGAACGCACCGGAACCGACCAATATAACAGAAGTCAAAAGGTTTCTCGGAGTAGTTAATTACTACAGGAATTTCATCCCAAACGCGTCGAGTATTATGAGCCCGCTCCACGAGCTACTGCGCGCCGGCGCTAGGTGGGAGTGGGGACCGCGCCAGCGCCGCGCTGTGCGCCGTGTCAGAGCCGAGCTTGCCTCAGAGCGCGTGTTAGCGCATTTCGAGCCGAGCGCGCAGCTGGTCCTGGCAGTTGACGCGGGGCCGCACGGACTTGGTGCAGTTTTATCCCAGCGGGATAGCGATGGCCATGAACGACCATTGGCATTCGCCTCACGGTCGCTCTCGACAAGTGAACGTAATTACAGTCAAATACAGAAGGAGGCGACGGCTATCATTTTTGGGGTAAAACACTTCCATCAGTACCTGTACGGTAGGAGCGAGCCATTTATTCTTAAAACCGATCACCGGCCGTTAGTATCAATATTTAATAATAAAACAGGCATTTCGATAACTACAGCATTACGATTACAAAGGTATGCAATAATATTATCCGCTTATAATTATACATATCGAGTGAGAATAACTTAGTCGCCGATTATTTCTCCCGTGCGCCTATACCTGATGTTGTGTGCGAAACAGATAAGGGCTATGACGCATACCACTCATTAAATTTTCTAGACTCGATCGCGCCGGCCGTGTTGTTTACGGATATAAAGAATGCCACTGAGAATGATAAAATCATACAAACTGTCGTTAAATATACCAATGTTGGTTGGCCCCGAAAGATTGTTTGTGCATCAATTCGACCATATTTTTTGTGTAGAACAGACTTACAATATGAAAAGGGTATTTTAATGCGTGGACATAAGGTGGTAATTCCTCTGGCATTACGCGAAAGAATGCTGCGTGAACTTCATAGCACTCATTTAGGCATTGTAAAAATGAAATGTAATGCTCGCAGTAGGATGTGGTGGCCCGGTATTGATGAAGATATCGAGCGATGGATCGGCGCATGCGATAAATGCACAAGCGTGCGGCACGCCCCACCACGAGCTACGCCGGCACCGTGGCCGAGTCCAGCGGCACCATGGGAACGGATCCACATCGATTACTTGACGATAGGACAACAAACATACCTGGTCGTGATTGATGCATACTCAAAGTGGTTAGAGTGTATCTGGATGCATAATGATGTTACTACCCAATCATTAATTAGGAAATTAAAGCATATTTTTTCCGTGTTTGGTATACCTAGTACGCTAGTATCAGATAATGACGTTAAAATAAATTCTAAGGATTTTAACAACTTCTGTTCCAATAATGGCATTAATTATATGACGTCTCCAATTTATCATCCATGTAGCAACGGGCAAGCTGAAAATTCAGTACGTACTTGTAAAAAAATGTTAAAAATTATTTTAAGTGAAAGCTTGTCTCTCAGTGTTTTGCAAGAAAAATTATTAGGATACCTTTTTGAGTACAGGAACACGATACACTGTACTACCGGATATTCGCCCGCTAAATTAATGTTTGGGAGGGATTTGAGATCGCGTCTTGATTTAATACTTCCTATTAAATCGAAACCGCGAGAAACGTCAACACTAAGGACAACTGGATGTAAGATCAGAGATTTTAAAGTTGGTGACAAGGTATGGGTCCGGTGGTATAGTGGTAGGAAAGAGTCTTGGAAACTAGGAGTAGTAAATAAGGTCATAGGAAATAGAATGTTTAAAATATTTATTGAAGAACAAAATGGATTTTCCATAAGGCACGTCGACCAATTGCTACATTGTAAGAACGGAAAGTGTTCTAATATTTCCAGATCAGTCGATTCTAATGAACCTGAATCGGCAGCCTCACTTCCTGTGTACAGTCCAATGTCTTCACGAGTTCCCATTAGACCACTAGTATTGCCAATGCCAGACAATGTCAGCGAGTCCAATATAATTAGCACAGTAGTCGGTGCAGCTACGGAGGAACCGGTGAAGGACGATGGTGCAGCACCGACTGATACTGCGACAGAAACTAGTGTTGAAGCTGACAGGAATCAAAGTGCGGTCACTGAAACTGTGAGCAGAGAACTTGCACGACCGACATGTAGTGAGGTATCCGAAGGTCAGGCTCCTCAAGCCTCGGCCGTCATACAGGAACCAGTTACCTCACCTGTGTCACGAGCACGTTCTGAGCGTCCCAGAAAGAAAGTAGACTATTCTAAATATTATAAGTAGATTAGTATAAGATTGTTATGTTATGTTAAGTTATTTTATGTTATGTTATTTTGTCAACAGGTTTCAAAACTAAGTGTGGAGGAATGATGCGTATCTACCCACATGCTCTAAATATTAATATTGTCAGTTGACTCCTTATGTACAAACAGTATTAAACTAGCCTTTGTACCATACACTCGTTCGTTTCCTTCGTATCTCCCTACTTATATACACATCAGCTGTGCAAGAAGTTAAAGAGAAAAATACTACTTTTCGACAGGCAGAAGAGAAGTATGGCATTCCCAGAGCGACCCTTTTTGATCATGTGAAAAAAGTCTGTATTACTACTACCATGCCAAAAAAAGGGAAAAAGTCAGTTTTTAATGAATCTTAAGAAAACGAACTGGTCGAATTCATTTTGAAATCTTGCAAAGCCTTCTTTGGGATAACAATTCCTACCCTAAGAAAAATAGCATTTGATTTTGCCACAGCTAATAACATAAAAATGATTTCAATAAAGATACCAAAATGGCAGGTATGGATTGGTATTATAATTTTATGGCTACCCCAATATATCACTTCGAAGACCAGAAGCTACTTCATTAAATAGAATCACAGCATTTAATCAAGAAGAAATAAATATATTTTTTGAAAATTTAAAAACAGTCATGATAAATGTTGGTGATATTTTTGCATCAGAATCTCTTCTCGAACAACGGACACAAACCAATACCAATAATTCAAGCCAAAGTGAGTCCCAGAATGAATCTCAAGTTGTCTGTGATGCCGCCAATGAAAATATTTCTAATCCATTAGAATCTCAGGAAACATCTCAATTTTCCAATAATGAGACTAACTTTGAGGATTTAAACAAAACAATACCTGCATCTGCATTAGTAGGTGATGTTAGTGAAGCTGGTGTAAATCAAAGTTTAACAAGTCAAACTAGTCCGTCTCTTTTACTAACACTTAGTGATGTAGTGCAAGTACCAACTCTACAACCTACTCGTACAAAACGATTGTTAAAAAAAAAACATTCCATTATTTTCACCAGCACACCGGAAAAAGTAAACCTAGAGCAAAAATAACAAAAGAAAGAGAAAGAACCTGGAACAAGAAAAGACCAAAAAACACTAAAAAAACACGACCAAAAGGTGTAAGAAACTTAAACAATTTTGAATCTGATCAAGAAAATGATGAATATTTCTGCATTTATTTCCAAGAAAAGTATTGTGACCCACCCATCGAAGACTGGATTATGTGTTTAAAATGCAAGAATTGGGCACATGACAATTGCAGCGCTGGGTATTCCTCAAGAGGCTACATATGTGAATTCTGCAAATGAAATGAGACCTCATCCGTAAATACCCCATATTGTCCGCAATTAACCCAGCACTGGTCCGTATTTACCCCAAGAGCTAAGGGTAATTACGGACATATGTTTTTGTTTTTGATTAAAATTTAATAAATGTTGATTGATCTCATATAATAATTAATGTTAATTTAATAGGTATATAACTATAGTTTAATAATTAATAAAGACAGACTGATTATTATTAATAGTATGAGTTTTATTTGTAATTCCGCTTAAGCGTCCGCAATTCCCCCATCTTCCCCTACATATATATTCATATTATGACAACAAAAAGATAAAATGGTTACATAAATTAATTGTTATGGTGAAATTATTTTAGCGAAACTAGTTTCAATAACAGTGCAACTTGTTTCGTAAATAAAATATTTAGTATCGTGAAGTAGATACAAGCCACTTTACAAGCTTATCTTGCATATGTTGGTTCAATACGGCGTTACTGGTATGGGAACTCGGTGCATCTCGGAAGAGCTTTCATACCTCAAAAGAGGTGCATACGTGCGATTTGCAATGTAAACCCAGTCACATCCTGTAAGCCACTGTTTAGTTAACCTAGAATACTTACAATAATTGAGGAAGTATGTAAATTTACCTAATCTCACCCTGAAATGTTTGAAAAATGGAAGATAAATGTAAGATCAAAACTAGATATCCTAATAGATTAATTATTCCTTTAATGAAAATGGAACTATATGGGTGAAGTTGCTATCCTATGCGTTTTCAGATTTATATATAACAAGATTCCTAACCAAATTAAAGAACTCCTAATAGTCCGCTTAAGAAGGGCTTTACGCAGTTGGTTAATTGAGAATTCCTTCTATACTATGAAAGAATTTCTTCAGTTTAAATTAAAATGATGTAATTGAATACCAAAAATTTGTTATGATTAAATATCTTAAGCTACTATCATACTACCATTCTAAGAAATTTGTAACCTTATTTATCTATAAATAAATCTTTGACTTTGACGTTGTACAATATTATCGTACGAATGTGCTTTCGCGACACTAGTTTTATGTCGCTTTTGACCGTGAAATTAGTTACGCGACATTACTTTCACCTAATCTCGTGCTTGACACGAAAGTATTTTGATTTCATTAAATAAATGCATGCATCATGAAATTATTAGGTTTTATCACTATAACCTAAAATATATTTTTTTCTGGATTGTAAAACTTTTTTCTCCGTGGGCCAATTTTATGGAGCCCGTAGTAAAAAACTATCCTCATGAACCACTAAATAGACTAGGTTTCATCAGCCGACGCTATTTGGAAACTTTCTAAAGGACAACGGGTGGACCGTTGTCCTTTAGAAAGAAAGAAAGAAAGAAAAAGTTTTTATTGAAACTCGCACAAGAAATCACAAATTAAACTAAAACACACTCATTAAAACATTAATAAAAAATTAAAAAAAAACAAATAAAAAATAACAGAAAGTCCTGTACGAGGCCAAAGGGCTCCTATCTCAGCACATGCTTTACACGTGAAACTGCTTATGAAATTACTCACTTTATGTCACTTATTTCATAATGTAATTATGGCTTAACATAATGAAGAAATGTAGGTTGTACCTATCCTGCCAGGAATACAGACGTGATATTGTTTGTATCAGAGGATTAAGGCTCTATAAAATCTTAAATGTTATTTTATTTTATAGATTAAGGCGACAATAACCGACTTTTCATGATTTTATTCTGAAGATGACATCTAAACGAGTAGTGTTAATGATTTGAAAAAAATATATATGTTAAATTTATATATGTATATATGTTAAAGCGTTTTTTTTTATATTTTAATAAAGCCATATTTTGGATTATATTTATAGTATTTTTCTGAAACCTTCACCATTTTAAAAATAATTTAACTATTGATCTTTTAGTATACGTATCTTATTAAAATACCTTTTGTTTTATGTATAATAAACTAATAATGCGTCTAATTTGGGACAGCGCTCCTTAATGGGCGAGTCCTATTACTGGCTGGACATACGACACGTTGCGTGAGCTCAGTACAGAACACGCAAAGTAACCACTCAAGGTCACTGTCATATATCTGCGTCTTAAAAGAAAGTCGTGGCTCTCATAATTTCGAAGAAATATTGTGTTCCGTTCAACTAATTGATTTCTAAACACAAGTTGAAAGAAGAATGGATAGTGCATTAAAAAAAAAACGAACGTCTAGACTTTTAAAAATATCGAATAAAACATATCACCGTATTGTAAAAATATCACCGTATGTGACATTAAATCAAGGCCCATATCTTTCACTTTATTATTTGAAAAGGTGAACGAAAGACACATATCGACGCCTTAGAGTGAAAACCTCGTAAGTGTAAAAGATGTAACTTTTCAGGAGGAAGAAAAAATTACCATATTAATTAAATACAAAAACATAAAAGACGCCGTCCAAAAACCTTACAGCACGCAATTTTTCTTCCTCCTAAAAAGTTACTTCTTTGACACTGACACGAGGTTTTCACTCTAAGGCGTCGATATTTAATACGGGGACAGTAAATTATTACTGTCATATATTTGAAAATTGGACTCGCTAGGGATTTTGCAAGATTGTAAGAATTTTTCATTGTACGTAGGAGTATGACACGTGTCTTGAATTTGAGTGTTGTGATGTTATTAACGGTGATAAAGAAATACTTACCATTTATTTGTGACGTTGATTTTTATATTTAGCAGCTACTAAAAAATTGTTTAATTCATAAGCATTAGTTTCTAAAATATAAATTGTTTTTTTGATCTTGTTATAAAAATCGTTCTTAAATTTTTTTGACGAACTTTTTTCAAGAATGAAGCTTAATTTATTCGCTGTCATTAAATGGATTCGCATTTACTCGCTCGAAATGGGTGAACCGACACTTTTAAATAATATTATTTTTTATTGAGGTTAATTTATTTGCAGGCAAATCGACAACTCCGAAAATCGATTCGCAAGTAAATAAATTAACTTCGTGCTAATCGCCTCAAGAAAAAAATATATTAGTTACAAGTGTTTCGTGCGAATCACCAAAAATTGTCAGTGGCATATCAACTTGACACAACAATAAAAGTTACCTATATTACTAAATAGTGATGATGATAGTCATTTTTTGCTTCAATTTTATTGTTTTTGTAAATGTGGCTTAAGCCAAGCGCACATTAAAGCCGCAACGGGTAGCAGTGCAACGCATTTTCATACAAAAAGTGCGGTGCGGCCCGCCCTGTAGAAAGCGTACGAAACTGTTGAAGGGGAATTTTTGCAATGCCTTTAATTTTTGTATGAAACATTCTCTGTTTTGACGTTAGATGCGTTCATAATTCAAAAAAATATTTTCTTTTTGGCGCCGTTCAATGTGTCTGGCAGCCATGGAATTAGTAAGTACTATATAGTACAACTGCGGCCTAATGTCAACACGCCTCTCTGTCATGTTTTCATAAATGACCCTTTTAAAAATGTTGGCAGCATTTTCTAACAATAAACCCATTCATTAGGTTATTTTTCTTCAGCCCATTATTTCTAAAGACTATTGTCGATTGATAAATGAACTACTTTTGTAACGACCTGTCAACAATAGTTACTTTTTTCTTTTTCATGCTATCATGTTGGCCGAAAATGCGGTTTATTCTTCGAAGATAAATTGTCTTTTTGTTTTTTTCCAAATTTCTTTTACATTTTCAGATAAAGGGGATAATGTTATTAGAAATGCTACACTCATCTAAATTTTCTTGAGGTATTATAATATTACAAAGTCAATTAAAATAATTAAGGTAACAAAAGTTTAACAATTATTTTATGGTCATAATTATTTTAATTGACAGGAAGGTAATAGATGGATAGATCGTTTATTTAGTGCACACAAACATTTATCACAACATACAAAAGTATGATTAATAACTAATTACATGGATATTAGGAAAAAAAAAGAAAAGAAAACAAGACATTGTGATGACACTATTGGCTATGACACACTTTAAAATAATGAATCAACAAACGTAAAAAGTGCGGGGTGCGTCTCAAGGTTGCACCAAAGCCAGGAGCGTGCCCTCAACATCTTCGTGCCCTTAGCTTTTTCAGACATATTATGCATTCACTAAGCATAGTCTAGAAAGGCTTATGTTACTAGGCTGGGTGGAAGGAAAACGCGAGGCAGCATTTACCAAGCGATCCATACTACAGAAGAGCGCATAGCTTGGAAACGCGTCGAATGTGGTCACGATCTGAAAGCATTGAGGAAAGGAGGAAGAAGGAGATGTTTCTGACTGAAAACGATTATGGAAAGAAGATATTTGTACTGTCTGAAAGACTTGAACGCGCTTTCTCCTGAACACTCTCACAAAATCCTGATAAGTTATGAATTTTATATCCATAAATTTCTACGAGCTATCTATGTGATTGACTGAAAACAATAATGAAAAGTAGATATAATTTCTGTCTGAAAGACTTATACGCGCTTTCTCCTAAAACTTCCCCAAAAATCTGATAGGTTACTCTTTGATCTTCTTCTTTCGTACCCTTCAGAATGGTGAAGGTCTGCATTCACCAATTTCAGCAAACTCTTTTGATCTAAATCCACATCGAATTCCAAATCCACCATGTCATTGAACTTGCCCTACAGTTCCTAATTATATCGTAGCCGCTTGAACTTGGCCCTTTTACATCGCCGATATTATTAGGTCGCCCTTTGGTCTTGATAGATCAGCGGATTATTTTTATATCGGTGTCCTCATGTTGCTAAGCGCATCTCAATGCAACCTTTTCTTTGAACTTTATAGTTCATGTGAAAATAATACTTTCGTGGGTACCTATTAAGTTAACTAAGGTAATTATTTCACTGCCTAGCAGGATAATAGACCATAGAAAATCTCAAAACTCAAAATGGAAATAAATTGCTACTCACCTTCTCTCATGCCATGAGCATGACTATAGTCAATAGATCATTTACTTTAACGGTCAGACTTAGTTGTCAGTTGTCAGCAGTTCTGACAACCCATGACAAAATGATAGCTATTTGGTGGGGGGGCTCAGACCCCAAGATGTGACGTATCGTCACTCGCGTGCAATTAATTTCAATAAACTCCTTGGAATGAAAATCGAAGAATATTTTTTCTAGGAATTGGTGTCTTGTTCAGGGTCATTATTAAGTCCAATTCAAATTTCTTGGAATACTGACCCATAATCATCAAGATTACTCATAAAATCATAACAATTCTGATGATCATTCGGATAGAGATCAATAACTCACTCCGCGCTAACCGGGATTTGAAATTAGAACAAACTTTATTTTAGTCGCCATTTTTAATATTTATCTCCCTACCGCCGCTCGTAAAGATATTAATGCTTCGTTTACAATCTTATACACTATTTTACTGTCCAGTTAGAATATTTTATTTTAAATTTTGAGGAGATTGATCGTTTGTTGGGAGTAGAGCAATATTAATAACTGCGTGAGTGAGTCTGTCTCTCTGTCAAGGCTAAACTGCTTAGGCAATTTTTATGGCAGAAACCAAATTGGCAGGGATATTGCTTAGTTACTGAATCCCAATACAAGATAGTGTTCATTTAACAGCAACTTTGGTTTAAATATAACTTGATTGTGCCAAAAAAAAGCTCTTCCCGTAAGTTAGCATAATATTTTGATCAAGAGACTGCTATTAGAAAGGATTTATATTTAATCATTATTATTTCAAACTCAAACCATCCAAAGCGTACCTATGGAGAAGAACGGAAAAAATCTCCATATAACAAGTGAAACTCCCCCATACTGGGATCTCACAGAGAGGATGCTGTGTCCTCAGCAATCGGAACGTTAATTGCTGATTATGCTTATGCTAAGTAAAACAATTTTTGATATTTCCGTGTCTTCTGGTAAAAACTCAAGAATCAACCTTCTGATAAACATAATGGAAACAAATCATAAAATTTTATTTTGCAAATAAAATAAAAATGTGCTCATAAATAGAAGCTCAACTATTTTAATTCACCGGTTGATCTAGATTTCCAGGCACGGGTAGTACACTAGTTGGGTAGGCAATAAATAAACGCAACATTGAAGTATACGCCAATACGTTACCGTCTGAAAAAGAATCTAACTTTTCACGAAGCAGCTGCAATATGACCGAGTTGAAAAGAAAATGGAGTAGTTATGTCATGTATTTGTGTGACATTTGGTAAAGGATTAGCGAACTCATCTCTGTCAGCAGTTTTGTAAATGCTACATGGTTGGTTCCCACTACCTTGCCTCAGAGTCATTGAGGCAAATGAAATTTCGTTCTTCTCCATAGCAATCTACTACACTTTCATGGGCAACTAGCTTCATCCTTCTGAATGACCGACTTCTTTGACAATTCAAAAGTGCCTGTAAATTGAAATAAATGCTTTTCAGTTTGATTTAGACAAACTGATCTATTTACCCTGTGCCCCCACCACGATGTACCTTGGTAGCCATATAAACCAGGACGTATCTAATAATATACAGCACCATCCATAACTACTCAAAAAAGTTTCGCTTTTAGATGTTCGAAGAAAGAAGCAATCACCATCGAAACAGTGGTCCTCCATCTACATTTCGACCACAACAAGCACAGTTTGACTTGGACGTCTTTTTTAGCTCTTCTATAACAGTCTCCATGTACTTACATAACATACTAAAAGCTCTATCAATCTGCCTAGCCTTTCCCCGACTATGCCGGGGTCGGCTTCCAGTCTAACCAGATGCAGCTGACTACCAGTATTCTACATTGAACGACTGCCTATCTGACCTCCACAACCCAGTAATTGGGTAACACGATATCCCTTGGTAAGACTGGTTGTCAGACTTTTGGGCTTCTGACTATTCTTAACTGACTGTCAAAGATCTACGAATGACAGCCGGCACCAACGGCTTAACGCGTTTTCTGAGGCACGGAGCGGTCTCTATATGTAATATTTGGTCACCCATCCCCGAACCGACTGCGGCAAAGGTAGCTTAACCCGTGCGGCTGTTATTATTTAACCGCGAGCCCTTCTATAACACCTGGCATGAAAACCGGCATGTCCCAGAACCAAAAATTCGACGACATGTGACATCTAAAAACCCGCACTGGGCCCGCGTGGTAGATTACAGCCCACTCTCTCGAAACGAGGAGGTCTGTGCCCAGCAGTGGGAACATTAGAGGCTGATTATGCTATGTTATTATACTGATGCCCTCTATAACATACGAATACAGGCACGTATCTACGTATAATAGGTGACCATTAAGACGGTGCAACCTTCATAAACTTCCAACGCTCGGAATAATTTTACGATTTGTTGCACCCCTGGGAATTTGTTACCGCTCCTTATGATAATTTATGACGCGAGCTATTTATAACTTTAATGCAGTTTTCGTACTAATTAGTGGGTTACTTACTTGTTGGCTATAAATCAGTTGAAGTGAAGGGATTAATTTGTTTTTAAGGTTAATCAGAACTAAAAAATTACTTTATTTTTAAGTTTATTACAGGAAGGAAATCGTTTGTTCGTCAGTCGTGGGCCATTTAACATTGTGACCATTATATTTAACAAATTGTCATCATAAATAATGTCAGTGTTAATGCCACAAAATACACGTCAGCCATTTTGTTTTTCTGAGTAATGAATAGTCGATCATTTTAATTGAATTAATTATGCATTGTTGACATTTTCAAAAAAACGTCTTAAAACGTCACTGGGGAACAAAAATAACGTTGAAATAAATTCAGAAAGGTGTCAGTCAGTAAAATATTCTTTGTTTAAAAATATAACACGATCCTTTTTCTTGTTCTTGTCTCGTTTTGCCCTTCTTATACGGTATTCCTATGTCAACTGGTCGCCAGGGGAAATCACTAAAAACAAGGTCCCAACGCGTCTGTCTGTATGCGATAAACTCAGAAACTACCGAACTGATTTTGAATAATTTACTACGGTTTTGTGTAAATTGGCTGAAATATGACGATGATTGTTGAAGATGTCTGAAAGAATCTTGCCGACTGGAAGCTTTACTGGCATGTTCCGTTTCCGTGGTATAACATTTCCGACCATCACGCTGGCGAAGCCGCAGGCAAAAGCAAGTCTATACTAATATAATAAAGCTGAAGAGTTTGTTTGTTTGAATGTCCTAATCTCTGGAACTACTAGTCGAATTTGAAAAATTCTGGGATTTGATGGCCCAATTCTTGAGGAAGGCTATTTAACATCATGCTACGACCCTTAAGAGTCCGCCAAAAATAAAACAGTTAGAAAAAACGCTAAGCGAAAATGAAGTAACGGGGCAAATAAAGGTTTTTTTTTTTTTTGTAAAACAAGATATTTTACGCAGACGAAGTCGCGGTCAGAAGTAGTCCAATAAAAACCAGTGAAATTCAGCCTCTAAGAAATGTAAAAAACGATGCATGAAGCTTTTTATCTCAAAATGTATTTATAATTTTACGATACCATAAAATGTTAAACGTTAAATAAAATGTCTGAGGTTTATTTGTTTTACGCATTTTATTTGGTGTGATAAGGACGTCTCATGACTTTACAGCTGTGCTTAACATTAACATTAAGATTAACAGTTAATATCAACATTTTATGGAATATCAAAATGTGGGGATAATATTTATCTATTCTGAGCCATTTTTTATTAGTTATTAAAGTTTTCCTCGAATTTTCTGGCGGATCTGAGTCAGAATCTAAGTACAATACAAGTCCGGGAATTAATGAATACCACCAAATATCTCAATTACAATATTATGTTATAATTATAATACATACACTGAATTTTAACTATAATCTATAAAACTTTGTTTAATTATTAAATTAATTACACTGATTGTGGGAGAAAATTGTGGCCACATTACAAATTTACGCACGCACACAGTTACACACGTATAAGGGTCTAGCGTATTAGTTACTTCGTCCATTTTGTTTTGTACCTACAGCGAAAGTATGAGTGTAATTTTTACGTAGGATTAATTATTTTTGGTATAAAAAATTAAAGTGATAGAAATTGATTCAATAAACTATTCTGAACTAACTACTTTCATAATGTGCATTAATTCAGTTACTCGTTGTATAAATATCTACTCTTATATTTTAATGTTTCTCAAATTATTACTTAGTTTACTACATTTAAACACGTTAACATGGGGATTAAAGAGGCTACCGATTGATCCCAGTGAACAAAACGTTCTAGAATATTATTAATGAATAAAAAGACTAAGAAAATTCTGAACCAAAATCAATCAAACTACTATCAGAACGACTTCTGCAATTAAGCCATATCCGAACCACAGGACCAGTAGACGATCCCCTTCACATATGTTTAATAGACATTTTATATCGCCCGGAAAAACAAAGATTACCCTCCTAATCCCTTCCTTTCCCAGAGAGCTTTCAGTTCCTAAGCCATTCCACCTAATTAACTTGGCCTGCCTTCCTAAGCCTGGTCCCAAGTTTCACTCATATTATGACGTCACGGTCATTTACTTGAGGTACCGGCTTTGTATGAAATATTGCGTCTTCTTTGTGAAATATGAGCTTCTTCAAATTGTGGTGAAGACAACCTTGAATTGCCTTAAAGAAGAGGAATTAGGTTAAAGGAGGAGTAAAATGGTTGCAATCTTCTAGGATCTCCAAAATTTCTGGCAGTAAACGTGTAAATATAAACAAGATAAGGTCTATTGTGGAGTTGGGTGTTTTGCAAGGAAAGTAAAATATATTTTCCTTTTTATACGCAACAATAGCTTCAATACTCTCCTGTATTGTTCGTGTAACTATTGAGAAAAATGGTTGGTCCTTCGAGATAAAATCTATTATACAAAAAAAAAAAAAAAAAAACTGACTTCCAAAAAAACACTACAAAGTGAAAAATAACTTAAATTTCGAAGTCGGTTGTTGTTTTTTTGTATAAAAGTTTTTATTTCTCGCTTTTTAGTGGGTAGTTTGTAATTTACCTAAGTTTTCCCGATACAGGGACGTTAATCGTTGAGGAGTTCGCCTGGCACTTAACCATCAGCTCCACTTCTCCATATGCAATGTGACGAGCATAAATTGCATTGCAGCCGTATTAAAGTAATCGCATCGCATCCCGTGAAATACTTATTATTGAGTAATTCCGGTGGCCATTTGTGGTCTTCATCATCAGTTCCACTTCACCAAATGGTGCTTTCCAAGAAATCGAAATCGGTTGGCGCGATATTGAGTTATTCGTCCATTTGTCGCGCACATACTTAATACAAATTTAAGACTTATATGGCTTTCTCATGGATGTCATTATCAGAGCCCCAAAAAAGCAACCAAATTGAAATGGGACCGGAAGTACCAGCTTTCAAATAAAAAAAGAATCATCAAAATCGGTTCACCCAGTCGAAAGTTCTGAGGTAACAAAGATAAAAAAAAATTAAAATAAAATACAGTCGAATTGAGAACCTCCTCCTTTTTTTGAAGTCGGTTAAAAAGGGGCTTATAGGACCAAAAAGTGCGACAAAATCCTTACGTAAAGCTATATAGAAGAATTTCGTTAATCGTTTAGCTAATAGAATAAATGGGTCTTAATGTATACCCACATCCCTTTGTTAGGAAATCAGGGTTAATTACCACTCAGAATCAATACCATGGTTCAACAGAGGGTAAACAAAGCACTTGAATAAGGTGGTTACCCTTTTTGATAATCGGGTTAACGGTTTTATGGACGCGTGTAGGAAATTGTAAAGATATATTCTTATGTTTAAATATATATGATTTTATTTAGGAGATGATGAACTTTCCCACGGTATGAAAGATGCTATGATGATGACAGATGCATTTTGCTTTAACATAATTAATTACAATAGAAGCAGTGGTGGTCCAGTGGTAATCCTCGACTCACGGGCTGTATAAGTCGTGGGGTCAATACCAGGTCGGCATTTTGTGTAATTACTATCACAAAACGCTGCTCTTAAAATGTTGAAAAAAGCATCGTGAGGAAACCATCTTCTAGAATCAAAAATTCAAAGACATGTGGTATCTGTTCCCACGTGATGGAATATGGCCCAATCCCTCTCACAGAGAGGAGACTTATGCCCCTGCAGTGGCAACGTTATAGGCTGATTATCTATGTAATTTTAATAAAACATCTGATTTTAATCACGACTAGGTGACCCTAGTCGTGATTAAAATCAGATGGTTTATGCCAAATGCCTGTCAGTGGATAACCTAGCTGACAGGCATTTGCCGCATTTGACAGGCATTTTACGGTTAACTGAGGCGTGCGGCCGGCGCTAAAAGCAGAGACAGACATTTTTTAATTTCCCTAATAAATGCACAGTGGAGTATAGAAAGGAATCATCTGACAATACAATCGGTAAAAGCGTTATAGTAACCCAAGAAAACTTTAAAACCGCTTCGTGTGAAGGTTTTAATTACTTATTTATAAAAAAAATTAAAGATATTTGAAAAAAAAAAACCTGTCTTCGGAAAATAATAGTGTAGAAAGTCAGTTTTTTCTAAATAAAAAATTAAGTTTAATAAAAAACTGTAACCCGACTACGGGGACGTAAAAAATATCAAAAAAGTACGAAATAAGAATATGTTTCAGACAGAAATCAAGATATAGGTACAAAAATTTTCAAGGTAAAGCCGTGGTCCTATAGATAGATGATAGATACCTCATTCATCAAAATCGGTTACAAACATACATACATAGACTGCTAAAATCATAAAACTTCCTTTTGGCTTTCCCATAGTCGGGTAGTTAGTTAGTTTAGTGGTCGTAAATTTTACATACTTATTATTTTGAATAATTTTCAATCTTTTAAACTATCTGTTGCGTAATATTTATTTTAAGACTTAGAGTTGTTTTACAAAAGACAGGATTTTTTCTGAAAAATCAGGTATTTGTATATCTTAGACAGGCATTCTCCCTTACGTGGATAGTAACCCTAATCACGACATGATTCGAAGAAACGTCTTCTAAACAAAGTTCCATTAGGTTCCATTAGGTTCCATTAGCACAAAAAAAAATACAAAAAAATGCATATACTTAAATAGAAATAAAGGTACATTTCCAGACATAACATTTTAATTTCGTTTGTCTCTTCAGTAAACTTATCTAAAGAAAACTTTGACGCAATTTGGAAGATTAACTGTGATGAAGACTTAGTACAGTAATCCCTGCTTATTTATTCCTCTTTGTAATTGTTGTGCGTCTCAACGTTTATTAGACATGTTTATTTCAACAAGTTCTTTGAAAACAAGCTTTCTATATAAAGGGGCGTCAGAAGGACGTGTAAAAGTTTTTTGAATTAAGTATTTTCATATCTTAAACGTGCTGCAAAGTTTGGTGATAATTCTTCTTACACCACGACAACGATTGGTCAAGAAGATAGTGGTCTACTTTCAAGGCTGGATCCTGAATTAATCGTTTTAATTTAATTAATACCAGCAGTATTTTATTTTTACTTTCCCATTCCCGGGCAAAGGACTCTTCTCATACAGAGAAGGCACGAGCATTGATCGCTTACCCAAGACGGGTAAGCGATTTCGGACATATGTAAGTCCAGGTTTCTTTACTATGCTTTTCCTTCGCCGATGTCATTAATGCCCAATATAAACTTAGAAAGTAGGTACGTTTTGAATTAGTTAATTGATTCAGGCGTAACCTTGCGGAAATCCATTATAAAATACAATAGAAGTGGATATATTTAGTAACTTGTTCCGCTTAGTTATGTCTAAAGAGTCTTAAAACGCGCTGAATGCAGACTGCAAACACACTGCAGCGCTTGGTGTGGCAACACGCCGTGTTCGAGTTCATGACAAGTCAATCGTCATCCTGAGGATGCCTCGTTGAGAGCTGAAACACGTGTCGATTTCATTCAGGGGTTTTTTTTTAAGACTCTTTAGAAATAGCTAAGCGGAACAGGTTACTAAATATATCCACTTCTATTGGATTTTACGTTTTGAATTCAAAAAGTCACATTGGTATATGCCCGGATTTGAACCCACAACCTCGTGCACGAGAGGCGATGTCTCAGCCACTGGGCCTTCACGACATTCATTCATAAGCGGTGTTATTAATTTCGTTAGCGTTCAATGAATTTGTATTTCAATGGTTTATTTTAATAATGGTTTATTAACAACAGTCAGGTCAAATAAGCGAAATAATTTCGTGAGAACATCCATGATACCAGGAATTGTTTGATTTTTGTGCTTACAAAAGAAGAGAGCTTTTTCTATAAATGGCTGTATTTTTTCTTGAACACTGAAACAAAGTGTCATTTAGCTTAATGTTCAGTACTAAAATAAATGCAAATTTTAACGACCAAGACAACTGGAAGCTATTTTTGTTTCTAGATATCAGCACCAAAGGGAGGGGACCAACAAATAATGTATGTTATTCAAAGAATGCAGACGCTTCCAAAACGTATAAATGTAAATTCAAGTGTTCAGAGACATAATATTGTGGGGTTAACGACACTTGACTAAAAATATACAGCATAGTATTCTGAACGAGATTTTTCTTATATTTAGAGAGTAATGATTATTCGGAAATGAGAATGATCATAAGATTATGGTTTTAACAGTAATAGGGACATAATGTATTGTGTTTATTTCTCAGAAATCTTTGCTCTACTTATAAATTTGACATAACAAGCACTGACACTTACATAATTCTTATAAACTAGTTTTTTCCCGCGGCTTAGTTCGCGTGGTAGTCGGAAATTATCTCATGGAAACGTACTACCAGGATAAAAGTATCCTATGTGTTAATCCAGGTTAAAAACTATCTGTCTGCCTCATCTAAGACCTATTAGTAGCATAACATAATGATTGAATACTATCGCGAATTCATGCAAGCCTAGTACTTTTTGGTAGGTTACTGCTAAAAAATTATGCACAACGTCTAATGATTGAAATATACTATCTTGAATTCATGCAAGCCTAGTACTTTTTGTTAGGTTACTGCTCAGAAATTGTGTACAACGTCTAATGATTGAAATACTATCTTGAGTTCATGCAAGCCTAGTACTTTTTGTTAGATTACTGCTCAGAAATTGTGCACAACGTCTAATGATTGAAATTAATTAATCTTGAATTCATGCAAGCCTAGTATTTTTTGTGCCAAGTTTCAAGTTTATTACTCAAGGAATAAGATTTTTCATACAAACGATATCCCCCTTTTCGGCCCCTTAAAGGTGAAATTTTTAATGACCCCTTGGTGCTCCTCTACATTAAAAGGAAGCTGTGTGCAAAATTTCACGTTCCTAGTCCCAGTAGTTTCGGCTCTGCGTTGATATGTCAGTCAGTCAGTTTCTCCTTTTATATATAATAGATTAAAGACGATTTTTGTGTCTCTCTGTGTGACTGCGTTGTGCTCCGAAACTACGCAATGAATTTTGATGCGGTTTTGACTATCATTTAGAGAACTTATTCCGGAAAGTTTCTATTTGTATAAAACATTCATAATAAACTTAGGTATAATAAAGATATCTCGATGTTTTATCAATTCGTATAAACCGTACAAAGCAGGGGCGAGTCGCTAGTATTTTATAAAAAGGAGTTGGACTTGCACACGAAGGGTTCCGTACCACTGTACAATATTTAGCAAAAACACGCTGAAAAAAACACGTTTCTTGTATGGGGAGCCTTTTAATTTTTAACTTTATTATTTTTTGCTATAGCGGCAATAGAAATACGCAATCTGGGAAAATTTCAACCTATAACGGTTCATGTGATACAGACGCTGACAAACAGACAGACAGACAGCGGAGGTTTAGTAATAGGGTTCCGTTGGCACCCTTCGGGTACGGAACCCTAAAAATAAAGCTGGTTTTTAAAACTATGGACGTTCATTTGTTTCTTTACTTATCCGAGCTGTTTCATTGTTCTGTTTTTCTATCGTCTTGGTTTCTTACTAAATGGAAATTAATTAATATTAGCACAATGTGATTAATTAATTTTAGTGTTTACCAAAATAATCTATTATTAGAATAGAGAGAATAGAATTAGAAATTCATGATACAATTCAGAAGTTTCAAACTATGAAACTTTCAATAAAGGATGAAATTAAATAATAAAGATCTTCAATTTGCTGTAAGCTTTGCGGTTTGATCGTTATTTCATTATTATAATAGACAATTATTATCTCTTAATCAAAAGTTTTAACTTGATTGCTCCGAATATTGTGAGAGTATTTCTTGTTATATTCCCAGCGACAAGAAATAACTCTAGAAGTTAATAGAGGATCAGAATTTATTTAAACAAAGTACTTCACACATTGAATAGAAATAAAACACATGAAATTTAATTTTTATTTCAGACCTTACCCGGATTATGGAATTCTAACACCCAGATTCTGAATTGAGAATTTGAAGTGCTAAAATAGAGTTTGACAAGTTCTCAACTTCGAATTCTAAATTCAGAAATCGGGTGTAAGTGAATCTAGAGAGACCGTTTGCTCATTATTTTAGCATTACTTAGTCCATTAATAAACCGATGCTCATCAGCCCATAAATTAATATTCACTAAACAGTGAACTCGAGCCACCTCTCCCTTCCAACGCAGATACGATCACAAGCGCAGAACAATAAAAGATAGCATGTAAATATCAATTAAAGAAAACCATTAACTAATAACGTCCCTCGGTGATAAACTAGCAATTATTTATTAGTTCTAGTTGACTAGTTTACTGCTGCGATTATTAAACCCGACACGGAACCACAGAATAGTAGCTACAGAAGATCGATTGCAAACGGGTGCATCCACACATAGACTCGTACTTACGGCGATTTGATACTATATCAACTGAACGCCAGTCGTGAGTGCGCTTGCACTCACGTATGGAAAATTTGTCTACCTATATTATTTTCTCTTGCCCAAATCCCAATTTATTTGGGGTCGACGCGGTATATTTTTCATCTTCCATACTTCGCAATTACTCGTCACTTCAGTAGTCACCACCTTTAAAGTCATAATCATCTTTCTCACAGCCCATCCATCGTTTCTTTGGTCTGCCCCTACTTTTAAAGCCATCCACCATATTTAAAACTTTTCTCACAACATTTTCCCTCACTAGGCTGAGAATCAGCACATTTTGAACGTCAAAATGACATAAGACAATCCCCATTTTTTTGTGGTTTAGCTGGGAAGAAGAAATGGCGCAACAAACTCCCCAGTAGGACAGCTGTCTGTTAAATTAAGTTATGTAAGAAATAACATGTCTGTCTGCGTGCGCGTTTCGCTCGTTGTATGAAGCTGATATTCTGAACTATTCTGTAAATGTGAAGGTGACGTTAATCCGTTCATTAAGACGCCATGAAACTCTTATTGGGTCGCAAGGACAATGGCGAATTGTCTATACACACACACAACTACAAAAAAAATATTAACACGTGATTGATGACCTGGGAAATCATCAAATAACTTCTTCCGCTCTGGGCGGAGCGGGAGGGCGTGTCAGACTCTTAATGACTAAAACCCACCCATGTTCCTTCAGTTGCCATGTTGTCGGAGGCCACGATCTTCCTTTCGGACTTCTTCGCAACCCCGGTAGGCAACGGCCCTAGCGGACTCCGTCAATTCTGTTGACATCTCTTTGAGGCGCGCGTGGAACACAACGCGTCGTCGACCCGGGCCTGGTCTTTATCGTATGCTCCATCGTGTCAACAACACAAATAACGAAATAAATATTGTTGAACTATCAAAATGAAAGCTATTGCTACTGTAAGTGTGTTACGCAAACACCCCGTTGGAATCAAGAAGTTGTGTATTGGTTCTTAGCCGTTGTCAGTCATTGTTAGCGAAATACCAATGAGAAATCTTCTCTAAAACTTGCTCTGGCGGTAATAACGATTGATGACGGTTTGTGGTTTCTAGTTTTACCTAAATAACACCAAATTACTTACTAATTAGATGATAACAATGGTAGTCGAAACTGTAGACTATTTGGGAGCAAACGGTACCGGTTGTTATATCAAATAAAAGGCTTCTTGAACTAAATACGTTAATTATATTGTGTTTAAGAATTTAATCATCAAAAATGACAGACAGCCCGGGTGGACTGTCTGTCATTTTTCTATTCTTAATGTAATCTCAATATTTGTCTCGTTTAAGTGCCGTCAATTTGAACACACTGAGGTTTTGTTCTAAAACCATGTGGGGTAAAGCCTCTAGAGTACCTTCCTAGATTAGCCCTTCCTAATTGTTTTATTTTAAACTATAACAGAAAGGTTCTATTAAGACAGTAGCCTGTTCATTCCTCAAGCCAGCTGCCATGTTTGCTTAGTGGTCGCAAGCGGTACTGCTGAGCATGAGGCCTTGGGTTCAATTCCTAGGTCGGGCGAAGTGTTTTTGGGTTTCTCTGTACCTACTTAGCAGCCCAGAGTCTGCATTTGTGTCCGATTGATGGCAATAGGATCGCCCCTATTACATGGGACTAAAACATAACTGGCGAAGTGAACTAAATGCTGCTATTTTAAATATTATATATAAATAAAGGACTAAGTATGTTTTTGATTTCTTATTTTGTTATTTCACTATAAGCTGCACCGGTTGACGTCATCGTCAGCGATGGCAGATTTTGCGTGAATGTGACGCAAAATTTCCCCCAAATTGTAATTTTTGAGTTTTGTTCTTTCTTTGCGTCATGTTTACCGCAAATAAATGTATTACAATTTTCTTTATTTCTTTCTTACTTAAATGTGGGAGTTATTAATATACGTAAGTACATTTCTGCCTTACCTTCCTAATTTATATTCTGTGCCCAAATCGTATACCAAACCTCTTAAAGTGCATCACGTCATATTAATTCCAAAAGGACCAGGCACCCAGAAACAGACAATAACCGTTTAAATACATATATGACGTCATATGACGTTGAGCACTGCGGGTATTAATTGCCAAACCGCAGGCGGCGCCTCGGGACTATGCATGTCGGCAAAGCGAGCTCTCCGATTATAGTGGAAGGAATTCTCGTTGTGCATAATGCAAGCTTTATTTAGGTTTATAGAGGTTGTAACTTCGGCTTTGGCATTTTCATTATTTTCAGAAACGAAGATATTCTAAATAAAATCGATCCTATTTGCTTAAAAAGCACTTTTATTACTATCAATGTTTTATTTTTGGTCAATTATTACGTCATTATTATTATGTTGAGAAGCGTAGGCAGAACAATAGACAGGGTGGGTGGACGACCTTCAAAAGATTTCGGGGAAAACCTGGATGAGACTCGCATAGACCAGGGAAGCATGACGCAAAAGGAGGAGACCTATAATTAGCAGTGGATGGAACAATACTGCCAATGATGATGATTATGATAATACTAAAAAACCTACTAAGTCGTGTTACTTTTGAAGGATTTTGAGTAAAATAAACCAGGATTGAAGTATTAATTTACAGATATATTTATTAGCACATAGACCAGTAGCTTTTACAATGAGAGAGTATAACCCGACCATGACAGATAGGTGACATCTACTAAGGCGCCTCTAATGGCGTATTTCTAAACTAACACGACACTTTTAAACTGTTCGGTTTACACGTTCGTTCCAACGACTTAAATCCTGAATTCCCTCTAATAAAATAAATTTCAAAGTCGGAAGCATACATACAGTAAGTACGAAAGTAAACATCTCCAAGCCAACTAAATTACATTTTGCTAGGAGTCGTAATTTTAATAAAACAATAACGGCTCGTAAGTAATTGGAAATCAGTTTTACTTTCCATAACATGAGAAAGCCTTCAATTTATTTGATTGAAATACAATTGATTGAAATTATTGATCGATTTGTTTCGATTCTTATGGACTCTGTACGTAAGGACCAATTTATATTACTAAGCATATTCGTCCTTACATAAGTACATCCGTTTACTAATGGATTTATTTTGGTATTTAATGGACTTCTTGTTTACAAACAGATCGATGCGTGTTTTAACATTATTTATTTACAAAAGAAAAGACAATTTCCTGTCGTTTTCAACTAAAAATAAACAGACAATTATTTAATCTCATTTCACCGTTTACAAAAATAAACGCGTAACATTTTATTTTATATATTATTTATCCTGGTTTATCTCACTTTAGGGGAAGGGGAGGCTTTGTAATGAGATAAAACAGAATTCCCTTTTCAAAACGCTTTTTTTTACCGAAAAAAGTAAAAATGTTGAAAAGGACCAGACCAAAGAGATCTGACACAAGTTTCGTCCACGTCCAACCCAACAATTAAATAACTCGAAGTCGCCATAGAAAGGGATGCACTGAAAGCTTTTTCCAGTAAAATGTGAGGGAATAGTGATCCCTTACCGCTGCTCCCTAAAGCCCTCCTTTAGGAGGCTATAAGTACTTCAACTTTATGTGAAAGTGCAATTTGCTTAGAACATTTAAATTGTAGAATGCACTTGTGGCTTGAGGCATTCTTCTTTTTACTTATTTATATGACAACTTTCACGACTCACAGAGGTTAATTGTCGCAGGTAGAAATAATTGTTTGGCCCACTTTTCAGGAGGCGGAACGTGTGAGGGAGAGGCAAAATTCGCGCCCTCACGCTCCTAACCGCCGCAGGAGGAGATGCTCTGGACGCCGGGAATCGCGAGCCGATTTCCGGCCACCGTAGGCGCAGGCTTACGTTCGGTGAGTAATGGGTAGCTCGCCGACCGATAAGGACCAGGCCCGGGTCGACGGCGCGTTGTGTTTCACGAGCGCCTTAAAGAGATGTCAGCAGAATTGACAGGGTCCGCTAGGGCCGATGCCTGCCGGGGTTGCGAAGAAAACCGAAAAGAAGATTGTGGCCCCCGGCAACGGGGAATTGAAGTAACACGGGTGGGTTTTAGTCAGTAAAGAGTCTGACACGCCCTCCCGCTCCGCCCAGAGCGGGAGAAGTTATTTGATAATTTTTGGCTCACTTTTATGGGTGGTTAAGCATGTCAGATTTTCTGCACTCTCGAAACAATCCAGTTCCGAATGTAAATACTTAAATTCTAATTGTGAATAAAAAATATGTGTGTCTGGTTTTTGCTGTTAAATATAAAAATAATTTAACAAGCATAAACAGTGCTTGAATATTCTTATTGTCAGCTAAAACATAAATTTTTACTTCACAAACCTTACCTTTTTGAACTTTCAAGCTTTTTCAAGCCGTTCTAAGTTACAAAAGTCTCGACGTACATAATTACCTGTAATAAGGAATCGCATACAACGAATCTTTTGTATAAAGTAAAGCGATGAAGCACTTTATACCTAGATGCTTCAGCGCTTTATTATTTTATACGCAACGTCGTCCTATACCGACGATGCAATATGGAAACCAAATTGCAGTCCCATAAAAAGGTTTTTAAACTAGGCGGTCAGTATCGGTTGCTTCAATTCCGTTTTCAAACTAATCTATTATTATTTTTTTTCATTCTCCGTGTGGCCAGTCAATGTTTGTGGTTCAGAATATTTTAACTGCATACAAGCTTAATTTGTACCAGTCAGTTTTCACCGCTTAGTAATTTGAGTATTGACAGTATGGTAATGATAAACCTGTAAAAGTTATCTGTTTGTAATTATTAAAACGTATAGTTTTACCGTAAAAAACTGAAAGCTATGCAGAGTTATGCGTTCTCAAATATAATTTGGATTATAGCTTATTGTGTCGTTGGTGGATAGGTGCTCAAAAAGTAGGTACCTAAATATCCGCACAATATAAACCTGGACTATCCACTTTTGGTAACCAGAAATACAATTTTTGACATGTAAAAGTATTTTTTGAACTCGAAAAAAAAACCAAGGGATACCTCTTTATTATTATGACCCAAATATGAAAATACATTACGGCAGTTTAGACGATTTCAATTCAGTATCTAAGTTAGAGCATCAAAGGGAATTAAACTTGTCGATGCCTATCAAGCTTCATTCAAATTAGGCTTAAATTTCGAGAATGGTTTGTGCATAATTTAGCGATATTCGAGACGATTGGTTTGGGATTGTCTCGTCTGTATTTATTCTTTGATTTTAATGCTCTTCGATTGTTAGTGAATTATTATTTATTGGAACGAAGTTTTAGAACTAAGTTTTAGAACGAAGCGTTAAAGAACTTCGTTCAAAAACTTCGTTCTTTAACGCGGCTTGGGGTAGGAGTAAACTGGCAGAAATCGTCACTTAAGGCCCTTTCTTCACTGGTCGGTACGTCTGTGGTACGGGATCGTTTCGGTACCGCGTGACGTCACGCGTTTTACTGCATCGGTACCAAAAGCTTACCGAGTGCCTTATACATTGAAAATTATAAATGCGAAACTAAGTTTGTATGTTTGTTCGTCTTTCACGCTAAAACAACTGAAAAAATTTGGATGAAATTTGGCACATGGGTTGACCTGGATATACACAGTACAACACATACAAAACACACACACACATACATAGACACACAAACAGAACACACAAGATACTTTTTATCCTGATAGTACGTTTCTGTGGGATAATTTTGGACATGCACGCGGTTCGCCCGCGCGCATGTCCAAAATCATAATGTCCAAAATCGCCTCTCGCAAAAGCTAGTAAATTATATATGTAGTACGAGAGCCCACGACCAAAACCGTGTCACCAAAACCGTATAAAATCGTTAGTTTTGATGATTTTGAACCCAACTGGGTGTACAGTACTAGTCAGACACATCACAGTTTTATGGGAGCCCATTACAGCTATGTCAAAAAAAAAAGAGAAATGTTTTCATCGCAATATGTCTGATGTCAAATATGGCCTGCACGCATTTTCAAAAATGTCAAAAAAATAAACTGATTGGTCTCATGGTTATCTTTTTAAAATTTCTTGTTTATTTATCGGGGTTACTTCAAACCTTTTTTTTTCAGAATTTTTAAATGTCACCTATAATTCCAAAAACCAAATCAACGTTTCGGAACTGCCCGACAAATGTGCGGTGCTTGTTACCCTCCTATGCCTCAGGACACCGAAGACGAGTCCGGCAATGATTAAAAACATGTTTTTTTTTTTTCTATAAACAGTATTTTTCAAACGTTATCCCAGTTTCCAATTTATAAAAGAAAAAAATTGTTTGATGGTTTTGGGTAAGCTCTTTAATAATCGTACGTAAAAATGCTGCAATATGATTTATAAATAATTTCAGAAAAAAAAAATACTCTCAAAGCACTGATTTTAACAGCACTTGCTTGAACCTCACCTGAGCACCGCTCTGAAACAAAATTTTGATAAGTGCAGTTCGGTGGAACAGTTTATTAATATTATTTTCAGTCCCTGAACAGCACCTGCATACAGTTTGTATTGATGGGCCGTATGTATTCAGAAATGACCAGTCCCTACTGACGGCGCCCTTTCAGAAATATGACGCATGGAATTACAGGTATAGCATAATATCTCAACAGTCTATTATTACCTTTATTAAGTCTTAAACATTCAATCTATTTATAAAACCCAGTGGGTGGCACACGTCAAAAATAAATATAAATAATAAACAATTGAACATTAATCATTTAAAGACTCCTAGTTACTCGTACGTCAAACGCGTCGGTGACTTTATACGTCATGCATAACATAAATTGACAAAACCATTAATAAAACTCTAATCTCCACCAATGAAGTGAATCTATTGAACCTTTGGAATATACATAGAATGACCCATAATTATGACCTTTTTATGTATAAATGAACTCCGCCTAGAAGTGACCGAAGTTGCAAATTATTTTATAATTATCACAATGTTCGCTTTTAAGGAAAATTCAAAGTTCCTTGCAAATAGGAGCACGTTTTCATTTAGTCTAATTAAGGAGTAATTAGTGAATAAAAACGTGAAAGAAATGAAGCTTCCGGCTGAAATGGTCTTGTTCCGTCAACTTTTTTTGTATACCGGTGAATGTATATTTCCATTTGCAAGAGCGGTAAAAAAAAAACACAAGACCATCAGACTACATGTTTAATTACTTATCTATTTATTTTTTACATTTTTTTTTTTATTCAAAACAAATTGTATTCGGAAATCCGATGATACCCGAGGGACATTAAGAAAATAGAAATACTGTACCTATGTGATTTTATAGGGTTGAACCTTAGTTTCCTATTCAGTCCTCTATACCAGTTTCTGACGTTTTATAAGTGCCCATGTAGGTTTATGTGAAATAAAAATATTTTGAATTTTGAATTGAATATTTTTTTGAATTTTTTTTTTTTTTTTAATTTCTTACTTTTGAATACTGCTGAAATGTCAAGTGGAAAAACATGCAACCGTAAAACTAATACTAGGTAGGAGTTGGATTCCTCTATCTTACCCCTTCGGAAATAACCAGTTATATAACTGAAATCCTAAGAAAGCTAAACGCAATTAAAACTACTACTGATGTAATAGGTAAGAGTTGCGTAAGCTGAAGGTTTTTGTTCTGCTTCTATTTAAAGACCGATATACGGGTCACATTGGTAGGTACAGTAACCGAAGTTAAATTCAGTTTTACGTAATTCTTGTACGCCCAGTACCTACAACTTGGTCTGGCTTCCATGTTATGAGATTAGATTCTTGTATGGAGCAACACTATTTTTACTTAAAAAACTCAATACCACAGTCTAGCAAAGAAAAGCAGTAGCATAACTGTCATGGACACAAATCTAACATCCCTTAAGAACTGGCTGGCCGCCGCCGGGCCGAACTCGATGGTGGCGTGGCTAATATGCATGCTATTTAGTAAAGTTATTTTATTTATTTAATATTTATTTAGTAAAGTTATTTATTTATTTAATATTTATTTATCTAGTTTTTATTTATTTATTTACATATTTATTTATTTATTTAGTAAAATGCACGATAATTTATAACAAAAACTAGCGCGTAAAAATTAATGAGCAGACCTTTGGGCGTTTAGATATTACAGAAAAACTACTAGATTTATCTACTCAAAATAAAAATATTGGAAACTTTTGAATAAATTATCTATGCTCGCATGGTTTTTTTTTTCCATTTTCATACTCCATAAGTTATTTATTTTTGTGTTAAAATATGGAAGTTTCGATGCTCATAACTTCCAAACCTATTTTTTTTTTGATTTTGCGTTGGCTTACCTAGGCTTGTATGGAAGTCTAGGTAATGACGAAAAATGGAAAAAAAAATTGAACGTTATCAACAAACAATCTGACACTGACCACGAAATTGCAGAAAACGAAAGAAAATTTGAATTTCCCGAGCTACCCTAGCGCATCCCCTTAATGGAAAACGAAAATATTAACATTCCTAAACACATCAGATAAAACTGCCAAAAATTCCTTTTCCCTGAACTGGCAACCCTGGTAATTTTCCTTATTCGCCACTTAACGAACCACAATGCGGCTTAATATTAATTTGGGGTCAAGCATCCTTAAACCTTTGAACGTACAAGACCTATTAATGGCGAGAATCTTGGTCATGTAAACAATGATCAGTAATTTCTCACTGGCGGGAAAATTCTACGGTGTGTATTCTCGGGTTTTCTCCTTTTCTTACAAGGAATTACTTTTTTCTTTGTGTTTAAGCAGAGGGAAGGTTACCGTGGAGATAATGCATGGCCAATATTATTTTGTTATTTTTATTTTTTCTTTGTAGAAGGAGACTATTTGGTTTTTCTACCAGGAATTTCTCAGTAGCAGAACGGAGTCTGGATTTGTGCCCGTTTGATGGTAATAGGCTCACCTATGACATGGGACTTAAACGTAACTGGCGAAATGTGGGTGTACTTTAGGTATAATCCTGCCTAACCCTTAGGGGAATATAGGCGTGATGTTATGTTACAAGGAGGCACTGGCTTCGTGCATTTGTAGAACATAGATGTTAAAAATTGGATCGATGAGAAAAACAATGTGTGGCAAACAGATGGACCACAAGTCGCTTATGCTGTTCATTCCCCCAAAAATTAATACGTATCAAGCAATCAGGAAGCACTGAGTTACAGTAGACCTTAGACGATGTAGTGATTTGAAATATCGTAGTTGAAATTTTTCACGACCCAATCTACTAAGACGATGTAGTCTGGTTTAGTAGATCATCATCATCATCATTCCAGCTGATAGACGTCAATTGTTGGACATAGGCCTCCCAAAGCATCGCCACATCGACCGGTTCTGTGCTTCTCGCATCTAACGGATTCCTGCAGTCTTCACAAGGTCATTGATCCACCTTGTGGGAGGCGTTCCAACACTGCGACTTCCGGTACGCGGTCGCCACTCCAGAACCTATCGGCCCCATTGGCCATCTGTTCTGCGAGCAATGTGCCCCTGCCCACTGTCACTTAAGTTCGGCAAATCTTCGAGTGATTTCAATTACCTTCGTTCTCACGCGGATCTCTTTATTTGTGATTCAATCATATAAGAAAACTCCAAGCATAACCCTCTGCATTGCCCTATGGCTGACTTTCAACATTCTCATAAGGCCCATTATGAGAGACTACATTTCAGTGCACTAGGACATCACTGGCAACACGCATTGGTCAAAGATTTTTGTGTTGAGACAAGGTACGAGTATGTGAGGCAGTTTGGTAGACCGCGTTGTGAAAAACTTATTTTCATGCAAGCTATACATATTATGTATTTGTTGTAGGAAAATTTGATAATTCAAATTGTCGCGAAAACCCTAAAAAAACGAATCATACAATCCAATCGAGGTTAGGTTAGAACTGTGACGAACAGCGCGCGAGCCGAGCGAGTGAAGCGAGCGGTGCCGCAGCAGCGGCCGGCAAGCGCTATTTTCAAGTTGCTCGCAGACATGTTTTCACCATTATCTAATTATCCGTGTTTTCGCAATATTCCTAGGGTTTTCAAGAAAATTCGAATTATCAAATCAACCTACGACATATACATAGACTGATAATAATATAGCATTGAATATTGCAGCCCACAAGCAGATGTAACGTATCAACCTGATTGCATCGTGCATAGAAATACGTTCAGACCAAACTTACAGCAAAAACGAAAATTTATAAACAACATTTGTAAAATCTTAAACCCATTAAAACATTTCCGTGTATTTATTTTAAGAGAAGTGATAAATGTAGGGCAGTCAAAATATATAAAACACTTATATAATAATAACAAAAATAGACAGATGTACTACGTATGTAAAAATAGTATTCAGTGAAGAATGTTATGATGAATACTTGTTGTCTGTCTGTTTATTTTTATACTAATGTGACCCGATTGGCCCCACCGTCCGCCAACCAGTCGATACTGAATTTTTTATGAACAATAAAAAAATCATTAAAGAAATAAACAGATGCTTCGAGATAATATAAAATATTTATCATGAACTTTTATCATGTTTTTGGTTTGTTTTTACTGTACTTTTTACAACTGACCTCTTTCAGTAAGTCAAATATGAGACAAGTGCAAGGTTATATTTTATTACGTAAGCACACTGAACTTTATCCTACCAATCTATCTTTGCCGTCGAAATAGACAGCAAAGATCCAATGCACTTATTTCACGAATGGCAAGGCAATTAAAATATCTGTATGTAGAATTATGTGGTGCTTAGGTACTATACATTTTTCATGCAGTTAAATTCTGCTAAAAGCCAAGCAATCAAGCATACAGTACAGCCCCTCTCTTCTAAGCAGGGATACAGAATCAAGGAGCAATTCAATCCGAAAAGTAGGGGAGAATTTTATTTGATAATGATTTTGTAGTTTTGGTCCTAACTTTCGCAAACTGAGAATAAATAAATAGGTAGATAAATAAAAAAACACGTGTCTACATTAAATCAATTATCAAAGAAATGTCGTTCTATTTTTTCCGACGAAAAGTAATTTATGTTGGTAATCCACGAGCAATTTTCATGAGAAATCGTTTTATTAATATCGTAATTTCATTACTGGGCCGAAAATATTTGATGGAAACGTTCATTCAGTGCGAATAACGTCGCATATCAATATCAGGAATTAATTTGTTTTAGATTAAAATAATAGGATCTTGATTTCTATATTTTTATTTTTATTTACGAACATTCGAGAAGGTACCCGTTTTCACAGAATTACATAATTAACTTTATTCAAATAAATAATATTATACCTACATAAGTAATTTCTTATGATTATGTAAAATAATTAATAATTACACATGGTCACGTGCCTACAATAATAATTGCGTCAAAATTACGCAAAAATTTACCACCCCATTGTCAGGCAGGTAAGTACCATTGAAAGTGATAGCTGCCTGCTTCCAAATTATACCACTACCGCTCGTTAATTACATCGTTTTGAAATACAAATATTTATAAATGACTTATTATTACGTCGTATGCAAAGTAGTTCAAAAATCTTAAATCAAAAAAACTTTATCAAAAGCAGATTAATGAAGAATAAATTACATAGTACTGGCATTGCCCTTAAACTTATGAAATGAATCCAAATGTCAATGTCAAAGTACAACAAAACTTTGACCGAGTTATAGGGCAACCAAAGTATCTTGGAACGCGGCGAAATGGAAACTGTTAAGGCGACGATAACCGACTTTTAATGATTTTATACTGAAGATGACGTCTAAACGAGTAGTTTTAATAATTTGGAAAAAATATTTTAGAGCATTTTTTTTTTTTTAATAGAGGCATATTATGGATTATATTTATATTGCTTAGTGAAATTAATTTGTAAAATCATGTATAACGCGGATAAAAAACTGAGAATCACGCAAAATCTATCAAGCGTATATTTCTGAAACTTTTAGTACACGCATTTTATTAAAATACTTTTTGTTTTATCTATAATAAATTAATAATGCGTCTAATTTGGGACAGCGCTCCTTGATGGGCGAGTCCTATTACTGGCTAGACGTGCGAAGTGTTGTGTGAGCTCAGTATAGAACACGCAAGCTAACCACTCAAGGTCACTGTCATATATATGCGTCTTAAACAGAACAGAATTATAACGTTCAATCAAACTAGCGTTTTTCCAATCATGTTGCGGTCGACTTCCTGTCTTACGGGATGCAGCAGAATATGACTATTTTACATGGAGCGACTGCCTATCTGTCCTCCAGAACCAAAATATTTACTACGTTAGTAATGTTTTTTTTTTTTCTGTAGGGCATCTCATACCTTACCTCTGAGGTAATGACTATTTGACCGGTCAATCCTGTGGTTGCCTTAAGCTGCTACACTCAAAGCCTCCAGCCAGGGGCATACAAACTAAGCTAAAAAGCTAGGTGAACGCTCGCTAAGAAAGTACATTATAAGTAATATTTTTTGGCATGTGCGTTTAGTTTGTGCAGAATAAACAATTTTTCTTTCTTTTCTTTCTTCTTTTCTAAGGGCACCCCCTGTGGGGTACGAGCCACGGCTTAGGTCGTCACCGGAGGGAAGACATCAAAGATGGGACGGGCTGGCGTTAATAATGTTTTCTTTTTCAACCTATATTGTTCCACTGCTGGGCAAAGGTCTCCCCCACAGCTTACCACTCTTCCCTGTGTGTTGCTTTCTCCCGGCTATTTTCTCGTAAACGCCTATAACTCATCTCGACAGTGTTTCCTTGGCCTCCCTCTGCGACGACGCTGGTCTTCTGTCTCCCACTGCGTGACGACTCTGACGCATCAGCCCAATGATAATAATAGCATGGAGTAATTTTTAAACTGATTGGTTACTAAAAGCATTCCATTGTTTAATGGCTCGTTTAGGATGTATACAAATCTATTTGAGATTTTTTTATTTCATGTTTCTTTATTCGTTTTTGAGCAATAGTTACAACTAAACATTGTATTTTTTTTTACATACATAAACACACGCTTTCTTTCCATGGGGTAAGGCAGAAAATAGAGAACGCCACGCGTAGTATGACGGAAGAATAGACAAAATGACACATAAACAATCACAATCTGTGATTTTGTCTATTCTTTTGTCGACAAAATCCATTTCTACGGTCGTCAATGTGGTCCATGCTACTCGTGCTGCCATAATTCCTTACGTTCATACATCTGGTCATCCACGCACAATGGTCCACCTGACGGATTAAGTGCGGAAACCAAACCCTATAACATAGAACATAACATTGAACATACATCTGGTCATACACGCAATTTTTAGGTATTTTTTTAACTGGCGTATTTTTTCTGTCCTGAACTGTTAACACATAAAATTTGCTAAATGAATGAGAATTTAGAAACGTTACAAGTAGCAATGCAAAGTCGGACAGGCCGGACTTGGGTATATTTGCCCGGATACGATTCTAAAAAGCCAGACTTCCCCTGGCAATCTTAAATGCAGCGCCACGCCCAACCAAAAGACCAACAAAAACTGGCCACCCTATATTTCGAACAGATGTCATGTAAGAAATATAAACTGGACAATAAAACATAACTCAAAGCAATCTTGTCTTAAAAGTCGTCCATATTTAAATATGACTCTCACTTGATATTAAATTAAAGTTATTACAAAAAAAGTAATATTTCATAACATGCGTCTACACCATATTTGAATTATTTGCGTACCAAAGGTTATTTTTTGCCAATGAACTTCAAAAAGTTACGTAATTTCAAATGTAAAACTTGAATCTTTGATGTGACACTGGACATGTAGTAAACACGTAGTGTAAACGTTCATGTGTACATCATCATATGAAATAATATCAAACAAATTAAAATAATATCAAAACATTAAAATAATAAATAAACCGGAGATCAAATAAATATGACAGAGTGTAGTCTGGAAGTATTTCTGGTTTACATTTGTCAAGTGATGAGAAATGAAGTGTAATAAAAGATTTTTTGAAACTGTGACAAGTTCAGAGCAATGTTAAAAAAAATACATTTCCGTTGAAGTTCCGCATTTTTACAAGTACTAATATTTTCAATGCGCAAAGTAACTTTATTTGAGTTGACTTTGCAATGCAATCAACCATATTTTTATTCAGTTGACTCTTCCTCATATTCTTCTATTAAAGCTCCCGCAAACAAGCGTGACGCGACAGCGCGACGCGATTCTAGTGGAACAATTTCTAGAAAACTTCATGGACATTGTTCTAGCAGAATCGCGTCGCACTGTACGTCGCGTTGCGCCTATCTGCCGGAGCCTTTAATCTTAAAAGGTCGCTACATTGTTGGTGACCTACTGCAACGGATCTTTCATTACTAAATCATAATAGCAATGAGGCTTCTTATTTAGTTATTTGATTTTATTTTAGCAGACAATTAAAATTTAGGTACGTGTGCATAAACCTCGCTCATATGAGTTGTCGTCTTAAGTACTATTCACGTAATTAATATACGTAGGTACAACATCGCCTCCACAGCAAGAAAAACAATATGAGTTCAAGTTCATTCTCCATTATTTCCAACGTTCCTATTTTGGTCGAAATACCATTAACACATCCGAATCTGTCTATAAAGTCGGTCGAAATAAATTTAATCGTTTTTGGCTGTCCAATCACATGAAAGCACTCGACGTTCCGATATGCGCCGGCGCCTATATTCCATGTGACGTCACTGGGGAAACAGACGTTCATAATTTATTTGTTGGCATCACTATATCACTAGTGGTGTTGTGAAACAGATACACTCTTTTTATTTTTATTCGCACGTGTTTTTCTTGAAATCTTTTTTTGGTATACGAGTTTATTTTCACCTTGTCTTTACTAGATAGAATTCATCATCTGCTTAGCCTCTTCCCAACTATCTTGGGGTTGACTTCTTGTCTAACCAAAGGCAGCTGAATACCAGTATTTTACATGGAGCGATTGCCTATCTGACCTCCACAATTACTGGGTAACGATATCCCTTGGTAAGACTGGTTGTCAGACTTATGGGCTTCAGACGACCCGTAACGACTGTCAAAGATCCACGAATGACAGCCAGAACCAACGGTTTAACGTGCTTTCCGAGGCACGGAGGGGGTCTTGGTATGTAAAGATGGTCACCCATTCATGGACCAACCGCGACAAACGTAGCTTTACCTGATCGATCAACCCGTGTGAAGGCTCTTTCAAACAGGCGCGACACGCGACGCGACACAAAGACACCGCTCGTCGCGCGACGAGCGGTGTCTTAGTCTTAGTACTTAGTCACAAGCCCTTCTGACTAGATAGAATTAGGACATAATAATATGCAGTATGCACCTGTTCCTTCCTAATGCTTATCGGCCTAAAAATCACAAGTCTACATTTTGTCAGGATGGGTTTTGAGTTCAATTTTCAATTAAATGTGGTGAAAATCAGTATTTTGTTATACTAGGCTTGACTGACTAGTCAGAAACCCAAAATTCGGCCAAATAGTCAAACGTTAAAAATCCATATAAATGTGGAATAGATTATAGAAATGGTCTATTACCTATAAATACTATTAAATGAGCTATATTTGTAATCACGTTCTCGAAAACGGCTCTAACAATTTCAATGAAAGTTGTAATAAAGGGGGGGGGGGGGCGAAAAATCGATCTAGCTAGATCTCATATCTGGGAAAATTCCATTTTGCCGTATTTTCATCCGAGCAGAGATCGGTCGCCCAAAGTTTAGAATAAGATGGCTACCATGAATAATATGTCATGGCAGCATGGAATTAGTAAGTACCTACTATCATGGCAGCGTGTAATTAGTATGTACTTATACATGGAATTAGTAGATTTATACATGGAATTAGTAGATAGATAGATTAATTTATTTGCTTGAAATACTAGGAAATTATTATCCGATACTATTCTATTAAATAAGCATTCTCTATTTTCACCCGAGCAGAGCTCGGTCGACCAGGTACGTACTGAGCATAAAATACCATTTTCATAATTTAAATAATACATACCAACCAAAATATAAACTATATAATGCTCACACAGACTGTAACCTCTACGGAACACCAAATTACTTAGCTCGTCAATTTCATAATTTAAATATTCCATCAAATGGAAAGTAAAGGGCCAACACAGCTCTGCAGCTGATATCTTTCATTTTCATTATTTTGAAGACAAAACAACGCATACAAAGGAAGACGTTCATAATGTCTTGAACCTACTTAAGAGACTATAGCAACACGTTACCGATTTAACGTTATACACGAAATTAAACGGAAATTACAAAGATACGGTTGGGAAATGGGGATTATTTACCGTCGAGTAAAAAGTTATATATTTGCACGGGGATTTGACGATGATCATTCAGATGAAAATGGGCTATAAATGTTATAAAGAAGTCAATTCCAGTGATGACCCAGTGGTAGCCCCTCCACTCCGCCCCGACTTACGAGTTGTAGGTCGTTAGTTTGAACCCAGGCAAACGCTTTACTTCGTGTAAATAATTTCATCACCACTGCTCTCAAAGCGGTAAAGAAAAACATCGTGAGGAAACTGGCATGTTCTAGAACCAAAAATTCAAAAATATGTGACATCAATCAACCCGCACTGAGCCTGGATTACAGCCCACTCCTTTTTCTAAGAGAGGAGGCTTGTGTCCCAGCAGTGGGAACATTTTCTGCTGATTATGCTTATGCAATCCCAATTATGTAGGTACAAAAATTGTTCGAGTAAGTGGTCGTTGTCGAAATTAATTATAAAAGAACCGGATTTACCGACATATCTTGCGGAGTAATCAAGGTGAAGTGGCTGGCCATTTTTATCGAAAGACCGATGGTTGCTGGAACAGATGAGTCCTGGAGTGGAAACTGCCAATCAACAGGCGTAGTGTGGGATGCCCCCTGGGCTAGATGGACCGACGACCTTAAAAAGGTGGCTGAGACAGCTGGATGCGGAGGCGGAGGACAGGATTTTGTGGCGCAGCCTGGGAGACTCTTATGTCCAGCAGTGGACTGCGATAGGCTGAGTTGAATGATTAATTGAGTGGTCGTAATCACAAAAGATTATCTTAGCGTCATAATTATAACAGATTCTACTTAAAAAAATCGTCATTCAATTCAATCCTAGTCCAATTGCTACATACGATTCTCAGGGCCAATTACACCAATCAAACTGATCGCGATCAGCACTTCTAAACCACGTTCAAGAGCTGCAGCTGGTGTCATCATTTTTGTGGAACACTAACATCCACCAGCGGCTTTACCTGCGTGATTTGTTTATAAATTATAGCCTATGTTACTCAGTAATAATATATTATTCTACTGGTGAAAGAATTTTTCATATCGTGTTTAAAAATTGAGTTTATTTATTTAAAAAAAACAAACATACGAAAAAATCAAATCTTTTCTCTTCATAATATTAGTTTAGATAAATTTATGTTAAAATTAATATAAATTCGCCCTCAGTCTTCTACATCCCAAAGATCATTAATTATCTACCAGCCCACTCTCTTTTTCTTCAAAGTCTGGTCGAAGTCTGGTCTGGTCTGGTTCAAAGTTGTCTGGTCGCTTTATTTTAGAGAAAATAAAAACAACTGACGCCTCTAAAAAAAAATCATTTCAACAATAATGAGGTAACCAAATAAAATTATACCCAATACTTTGATATTGGATCCCTAATTCTATTTCCTACGGGAAGGAAAGTGTTCATTAAAAATATTATAAAAAGGGGCGTTTTTAAAATAAAAATATGAACCAATAATCTGGATAAAGGATCCAATTTATTTGGACAGCCGAAGTTGGTCGCAGTTTGCAAATTGGGGTGATTTAATTTCAACAATACCATACAAATAATAAAAGAGGAGTTCAAGGACTAAAATACAAATTGAGATGCAATTTGAAAAAAAAATGTTTTTTTATTGTTTTCTTTGTATCTACTTATTCCTATTTATATCCAGCAAAAAATAACAAAAAGATTACAGAAATGTATTGAGACGATGTTGCATATATATTCCTTCGGTCGTTGATAAGAAGTGCGATATAAAACAAACGTTTTATAAGGACGTGTTCACATTTGCGTCTCGAAAGCTCACAAGCAAAGTTATCGCCCATTCGGGTTTTCGATTTACATTTAAAAACGGAACTCGCCTCATTTAATGCCGTAATTCCTTGGAGCCGACATTGTATTCTTTTTTTAATTTCAAGATTGTGGATTCGAACGAATAAAAATACCTGCATCAACTGTCTTTATTTCCATCAATGATTGTACATACCTACTTAATTGAAACATCTGTCATGACGTTTCAGTAGTACAACTTTATTTCAACATTTTGATCCTTCTACCGAAAACTTTAATACAGTTACTTTTTTAAGATAAACAAGATTCCAAAATCCGAAGCCAAAAATAAAAGACTACCAGAAGTGAAATCTTTTTTCAGTAGATAACTGCGAGGCAAAAAAACAAACCTAAGCCTGTAACAACAAAACGTTGCCCCGAAAATCTCCATAACAATCTTGTTGGAAAGCGTGTCCATGTATCGAGGTCCTAACGTAACATTGACCGTGAAATCGAAACGTTTTATCGTGAAGCATTCGTAAATCGTAATTGAACTCGGCGCGCACGTCACTACTTGGAAATTCGAATGTTTTCAACTCAACGAATTATGTTGCCGGATTTTTGGGATCCGCTCCGAAAGTCTCGGAACAGATGCCCGAACACGAATTTGATTGAAGGTTCTATGTATTTTAAACTGTGTGTTAATGTGATCTATTTTGGTTTTTCCGGGGTGTGTAGAAATGGAAGCCATTAGGAATGGCCATTCAATTTAAAAATTCAACACTTAACGTCGATAGCCAGCAAGCTTTAAAAGCTTCTACTTTATGTAACTTTGTTTCTCTCGTAATAAAATTTGAAAATCTTTATTGTCATACATAAATACACACCAATAGATGACGTAATAAATATTTAATAGTACAAAAATTACACATGCGCTTATCATACTTTGGGGCAGCGAATTAATAAGTAATCGGCGTATCGTAGGACTGCCACTTTAGATGTAGATAAAAGTTTAGCTTTGATTTGCTTACCTTTTATATCGAAAGAAACATGAATAGCAGTCCTCATAAGAACGCGTGAATGTTGTCACCTGCACAATGTAACAATTGCCTAGATCTTATGAAAGTCTAATGCCTAAATCCAAATCCTAACTAATATTATAAATGGGAAAGTGAGTTTGTTTGTTTGTTACGCTTTCACGCTAAAACGGGTGAATAGATTTGGATGATATTTGGCACATGAGTAGACCGTGACCTGGATTAGGATATAGAATTGAGACTTATGCGGGTGAAACCGTGGAGCGCAGCTAGTATTCCATAAAACAGTTGCTGTGATCCTCAAAAGAAATCATTACGGTTCTCCAAAACCACATTAAAGGATTTTTACATTATCGTGATAATAAATATGCCTACTCATGCATGATATTATTCTGTGGCATCTCATTGAAAAGCACCTTTTATTTTGTGTACATAATAAGATTTAAAAAAACTTACCATAATAAAAGACCGTATCATTTTAAAAGATGAAAGCTTTTTAGATTTTAGTTATAGGTTTGTTTGACAACTTTAGCACCTTGAAGGCTCTTTCAAACAGGCGCGACATGCGACGCGACACAAAGACACCGCTCGTCGCGCGACGAGCGGTGATGAAAGCTTTTTAGATTTTAGTTATAGGTTTGTTTGACAACTTTAGCACCTTGAAGGCTCTTTCAAACAGGCGCGACATGCGACGCGACACAAAGACACCGCTCGTCGCGCGACGAGCGGTGTCTTTGTGTCGCGTCGCGTGTCGCGCCTGTTTGAAAGAGCCTTTACGCTGTGTCTATAAATTATGCAAAATAGTACCAATTTTCTTTTTGAATTCAACCATATTTTTAAAACACAGTCATTGAACTCCGTCTTCAAGGACCAAAATGCTTGGGATGGAACTCGGTGAAACCATCAGAGAAGCAATTCCCGTATTTTTGAGAAAGTACGCATTCTAATCTCATTATATCAAATATACAATCAATTAACCAACATTTTTGACAAGTTTAACGTTTTTTAAGTACGAGAATCAGCCTTTAGATAAAATGCCTACATTTGATTTGTATCACAATTAGGCCCACTTGTACCATAAATCAATAAACACATTTAAAACGTCATGCTGTCTCTGTTATCTTCAAACGGTTGACAGAAACAGACCGATGCTCTTAATTCGTAAAGTGATAAGTGATTGAATGAATAAACGGGCTTTAGACTGTAAAGCTAAAAGTGATTAAACATCTCGTCCTTTGTTACATTCGTAATTAATATTTTATTTAACTTAAGAATATTATCATCTGCTTAGCCTCATCCCAACTACGTTGGGGTCGGCTCTCAGTTTAATCAGACGCAGCTGAATACCAGTATTTTGCGAGAAGCGACTCCCTATCTGACCTCCACAACCCAGTTAACGGGTAATGCGATACCCCTTGGTAAGATTAGTTGTCAGAGTTTTGGGCTTCTGACTACACGCAACGACTGTCAAATATCTACGAATGACAGCCAACCAACTCACCAATGACTACGGGACCAATGGCTTAATGTACTTTCCGAGGCACGGAGGCGTCTCGATATGTAATGGAGGATGATCACCCCACCCACAAATCGACCGCGGCAAGCGTAGCTTAATCGCGATCGACCCGTGTGACTGATATTATTTAGCCACGAGCCCAAGAATATATATTCATAAATTAATACTTACCTACGGAATCTCGATAATATAAAATCGTTTCATGCTCGATTATACCTCTATTCACCGCTGTTTTCTCTGTTCGAAAGCCTGCAGTACAGCTATCAAAAAAATGAAGAGCGTTCCGAGTGTATGTTACGAAGGCTCAATAAACAGATTTATACGAGTGGGATGCTTGTTTGTCTGACCCTACTTCGTGTGAAGTTGACGGGTTTCGGCTTCAATTGGTTCGAGGAACAAAGGGGATGATTATTTTGAGCTCACAAGTACCAACGTTAACTTTTTAGATGGTATATTTAAAAAAAAAAACACGCTTTAATAATATAATGGATTATTATAGATGTACTGAGCAGTGGTGGCTCAGTGGTAACGGCCGCGACTTACAAGTTGCAGATTGTAGGTTCGTGCTTTCTTTGTGTAAATAATTTCATCACCACTAGTCTCAAAACGGTGAAGGCAAACATTGAGAAAAAGACAACTATCTACCCGCACTGGGATACAAAAGTAGAAAGAATATTTTGACATCAGTTCTCAAGAAAAAGGAATACAGTACAAAACTATGCATTGTGAGCCTCCTCGGATACCGTGGTTTACTGATGTTAAACTAGGTAGGAAATTACTTAAAGTAGCTTTTAGAATAGGATCTGGACATGTACCACTAAAAAATTTTACACCGTACTGTATTATTTGTGATAAACCAGAAGATGTCCAACACCTCCTTATAGATTGAATTCGCAATAATTTTGAAAAGCAACATTTATGTAACTTTATTGTAACTTAAAATTAAGTGCATTCGATTTAGGTAAATTTCAATGTATTCTGGCTTGCCCTGCAAGCAATAAAGCTAAGCTTATTTATAAGTTTATATTTAATAGTCTTAAGAAAATTTTGTGAGTACTTAAGAAAATGATGGGGCTGACGTGACCTGTTAATAGTGCAAGGCCCTAATAAATAAAGAGAAAAAAAAAATACTGTAAGGAAACCGGCCCAAATATTCGAAGACATCTGACATCTACCAACCCGCACTGGGCCAGCGTGGTGGATTACGCACCACATACCGAGAGGAGGCCTGTGTCCCAGCAGTGGGAACATTATAGGCTGATTTTTTTATACCATTTTGATTTTATTGAGTTGTATTGACAACAAAAAGGACCAACCATTTATTTAACAGTTAATACATAAATATAGTCTGCGCTCAGCACTTGGTGTGGCAACACGCCCTGTTCGAGTTCGCGACAACTCAATCGTCATCCTGAGGATGCCTCGTTGAGAGGTGAAACACGTGTCGATTTTCTGGGTTTTTTTTAAGACCCTTTAGAAATAGCTAAGCGGAACAGGTTACTAAATAAATCCATTTCATTTCATTCCATTTCACGCCTGAATACATATCTATGAAAAAAAAAAATAAACCATTAAGGAAAACCTTTAAAATCTCATTATAAATTTAATTACCTTTTAAATATTTAAACGGACGTAAAACAAACGTAGTTTATACAAAATTATGAGTAACTACTTTACGTAAAAAACCTTTCATTCCTAAAACTGAGTCCATTATTATAATAATTAAAACGGAACCTACAATACCTCATTTCTAAAAAAAAATACCAGAATACCTTGTATAAATTAGGTAGGTAAGTAATACTTAATTTATGTTTGGGGTACAATTTTACACAGTCCAATTAAATTAATTTTGAAATGAGTCCATTTTACAAAAGTTACGTCTACTTACTAATTTAGGCAAGAGTAAAGGCTAAAAACGCGACACCCCATAGAACAATTTCCGAGAAGTTTTCATAGAAATTGTTCCACCAAAACCTGTCTGCGGTAGCCTAAATATAATATTACTTTTCATGGAAAATTATAAATTAAAGCTTTTAAGCGACTGTAGCTAAATGACTAAGTCAGTGTAGACTTGCGAGGTCGTAAGTTTGATAACCACTCGTTGTAGTATTGCCATAAAGCTACTTCTAACACAAGTACTTACTACTTATACTCCATTTTAAATAAGGTTAGACATTTAAATAAACCTTTGTACAGTCCGTTCAACCGATTTTGACTTCCATGTTTTTGCTTTCGATTCAAAATTAAAGGGGACCCCCTTTAATTTTGAATCGTACATACAAGACACGTGTTTTTTTCGGCGTTTTTTACTAAATATTGTACGATGATACGGAACACTTCGTGTACAAGTCGGACTCCCATTTGGCCGGTTTTATAGTTATAGTTGTCTGGCATGTTTGCTGAACTGTGCCCTTTTGGCGCAGCAGTGAGGCATAGTTTCCTTTAAATTGCCTACATCGCACTTTACATTTTTTTTTTTTTTTTTTGTATTTTATTTGCTGTTTATTATACAGGGTGAGAGGGACATCGACGCAAAACTGTTACCATTGATTCAGTACATGATTCTGAACCCCCTGCGTTGAAAATTTTCTTCGGATGTTTAAAAAAAAAATTGCTGTTCCATTCATTTTGACCGCGTAGGTATTGCACTTTTCTATGAAACAGCAGTTTTTTTTTTGTTCATGCCGCCCTTTATTATGTGCTAAACGAATATTCTTACTTTATTATTCTTCTTTCTTTCAATCTAAAAGTCTAAACCATAATTGTTTCAATTGCTTAAAATGTAAGGCTAACTGAAAAAATCACATTCATCTTCATCATACTTGATTCATAATGCAATTATTTTCAATGCATGACTGCATGGTATTAATTACCCCAACAATACCTACCTAATATGAAAGCTCCCATGTGATAATAAATCCCTGTAACAACTAGTAATAATCCGCATTCATGGTAATTGCCCCTTTTCTGTCAGAAATACGAGTTTTTTTTCTAATTTATTCGGGTCGTTAAAATTTTTCCGCCTACTGGAGGAAATCTCGTATGAAAATATGACGGAAATTAAATGATAACATTCGGTTACTTTGGATTCCAGGAAGGAGGTTTTAATTTATAGGAAGTACATTATATAGGTACATTTACTTGTGTTGTAGATATACATATCACAATTAATTAATAATGATTTAATAATAATAATAAATTTAAGGTAACTAACTAATCCACTATAGTCACCCAAACCCATAGCCCAATATGTTTTGTTTCTATGTTCAGCAATAGTCCCGCACCAATAGGCTTGTTTCATAAAAAAAAATTTTTAGTCCGGAAGGTAGATTAATAAAAAATATAGAACACGTATTTTTTATATTTTAACGTAATCAAAAGATTACGGCGATACATTAAGTTAAAATGTGGCATGACGTCACTGCTTGCTAGATTTTATGCTGATTTGTGACGTAGCCAGCCCCCACTCCCCAACTTTAATGCGTGTTTTCTAAGTTATTTTTTATTAATATGATTAAGCAAAAAATACGTGTCAAATATTTTTTTATTATCTGAAAGACGGACTAAATAGAATTTCTTTTTTTTACCTAGGCAACTACCGTATTGAGAGTTGTCCTTGGGTGCACTTACGAGTACATAGTGCATACAGGGATAATCGTCGGTTGGTGCCTCATTACATTTAAAATGGCCTAAGGGGCCTCTGCGAATTGGCTTCGGTCCCTCGTACGCCTTCCAAAGGAGCCATGGTCCCAAGATATGTAAACATTTGATAAAAATAATAATAATCAGCCTGTATTAACCCACTGCTAGGCAAAGGCTTTCCTTTTAAAAGAAAAGATAAATAAAAGTTAAACATTATTCGCGTTTTGAAGTTATAAAATTGATGTTTTCAAATGAAAATGTTAGTCTTACCAAATGTTGTTTATCACTGCCACCAGGCAATGCTAAATTAATAAATACACGGGCACTAGAAAGGAGCGCAAGTCAAAACTGCAAATAAAAATGCAGGAATATCTACCTAATTCGAGATCAACGAAATGAAATTGTTTTTTTGTAATCATAATATCGGAATCACGTTTTCAAGCCATGACACAAAAAAAAACAATGGCACTCCGGGAGTGCCGACAGAAGTAAAAACTTGAAAAAAATCGGCACCGAGGTAATCAACGCGTTGATGTCTTTTTAATGGTCAAAACTGGTGTCGTCACAGTGTCGCGAAATCAATAGTGTCGCGAAGTTTTCACTTCAAAATAAAAATTAGCTAGCTGGAGTCGACATTTCCTATCTGACTACCCCTGAGTAGAAATAGCGAAACAAACTCAGGGGTCAAAGTATCTTTTAAAATTCAGACATAATCTTGGTCAAGTGAGTCTAAACCAATGCTTGGATAATCGCTGTTAATCACCTGAATGAATAAGACCTTCAATAAAACAAACATCTTTTTAGGATTCCGTACCTCAAAAGGAAAATCGGAACCATTATAGGATCACTCGTGTGTCTGTCTGTCTGTCCGTCTGTTACAGCCAATTTGCTCCGAATCTAATGGACCGATTAAGTTGACATTTGGTACACGTATGTATTTCTGTGATCCAAACACGGACCTGTAACGTAAATAAATGAATTTTGAATATGGGGATCACTTTTGGGACAAGAAGAAAATGTAAAAAAAAGTTTCGTATCAAATGAAAAGGCTTATTGCGAGCATTTAATTTTTTTTTTTAAATAATTTTAAAATAAATACTTTTAAAGATATTTAAAACAGACCTTGTCTCCGAAATTGAGCTGACTACTGAGCCAAAAAAATAGAAAAATATAGAAAGAATAGTTCTATGGTTATAGATTACAGGAAAACCTATAAGAAGTCTATGGTCTTAAAATAACATAATAAATCACTCAATATCGTGCATACAAACTTACATTTGCGGTTAGAATGAATGGGGAAAATGTTTTTCAACTACAATGTTAAGTTTGTTCTTGGGATAAATTCATCCCAATTACGGAACCCTTCATTGTGCGTGAACGAACACGCACTTGGCCGGTTTTTTGACTAATCACCTCAATTTGCACCTCCACGCATAGATAATTGCCAGGGGCTTCAAACAATAAAGCGCCAATAAAACACAAAACTGGCCAGAATCGGTCCCATTCGCTGTCACTCTCCACGTTATCACCACAGATTTATGCTCGCAATATGAGAAAGTATCTGTCATCGTCAGGGGCGCTCAACATTTTGGAGCACGCGTTATTCATTGCCCGGTTTTTTTGTTTATCTCTAAAGATAAAAGAGAACTGCTTGTATGGCTGGCGTTGAAAAATTTTGTTTTGTTTTAGTAGGGAGTGAGGGCTGAGCTGAATTTTGAGTGGGTAGTATATAAGATAGAAACTTATACACATAATATACCTTGCTTTATACGATAATATCTTGGTATAAACGTGGGGTGCGCTTATACCAAGGTATAAGACATGTAATCAGCATGTTGTGTCTAATGTTTTGTAACAAAAATGAGGGAAAACTCCTATAACGAACGCTAAGCTTTCTTGTTAGACATTTTTATAATAAATAAGTAAAACAAATTGCTCGAGTTGGTACTAAATGTTCTAGGTGTATAAAATTCTGACAACATACAAATTTCTACACTAACTTAGTTTACTTAATATATTATGCATATAAATATTAAGGTAAGTCAGTCGCTTATGTGTACGTTTACATAGATTAAGTTAATTCATACATGAGTAACTTACCCGTAACGACTGTACCTACAGTCAAAATTAAGTTTTCGTACATAATGTGTGTGTCTCGCATCAAAAACTACTTATAGCCAATAGAGGGCAGCTGCCCCCCCTTGGATTTTGTATGCCTAAATATCTACAGGTTGTCGATAAAAGTTATGTTAGAGTCACGGTAAGACTTACTTTACAATTATACAATATAACATAACATCACGCCTGTATTCCCCGAAGGGTTAGGCAGAGGTGTATCTATAGTACACCCACATTTCGCCAGTTATGTTTAAGTCCCATGTAATAGGGGGCGAGCCTATTGCCATCAACCGGGCACAAATCCAGACTCCGGGCTGCTACTGAGAAATTCCATATGGAAATACCCAACAACACCTTGCCCGACCCGGGAATCGAACCCAGGACCTCATACTCAGCAGTAGCGCTTTGCGACCACTAGACCAACGAGGCAGCCAATATAATTATACAATATATAATGTTTAAAAAAAATCGCACTATGCGGCTGGTCATTTTGTATCATGCAAATTAATTGACTACCTACCTATAGGTAAAGCGGGATCTCCTGCGGGAGTCTCTGCACAAAGTAAATGCACCTATCTCCAGTTCCGTGTAGTGCGTAGGGTAAAAAATGTGCAGGGGACCCGGCTTAAGAAATTTCTAATTTGGGGAGCAAATCGGAAATTTGTTAAGCCGGGTCTCCTGGGCCAAAAGCTGGGTACAGCCATGCCTACAGCTATTTAGTAGGTATATAAATAAGTACATAAGGATATTCAACATATAACTTTGAATAATCACTAAATTTTAATCCTTATTATTTGATACAATTTCAATTTTTTTTACAGAGTTTTAGGAATTCCGGTTTATATGGATACAGTAATACAAATACAAATACAAATACAAATAGTTTATTTTCTTTAACAAGCTTGTACTACATACTAGTAATAGAAGTGCCCCTTTAAGCAAGTAAATGCCTGTATTAGGATACTCCCCTCTTCCGTAACTTAAATTTACATAATGTATACAAGAAATGCCACTGTTTACCATTTATAATTAATTACAATTTTAAGAATTAGATTAGATTAGATTAAATATAACTTAGTTTGCGTTTTGTGTATGTAATGTGAGGTGAGGTGGGCATAATTATGTGATCTGTATTATGGTATGTATGTTAGTGTAGGATGTGTGTGTGTGTGTGTGTGACCTTTATGTGTGTTACTGTAAAAGTTGTGCATGAGAGTAAGTGTGTGCATGAATGAGTGAGTTATGATGTGTGCTGCAAGAGGGCCTCAGTGTCCTCATATGATAGTGGTTTTATCCATTGGATTACAAGTTTTTTACATTCTTGAAATTGTTTGGTGTAGACATATATTTCTTTATTTATTTTATTATAGAGTTGAGATGACCGTTTCTCGTATTGCCTGCTACAAAACCTGGTTTTTGTTTGAGGAATCGGTGCTATAACATCTTTCCTCCTTTTTGATAAGATAGCGGTATCATAAGGCAGCTCTTTGTGTTTTTTCAAAATAGTCTGAACTATGTAAAGTTTTCTCACCGAAAGCAAATCACTTATCTGATAAAGACTCTCGGTGGGAAATCTAATCCTTTTAAAGAACATGATTTTTATTAGGGCTCGTTGAGCTCGTTCCACAGTAATAAATTTGGATTTAGCTGCCCCTCCCCAAATCGGGATGCAGTACACCAAAACAGACTGCACTAAAGCAATATAAATATCCTTTAATAGATTTCCAAATGGGTTTCCGGTATCAGTAGCATTTTTTGGAACAACATATCTCAGTGTTTTAAAAATCCAGCTGAGTTTACGAATCCTATTTGAGACCTGCTCAAGGTGAGGATACCAAGATAATCTCTGGTCAATCATGACACCCAAATATTTAGTTTGGGTGACCTTATTGATGGAAGGGCAGTCACAGGTTTCGCTTTGAGTGTCACCACATTTGTGAACTTTAATTGTGAGGTCCCTATCTGGTTGTGTGCGATTACATATACTAAAGCATATATAATTCGTTTTTGAGGTGTTCAACGTCAGTAGATTATTATTTAGCCATGTAGAAATTTGGGCCATACCACATGACGCACTTTGCTGTACGATATCCCAGGAACTCCCCGAGAAAACGACAGCCGTGTCATCTGCATAGGAAAAGACTTTGGCGTTATTAATTTTCATATTACAGAGGTCGTTAATATATATTAAAAAGAGTGTGGGTCCCAAAACACTACCCTGAGGCACGCCGTATAACACTTCTGCATCATCACTGACATATTGCCCCAGCTTAACCCTTTGCATCCTGTTAGAAAGATAATCTTTAAGCAGGTAGAGTGAAGTTCCTCTTACACCAATGTTTTCTAGTTTGTTCACAAGGATTGGCACAGAAACGGTGTCAAATGCCTTTTTAAGATCCAGAAAGATGGTTAAACATTTATTTTTTCTATCGAGTTGATTGGCAACTAGCGAGTTTAAGGCGGTAACTGCGTCTTCGGTGGATATATTCTGCCTAAAAACAAATTGTGTTTTGGATAGTATTTTATATTTATCTAAGAATTTAAGAAGTCTGCTATTTATTAATTTTTCCAAGATTTTCGATATGGCTGGAAGGACAGATATCGGCCTATAGTTGTTGAGATCGTCTCTGTCCCCACCCTTGTGAACCGGGGTAATAATAGATTTTTTAAGGGAAGCTGGGAAAACACCATCTCTAAAACAGAGATTTGCAAGATGTGTTATAATTGGGACAACCTCCTCACGTATATGCTTTAAAAATCTTGTGGGGATATTGTCCCAGCCAGCGGCACTATCCGACTTTAGGTTCATCAGGATTCTTTCTACTTCATTGGGTTCTGTGTCCAAGAGTACAAAGGAATTAGTTTGTGTTGACAGTCGATCAGGTACATAATTAGGGTCATTATTTGCGCTAGGTTGAATTTGTTGGGCCAGCTGTTTGCCAATATTTATTAAATAATCATTAATACAATTAGCCGATTCAATAGGGGTTGATTTAATATTAGTTAGTTCAATGTTTTGGCTTTTAGATTTATTTATGTAGGTTATTGTTTTAATATTTTTCCAAAGCAATTTATTGTTTGATTTTGACTTAGCAAGTAATTCTCGATCATGTTTTCTTTTCATTTTTTTTATGAGTCCGTTGCAGTGATTTCTATACCGATTGTATGTTATTTTATTTACTTCGTTGTGTGGGTCACTTCTAAATGTCTTTTGCAATTTATTCCGATTCCTAATACAACGAAGTATGCCTGGGGTTATCCATGGTTTAATTATACGTTTACTGTTTGGAATTTTAGCTGTGGTAGTGTTAAGATTAATTACAACGAAATTAATTAATACAGTAGGCCGCACGCATGTCGGTGGTAACACATTGACCTAGAGCTGGCCTAGCGTAGCACTGAAGTGCGGCCTACTATACTTCAATAATCATTTCTTTTAAACCTTCAGGACAATGCAAAAGTCCGCTAGGACACAGACTTTCAAGGTTTCTGCCGACCAATCTTAGTTTTCCGATTCCCAAATAATAGAGGAATCAAAAGTTAGGACTATTCTCCGATCTATTCGGAATCGATCTAATCAAATACTTCAGGGAGGCAAAATTCTATAATCAAGCAACTTTTGTAATCAGAGCAGGTTCTCTGATTACAAAAGTTGGTTTGATTCCGTATTATTTTTTTTTTTTTGTTATTTATTTATATTTATTTTTATAGCACACACACTTTATTACACTTTATTTTATTTTTCCATTCTGACATTTTTTTAAATAATTTTTTGACAATTTTATTTAATTGTTTTTGTTTTTTAATGAATTAAATATTTAAAAAATATTTAGTATTTTGGGTTTTTATCTGTGACTTTATAATTTAAATGTAAGAGTGATAACTATGGACTGGAATTATGTCTGAATCAAATAAATAAATAAAAATTAAATTATAGCATTTGAAGGCCTCAAGGTGAACTGATGACAGCCAATGAAGCACAGAGGAGGCCTATGTCTGACAGTTGACGTCTTTCGGCTGAAATAATTATGATGATGACCTAAATGTATAGATTTCACTGGTATTATACATTTTTTAGTCTTGTTTTGATAAACGTGCAGTAGCTGTGATCAGTGATCATCAGTGATCGGAGTAAGTAGATTGGTTTGGGGTCAATAAACTGGCACGTATAATTATATTAGTATTATATTATTATTATATTAGTTTGGATATGCCTCCGGGATTTCGGGATTTTTTTTTTTTTTTTTTTTAAGGAATTTCAAATGTTGTAATGTGTAGAATAAAGAATACATAAATATGAATAAGAAATGGTTATGATTTCTATGACTATTCATGATGCGAGTACGTAAAATCAATCTACCTACTCCGATCACTGGTGATCACCCAATAAATATTAAGCTACTTTTATAGTATCCAATATCTCATGTAATTTTTCAACGCTGTTTTCACTTATAATTTTATCTCTCGTAATGTAAAAGCAAGTGATATGAGTATATTAAAAGTTTACAATCCCTATTTCTAGCACCACTTCCTAGTTTCCATTTCCTCCCACGACAAATTATGACCAATCACATTTGACGTCACTTTCCATATGTTTGTGCATGTCAATTTGTTTTTACCGTCAAATTAAATATTTCGTCTGAAAAGCATTATATCATCAAACGAAATCTTTTTCACAACCAGGAAACGTCTTTGAATCACAAACTGAAATATTCGCGACATTATGCCTACTTTAATTTCTAATAATGATTATAGTAATATTTTTACTAAAAGGTTTTACTAATGTATGTTGTTTAGCAGTCTTCAAAGATACATGGAACTGAGTGTTTATTTTTTTATACATTCCGTAAATCATTTGGATTACAGACAGTGTATGTTACATGTTTACTAGAAGGACGACCATTCATATAAATTTGTAAAGTATATCCATTACTTTTAGATAATTTCTAGTTGGCTGCCGCAACTGCTTATATAAAGAGGCGACGGCTAGACATCAAATCGTGAAAAGAGATAGCTGGCTATTTTTTAAAGATCACTTTTAGCAGTAAAACTGTCCAATGTGTCACCCTATGTAAAATGTCTACATTTATACCTATAATTGGTATGGTGTAGCTGTAGATTAATTAATTAAATCTTTTATTTGAGACCCACAAATAGTCCATTTGGTTAGTATACACAAGATTTAGAAACTAGTTTTAGTACTTACATCTACCAGAAAAAACAACACAAACTATACATTAATACGCCGCAGTGGCATGTAGGCGTATCCAATATCCCAGTATGGGGCTGTCCCACCTATCCGCTATAGTTTTAATAAAGAGTACCTATTCTATTTTGTTATTTTTCTGTCCGAAAATAAACCACAAATACAATAAAATTGAACATAAAGAAAAAAAAAAGAAAAACGTTTCCTTTTACAAAATGCACTTAAAAACCCTTCGTCTTTTGGCCACCAAGGCAAAAACAATGCGAGTCGTCGACGACGCGACACTTCCCATCAGTCAAATTCAAGTCACCAACGAGTAGCCAGAATGTCACAGCACTAGGATTTCAATGGTGATCCGTACACGACGCGAGAACGTGTTATTACGAGCGTCACCACACTGGTGATTTGCCAGGGTGCATGCAGCGAGACGATTTGTGAACGTGCTCTTCGCGGATGCGAAGCGAGTTAGCTGCGACTACGCAACGTGTACTCCACGTTTTCAAAATATTGTTTACTCCCTTATGTCGCTCTCTCTTGTACACGTCAACCGCTTTCGTTACGCAAAACGCAGCGAATACGGTGCGCACACGACAGCGAGCGCTTTAACGTCTTTAAAATTGCATTACCGCAAAAAAAAATCGCCTTACCGCAAAAACACTTGCAAATCGTCAGTGTGTTAAGGCCCTCACTAAATTGTGATAGGTTGTATCGTTGCGAATTCTACATAACTGGTTGTTTTTTAATAGCGTCGTGGACGATGCTTAAGGAGCCTTTATTCAAGTTAAAATATCGTCAGGACTTACGATTGGTTGCAGAATGCGGCTTCATAGGTCAGGTCTACTCAGTGCTTATACCACCTCTTATTCTTATACATCTGCAGGTTCTGAAACAATCAAATAGAATTTGTTATTATTAGTCTAGTATTCATTTCAGTGCTACGAAAATACGGAGTAAACGAATTTACTCAGAAATGAGACCTAGCTAGATCGATTTTTCGCCCCCGTAAAACTCCATATTTCGACTTTTATCGAAATCGTTAGAGCCGTTTTCGAGAACGTGATTAAATAAAATAAATTATACAAATATTTCTCATTTAATAGTCAACGATACCAACATACACAAGGTTATAAAAGCATTATTGGATTTCCCTAGGTTTTTCTTAAAAATACTTTTACATAAACTGATAATCCGAAGTTGTTTTTATGACAGAAATACGAAAAGATAAGTATTAAATAATTCTAGTCGCTTTGTTGAAACAATTTGTTTTCATTGAGCTTCGTTCTGTTTATAAAACTAACTTTGTTTTTTATATCTCTTCGTCATGCTTTTGTCTTTTATTTCAAGGGTATCGATTATCTTCTAGAACAATCTCACTACGTTTGAAATACTATTCGACTTATTTCAGCCTTTTTCTTAGTATAAAAATTGATTCTTACTAAGTTAGGAAAAGGCTAGGAGTAATAACATTGCATAAACATAATTTGTAACACTAAGACTCTTATGGTGTTAAAAATTTTTGGTAAGTCCCACAGAGCAGGTACTCTAAGCTCCGTTTGCATACACCATCATTATCATCATGATTTCAGCCGAAAGACGTTCACTGCTGGACATATGCTTACCCTAAACACCGCCACTTCGACCGCATAGGGCATAGACCATACCATTACGTAAATCGGATTAGATGTTCTCGAGTTATAAGCACAATAACATACAGTCAAACAAATGTTGCATTTTATAATAATATCTGAAGAATCTATGTATGCAAGGAACTACCTACAACGAAACGATAACATTCAAATATCAGTAACCCGGAACTATCCCAAAACTATGAAAATTCCAAATGCGAGCCATTTTCTCCTTACTGTCAGCTGGCATTAAAAGCTGAATCACTTTTGATAAATGGCGTATCAAGTGCCACCGGTCTACGTGTGTGAGTCGCCAAATGTACGTATTATACTAAGGGGACTTGTGATGGGGTGGAAGGGGGGGGTTAAGAGTGTAAGAGTATGCTGTTCGTTGAGTGCTGATGTGGATGTGTCCTTGTGCGACGACGTAGGACTGGTACCTGGTAAAGGTCGTGAAATGTATTATAAAGTGCAGGCCAATGACAGGTTCCCATATTTTTGCAGGTTATTGGTAAAATTAACGACTGGTTTTAAATAAAAAGAAATATCTAATAGAAATAGAGTAAATAAAGTTGTATATGGTTTTTGTAACATTGAACAAAAATTATATAAGCTTGCACTCAAGAAGCGGAAAAAATTGTAAACGCAAAGTTGACTTATCCAGCCTTTAAAAATAGAAACAAGTAAGTTTCAAAGATGGCAGAAGATAAAGATTCCTATTTTAAAATAGAATAACGTAAAGAACAATGTTTGCTGCACTATTAATTTTAAGTACAACACTTTTATTTCCTGACTGCATTCACGTCACTCAGAGCAGTTGCTCTTCTCAGTTGAACTTCTCATAAATTGTCACTGGTCAGTTGGCCAGTGACAATTTATGAGAAGTTAAAAGCTCGTAATAAACATGAACTTTAAAGTTAGTAGTTTGGATATACATAGATCTTATATTTCTGGATGGGCTAGTTTTATAAACGTGGGTTAAGAGTCTGCGCCACTATTGAAGTCGTTTTGACGAGGCGTTAGTACTGTGTCATTCATTGCATTACTTTGCATTAAAAAAACGTAGTTCCACAATTTTCCGTTGGCCTTCCTTCGTGGCGTGTACTCTAGCTCTCACACCGATATTTCACATGTTTCCTTTTACTTTTAAATATCGTCAATGAAATCTATAGGGTTCCATATATATGTAAATTCAGGGAGATTAACTGTTTATCAAATTAATTACCTACTTAAATTGTCCGTATATTCAAAATTTCAAATCATAACTGTCATTCTTCTGACATTTGTATGAAATTATTATTTTGCATTATATAGGTTAGATTTTAAATAAAAAAGTTTAGTTTTACAATCACGTTTATTAATACAAAAATTGTTTACTTCAACCACTTAGATACATTGTTATAACAGGTACAATACCTATCACTTAAGATTAGTTACAACTTGACGATCGACAAGATTAAATAATTAGCGAATTGAACATAAAATGCAAATCAATTTTTAATAAAAACTAGAACTATTTATACAGGGTGGCAGGGACATCGACGATCTACAACTTTTACAACTTATTTGATCTCATGCAACTTACAAATATGTCAATCAGCTCTCCTTTTGTATTACAATATCTAAATAATAAAGACGAATCTACCTAAAAACAATCCCGTTGAGACATATTTTACTACATCCAATCAATCTGAATGACTGACTCCATTGGCACAATTTGCTTGTATTAAGAAGTGAAATCTGTTTCTTCTCCTCAACTGAGTTTATGTCACAAAATACAAGCCGTCTTGATCGCCTACAAAATAATATTTTACGAATGATACGAAATGATAAAAATATAAAACTTCATGAGACAATTCTCTCATCATTTTTATCAAACGAAGCAAAAAATGGATGACGTTGGTATGTGTTTTTCCCAATCATCTTGTTTATTTTTTTTATTTTGAATGTGTACGATGCTGATACAGCCAATTAACGAGCTGTTAATATTGAAGATAAGGTTAAACGAAGGAATTTAACCCGGATGACGGAATCCACCTAGTCTTAATACGAAGGCTAGTTAGTTAGGAATAGTTTCAAGGGCTTTCTTTCAGCGGTAACCAACAACTGGTCGTCAACAGTCTGTTGGCGACGATTCGTAGAATTTCCGTACTGAGCATTTTTAATGAACATTTTATTTTGGTAGCACTGTTTTTTTCGTAAATCATGTAACATTTTTTCACCAACAAAAATTGTATTTGTCGAATCCGTATTTCCGTCTTTCAGTGACACGTAATTATGTAGTTATGAGTTGAAAACATTATATTTTTTTAAACGATGCTTTCTGGCTCTGGACACCAAACGAATCAGACGATTTTTTACCAAATATTGAGAGTCCCCCAAATTCCTTACAGCTGACATGCTTAGTTTACTCATTATTAGGCATAGAGCTATACCCATCGTCATCTGCCAGCCTTTTCCCAATTATGTTGGGGTCGGCTTCCAGTCTAACCGGATGCAGCTGAATACCAATATTTTACATGGAACGACTGCCTATCTGACCTCCACAACCCAGTAAATGGGTAATACGATACCCCTTAGTAAGACTGGTTGTTAGACTTTCGGGCTTCTGATGACCCGGAACGACTGTCAAAGATCCACGAATGACAGCCGGGACCAACGGCTTAACGTGCTTTCCGAGGCACGGAGGAGTCTCGGTATGTAAAGATCACCCATCCACGGATCAACCCGGCAAGCGTAGGTTAACCTTGTGGATCGACCCGTGCGACTGTTATTACTTAGCCACGAGAGCTATACCCATATCCTGTATAAATAACATTTGCTTTATATGCAATGGCAATATATTAAAGTTGTATAGGATTATAGGCTGCAGTAATAAGCATAAGCTAGCTACTAAACGCTTAAACCGTAATATAGTGAACAGAACAGGTGCTTCTAATTCCCTCAGTTCTCAGCGCTATGCCTTTGATATTTATTATTAACCCCGGTTGCGTGATCGATGACCAATTCGTACTTAGAAGAGTTTAAAGCGAAATGTGGGTATACCATAGGTACACCTCTGCCTAACCCTTCGGGGAATACATGCGTGATAAAATAAATGATCTTTATTTATCTCATCATCATATTAAGACACAGATATATGCCAGTGACCATGAGTTGAGGTTGTGTGTTTTGTATTGAGCGTGTACGTCCAGCCAGTAATAATAGGACTCACCCATCAAGGAGCGCTGTCCCAAATTAGACGCATTATTTATTTATTATACATAAAACAAAAGGTATTTTAATATAACACGTTATATTAAAATACCTTTTGTTTTATACTAAAAGATCAATAATTAACAACATAACATAACATCACGCCTGTAATCCCCGAAGGGTTAGGTAGAGGTGTACCTATAGTACACCCACATTTCGCCAGTTATGTTTAAATCCCATGTAATAGGGGCGAGCCTATTGCCATCAACCAACCACAAATCCAGACTCCGGATTGCTAATGAAAAATTCCAGATGGGAAAACCCAAAAACACTTTGCCCGACCCGGGAATCGAACCCAGGACCTCATACTCAGCAGTAGCGCTTGCGACTAATAGACTAACGAGACAGTCATCATCAGTCAGTTATCCGCGTTAGACATAACTTTACAAATTAATTTCACTATGTAATATAAATATGATCTAAAATATTCCTGAACTATATAAAATTATTAAGAAAATGCTTCAATTTAAATATATATTTTCCAAATTATTAACACTACTCGTTTAGTCGTGATCTTCAGTATAAATCATTAAAAGTCGGTTATCATCGCCTTAAAGCCACTGGTTAATAAAATGCACAATCTTAAATATAGAAGAGTGTCTGAAATAAGTAACTCAGGACCCTCCTGGTCCTGAGTTACATATCACCCGGCTCTCACAAATAGGACATGTTAATTGACAAAACGATTAGAGTCAAGAATCTTCTGGATTTCTCAGTAGCAGCCATTTTTTTTGGGTGGGAATGTATTAAATAACTTCTCTAGCTCTCTGGATTAGTGTCCGGTAAACGGCAATAGGCCCGTTTCCTGTTACATAGGACTTAAACATGATGAAATGAGCGAGTACTAAATGCCTCGGTCTTACCTTTCAGAAAAAACTGACTGAATTTTATGTATGTATGACGTGTTATTGTACATTTTACATGTAGAGTTAGGAAAAACAGCTGAAATCGGTTTTGTCTTGAAAGAAATGCGGTCTGACTCAGGCCCTACGCTTCTAGAATATTTATCGTAACGTTTCGGGGTTTATATCTTTTTTTAAACTAGGGCTCGTATAAAAGAACGTAGTCAATTATACATTTGAAATGGATTTAAATTAAAATCTAATTTTGAACAGAATTTCATGACAAAGCATCGTTGTCAAATACGTTTTTTAATCTAATCTAAATGGATTTTTTTATGTCATTGTATACCAATTGTAGTTATAACTTTTTTCTATATTAGTTATAACTAAAAAAAATTACATTCACGACTTTTGACTTTCAATTTGGTTGAATTAACCAAGAACAGAAAGCTCCTGATTGGGGGAGCTTTCTTGCCTTCTGTATAAAAATAATGTAAACATAAATAATTTGCATTAGCAACATTTATTTTTAGCACTAGATTGTTTGTATACCGATAATAATATTACTAGAATTTTCTCTGTGTCATGGACTTTTGCTCGTGTAAAATTTAAGTACCTGGGCGATCGAGCTCTACTCTGATGAAAATAGATAATGCTCATTTAATAGTATAGGATAGTACCTACTAATTCCATGCTGCATTGATCATTATTCTACTAACAATAATGTTATGTCGTTATTTTATTATCTTGTTCTAAACTTTGGGCGACCGAGCTCGGCTTGTGTGAAAATACGGAGAAAACAAATTTTCCCAGATATAAGACCTAGTTAGATGGATTTTTCGCCGCCATAAACCCGTGTATTGCAACTTTTATCGAAATCGTTAGAGCCGATTTCGAGAACGTGAGTAGAAATATATATACACACAAATGATGTTGCTCGTCTAATAGTATAGGATATAACAATTAAAGAAATACGGTTTAGTGCTAGAATCTTATTCTACACTAGCTTGCGCCAGCGGCTTCGCCCACATGAAAGGCAAAAAAATCAATTAATCATAGTTTATGTTAATCAGTGATCGGAAATAGTTGAGCTAAAAGACCTAAAGTTAGAAAATAAACAGAAATAAAGTGGAGACGCCTTACGACAAAATTATTTTTTGGCACTAATCTCCCGGGTTTCGGAACATTACTTAAGTACAACTAAAATTAAAAACTATTGAATTAATTTCCTGTTTCTGTTTAAAAAAAGAGTATGCACATAAAGTTAATCTCCTTACCTTCGTTTGGACGATGTAAGTAAGCGCGGAAGCTAATGTAATTTACATACCAGCTTTAATAACTGTCCCAAAACCCCGACATTAGTCCCGAGAAATATTTTAGTCGCAAGGAAGTCTCCATTTTTTTTGTCTCTGTTCTTTGAACTTTAGGAACAGACCTAAAGGTAGCGCACAGTATTCTATTGGTGAAAGATTTTTTTTTATTGATCCAGTACTTTTTGAGTTTATTCGTTGCAAACAAAATTACAAATCTTTTTATAATATTATTATAGTGTAAATATGTATAGATATCAACCAGGTTTTCAATACGACTCATTCATCCAAATTAAGTACTGTATTCCTTATCAATACGAAGGAAATCGAAACACTCTCTCCTTGCCCAATCAAATTATTCAGTTTGGGCAAACTTTGGCCTGTGTATTAACAGCTGATGCTTATTTATCTCCGCCATTTACTTATTTACTATCCTCGTGGTGACAGAAGTCAATGGAACCTCTGTTTTCCTTTTAATTAGCACATACAATTGAGGTTTTACGACAATTGGACGCAATAATTGCAGGTTTAGTCGAAATGTATGTTGGTTGTGTGTTTGTGGTTCCACTGTACGTAGTTAGGGCTACAAGATGGAGGTAAACAAACATACAAATCCAAGGACTTGGTACCTATTGATTTTCTGATTTATTTGTGACAACTGATTGTGGCAGGTTGGTATTTGTTCCCATTATTTCAGAAATAGCATTAAATAGTGATGTCCCGTGAGGGTTCCGGCAAAGAATAGAACAGCGTCCCAATTAAATGTTGTAATACACTTTCAATCATAGTCCGAAGTATTTTGATGGAACTTCCTAATTCAATTGCTTCATAGGTTCGAAAAATATTTACGTACTCAACAGCGAAAATGACGCAATGAATGTTGTTGAACTCTCAAAATGAAAACCATTGGAATTGTTAGTGTGTTATGCTACCCCGCAGGGCACTTATCGCCCAAGTGTGCCACTGATTAATGACCATTTAAACATATAATAAAATAAATAATACAAATATAAATAGTAGGTACTTACCACAATTTCAACCCTGCACTATTCATTCAAATATACATTACTAGCTGCGCCCCGAGGTTTCACCCACATAGTCTTGATCCCGTGGGAATATCGGGATAAAAATTATCATGCTTCACCCATGTGCCGTATACATATCCGTTCAAGGTTCAAAACATAACAAACAAACTGACTTCCGTATTTATAATTTAATTAGGATTATTGGTATCGCCTAAACGACTATATAAGGAAAAGGTTTCTAAAAAATTTAAGGCTGTTGCTAAGAACATTTCCAGAGTTTCCTTTTTAGTAGATCTGCTATCAACCAGGAGCCCATTTTGTTAATCCTAACTTAATCTATACTTCCACACTAATATTATAAATTGGAAAGTAACTCTGTCTGTCTGTGTGTCTGTCTGTCTGTATGTGACCTTTTCACGTCTAAACCACTGAACGGATTTCAATATATTTGGCAGAGATAGATGGCATCCTGCAGAAGGACATAGGGTACTTTTTGTCGCGAAAATAATTCTAAAGGGGATGATAAAGGGGAAGAAAGTTTGTGTGGGAAATCCAGCAAAGTTAGGGATATGAAAATTCAAATTTATGCTTTTAGTAAGAAATTAAGAATTATCCATTTCAGCGTTTTTGTAAAATCATCCCCAAAAGGGGTAAAATAAGGGATGATTTTAAAATTCACATGTTATATTGATTTATATATATTGTGTCTTCTTTTCAAGATATTTAAGGTATTGGAAATATAGTCATATTTCGTATCTTGAATTAACATTTAGTCTTTATTTCATAAAAATCGACCCACTCCGTCAAAAGTTATTACAATTTACAGTCATAAAATAACCTTTCTTACTGGAGTATATAATAGTAAAATGAATAATTAATATTTTAAGTAAGGCATTTGAATCATTTAAACCTATCTATTTATTTAAAAAAAAAAAACAGACAAATGAGACTAGGACTTGCGCCCTCGGGATTCCGTCTCAAAGCTGTGCTTGCTCGGTTGCCCGAATTTCCAAATCAGGATTGAAGAATAAACTAACAATTGAAAAAGAACTTTTATTAGAATAATAAAATACAGACTAAATTTTACTTCAAGACTCCACTGACGGAGTAAGAGGGGGGGAGGGGGGGGATAGGTGCGGTCCGCCCCGGTCCATGGGGATCTCCAAAACTAGAAAAATACTTTTGAATTAAATCCCAAATCCCATTTCTGTACCAATAGTCAAAGAAAACCTAGCCTTTTCGAGGCAGCGTGCTAAATATAAAACGTCATTCCTAGCTCTGCCACCCCGGGCCTCAGACAGGCTTAGTCCACCACTACAAGACACAGTCTATGAATTTTCGATCCCAGATTGAAGAACACACTTAACTTTACAGTTCATATATAGCTATGAATGACCATTTTTCGGATTTTCCTCTTTATTTGACCTTGCTTCTCGCCAAACTTCATGCTGCTGGCCTAACGGGAAGTACCAAATAGATCGGTTTATTTGCGAGTGTAAAAATATGCGGCATAAATGGCCGTAATTTTTTACTGCGTTAATTGGAAGTTTGATTTTCGTTATAGATCCAAGTGACCGTGGATCTAAGGTTTTGATATCTATTTCAACTTGATGCCTCCTGCGAAAAAGGGTCTTGGCAGACAACGAAGTCTTTCTTTCAGGGTTTCAATTTTTCATTTGAGGTACGAAACCCTAAAAAAGACTTTTTATCTGCCGGTTACTTTTCATGCCGCGGCTGAACGGATTAAGATGAAAGGCATACTCATAGGCCATGACCTGGTTTAGGACATAGAATACTCTGACTCTCGGTAGCACGTTCCTGTGGGATATATTCCGACATCCACGCGGGCAAAGCCGCTGGCAAAAGCTAGTAATATTATAAATGCAAAAGTGTATTTGTTTGTGTGTTACGCTTTCACGTTAAATCGGCTAAATGATTTGGTTGCAATTTGGCACATGGGTAGACCATGGCCTGAGTTAATACTTTTTATCCCGATATTCCCACGGGATCGAGACTAATGTGGGTAAAACCGCGGGGCGCAGCTAGTTGTGTTATAATTAATAATAATTCTGGGGTAAAGATCGAAATTATTAAATGGTAATAATTAATAGTTACCAGTTATTATGTAGGTACGAGTATGTAGATAAAAGCGTGGCTTACAAAATGTCTAGACTTATTCAAAGTACCTTTTAATTAAATTTTGATACAAAAGGCTTACTTTGCTAAAGACATTTTCATTTTCGTAACAAAAAGAATGTATTACAAAAAAAAAAATAGTGGCACTCCGGGAGTGCCGACAGAAGTGAAAACTTGAAAAAAAATCGGCACCACGGTAATCAACGTGTTGATATCTTATACTCCGCGCACCGCGGTAATCAACGCGTTGATGTCTTTTTAATGGTCAAAAGCTGGTGTCATCACGGTGTCGCGAAATCAATAGCTTAGCCCATCTCAAAAATACCCAACGTGCCTTTAGAAGTTTTCACTTCAATAAGATATTGTATCGTAAAAAGGACAGGCGGAAAGGTGTATTCACTACACCAACTCCCTTTTTTCCATTTTTGTTATAAGGGGCGAACTTATTGCCACTTACCCAGATACCGGGCCGCTTCTAAGAAATTCCCACTGTAAAACCCTCATCGCACTGCCCAACCTAGAAATTAAACCGAGGAATGTACAAGCAGTTGTGCTTACGATCCCCGAATCAACAAGCTAGTAAACAAAACAAAAATATAAGCAACAGAAAAACAAAAGCATGTTCAATCAATCTGCCTAACCTTTTCCCAACTATGTTGGGGTCGGTTTCCAGTCAAATCGGATGCAGCTGAATACCAGTATTTTACATGGAGCGGCTGCCTATCTGAATCCAGTAACTGGGTAATACAATACCCCTTGGTAAGACTGGTTGTCAGACTTTCGGGCTTCTGACGACCCGTAACGACTGTCAAAGATCCACGAATGACAGCCGGGACCAACGGCTTGACGTGCTTTCCGAGGCACGGAGGAGTCTCGGTATGGTAAGATGGTCACCCGTCCATAGACCAATCCCGGCAAACGTAGTTTAACCTGATGGATCGAACCGGGCGGCTGTTATTACTTAGCCACGAGTTCCTCTTAAGAAAAACAAAAACATGTTACTCAAAAGCTCAGACGGACTAAAAGGCATCCATTATTATTCTTGTAAGGATCCAGCCTAATACGCCAGTCTCATTATTATAACCAAGTATCCTCGCAAAAGGTCTCATTTCCACGAGGGGTCTCCGGGAAATATATTCTGCCGTATAGAAGGGATCTTGACCCAAAGTTTCGGGTTGTTTTGGCGAATTGAAATCTTTTGATGTAGCGTACTAATTTTGGGGATCTTAGGTAGAAGCAGGCATTTGTTTTATTTTATTTTTTTGAACATTTTTGGTCATTGAAATATATAAATTAGTAATTGATATAACTGAAAATGTCTTTAGGAGTCATCGTACGCTTCATTATGAACAATTTTGTTTATGTAACTTCGTGCTGAACATATAAAATAGCGGTTTACCTAATTCCTAAGAAAATAACTGAAACGATTCTTTAAGCCAACGAATTTCAAACTTTTTTTTTTAAATCTCAAATTCAAATTAAAATTCAAAATATTTTTATTTCACATAAACCTACATGGGCACTTATGAAACGTCAGAAGCTAGGTGCACGGTTCCAATTGGTCGTTTCCTATGGAGAAGAGCCGGCAAGAAACTCCACGGTTACTCTTTTAAAAATAATTGGCTTTTACAATTCTTTCAAATAACATCAAAATCAATCGAATCATTGCCAAACTTCCTTGTCTTCAACATAGTCTTTAATTTTATAATATGCTTTCTTGATAAGGACACGTTTGATGTGGGTTTTGAACTTCCCATCGCTAAGTTCTGTAACAGACTTTGGCAACTTGTTATAAAATCTAAAAAAACATCTTTCACTAAAGCACTTTGTAAACAGAACGACATGGGAAAGAGCTTATGCCCTTTTCAATTTATCTATTCAATTTAATCATATATTTACTCATAATCATTGTTAACAGGTTATATCTAATATTATTCACTTTGTTATCACTATTATCTAGTGTTATTGTGCCATAAAAGTATGTTAAAAAGAAAAAACTGTATTCAGAAATTCCTCAATTTTTAAGTCTGTTAAAAAGGCTAAATAAATAAAACATATCCTGTTTTCTTGCGTATCGACGAACGAAACTGTCAAATTAAAAATTAATTCACTCCTAAAATGAGTAGGCGCACAAATTCCCGTTTTCACCGACAACTAAGTGATACCCAAATGAATCCCTAAATAAAAGTGCACTGTTGGATTTTCATCTCTCAGCACTGAGCCTAGCGTTGAAAATCGAAGTGCACTTTTATTTAGGCTTAGTGTTGATTAAAAAGGGCATTATATAATACCTCTTACTCTTACGGCATCCAAAAAACTTAACAAAACAAACTTTAAGCTGTAACTAAACATTGTAAAGTACCTACATAAACTTCCGTAAAATATATAAATGAACTGACGATGTTCTTCCAATAACCGGAAAAATGCGATTATACTTCGGCCTAATAAATACGATTCTTTGGGGAAATGAAGTAAATCAAAAGCCACTAAATACAGGATATTGAAGCTCTTAGCGGCCCCAGCTATAATAGTTTTGTTGGAAAAATACCGGACCGGAATTATTTCTTCGCTTCAGATTTTATGCTCTTTGACTTGAAAAGGTTTGATTTTTGTATGTTTGTTTGTTATCTAAATCTAAATATATATGAAGGGTGGGTGTTTTGGGGGAGTGTCTTATGTAAATTTGACGTTCGAAAAGTCACATTCTCAGCCTAGTTTTAATAAATGACATTTGAATTTTGAATTTGAATTTTGAATTTGAATTTCGAATTTGAATTTCGAATTTGAATTTTGAAATTGAATTTAAATTTTAATTTGAGTTTTGTAAATGAATTTTGAATTTTGCATTTGAAATACCTATGAATTTTATAAACTAAAATTATAAAGAGAAACAAACTTATATGAAGAGAAAAGATTTGTTTTTTTGTATGTTTGTTTGTTTTTTACGTTTTCACGCTAAAAAGGCTTAACTGATTTGGATGAAATTTGGCACATGGGTAGACCTTGACCTGGGACACACAATACTTTTTATCCTGATATTCCCACAGGATCCCGACTTATGCGGGTGAAACCGCGGGGCGCAGCTATTGTGGAAAACGTTAGTAAAAAAAGATTATCGAAACCGTAATAAATGCTTAAAAAAGCAAAACGTCCAATTAAAAGTATAAAACAGTTGTAAACCGAAAAAGCATGATTATGTTCTCCTTTTGAACACAAATAAATATAACCTAACATCACTCCTGTTTTACCCAAAGGGCTAGACAGAGGTGTATCCATAGTACACCCACATTTCGCCAGTTATGTTTAAGTCCCATGTAATAGGGGCGAGTCTATTGCCATTTGCCATTAACCGGGCAAAAATCCAGACTCCGGCTGCTATTGAGAAATTCCTAATACAAAACCCCAATAACACTTTGCTCGTCCTGGGCATCGAACCTTTGAAACCCCCCAGCCCTTTTGAATTGCATCTAAATTAATCGTTGAACTGAGCGGCCTTCACCTAATAGTCTTAAGTATTATCAATATTATCTATTTCTACTACACATTACATGAAATTAATCACAAAATCAAAGGAAAACATACCCAATAGCGAATTCCAATTAGCAATATTAATGCTATTAAATAAACAGTTCTCTTTGAATCTACGCCAACGCCGGATATCCGTAGCAATTGTTTATACAATGTCAGAGGACTGGATCAACATATTTATGCCATGTCAGATGACTGTACCAGCATCAGAATGACATATTGGAGCAACAGATGTTGAAGTAATATGACATCACACAGGAAAGCGGTGTCGAAATTATACCAAGAACCGTAATAAAAGTTAATTTCATTTCCTTCATGAAATTATGAATCAGTTAATTGGATTTTTTAATGCTCGATTTTATTTCTTACCCTCTGCTAATGCTGTATTATTGAGGATAATACAGTAGTAGCAGACGGTAATAAAATTACTTTCTTTTCAAAGTGTTTTCAATTATTTGAAGCGGTTACACACATGTTAAATTGGTTCTGGAAACATTGGAAACCTTTTAAAGCACTATTTCATCTAACTTGGCCTTTGAGTCGATAACGATCGGTAAACAAAACAATCTGATCAAGTGAGTGGACAAAATACAAACTGCTTGTGCACTACTTGTACCCTAATTGCGTAATACAACCCAATCTGTTTCTATTTGAAACAGATTACTAATCCATTGGTTCATAAGTTGGAAAAAAAATCTGCTCAACAACATAAATAACGCAATGAATGTTGTTGAACCGTCAAAATGAAACGAATTGGGCAAAATTGTTTAAGTTACGCAATTAGGGTAACTAAGACACGGCCCTGCTGCCTCAATACCCTGTGGTATTGAGGCAGCAGGGTCGTGTCTTAGTTGATGCACGAAAATAGTAACATCAACAAAAAGCTAAGTAAAAGAAAGTATGCATCTGTAAACTATTACAATTAATAAAATGCCAACTTTACAAATGACAGAGGAAGAAGGAAGACACTTCATTAATTAATTGTAAGCTTAATTTAGTTGTTTCTAATAACATGGACACATAAGTTTATTCTAACGATATCCTCAAAAAAGATGTTAACTAGAGTAAACTATATTAGGAATCTAGTAGGTAACTAATAATCTTTCTAAATTAAAATGATCACAAGTTTAACAGCATTTACAAAATTGGTTTCTATCAACATTTTTATTTTTAGAACATTACTTAAGCCTATTCTTAAGATACCAAATTATATAACAACACACAATAACTGAAACGAATAACCCCATATCACATTCCCAATAATTAAAGAAATACCATTCGATTGACCTTGTTGTACTCTCAATCGGTTTGATTTCGCGCGAAAATCAAAGCCTCGTCCTTCAATTTGTCCTTCAATCAAGGATATATCCTTGACTTTACGGTATCAGTCTTAAAGGCTAGTGGTAAGATATATGGGGGAATGGAATCGTACAATTATAAGGTTTTACATGGTCGTAGGGAAACATGACCTTTGCTTTACAAGGAAAACGTTTCAGCAGAAACTTAACAAGGCTTAAGGACTCGAAGGACCATTAATAATTTATTGGTCCTTCGAGCCTGATTAAATTTTTAAATAAAATAATGGAGAATTAATTGCTAGGGTCGAAGATTTTGGAATTAAAATCAGTGTTGTGTAGATGGAAATTGGAATAAAGTTGACTTTGAAGGATTTCCTTCTCGATTTGTGAGTACAATGTGACTGAGTGAACCCTTTCTTGTGGTTTCTTTGTGATTCGTAAAGAGGAAAACAATTGCAAAATTGACCACTGTTTCAATTTGTTATGTGCTACTGTGCTACCTCGTGTGTTTCATTGTGTATTCGTTACTCGACGGCATGTGAAGCCAAGTCAGGGGCCCATGGGCAACTTTAAAACTCTGACACCAGGTTAGTCACTCTAACCAAACGAAAACGAAAGAAGAAAGACCCACGTAGTAGGAAAAACTGGATTTATTTAGAATGATTTGTCATTTTAATGTGTTTTAAACCATACGGAAGTTTTACTTTGATTAACTTATATTTTACGACATTTATATCTTACTTGCAAATACATCTGTACAAAGAAGTGCCCATTTGATTTCTATATTACGAACTTTCCAAAATAATTTGACTATCGCGGAGCTCAAGAGGATTTATCTTCATTTGTCAACATTGAATTTGCATTTCCAATTTGTAACCCACAAAGGCCTTAATTTTTGGGTTCCTTTACAAAGTTGATCGTTGGAGCTTCGAGTCGAACTCATTACATCATGATTCTTTCTCAAGGGACTTTTGCAGACAGCCAATCTTTCGCCCACTAAATTGAAGAAGCTAAAAATAGGTTTGAATTTTGTATTCTTCAAAAATCGCAATAATGTACGTGACAATTTTCGTTCGTAGAATTAGATAATTTTCATAAATTTCGTATTATTTGAATTATTATGTCTAGGTAATTTTGAAATCAACTTACGTCCAAATTACTTTCTTCTAGAGCTCGACAAAAATAGCTCAACTCGAAAATACAGTTAGCGGAAATCAGATTACTGTGTCGCTCAGCGTATAACCTGATAGTGGACGAAGCACGTTTAAAGTTATTTTTATCTGCCAGACACGTGTCGCTTTGACCCTTCTATCGTTGGATAAAATTAAAATATGCTTGAGGCGTGAAGACAAACGACGTTTTAATTGGTTATGGATTTTCACAGATGAAAGAAAAGGTTACCATATTTTCCGGTGAATTTCATCGTATTAAAATTCTGAGTAAATTCTTAGGCTGAGACATTGTTTAAGCATAACGTTTACGTTGTGTAAATACTGTGTTTCCTTACAATGTTGAAACTTTTTATTCTGTGCATTTTGCGAAGTTTTTATTTTATTAATTGCAATAGTTTACAGATTCATCTGTTCTCTTGACTTTGTTTCTTGATTATAAGAAAAGACGAGTAACAACAGTACACTCAGTTTCCCCTTAGTGAAAAATAAATAAACAATGTATTTTTATAACTTTACTCAACATTACGACTGTATTTCTGTCTTCTCAGCTTCGTTTATTTTTAACGGTTCATATCTCTGTAAAGCTAAATAATTTGTAATACTCACTGCGAGCTCGTTCGTCTTACACTTTTGACCCTCACTTTCACCCCTGCAAGTACAGAATTTTTTTAGATCCTTTTTTGTAGATGCCCAAGTCATGTAAGAGACCTTTAGCTCTCAAATTATAAGTTTTTAGAGTTTAGAGTCGTTTTTCGGACTCTTAAATAAATATTTCATCATGCCTCTTTTCCCGAGGGTTTAGGCAGAGATGTGCCTATTAGCTAATAGTAATTCGCCAGTTAACTGGCGAAATGTGGGTGTAATACACCATTAATATGCACTGAAAAAAAGCGTTATTTGGATATCGTTTAAATAGTAAGTAATGAAAATAATTTAATGGTTAAAAATTTTTCCTAATCCAGTCTTATTACCTTCATTAGTTCAAGCCGTGAATGTTTTTAATTGAGAGAAACGGAAGGACATTTTTCTGGCGTTTAATTGACTCAATTTTACTTTTATTTTATACGTGCTGAAATTCTTGGTGTTTTCTGTTTTGAACGTGAATGTCTGAGACTCAAAATCTAGAACTGATAAAAAAGTCCAATCATAATAATATTTGAACTTAGCATACCATATGTAGTCAACAACAGCAACAATTTTCCCGGCAACAGATTCACTGTAAACTAGTGTAGTACATGCATTTGATAAATTGCCCACCAATTAATCATGAGCAATATTCAAGTAATTAACCCATCTGCTACACTGCAAAGTTTCGAAGATTAAAGGACCTAATAGACGGAGTAACACTGGTTATATAGGTAGTAATGGAAATTGGGTTTTGTGGATAACATTCATATAGTAGTTTTTGTGGTTCCAGGTTAAAATAGTTTGAAAAACTTACTTACTAATAAATTCATTTAACATTTAAGCTGAGAATTAGGGCGGGCTCAGGATATTTGCCTCCTTAATTTAGGTCCCTACTTAATCCTCATTCACACACGACTTACTTAAGCTGAGTAACTATACACTGTGACATTTTAGTCATCTTAAAAAAACAACCCTCTTTATGTATCCAATGATTACTAAACATTTATTAAAATATATATATATACACCGTGACATTTTAGTTGTCTTACAAAGAGCCACTCAATGTAAATACCCTACAGAAAATACCTCTAAGAGCAATAACAAAATTGTTACAATATATCTTTTTTTTTGTGAATGTTTAATAGTCATTGGATACATGAAGTGGGCTGCTTTTATAAAACGACTAAAGTGTCACGGTGTATACGAATGGGTTGCATTAAAAATGGAACTACTCATTGGGTTACGTACACAGAACAAGCTAACCCGGTCACCAACCGCACGGCTACTGTTTGAACTCAGTGTTAGCCTCTTACGACACCACACTGAAAAGAGGAACAACCTATTTTTGGCTCAAAATTAACTCTTTTCCTTACAAATGTTTACCAAAACACCAGATGTAAATAAAAACGTCTTTAGTGTTATTAAACAAGGTTATTACAAACAGGAAATCTTTTCTTAGTTTACGATTCAGAAAATAATAACATGGATTAGCAAGAATTCATTCCTCTTTCTGAATTTCCTGCGGGAACAATTCTTTATAACGTTTGAAAGCAATTTGAAAACGGTTATCGTGAAGACTCGGTGAAACGGTTTAGGTATTTTCGTACCTCAGTTTTGAGAAGTTAGTAAGTAAATGTTTGTATTTTGATTCGATAAGCTTAGTACAAAAGATAGGTGAATGAGGAGAGTGGAAAACCGAAAGTCATTACGCTAATTAAACTCAAAATTCACTAACACTAAACGCTAATTGGATTTCTCAAACACCACTAAATTGAGAACATGGTTAACTTTGCTATGTTGATGTTTGCAATTTTTCATTGTATTTTAAAATTAATAAACCAATAAGCAAACAAAAAGTATTGTACGAGTTCTAAGCCGTAATCCGTAAAATTTACAGTTTATTTAAGAACTACTTAGGTATTTAAAGTTTTTAGCATCGAGCCAAATAACGTTCAAATAAAATATCTTCATGGAAATTATTTGCAAATCGCGTAGCACAGTTGCATAGCGCATATCTGCGGGAGCCTTAACACGAACTCCTTCGAAAAAAATGTTACACCACTACTGAAATAAAAACAAAGAAAAGTAAACAAAACCAACCAATGAATGGATGAAACAAAAACAAAACACTATCAGCGTATCATCCACTAGCAGTAAAAGTCAGCAAAGCGAATTAGGTCATTGCGGTCCTCTCATACGATGGGTCAGACATTACTTATGCTCAGTTATGAGCTGGTCCCACGGTGATATTGAGGCTTGTGTACATTTTTATGGAACGAAGGACCAAAAACTACTAAGGTAAAAGGCGGATTCTTCCTCATGTACTTGGAACTAAGGAAAATGCATTTTTTTTTGTTTATGTTTACTTTTTGCAAGGTTATTTTATTTGCGAAATCATTTTTTTTTTCATTCTTTCAACTAATAATAATAACATTAGTAACGTTAAAATACCACAACACATATTTTTAATTTTCCTGGAAATTCCTTTTTTCTAGGAAATGTGGAAATGTATCTATTTATGCAGCAATGCACACTATTGAAACGACGCTTTTCAACACAAAATTCAATACTATTTTCCTAAAAACAAATTTTACTCCAGCCATTTTTCCACGATTCGCGACACGTGGTAAATCTTAATTCTATGCATGTCAAATGTCCAACATTGCAAAAAACAAAAGACAAACACACATTTAAAATCCACCCTTTCCTTCCACATTTGACTAATTCCTCATTTATAACCCAGCTGTCAATGACCCAAAACTTATGTCACAGGGCGTCGTTGACCAGTAGGACAATGGCGTCACAGATGCTGCTGATGACACGAATGTGATCGATATTTGATATCTGAGCTTATCGTAGTTCAGGGGCCGTATTTTATCATTATGCCTTAAGATTATCGATAACAGTAACGAAGAAGTCATTGTATGTTTCGGAGGTGATGTCCTTTGGCGAAGTTTTGATAAAAAATGTTTCTTGGTGCAACTAAGTTTCATGAAAAGTTCTGAGGTGTCCTTATCTCAATTTTATGCATATCCATTGACCAACACACCAAAAAGAAAAGACAACTGCACATATAATCCACCCTTTCACTAATCCACCGATTCGCGACACGTGGTAAATCTTAATTCTATGCATGTCAAATGTCCAACATTGCAAAAAACAAAAGACAAACACACATTTAAAATCCACCTTTTCCTTCCACATTCGACTAATTCCTCATTTAAAATCCAACTGTCAATGACCCAAATCTTAGTCACAGGATGCTTTTATTAACCAGCAGGACAATGACGTCACAGATGTTGCTGATGACACGGACGTGATCAATGTCTGATATCCGAGCTCAGGAACCCTATTTTATGATAATCCCTTAAGATTATCGGTTACTGTTAGGAAGAGGTTGTAAGTTTTGGGAGTGATGTCGTTTGTTGAAGTTTTGATAAAAAATGTTTGCTAGCCGAACAAAGTTTGGTGAAAAGTTCTGAGATTAAGGGATAAGACCGTTTCGGTACCAGTGTTTATAAAGCCCAACAGCTGGAGGCACATACATTTTTTTAAATCTCTATTACTTTATTAAGACTCATGGTTTCCAACTTTGTTCTGAAAAGAACACAGAGGATGAATGCTTTCTTGTAAAGTTTATTATTATAATGAAGGTGAGAAAATTGAGACGTCTATATAAAGCATAGACCTAATTACTTTGCCCAGCTTGGGCGAGCATCGCCGTGTCCTCGTGGAGGCGATCGGCGGCGGTGATCTCTCGCGTCGGGCCCTGGTTCAGGCCATGGTACGGAGCGAGAGGAAATGGGAGGCCGTCACCTCCTTCTGCGAAGCGGTAATGCTCGCAAAGGAGGAGGCGGAACGCGTGAGGGAGAGGCAAATTTCGCGCCCTCACGCCCCTAACCGCCGCAGGAGGAGACGCCCAGGGCGTCGGGAATCGCGAGGCGATTTCCGGCCACCGTAGGCGCGGGCTTGCGGGCGGTGAGCAATGGGTGGCTCACCGTCCGATAAGGACCAGGCCCGGGTCGACGGCGCGTTGTGTTCCACGCGCGCCTCAAAGAGATGCCAGCAGAATTGAAGGGGTCCACTAGGGCCGATGCCTGCCGGGGTTGAGAAGAAAACCGAAAGGGAGATCGTGGCCCCCGGTGACAGGGCAACCGAAGGAACACGGGTGGGTTTTAGTCAGTAAGAGTCTGACACGCCCTCCCGCTCCGCCCAGAGCGGGAGAAGTTATTTGATGATTTCCCACCCTCAAAAAAAAAAAAAAAAAGACCTAATTACTTAAAAGCTCTAAAAATAGCAACCCCAGAATAAAATTCATCAATCGAACGACATCAATACGAACCCAGTTGACACAATGAAATAGGATGAACGAATGAAAAGTAAACAATAACAGAACAGAAGGGGTTGAACGAATTAACACGGTCAATGGTTCGTGAAACAGGAATGCGTTGTCGAAACAAAATGATGGCGTTCGTGCGTTGTCGTCGCGCAACTAGCGAGAAGTGACGGGTTACGCTCGAGTGGGTTAAGTTTGTTTCTTGTTTTGCTGGAATGCTGTTGGGTTAAGTTCGTTTGATATTTGAATGAAATTGTGCTATTTATTTACAAAACAAATTAACGCTTTTAGAACTGCACATAGTCTTCCGCGAAACGCTTGAACGCACAGTTGAACACGAATTGTTGAATGAGATGTTGGAATGTTTTGGAAAGTTGAAGTTCATATACGCACATAACAAACATAAAAACAAAGTTTCCAGTGCAAATGGTTCATACAAGAGACTAATGAGGATGAAATAGCTATTAAAGTTCGCGTACATTGTTTTAGAGGTTTAAGTGAATTTCTCCTCAGTGAGCGTCTTTTGATTCAGCAAGTTTTCCATAGTTTTACTACGCGTTTTGCCTGTGCTATGTAAATGAATTTACGTGAAAACCCCCTCAATTGACAATCATTTTCATCAAAATATTCTGTACATCATTATTCTCTGCTTTCATCTGCCCTACACATGTAAAATATGGGTCGTATTTTACACTTGCGTAATAATAGAAGGGTGGCTTTTGAGATATCTATCGAATTTTCGGTTATACGTAAATTGTCGATTCGATACGCGTACAAGCGTTATGTTTGAAATTGATGGATGACTAGTATCACAATTGCATGACATAAAAATAAACGTTTATTGAGTAATGTAGGTACTATATTCATTCGCCGCAGAAAATAATTTTGTAGGGTGAGTTATGTTTGCTACACAAGCTTTTTAGCCTGTCACATGAAGGGTTTTTGAAATTGTATTTGATCATTTTCCGCTGTTATATAAGAAATTTCAGTTCGAAATATGTATAATGTTTCATTTCCTATATAATAACTAACTAGAGGTCAAAATAAATGATTTAAAGCAACGTAAGTAACGCAAATATCTACGGTGACGCACACCGCAGCGTAAAGCGTAACACATCGTACGCGACATGACCTTGTGACGTTAGGATTGAGTTTAGAGAAGCATCTCTAAACTCGATAGAACTTATTTCGTAAAATTGAAAACGGACGACACTCATATTTTCTCGCAGATATATATAAATTAAAGTGCTTGGCACTTTAATTTATCTTCCCCAGGACAACAGTACAGATCTATCATAAAATATCTCACCTAAAACCTACCTAAGTTTCTTTTTAGCTACATTTAATGGAGTTTATTTTGAAGCAATAAAGACTTTGTAGCACTACTTTTCAGAAAGTTAAGCCTCTTAAGCTTTTAGTAGTTAAAACTTTTGACTTTCAGTGTAGGAAAAAATATAAAAATATATTTAACTAGCTTCTGCCCGCGAATTTGTTCGCATGCAAGTCGATAAAATTCAGACCATGTTACTCGCTAATAATATAGCGTTCTTAGGTGAAAGAATTTATAAGATCGGTTAAGTATTTTTTGAGATTAAGTATCCATTACAAACAAACAGTAAAAAAATCAAATATTTTCTCTTTATGTATTATATATGTTTAGATTTGTCTATACAGGGTCAAATTAAATTACCTAGCGAAACGCCGCGCCGTAGACGTGATATTGATATCTAAACATGATAAAATGAAAAATAAATAAATTTGATGAGTTTTTTTTGGGGATCTTCAATCGCAGGTAGAGTAGAGTAGTTACTTGAAATATCAGTTTATTTTGTCGAATACTATTTTAATTGCTTATTTCATAACTTAATGATCACGCGTCTCAAAAAGTTAAGTGTTACCTTAATATTTTGCATAATGAGTGACATTTAATTAAGACCTTGCTATAAGAGTAGTGATTCCTAATAATTTTTATTAACGTTAACGATAATAACAACACACTTAAATAAGACCTTTACTTTATCAAAAAAACTAAACAAATAAACCAATTTAGAAAGGTGACAACCGAATTATTTGTGTGTAAACATTTGGTCGAAAAATATACCCCCACGCTAATATATTATAAAATTGACTGCCCTGTTGGTCTCGTGGTCGCAAGCGCGACTGCTAAGCGTGGGGTCCTGGATTGGATTCCCGGGTCAGGCAAATTGTTATTGTGTTTTTCCATTAGGAATTTCTTTGTAATAGCCCGGAGTTTGGAAGTTGGCGGTGTGATACCCCCCTGCCTCGTAAAGCACGTTAATTCGCTGGTCCTGCGCCTGATCTCTCTCCGGTCGTGTCAGATTACCGTCCCATCGGACTATGAGAGTGAGGGAAGATAGAGAGCATTTGTGACTGCGCACTATAATATCTCCCGCGCCGAAGGTCAGTCTCCGCTGAGATTGGTCACCGTGGCCGAACTTTGGTCTGAAGGACTAAAGATATTATAAAATTAATATAGCCTAGACCAGCGTTTCCCAAAATATGGATTGCGACCCACTGGTGGGTCGCGAGCAAATATTGGGTGGGCCTCGAAAAATTGATTTTCAGCTATGATTAATATTAAAACTAAATATCGAAATCAATTGGACGTATCAAACTTGTGGCGATTAAAAGTAACTAAAATTGAAGTTAATGCTAAAGCTATAATAAAAGAAATATACATCCTTCTCATTGAAATAGCACTCCTTGTATTTAATTAAGTATTAAAGTTTTCGATTGTAATCTGAATGTTTTTTTTCTTATTTGAACATTCGTTCATTCATATACTAAAGTATGCTTTTTTTCCCCACGACAGCCAAGAAGAGGTGAGTCCCGAATAATGAAGTTTTTAATAAGTGAGTCGCGTTCCAATTTCATATTCTGGAGGATTAAGAAATAAGACATTCAAATGGTCTTTGTTTTTTTTTTAAATATGGATAGAGCCACGTTTGACCATAATTTAGTAGACGATGGGTCAATCTTGCTTAAAAATATCCTGTTCAATCTTCATCTTTAGCCTATAGCAGTTTACTGTTGGATGAATCCAATTGCGATTCAATTGCTTGCCATTTATCTCAATCCTATAGTCATCATTTCAGCCGAAAGACGTCCACTGCCACATTGACACTGATACACAGAGACGTCTCCTAAGCAGCGCCACTTTGACCAGTTCTGTGCATGCCGCATCCAGCGAATTCCTGCGGCCTTCACATGGTCATCGGTCCACCATGTAGAAGGCCTTCCAAAGCTACGTCTTTCGGTACGTAGTCGCCACTTCAGAACCTTTCGGCCCCATCGGCCATCTGTTCTGCGAGCGATGTAGCCCTGCATTGCAACTGTAGTTTGGAAATTCTTCGGGCTATGTCGGTTACCTTGGTTCTCCTGCGGATCTCTTCATTTCTGATTCCATCAAACTCCAAGCATATCCTTCTCCATTGCCCTTTGGGTGACTTTTAGCCTTTTAATAAGGCCCATTGTGAGCGGCTACGTTTCAGTGTAGGTCATCAGTAGCAACACGCGCTGATCAAAGATTTTCGTTTTGAGACACTGTGCTATGTGGGACGAGAAAAAATTTCTTAGCTTCCCGAACGCTACCCAGACGAGTCGAATTCGACCATACCTCTAGTACTCTCAGTTGATTTGTAGAATTTCTGGCAGCTTATTGAATAAGGAACACTTTCAATCCTTACAAATCCTAGATTACGTTCTCTGGCTGACGCAGTAGAAGACTACTTCGTCAGCTAACCAAATCCCGGAACAATGTGGAAGCTTTGACCAAAATAATTGTACACATAGTCCCAAGAACAAGTAAAAGCTAATCTTATTGGAATGAGTTCACATGATCAGATAACTTACGAAACAAAAACAATGAACTCCAAGATAACAATCGTTTGGCAGAAGTATCTTGATTTCAGATTTATACTCTTGTATTTGTACAAAATTAAATAGAGAGTACCATTGGTCTTGTGGTGGCAAACGTGACTTCTACATTTGAGCATTACGAAGGGTTTTCCGACTAACAAAACAACAGCTTCGTATAGTTCAGCAGCTGTAACTGGCCATGGGTCATTTAATAAACACCTCTTTGTCGTAGGAGTCACAGACAGTCCGCTGTGCAGAGCCTGCATAAAGAAGGACAAGACAGCAGCTCATGTGTTATTAATCTGCCCGGTGGTCACCACATACAGGGTAAAGTATTTCGGTAACCGAGGTACCCTACGTGAGATTGTCAGTGTCAAGGCGTTGCTGGCCTTCTTTAAGAAGCTGGGGTGGACCGAATAACTGATTTTTCTACTCGTACGCAAAATACGCGCTTTTGCGTGGAGTTGCGAATACCAGCCCGTATTACCTATTACCTATGTGAGGAGTTTAGCTTCCCGTTTGATTTTTACATAATGAAATAAAAATACAAATAAAATAGTTCTTGGTCACCTCACTCTGCCTACCGTTTTGACGTTTATAAGTGAGAGCATAGCAACACTTATTTTACTTAGCTAAAATACAAATATTTTTGTTTAATCAAGATTCCACGATGATTAAATATCTCTAAAACCACTAAAGTTCAGTTCGAACTCAGTAATTACGTATTTATAAATTGACTTGAAGTTAACGAATTATTTCAGTCTCAAATAATTATTGAAAGATAAACTAATTAATGTGATATTAGGAAAATTACACAAGTGGAATGTACCTAAGTTTTATTTCGATAGAAATGTTGTTGCTATCACAGGTTAGCAGCGTCTATACTAGCTTCTACCCGCGACTTCCTCCGCGTGAAATTTCTGGCCTCAATTCACCGCGTCGCATCCCATCGCCCGCCCGCGCTATTACTTCTTCTACTTTTTTTCTTTTTTCACTCTCCCTGCCATGGGAACCCCCAAAAAATTTTGTTCAGCAGGCCAAAGCACATACGCAAGAGAAGTATCACATTTTCCCAACAGCACACCAGTAGTTGTAAAAACTATTTGAATTCGGGAGGTCAGGGGGATCCCACGGGGTCCTATAAGATTTTTCTTTGATCCACTGGCGTATCCCACGGCCTCTTGTAATAATTTTGACTTTTGACTCACAGCGTTCACAAGCAAAACTATGGGACCTGCCGACGACCTCCATGGCCTCCTGAACTTAAAAAGTTTTATATATTGTCGGCAGGGAGAGTGTTAAGGGTCGTAGCGTGATGTTCTATCGAACGCAAAAATATTTTTTTCAAACCCGACTGACAATTCCGGACATTCCCCCTACAAACTTACAAACAAACAAATTTTAAATTAGAGTCGCTTTTCGTGTCTATCTGTCTGATAGTGTTGTTATTCTAAACTACGCATCGAAATTTGATGCGATTTTTACCATAATTTAGAGAATTTATTCCGGAAGGTATATAAGTATAATATATTAATATTAAACTTATATATAGGTAATAAAGAAATCTCGATGTTTTATCAAGTTATAAAACCGTGTGAAACAAGGGCGGGTCGCTAGTCATAAATAAGTTTATTCCACGGTTGCGTTAACCGATTAGATTCCCTGTAAATCGAACTGATAGAGAATTCTTACCCCGTGTTTATATCCATAAACAATTTGTGATACTTGTTTTTGATTTTTTTTGTAAAAGACTTGTCAACAACATATCGTATATAAAACGTGTATCATACTCAAAACTCAAAAAAAACTCAAAGCATTTTTCAAATAAACTAATTACAGGCACTTTTGAATTTTCAAGGGGTCGGTCAGTCAGAAAGATGAAGCTAGTTGCCCATTCCAAAGCGTAGTAGGTACCTATGGAGAAGAATGGGCAAGAAACTCCATAGACACTGTTTTAAATCACAATATGGTTGCAAAATATTAGTTACATCTTTCATGTTAAAGTTATAAATGTGAGAACGATGCAGAACGATAAAAGCGTCCGTAATAAAAAATAAAACAATTCAAAAATCAATTTAAAATAAGCCAGCTAGAAGATGACCAGTCACTGACAGTGCCCGTTCACGAACATGACATATATTGAAGTTGTTTTAGACATGTATATTGTTAGATTGTGTAGCTCGCTTCGCACCCGCAGAGAGCATGTTCACAGATCGCACCACTAGGAACACGCTGGCAAATCGTCCGTGTCATAACGCTCTAATGGAATGATTATTTCTTTCTTTCTTTCTACAATCCATATTAAGATATCCACGCGCGATCTAAACCCTATTAAGTATTGAATGACTGTAACCTTTCCTGCTCTCCGAGAATTTCTTCACTTTCAGTGTAATTTCCACCACATGCTACCAAACGTTTCTGAAGTTATGAATTCATGAAAATATTATTTCAGGAAATCAACTTCCTGTACACGTATTGTTTTGTTAGTAATCAAGAAGGAATATTTAAGAACCTAACCCTTGAGAGAGAGACTAGCGACCCGCTCCTACTTCGCACGTTACTTATGACTTGACAAAACATCTAGATATTATAATTATATGTAAGTTTAATACTAACCTATAAACATAAACCTTCCAGAATAAATTCCTTTAAGTGATGGAAAAAACTGCATCAATATCCGTTGCGTAATTTAGAAGAACTACCCGCTCACACAGAAAGACACGATAGGTGACTTTAATTTTTAATATGTAATATAATATATGTCACAGTAAGATGAATATAACCGTGATATAGTTATATCCCTAGGGATATAGCTATATACCGTAACATAGTTATATGAAGGCGGTTTTATAACTGTCTTACTAGGAATAATTATAAGTATGATACAAGCACGATATAGTAATATAACTATTAGGGCACTGCGACCGAATAGGTTAGGTTAAACTGTGACCAACAACGCGCGACCCGAGAGAACGCTACCTCGAAATTTGTCGCAGTAACATAATTAGGGCACTCCGACAGTTATGACCCATTTTCATATAACCATATTACGGTATATAGCTATATCCCTTGGGATATAACTATATCACGGCTATAACCATCTTACTGCGACATATATATGGGAGTCCATAAAAAATACATAGAAACTTATGACAAAAGATACTTGATTTTTTATCGCGTCGCCATCTTGATTTATTACTTAACTTACACTTGAAGATATAAGTTTTTGAAATATTCCTACAGTCAAGAGTTGTGATATTTATGATTAAGAAGTGAAAAGTTAACAGCTTGTTCTGACTTACTTAGTACGAAAGTTTTGAATTCGAGTCTCCTCCAATTAACAGTATATTGTCGTTATTTACTACATTAAATAAAAGGTTCACTGCCTTGTCGCCCGTTGGTCTAGTGGCCGGAAGCGCTACTACTGAGTACAAGGTTCTGGGTTCGATTCCGAGGTCGGGCAAAGTTTTGTTGGGTTTTTCTATTAGGAATTTCTCAGTAGCAGCCCGGAGTCTGGATCTGTGTCCGGTTGTTGGCAAAAGACTCGCCCCCTGACTGGCGAAATTAATGTGGATGTACCTACTATAGGTATTTTGCTTAAGCCTTCGGGGATTACAGGCGTCATGTTATGTTTGTTAAAAAAATTTTAGAGTTAAGCTGATGGTAAAACCGTTTTCAGTCGAATCAAGTCAAAGAATCAATATCTCAATACAAATCAAGGCCCATTTTATGAACGAAGCCCATAAATTCCGACAAAACTAGCAGATTTGATACAAATCTAGACTCAAATCAAGATTCATTATTGAACATTGTTTTCAAATACAGGGCTTAGAAAATACAGTTTAAATAATAGAGACTTACTGATCAAGCAAGAATACTTTTTATTTAGTAGTGAGCTTCAAAGTGAAATTCAATACGAGTTATTTTATTCTAATCGTAATTCAACAAAAACACTACGAAACCGAAATGTTTTCAGCTCATGTTTACTTTTGGTACTAAAAACACCTCCACTAAGACACAAAAATATCAGAGAGCCAATTTCCGTAATTAATAACGTTCAAAATAGGACGCAATCTCATCTCAGCGAAAATCAATGTAAGAAAATTAGAGGTTGTTGGAGCAGATTCAGGCTGAGATTAGAATGTGAACGAGCTTATAAATACGAGAATTGGCCCTCTGATAGTTTCCAGCCAATAGCTTCTACTTTAAAACAAAAAAAAAGAAAAACCACATTTATAACACCACACGACAGCGAGATACTTTTCAATGATTTACAACGAGCCTGTCCAAGCGTCAATTACGATCCATTGAGCGAACTTCCTCGTTCTTCGTAGAAACAACTTTACGATCAATTTAAACAAATCTAAAACAATTTTGAGTCGTGTGAGATATAAAAGATAATATGATGGGATAACAGCTCGGATCAAATTGCATTTGGCCACGAACAAAATGGATAGGCGAGAATCACGATATCAATTTCTCTCTTCTCCTTTAAGCTTGTCTAGTAACTTTAAAGCAACATTTATAAGTATATTTATATATATGCATGTATAATTATATTTAAATATAATATCAGTATTTGTATGTTTTATGTTGTTTGTTGTCAGTTCAATGCTAATTTGCTTTTGCTTTAGTCGATTAATTTTAAAATTTCAACATTTCACGTATTTTTTTAAATTGTTTCTTTTGTTTTTTCTTAGTATTCATTTTATTTTCTAGGATAATGCTTGTGGCACATTTATTACTTTCATAGGGCATGCGATGCTAACCTTTAAGTAATTTTTACACTAACCCTAGTTTTTAGTAATACGTACGTACGTATTTTATCATTTTACCAGTGTAAACAATTGTTGAGAAAATAAAATTCGATTTTGCTCGTGGCTTCGCCAGCGTAGATGTCGGAAATTATCCCAGGGGAACGTAGTACCTAGATAAAAATTATGCTACAGCCTACCCAAATCATGGTCGGATTCCGCGGATTTCGATGAAATTTGGCACAATGGTAGTTTGCCAAATTTTATAAAAATCCGTTCAGCGGTTAAGGCGTAAAAAGGTAACAAACAGACACAGTTACTTTCGCATTTATAACATTAGTATTGATATGTATCTATAGAAAAATACGGCATAGCCTAGACGCAGATGTGGCATCGACATATCTTCGTTAACACATACATGCATATGCATCTATCGACTGGGTTTTTTAATCATCTCTTTGTAAATCTCTCCTTTTTGCAAAGGGTAAGCATCCGTGACTCGTTCTTGTCCATTGCCCCTGAAGCGATCCGTCATTGCCAACTTCACAAGTTCATCAATATCCTCAAGTACATCCCTGTTTTTCGAACAAAAAATAACAGCTAAGATATTAGCGTGCGGTTGGCGGGATTGTCCTATGTTGTATCACTGGGTTGGACTTCATACGTCATTAGAGGATGCCTGGTCAGTCACGATCTTTTCCAATTTAGCATCCTTAAGGGGAGGTTTGAGGGAGCTTAGGTCTTCCCCCCTTCCTCGTAAACCTACGTACTATATACTTCGTGGATAATGAGAAGTTCGACTCCAGACTTTACCTAACATTAATACTACCATTAGTTTTAAGTTTTCTTTGTAGGATTCTCTGTAGTTTGAAATAAGGTTTAATTATTATTAGTATCAGACAGAGTGATCAGAGAGAGAGCCAAGTGACGTGATTATGGCAGTTCTTATGATCGTCGGAGCGGTTAATCGAAGTTCCAGATTCAAGAGTGGCCTTAAACGGAATTCTTTGATTATGCTTTTCAAATGTCACTCGCAGTTTTATGGCTAATTAACTTATGCCTGAACTGGCAGTCGGGAATTAGCTTTGGTGTGAGAATCACGCCTGTGTTTCACAAAGGATTATTAGGCAGAGGTGTACATAGTTTTCTATACTATTATTAATGCTAAAGAGTTTTAGTTTTTGATTTTTTTGTTTGAACGCGCTGATCTTTGGAACTACCTGTTGGGTTTGAAAAAATTTTTGCATTGGATAGCCCGATTTTTGAAGAAGATTATAGGCTATTTAACATCATGCTATGATCCCGGAGAATAGAACAAAAAAGTCAGAAAAAACGCTATGCGAAAATTCACGCGTAATTTCATTTATGCTATAACAAGAAATTTCACGTGGAAGTCGCATGCAGAAGATAGTTTAAACTACATATTATTATAAAAAGAAAAGATTTGTTTTTTTGCATGTTTGTTTGTTACGCTTTCACGCTAAAACGAAAACGGATGAAATTTGGCACATGGCGACCTGGGTCAGGACTTACTTTTGTCCTGGGACAATACTTTTGTCCCGATATTCCCACGGGATCGAGACTTATGTGGGTGAAACCATATGGTGCAGCTAGTAATGGATAAAATGCATCAATAGGCCTGTGACCAAATTTTTCCGGAAGGTAGATTAATAAAAAATATTGGACACGTATGTTTATTTTTTGACGTAATCAAAAATTACGGCGATACATTGAGTTAACATGTGGCATGACGTCACGCCTTGCTAGATTTTATACTGAGTTGTGATGTAGCGAGCCCCCACTCTCCAACTTTAATGCGTGTTTTCTACGTTATTTTTTATTAATTTGATAAAGCAAAAAATACGTGTCTAATATTTTTTTATTATCTGAAAGACGGACTAAATAGAATGTCTTTTTTTTACCTAGGCAACTGCCGTATTGTTTCCTTCTTATTTCACTTATCTACTCAAAATAAGGAGACAAGGAGTTAAATAAATAAAAACTTGACCTACTTGACCAGAAACCCACGACATTATCAAGATAAAAAAGGAACCAAGATTGAATACCGAAATATCGAATCGAACATCGGCGACGCATTTCACCTCTGATTGAATCACATTCCTTCGGTATTACGGATGGTAGTCATACGAATGGTATTGCATATAAATTGTTACCAAAATTAATTAGACGGAGATATTCGCAGCTTTATGCTAATGCAATTTGTGATTTCTTTATACGTGTTCGTGTGGAATCATCTTGTTTATTATCGAGATTGTCTTCTTTCAAGATTGTGTTATTAAAGAGATCGTTGTTGGGGTTTTAGGATTTCGTCGGTATGTTTTTGAAAGGTGTAGTATCGTTAGTGTTATCTTTTATCGCGGAGTCATTATAATCATAAGGCTTAGGACATTGACAGTCCTAAGCCTTATAATTAAGCGTCAGTATTCTGAAGAAGTCTGATTAACAGATTTTCGTGTTTTGTTGGTTTGGCTGCACTACCAAAATAACTGCCATAGTGGTAGCAAAGATCTATTTCACTCAATTTTTATTATTTGATGTTATTTTTTTTTTCTTATCTTAAATCTGTGTTCAGTGAATACAGAGTGGACACTGATGAATGTGAAGATTATTTTTTTCTTTCTTGTTTTCGATTTTATGAAGTCCCAAAATATCAGAGAATGATTATTTATAACTAGTAAGTCAAATTAGTGTTCTGAACAATTTATTAACACTCTCTTGGATTCATGCAAAAGAATATTCAATATTCAGTACTTTTTTAGGGATTCGTACCCAAAGGGTGCCAACGGAACCCTATTACTAAGGCTCCGCGGTCCGTCCGTCCGTCCGTCTGTCACAGAGCTGTATGTTTTGAACTGTAATAGGTAGACACTTGAAATTTTCACAGAGTGTGTAGTACTATGGCGGCAATAAAAACAAAAAATAAAAATGATATAAACTTGATAATTAAATCGACCAAAAAACCCTTTTTTACATGGGGACAATATACAAGAAAAGTGTTTTTTGCTCGATCTTAATAATGGCAATACACACAAACGTCTAGTGTTAAAATATATTGTACGGTGATACGGAAGCCTTCGTGTGCGAGTCCGACTCGCACTTGGCCCCGTTTTTATCTTATACAGGTTTTAGCCTTTGCAATATACCGACACTAATCTAAGCTGTTAAACTCAACTGATTTTTTCATAAATTTGATAAATCAATGGTTGCACTTTCGATGCTCGTGTGTTATCGAATGGAGCCATCAGCCTTATCGTGTTCATTGATTTCACACCTACAGAAGCTTGTAAGTGGCTGTTACCAGCTTGCTATTTGATTAGGGAATGGAAGTATTAAATTTTCTGTCTGTGATACTTTTAGATATAGTCAGCCTCAAATAGATGCATCGACAATAATTAATTTGCTTGTCTACAATTTATGTTCCATAATACTGTTTCAATGTGATGTGTAGCTACAATTAATTACGAATGTATAATATTTTTTATGGAACAACTGTTGTCGTCAATCAAATGAATTAGTGTCAATATATAGGTACATATGTTTGAAGCTGACTGTACATACGGAATGATTTACTAAGTTTGTATTTAAAGGTTAGATAATGATTTCTGATTTGTCGGAAATTAATATTTTGGAACGTTTATGTCTGAAAATTTGGTGCTTTCTTTTATCTGTGGGTGGGACAACCACAGATAAAAGAATTAAACAGATAAGATTTATCTTCAACAAGTTAATAAACGACCTAGTGTTCGTGCTTACCTACGATGCGATTACTTTGATGAGAAGAAAAAGCAGCAAAAATTATTATTGTTCTAACTAGTTGGGTCAGTGACAGCTCGGCCCGAGTCAACTGGACCCGAATAATAATACCAAATACTACGTCTTCCAAATGCTTAAAAAACTGGTGTGTACCGCCGCCATGAAAAGTATCGACCTCTTAAAATAGATTTTTTTTATTTTTATTTATTGATAGAATTTATTTATTTATTTTTATGAATAAATGTAAGTAAGTACTTACATTTAATCATAAACATAAATAAATCAATTTTTGGTAAAATATTATTATTTGAAATGAAATTGAATGCTATGAACTTGTTCTGCAATAAAGACTGTTTTTATTTATTTAAATACTTATTCATATAAGCAGAAATCGGAATCGCAGAAATCGCCTTCTTGTCTTTTATGTTCTAGAGTGTAGAACATACAATAGTCTAGAATCTAGACTACTGTAAATTTGATGTGCAAGAGTGAGATAGAAAACTATTCTATTGTCATCAGATACCCAATTTGTGTCATTTTCTTAGCAAAGGAACGCTTGTCTTTTTTGTCCCGACAATTTAATAAACTAATGAACTTAGGCTAATTATATAGGTATCATAATTGGAATAGGCGTACAATAATTAAGTTTTGCTGCTTTGTATGTAAATAAAAAACCAAAATCTTCGGTTTTTTTTATCCGTAATGATTTATTTTAAAAATCGATTTTCTGCTTGACCGTACAAATCACCGTAAGGGGAGTCAAATATCCGATATTATTGTTCAGGGCCAGTTGACTCGGGCCGAGCTGTCGCTGACCCTTGACTTCAACTCTAATATTTGACCCATATTTTCGAAAACCCGCACATTTCTGTCCAACCCTTCGGGAATTACAAGCATGATGTTATCTTGTTATCTCCGACGTAACTATATTAAGAATAAGCATAATCAGCCTATAATGATCCCACTGCTGGGATACAGACGCCCTCTCTGTGAGAAGTAGGCCGTAATCCACCACGCGGGCCCAGTGTGGGTTGAACTCTACATTAAACTTCTAAATTTCGCAAACATCTAGATTTGAACCAGTTCCCGTAATCAAACCAAGGCGTTCTTCAAACGAAACAATCTCAAAGTGAACAAGGTTTATGAACAATATAATTATGAAGAATAAGGAAAATTTCGCGTCCACCTCACCCTGACCAGATTACCTAATGTAGTGAGACCGCAACATTATAAACATAATGGGCCCAAAGCGAGATTGTTGTTGTTATAAAATATTGTTAATTACTTCCATTTTTCATAATTTTGCAGTTGTTTTACTAAGTAGTTTCTATGTACACACGGCTACACATCAAGCTAGTTTAGCATTTCCAGTTAATGCTGATCTCGCATTGTATAGGATTTCCGTACAATGCGAGGTCAGCTTATCCTGGAAATAAATAGCTTGATGTGTAGCCGTGTGTACCTTGTACAAGGGCTCGTCCGAGGGAATAGGACAAAAGTAGCTTCTTTAGGCGCGTTGAGCGATTTTTGGTAGGGGGCATAAACTTTTGGATTCGCGTTACCGACACGCTCGCGCTGTAGTGCTGTACTAAAGAATAGAGATGGCGCTAATACCAGTTTTAACTTTTCACTTCTGTCGGCAGACATCATGTTTTTTTGTTTTATTAAAGTTGCAAGATGCACGCTAGAAAAAAATATATAAAATAGTAAAAAGGAACCAAAAGCCTTGGTATTCGATAGCAAAATAATAAAAACAAAAAGTGATTTAAAAAAAAAACCAAAAGTAAATAGTCGGGGTCCGCTAGGGCCGATGCCTGTCGGGGTTGCGAAGAAGTCCGAGAAGGAGATCGTGGCCCCTGGCAACATAGCAACTGAAGGAATACGGGTGGGTTTTAGTCAGTAAGAGTCTGACACGCCCTCCGCCCAGAGCGGGAGAAGTTATTTGATAATTTACCACACAAAAAAAAGAAGGAATTTCCTGGCGTCGTACGTACTTTATTTTTATTGGCTCGAGACAATCAGATTATAATATTATAAAACTAAAAATAGTTTGGTCGATCGTTATACTCACCACGTAACCAATAACAATAAACCAATATACATTATCATTTGTCATGATCATTCATACATCTAATAATTAAGTTATGCAAAGTAAGATACCTATGTATGTTTGTATTAATTACTTTACGATAGTATTAATACCTACAGAGCGCAGGAATAAGACCTATTCCATAATAATATGGGTTCCAAAATACTATGCTCGTCAAAACATAAAATCAGTACACAATACAGTATAATAAAATCACTTATAAAAGATACTAAGTATGTCGCAGTAAGTTGGTTAAAGCAGTGATATAGTTATATCCCTAGGGATATAAATATATACCGTAATATAGTAATAGGAAAGCGGTATATAAATGTCGGAGTGCCCTAATTTTATGACTGTGACCAATTTCGACGTATAGGTCACAGTTCTAACCTAACCTATTTGGTCGGAGTGCCTTTTTTTTTTTTTGAGGGTGGGAAATCACGCGCCGTCGACCCGGGCCTGGTCCTTATCGGACGGTGAGCCACCCATTGCTCACCGCCCGCAAGCCCGCGCCTACGGTGGCCGGAAATCGCCTCGCGATTCCCGACGCCCTGAGCGTCTCCTCCTGCGGCGGTTAGGGGCGTGAGGGCGCGAAATTTGCCTCTCTCTCACGCGTTCCACCTCCTCCTTCGCGAGCATTACCGCTTCGCAGAAGGAGGTGACGGCCTCCCATTTCCTCTCGCTCCGTACCATGGCCTGAACCAGGGCCGGACGCGAGAGATCACCGCCGCCGATCGCCTCCACGAGGTCACGGCGATGCTCCGCCCAAGCTGGGCAGACCTCCACCGTATGCTCCACCGTGTCCTCCGGGCGATCCACACAATGGTGACACCCGGGCGTTTCCTCCGGCCTTATCCTGTGCAGGAACCTCCCGAAACAGCCGTGTCCGGTGAGGACTTGCGTCAGGCGGAAGGTGTGGTCGGAGTGCCCTGAGAGTTATATTACTAGAACGTGCTCGTATCATAGTTATATTCCTAGTAAAACAGTTTTGAACCGCTATATCCCTAAGGATATAACTATATCACGGCTATAACCATCTTACGGTGACATATAGTCAGCTTGTCTCGAGAAGCAGGCAGAAATGCTATAATGAGTATATCAATACTGCGTACCCACTGGTCAGTATTCCTTCACCAAATTCTTTCTCAACCACTATAAAGGACGGACTGGTCTACTTAATTTAAAAGATTTATTTCCTCATCTTTTACAGAAAGATTTTGCTAAATAACACCTCAACTCCAAAAAAAAACGTGAATGAACGCATATTGTTATCGTGACATAAAACATTAAGAAAACTAAAAATAACTCGTAATCATTACAACCATTATCGATTTATTACATAAATTACAAAATACCAGTCGTTTATCATTTTCTGAAGTCACAAGTCACAATTAAATATAATCGCTTGTTTATAGATTGTGGAGCGCCGATACGTAATAAAAATTTAATAATAAATCATCGTGAGGAAACCGGCATGTCTTAGAACCAAAAACTCAAAGACATGTGTCGACATCGCCAACCCGTACTGGGCTCGCGTGGTCGATTATAACCCACTCCCTCTCACAGAGAGCAGGCCTGTGTCCCAGCAGTGGGAACATTATAGGCTGATTATGCTATGTTATGTTATACAGCATGTTGATACATGCTGTATTAAAGTGCTAAGTGCACCTTTCTGATAAGATGTGGTCAAATTTAAGGGTGTGGTACAGACTATCAATCTGAACAACTTTCTCAATGGGACCAACTTTGTTATCGAAAAAAATTATCAGTCATCCCATACATTAGGGTCGAGTTTTGTATGGAACTGTTCATAATTTATAAGCCCACACCTTTCTGATACACGCTGTATAGCACTCTGATGCTACAATTTGTTCTCACTTAATTTGATTTTAATAACACTGATTGCTCCATTTAAAGCCAACATTCGAAGACGCTATTAAAAAATTGCTCGGTAATTTTTTTAAAAGTTATTTGCAAAAGTGATCTATTAATATAAAATCTTTTTTTATTTACTCGACTGCCCCAGAAGGTGGGTAATGTTTTTCGAGAGTATGTATGTATGTCTATTTCTTGGATACGCTCTGTAGCCTAAACGGCTTGATGGATTTTAACATATGAGCTGTCTTAAGATTCGTTTTAATTGTGAGAGTGACATAGGCTATATAATATTTATATACTAGCTTTTGCCCGCGGCTTCGACCGCGTGGATGTCGGAAAATATCCCACAAGAACATGCTACCGGTATTCAGAGTATGATATGTCCTAACCCAGCTTATGGCCTATCCGTATACCTTTCATCTAAATACGTTCAGCTATTACTGCATGAAAAGGTAAAAGGCAAATGATAAATCTATTTTACGGTTCCGTACTCAAAATGAAAAATTTAAACCGTGAAAGGAGAACTTCGTAGTCATTCAACACCCTTTTCTCAGAAACACGCGGACGCATCCAGTTGAAATAGATATCAAAAACTTAGATTTACGGTCCCTTGGAGCTGTAAAGAAAATCAAACTTCCAAGTCAACGCAGTAAAAAAATACGGCCATTTAATTATACCGCATATTTATGTTGACACTCGCAAATTAAACAAAACCTAAATGGAACCTAACCCGTTGACCAGCAGCATGAAGTTTGGCGAGAAAACTTTCATCGCTTATATATAACCCCCTTTAGGATTATTTTTGTCCTACCCTAGGATGCAAATCTACTCCTTACAAAATGTTATCGAAATCCGTTCAGTGGTTTAGGCGTGAAAAGGTAACATTCTTGTACACAGACATTCTTGTACTCAAACTTCAGTTGGTCCGTTATAGTTTTTTTGACCCTAGTAATAAAAAATAGGATCGACTGACATCAAAAAAGTATTTGTGAAAATTGGCCGTTTTCTTGCTGACTGCACATTTTTTTCAATATCTGTGAATCCAGATCAAAATGTACAAAAAGTTAAGGACTGTCTCCTAAGACTGTTTTCTTGTAGCGACAACGGTTAAGGTAGCTGCCCTTATTGCCCCATGTCAAAATCCACCCTGTATATGTTATGATTGACTGCTTAGATCCATAAAGCTGTAGCGTGATGATAATCTTTTAAAAGGTTAAATTCGTAACTATCTGCAATATTCTAACCTTTTTACAATTTGCGGTAAACTATAGAAGAATACGAACTTATTGTAATATTGCTAATCCCCATAACAAATAGCGTGATAATAGTTAATGAAAAGTCTACTCTGATGTTTCCATTATTTGACTTTTTGATTATTTATTTATAAGTTAACCAAGCCACACAGTAAAATCTTTCTCTGTAAAAATGAATACCCCTTTTCACCCCGTTAGGGGTAGATTTTCAAAAATCCTTGATATACGTTTTTATTTATTTTTATTCTTAAGTATAAATACTGAGTTTCGAGTTAATAAGACCGCGCGTTAAAATTATTACATACAAACTTTGACACCCATCAGTCCTCCTTTAGGGGGTAGTTTCGAAAAACTAAAAATGGCAAACTTTATAATTTACATAGGTAAGTATTCGTTCCAAGTTTCATGTTCAATAACTCTTTTTTTTTTTTCTTTTTGAATTTCCAAAAACCCTTTCTTAGTGGATGCCTACGTCATAATAACTACCTCCCTGCCAAATATCATCTTTATACGTCAACCGGTTTTCGATATTTTGTGATGACGTGATGAGTAAGTGAGTGACCTTTCGCTTTTATATATTTAGATTAGAAGATTAGATAGATAGATAATACTTGTTTTTCTCTTTTCAGTTGTGTTTTTGCAGTCAGGTTTTTTTAAATAGAATATTTAAATAGAAAACATAACATAACATCACGCCACGAAGGATTAAGCAGAGGTGTATACGTAGTACACCCACATTTCGCCAGTTATGTTGAAAGAGAGAAAGTTTTTATTTTTTTGGTATACGCCCATGAAATACAAACAGTAATATTTAATTAAATAAAAAAACAGCATATACAACAAAATAATAAGTCTCATTGATAAAATGTAATAGTCCAAATTGAAAAATTTCGTGTATTACACAGATGGACCTACTATTTTATGATTATTTTAATTACCTCTGTGCTCAAATGATACATTTATTATTTTTTCAACCTCTATTTTCCCACTGCTAGTCAAAGGTATACCTATATCATAGCAATCCATTGTGTCTTGTCCTTCCCCTTATAATAATATTAATCCGATCCAGCCTGTCCCTTGATGTCCTCCAGCGACTCCCTAAGCCGAGGTCCGCACCCCACAGGAGGTGCCCTTAGCGTGTAGTCGCTTAGTTTCTAAGCCCTGGCTGGAAGCCTTAATTTATTGAGGCAGCCACAGGAAAGTCCGGTTAAGCAGCCGACAACCTCCTAGGTTGACATGAGAAAAGCCATTAAAAAAAAATCCTTGTCCGGTGCTTCTTCCATACACTTACACTTTCTTGATACACTTTAATAAATAAAAATACTAGGTATAATAATACCTATCACAAAGCCGTTGTCTACGTTTTTTCCAAAACAAATTAATAATAAGAAACAGTATATCAATAATTCGTTCATTGGACTTGTTACTAATTTCAAGTAAATAATACCACTCTATTATTGCCCCACTGCTGGGCAAAGGCCTCTTCTCATGCAGAGAAAACAGAAGCATTGATGACCACGCCTGCTCAAGCAAGTTGGCGATTTCAGATTAACTACTAGCTGCGCCCCGCGGTTTCCCCCGCATAAATCTCGATCCCGTGCGGATATCGGGATAAAAAGTATCCTATATCCTAACCTAGGTTATGAGTTACCCGTGTGCTAAATTTCATCCAAATCCGTTTAGCCGTTTTAGCGTGAAAGCGTAACAAACAAACATACAAAAAATCAAATCTTTTCCCTTTATTTATAATAATATTAGTTTATATAAGTTCAAGTTTTCTCACGATTTTTTCCTTCACCGATGTCAGTAGTGTCCAAGATAGACTTAGAAAGAATATATGAATTGAAAAAGTCACATTAGTACTTGCCCGGATTTTAGCCCACAACATCGTGCATGAGAGACGAGGCCTTCATATCTGGGTCATCACGACAAGTCAAGCAATTTCTAGGAATAAAAATATATTAAACTATTTTTTTCTTTAAAAGCAATTCCCATCAGCGGCCGCAACGTATAAAATCCCCCACTATACTTATTCAATCTTTTAGTGAGATCGAATTTAAAAAATGCACTTCGTACGATACATCGATCACGATCCATTTATCTTCATAGCTTTTAGAATAATATATTAAACTGTGAGTACGTAAATTTTTGCATCCAGAAATAAAGCACAGACAGACTAAACCAAAGAAAATATAAATAGAGACGTAAACACTTCAATTCCTTGTTTACTTACATCTTGAAATCCTTAACACGGATCTTCTTGAGAGAAAATAAATTCCTATTTTATTATACTGAAGGCATCGAAACGCCAGCTACATTATTTTCAAGGTATATCATGAAGATGAAAACCAGGGTCTTGCAGTGCCATGTTTCATGACCTGTTACTGATATTTCAATAGACCAATCTGTAACCAAGATTTTGCTGCAGAAAAATAGCATTGAATGATCAAAAAAAAAAAAAATGTCAGGATATTTTCATGCGTCATCACGACAAAATGACGATGCCTTTACAGGAAAGAGTCCTGAAAACAACGCGATTTTTGAGTATATTTTCAATAATAAATTCGCATATTATTTTTTGTATAAAATATTTTTTTTAAGTGAAAACTTCTTTAGGCGCATTGGGCATTTTTGAGATGTGACTAAACCATTGATTTCGCGACACTGTGATGACACCTCATTTTTGTAAACGCGATTGTGCTCTTTATTTATATTACGTTATGCATCAATTTTCTATGCAAGTATTTTTAGTTTAAAGGTTTTGTAAACGTGATTGTGCTCTTTATTTATATTGCGTTACGGATCAATGTTCTATACAATGTTTTTCTTCCACCAAGGCGATCTTGTTCAAGTTTTCACTTCTGTCGGCACTCCCGGAGTGCCGTTTTTTTCTAAATTAATCTGCCTTTGATTGCAAGTCATATCGATTTAACTTGCTCTTACACTGCATCACAACCGTTACATGTGTCTTCCATCAAGAAAGTCACCTTATGATAGAAACATGAACTACATTAGCAAGTCTTGTACCTATTAATTGTAGAATTCTCGGAATGTCGTCTTTGTTGCAAGTACATTGTGCAATTTGAGCAACCTGTGGCAGTATCTTCTCGTAAAGGGATATATGAAAGCATTGCTTGAATTTCGAACATGGCGTATATTTGAAATTCAAGCAGTAGTTCGAGTATCGTTAAGTAAATAATTATCAAGAAATTATAGAATTACTTGAACTAATAAATAGATTAAAAAGTTTTCGTTCTTTCATTTTAATAGGCTATGAACTGTGTGTGTTGAAACATTAAGCTTAAGTGTAGACTAGGTGATAGTAGCTAAATTGTTACCTTTTTTAAAATTTATTTATTTTTATTATTTTCTTTCTGGCTATGGTTACTTTTCTTAATAATATTCAAATACATTACCAACTACGAAGAAATTAAAAAAAAATATGTCGTTTCTGTTAAACACACTGTTAATAAATAAATGAAATGTCACTGATCATTTCTATTTTTTTTATATTTAATGAAAATTGGAAAAACATTTAAATGTCAAAAAAAAAAGATTTTATGGAAACGCCAATTTATCAATATGGACTTCAATAAACCCAATAAAATAACAAAGTATCGTCATAACCAACAATTCTAATAACTATAATTACGTCGAAAGTTTCCCGAACTGTTACAAGAATGTGCCAAAGAGAAAATTAAGTTATTACCTACTTAGTGAAACTTCGTCCTTAAACTTTGGAACACTCATATCTAAACATGAAAAAGTGAATAAATAAGAATTAAATTAAATAAACATAAATATAAAAGGCCCGTAAATATCAAAGTGATTTTATGTGCGCTCAATACGACGTGTTTATTTTTAAATGAAAGCTCTTTTGATGTTTATTTCATTCAAACAATGTAAATTATTTTGTGGTTCGGTTATATTTATAGTTGATTTACAAAAACGTTCGAAATATTTTTTTGTGAAGTCGTATCTATCCTAAAAACAAAGTTTTAAATTGCAACAAAAAGAAATATAAACTTTTAAATGATTAGGTGAATTGTTTTTAAAGGATAATAACTTTATATTCTACCGTCGTAAATGCATTTTAAAATTACCGCAAATTAAAACAACAACTTTATAACTCAAGGAGTTCAGGTAACATAAAACTGATCATAAAGGTTTAAACTGCAACGTTCTTAGTAAATTAAATACTTAATTATAATTACTTACACTTTGCCGCCTTGACTTCGAAACTGTTGTATACACTGTTCAAAGCAACATAGTCAGTTCATACACACAAAAAAAAAACAAACAAAAAAAACTATTTTAAAACTTCACACTTTCGCAAAAAATTAACCAAAAATTCAAGTACAAAAAAAAAACGAAACAGTCATAAACTCTTTGGTAATTTTAAGTCACGTCGTTCTGGAACATTTTTCTTTTTTTGAAAATATTTTTTAAAGTTTCCGAGCGCGGGAATCTGCGAGTGCTACGGGCGCGTTCGCTCGCAACCGCAGTTAGTCGACAAATGAAATGAACGAGGAACGCTCCCCAGTTCGTCACTCTATCAAACGCTATCCCATCTTTTTTGCAACCGTTGCGTGTCAGTCAATTAAGGAAGATTACACTATTGAATGACCGTTTTAAAATCAGAACAATCAGAAGCCAACGGTCGTCCCATTCTTTTCGAATTTCGATTCCCTTTGCTGTCCCGTGGTTTAGCCAGGTTAAGTGTCCTCTTTGAAAGTCAACATTCTTTCATAAATAAGATTGCATTTCCTTACCGCAATGATTTCTCTTTTGGGTTTATTTTAGCTTGCACAAAAAGCTACAAAAGTGGGAATTCTCTGCGGGATTTAATTAAACAGGGGCGGTTTTAAGACGTTGTTTATTTTCATTCATTTATTCTAATAGAATTCATTGCATTCCACCTGTATATACTTTTAATTCTGTGTTCTTGATCTCTGTTTGTTGAACTTTGTTTTAGTCGTAAAATATCGCTTGTTATTTTTACTTTGTAAGTTTATTTGTTTCATTGTACTGTTTTAAAAATTTCATTATAGTTTTCACACTACATTTATAAAACTTTCGGAAACGATTTCTTTCGGTGAATGTTCTGAGAAGTTTCTGTAAAAAACTTTTTATAAGAAATACGTTTGGATACACTAACTCAGTTCGCAAATCCTGAGATATATTTTACCGTGAGCTTTGTAAAGCTGACTGTACATCCACCCTTAACAGACGTCACGTAAGGCCGCAATACTGTTAAGGGTGTGACAATACATGAAAATATATGATAAGTTAAAGGAAGTTGCTAAGACCTACAAGCCTAACAGTCCCTACGACTATAAGCCCTATAAGCCCTACAGCCCTAACTTATCGTATACCTAGTACGATAGATAAATATATAAATAAGTTCAGGATGTCTGTACCATGCGACCTAAAGTTACAGACGGATAGTAGACTGGATTTCCAGGTTCGGGAAATCTCACTGCCAGTCCCGCAGACTCACGAGACTGATCAGAGATGGCTAAAGGTGTCTTGACCACAGTGAGAGGTAATGAGAATATAAAATTCTTATCTGATTTATTGACAATATGTTACAGCTTATATATAACAACTTTTTAACACACACTATTATATAAATTATTTGTGTTCTATACGTGTGAGATGCAACCAAATCAATATTTTAACTGGGCCGTACGTGAGCCAGGCCGAGTGCTGAGTCAATGACCAAAGGTAACATTGAACACTGACCATAATTTCACCTGATTCCTTCTAAATAGTTTTAATCAAGTTTTAATCAAATAGTTTTGATTGAGCATTTATTTATTTTAAATAGAACGGCCGAAGCCAATTAAACTATTTAAACATATAATTTATTTGACAGTCATATGAACTTTTATTAGAGGAGGGGTCAACCCATTTTTTTTTTGGGTGGGAAATCATCAAATAACTTCTCCCGCTCTGGGCGGAGCGGGAGGGCGTGTGAGACTCTTACTGACTAAAACCCACCCGTGTTCCTTCGGTTGCCCTGTTGCCGGGGGCCACGATCTCCCTTTCGGTTTTCTTCGCAACCCCGGCTGGCATCGACCCTAGCAGACCCCGTCAATTTTGCTGACATCTCTTTGAAGCGCGCGTGGAACACAACGCGCCGTCGACCCGGGCCTGGTCCTTATCGGATGGTGAGCTACCCATTGCTCACCGTCCGCAAGCCCGCGCCTACGGTGGCCGGAAATCGGCTTGCGATTCCAGACGCCCTGGGCGTCTCCTTGGCACCGTATTTACTTCACTATGCACTTTTGATTCCTGTTTGTTGACCTTGCAAAATGCAAAGTGTTCTTGGTTTTTTCCATCTGGAAATTATCAGTAGCAACTCGGAATCAGGATTTGTGCGCGGTTGATGGCAATAGGATATCGCCTCAAGGGTCCAAGGGGTACATGGGACTTAAATAAATCTGGAGAAACGTGATTGTACTATACAATGTCACCCATGGGCATGTGCCTGCTCGCATTTTTCTGAATATTCATCAAAAATTATCGAAGAATACTTTAAAAGGGGGTCTAGCTTGACTTTTTTTCATACTATTTTTTTTTTTAATCTCCGTTTGTTTTTATGAGCTTACACGTGTTTTGTTTTGAAAAAAATATTTTAACCTCCGTTTTTTTTTTTTGCATTGTCGACAAATTTTAATAAAATAACTCATAAGCATTTACAAATAATAAACAGAATCCAAATCGAGGCAATAACATCGGAGATATGGCAAACGCTACTCAAAACATAAAAAGTTATTTTTCGAAAAACAATCACAAATATTCAGAAAAATACACATGCTACGTGCAACGGTACATTGAGCGACATTGTATAGGTACACCTCTGCCCAACCCTTCGGGCATTACAGGCATGATGTTATATGTTAGTTTTAATTACTTAACTAAAGGTTGGAGACAAGAAGGACGGCTTTACATTACGTGTGGAATTTATCAAGTTTGATTGGTTTTAACTTCTATGTGAATCTTCTCACCTTTGTGGAAACTACATGTCGTCATGGTGTAAGTAAGGCTTACTTTAGTTCGCTTTTTAATAATTCTGTCTGTATTAGTTGGGTCTAGAACCCTTCGTTGGTCTTAATTTCGTTTTGGAAGGTTCGTGCTTTTCCAGAAAGAGATATTATTATACAGGGTCAAATAAAATTAGCTAGCAAAACTCCGCAGATGTGATGAGTATCGATGTCTAAATACGATAAAAGAAAAAAATAAAGAAGTTTTGACGATATTTTTGTGCGGTCCACCACCGCTAATAGCCGCCATTACGTCTGTGAAGTTAACACAAAAAAAAATCAAGTAACTACACTACAAACTTAAGATTCGGTGACCAAAAAAAAAGTTTTTTTTTTCCTTTTTATCATCCTTACATATTGTAAAACAAAGTCCCCCGCTGCGTCTATCTATCTGAACGCGATAAACTTAAAAATTACCGAACGGATTTTCAAACTGTTTTCACCAATGGACGGAGTAATTCATGTGGAAGGTTTTAGTGTATAATTCATTAAGGTTTTTGTGTAAATTGGCCGAAATTTGACGATTATTGTTGAAGATGTCGGAAAAAATCATGCCGAGTGGGAACTTTAATGGCGTGCGCCGCGGAAATCGTAAAAGTTACATACAATTTATGTTCTACAGTATTGTTCATCTTAAAAAGTTTAACAAAAAGTCAGCGATGGCACATGTCTATCTTCTAAGGATGACCCACAATAACCATTTCTATCTTTCAGAATTTTTCTTTTCTAATTTCATTGTTTTTCCGAAGCTATTTTGACCGGTATTTTATTAACCCTTAACCAATAAACTGTGTTACTTAAATTGAGCATTTAATTTAGATTAAAATTTGCCTTTACATAATTTCATTTAAATGAATGGTTTAAAAGATATCACAAATTCAAAATTATGCGTAACAAAATAATTACGGTTGGAGCGCAGCGGTAGGAGTCAATAACCTTTTCCCGGACTTTTAGGTATGTAATCCCGGTACTGTCTGGTAGTACGTTACCGTGGGATATTTTCCGTGATGAACACGGGTGAAGCCGCGGGCAAAGGCTAGTGTTTAATAGATATGACTTAATGAAACCATCAGTAGTAAATAAGTGGTAACAGTAATAACTAGGTAAGTAGGTTAACTGAACAAGATTGCAACTATTTGTAACAGACAATGTTGTCATTCATACTTAGGTCATAAATATTGAGAGGATGAATGAAAGGCGACTAACAAAAGGTATTTACAAGGCAGATGTGAGTGGAAACGCCGGGAGGGGACGCCCCATATGGACATAATATAGTGATATTATTGGAGATGTTCTTAAAGACAGGTCATACTCGCAACCGGCGTGCGTGTATGACCAGATGTATGATCGTAAACAAAGCAAAAGGAGTATGTAAGGATCATAGGTGGCGTTCTGTAATTTCTGCCTATCCCCAGTGGAAGAAGGCGTGAGTTTATCACTTCTGTATTCGGGCCTATAAATTTTTTTTTTGGTTCCGCGTCCGAAGGGAGCTTAACGGAGGCCTATTAGTAAGCTTCCATTGTCCGTCCGTCCGTCTGTCTGTCTGTCAGCGGGCTGTATCTCATGGACCGTAATAGATAGAAAGTTGAAATTTTCACAGATTGTGTATTACTATTGCTGCTTTATAAAAAAAAAAAAAAAAAAAATTAAAGGACAAAAACGTGTTTTTACGATGGTACGGAACCCTTCGTCTGGAATCCAACTCGCGCTTGGCCTGTTTTTTTTCAATTAGCTTTAGCCTACAACTTGATCATATAGAAAGAGATAGTTAAACAAACAACGTGGAGTATTGTACATACAATGTAATTATTAACAAATTGCCTACTTCCTGAATTATCGGTAAGTACGTCCACTTCTGTTAGATACTTATAATTTTATTGAGAGCTTTTTATTTACATCCTGATGTTATACATACCTTTTTTTTTCTTGTTTGCTCCCCAAAAGTGTCCCCTATATTCAAAATTCAGTTATTTACGTTACACGTTCGTGTTTGGGTCATAGAAATACATATGTGTACCAAAATTCAACTTAATCGGTCAATTTTGCCATTCCGTTTTTGCCATTTGAGTTACGGAATCCTAAAAATAAGAAGACTTAAGTGCCTGCTACACGGCTGCCAACCGCGTCCTCGACAGAACTGACCTTGGTTGACGACAGGCAAAGCTGTTTGAAATTTGTTCGTCAGTCGGGACGCGGTTGGCGACCGTGTAGCAGGCACTTTAGCGGCGGAAGGCCTCCCACAAGATGGACCGATAACCTGGTGAAGGCCGCAAGAATACGCTGGATGCGTAGAATCGCTGGATGCAGTCCAGCAGTGGTCGTCTTTCACTGATATGACGATAAACTTAAACTCCAAACTTTAATTGCCTCGTTGACCCTCTGGTGAAGTGAGAGGACCTAAGTTTTATTCCCGGATAGTGTCATTGGGTTTTTGTTATTAGCAAATTCTAAGTAATTCTAAGTTGTTTGGGTTGACTGGCTAGTAGCTTTCCTTTTGCTATTTTATATTCTTGTAAGAAACAACAAAAACAGTGACACTCAGGGAGTGCCCACAGAAGTGAAAACCTGAAAAAAAATCGGCACCGCGGTAATCAATGCGTTGATGTCTTTTACTCCACGCACCGCGGTAATCAACGCGTTGAAGTCTTTTTAATGGTCAAAAGTTGGGGTCGTCACAGTGTCGCGAAATCAATGGTTTAGTCCAATTTCAAAAATTCCCAAAGCGCCTAAAGAAGTTTTACTTCAAAAATCTGGGTAATTCATGTTCACTCAAATGTCTCGCTGATGGTGGTGCACGTGTTGGATCATTAGGTTCCCTACAAAATGGTTGAGCTGAATGTTACTAATCCATGATGCGTCACGTTCGGGAACTGGCGCCGTCAGTTGGGACTGTTCATCTCATAACTGCCACGGCATTTTTTTTTTACCTTGGACATCGTTCTCACACGTATAATTTCAACTTGAATGCTGAAACAAATATTTTATGACAATTTTTTGATTTACGAGAGTTTCCATGGAGTTTCTCGCCAGTTCTTCTCCATATGTACCTACTACGCTTTGAAATAGGCAACCAGCTTCAACCTTCTGACAGATAGACTCCTTGACAATTCAAAAGTGCCTGTAGTTGGTTTAATTGAAACAAATGCTTTGAGTGTGAGTTTGAATCTGGTAAAATGAGAATTATTGAATTTAATTAAAATAAACTTGTTAAACCCTATCGGAAATGCCTTTGATTTGATGTCTTGTGCCAAAAGTTTTGTTGATGCCGACTTCCGAAACTAGTTAAAGATAACGAATCTACTTTTTGTAGGTATAACTAGTAATTTCCGATCAAACTGGTTAACATCCTTTGAGTTGCAATAATTTTGACTGTGGTTATAAACCAATCAAAATTTAGATTAAAATGGAGTTGTTATTATATCTGCCTATAAATCCATGCAACGTTACAAGAGACTACCAGCGCCCCGCAGTTTCACCCGCATAAGTCTCGATCCCGTGTAAATATCAGTTAGTCCAGGTTATAAACTATCTGTGTGCCAAATTTCAGCTAAATCCGTTCAGTAGTTTTTGCGTGAAAGAGTAATAAACATCCATCCATCCTCACAAACTTTCGCATTTATAATATTATTATTAAATATCTTTGACATATCTGGGGACCCTGGGATCCCGGACCTTTGGAAGGCGTGCGTAGGACCGAAGCCAACTCGCAGAGGCCTGTTAGAAGTTTTTAATGAAATGAGGCACCAACCGACGATTATCCCTGTATGTACTATGCAAGTGCACCCAAGGACAAACCCCATGATCAATGTTTTATATTTACACGGATAAAATGACAGGGTTATTATTATTGTGTTGTCGCAGCATATGCTGAGATAGGAGCCTTTTGGCCTCGTACAGGACTTTCTGTTATTTTTTTTTAAATTTGTTTTTTAATTTTTTATTAATGTTTTAATGAGTGTGTTTTAGTTTAATTTGTGATGTCCTGTGCGAGTCCCAATAAATACTTTTTCTTTCTTTCTTTCTTTCTCCTTATTATTATTATATCGCCGCCCCCCCCCCCAGAAAAAACGCGTAAGTATAAAAATTGAGATGATGTATTTTGAACTATAATACATAACAAATATGGATTAACATCAAAATCGCCGCAATAGCACTTAAGTACGCGTTTATTCTGCGGTGCGGTAATATAATATAATATAGTAGGAAGTAGGATTAGTGGCATATATAGGGGCCTATGCTGGCCGTACTGTAGTGACGATGTGCAACCACTCACTATTTATTTATGTTCTGTGTTCGTAAGTATAGATCTGTTTTGTTTTAAAAAACATTATTCGAGTTATCTTACCTTTTTGTATGAACGTGTTTCTATGATAAATAAACCAATTTTTTTCTAAAATACAACAGAAGTGGATATATTTAGTAACCTGTTCCGCTTTACTATTTCTAAAGGGTCTTTAAAAAAAAACTCTGAAAGAAATCGACACGTGTTTCACCTCTCAACGAGGCATCCTCAGGATGACGATTGACTTGTCGCGAACTCGAACACGGCGTACTGCCACACCAAGCGCTGAGCGCTCAGCGTTTACAACTATCTATTTTTTTCTTTCTATGTATGGATAGCGTGCGAAATCTTTCAGACGTATACTGTCCGATTTCACTCGATTTAACCACATTCGCTACCGGGTATGTCCATCGCAGGCGATTCGAGGCTGACTGAACATATGAAAAGGAGCGTCGGGTCACAAACACAAAAAACAATTGCTGTCATGTTCCTCATTCCCCAAAGGGCATATTGAAAAGTGTTGGTAGCATTTCACACCCAGTTAACCGATGACGAAATTAAATCCCATGTGATAGGGGCAAGCCCGATGCCATTTCAAGTTAAAAATTAATCGATTCCCGAGTCGGGGCAAATGTTAATGACTTTTTCCATATGGAATTTTTCAGTAGCACCCCGGAGTCTGGACTTGTGCCCGGTTCATGGTAATAAGCTTGCCCCCTATTACATGGTAGTTAAAAACAAAGGTAACTGGCGAAATGTGAGTGTACTATAGATACACCTCTGTTTAACCCGTCGGGCATTACAGGCGTGATGTTATGTTAAGTAATTAATTACAAAAAAAAAAACAACTATTTAATTTAATTTTAATTTATTGTCGTTTATTTATTTCAATTCATTTACAATTATTTATTTCAATTTTAATTCATTTTCAATTATTTATTTCAGATTATATTAATTTACATTCAATTATTTATTTCATATTATGTTACCTAATTGTATTAATTTTATCTCGTCATTACTAACATAGTTTTAAGAGAATGTAGTAGGTACTAACAAAATATGGACAAACATAGTCGGAATAAAATGAATTTTATTTTATTTTATTTATTATTTATTTTATAAAACTTTGGATTGATTACAACCAAGTCTGACAACCAGTCTTACCAAGGGGTATCGTATTACCCAGTCATTGGCTTGTAGAGTTTAGATAGGTAGTCGCTCCATATAAAATACTGCTACTCAGCTGCATCCGGTCAGAAACAAAATGAAAGAAAATTTAAAAGTCATATTAAAAGTACACTTTCTAAATAAGCATATTAAAAATTAGAGGACTATATCGATAATAATACTAATAATACTATAAGATAATAATGCTTGGAAACATGCTGGTCCTACTCCTTAGAATAATCTAGAATCTACAAAATCAAACTGGTTGCTAATTTAGTTGTATATTTTTTATTTTTTATTACATGACATCGATTTTACATAGTGATTACTTCCTCACACACTGGCTTATTAATTGTAAAAATAATAATTATAATTATAATTGCCTTTTTGGCGTAGCGGTGAGGCACACACTATTGTTGTTAAAACATTATTTCACCGTTGATTTTGATTTATTTAATTTTTTTTTGAAAAATAGTCTACTTTTCTAATGTTTGTAAATATGTATCTATTATATATAAAAAATAATATATATATATATATATATATATAAAATAATATAATAATATATATAAAAAATATTGTAAAACATTTTTAAAGAGTAACGGTGGAGTTCTTGCCCATTCTTCTCCATACGAAAACTACCTTTTGGAAGGGGCGACTAGAATAAATTCTATTTTTTGTAAATTTTGACGTTCAAGAGTGCCTTTTAAGTGCCTGTTTGAAATAAATTATTTTACTTTTTCTTTGGCAGACTGAAAGCCGATCCTAATTAACTTGGAAAAGGCTGGGCAGATGATGATGGATTGATTGCAATTAAAGAATAACTACATTTCTTTTTTTATAAATCCTCGTTCCACTCAGCGACAAATGTCCCGCGATTTATGTCGTAATGTCGCGTGACGACTGATGTTGCTGTAAATAGCCATTCCACGCTTGACATGAATGTGGACGAAAAGATCCTCAAAACAAGTCCCGTGGAGCCGTGGAGAGATATTGCCGGCAATGCCGACATCGCTGGACATTTCTTGTCTTGTCTAGAGAGGCATAAATAGCCACCATAAGATAACGTTACACGACAGACTCAAAAATATGTACCTATACATCAACAAGGATTGATTTGATTCTCTACAATTTGTGTTCCATAATACTGTACCAATGTATAGCTATATATGTATCAATGTATACAAATGTGTAATATATTTTATGCGTATACATTAAAACAATATTATGGAAAAAAAAATTTTTTGAGACTAACTGTAGCTGACTCCCTTAACCATGTTAACCGCCACAAGGAAATCATAATTGCTAATTTGCAGGTACTTGGTAACATTTATTTTCTTCAGGCGAAATTTAACGGTGTACATAACGAACTATCAGTTAACGTTTAGGTAAATACTTAAGATCGGCTATCAGTCTTAATATCTATTGACAGCTGTGTCATAAATGATAAGTGTTTGTAATTATATCTTGTTAGTAAAGTTATTGTTAGAAGTAGTTATAGTTACCTACATAATTATATTTAAACGTCGCTTCTAGCTAGGTACCTACATAGTAACCATGTAGTATAAATTATATTAGCACGAGTAGGTTTGTAAAGCCCAGATTAATTAATATTTAGTGCCTGCCACCTGTTGATATTTCCTTCCAAGAACTCGTCCTTTTTTTCAATGCAATATTAGACAATTATTCTCTTAGTGTAGAGTAGGTTACACCTATTAAGGAAACAAAAGGCAGTTTTCCCTAGATTTTTGATAAAGGTACTATACCACTGAGTGCGGGGATGCCTCGGCGACCGCAACTAGAGACTGTCTCAATACTTTCCATATAAACCAACTTTGACAGTGAGCGTCACCGTTTACTCATGGAAACTGACGGTCCGTGACAATTCTGACAATGCCAGAGACAGCCAAAAATTGTGCGGGCATGAATATTATTAAGTTATCAATTTTTTTTTTCGAGATTTTTATAAAATAGACCGTCTGGCGTTTCTTCTCTTATCGATTCCGAGCTCTATGGTACATACGATGCCATCTGAGCCAACACATAGTTCGACTTCTACCCAAATGTACCTCACGTATGCGTGAACCGCGAAATCAATTTCCTCATAAATATTGACCCGGCCGACACGAACCGACAAACCAGTGACCCGTCTCACATTTTTCTAACAAACGCACATCGCATCAACAACATCGAAATCAATTTATATCAACAACATTCACCAACATATCATAACTTAAATAAATTATCACGTGTTTTATTAAATATTAATAAAACACGTGATATATGTCTCAATAACAGTAATCCAATTAATATTTTCATTTATATCTTCATAATAATCATAATGAAGTGACGAAGTAATTTCGGAGTTAATAAAAATCTGTAGTTTGTTACTTTTATGGCCCATAACTGATGCAGAAGTGCTATAAACTTTTTAGTGCTTATGCAACTTTTTTCTGTCAAAAGGTCTTTAAAGTTATTTTCATCATAATCTTTATTAATATTTTTAAGGTGGGTTTAAAAGATGCATCCTATATATTACTAGCTTCCACCAGCGGCTTCGCCTGCATGATATCTTTATAAATTATAGCCTATGTTACTTTTAGTGATAATATAGTATTCTACTGGTGAAAGAATTTTTACAATCGCTCCAGGAGTTTTTGAGTTACTTCATTACAAATAAAAATATAAACATACAAAACGACAAAATTTTTCTTTATAATATTATTGTATTCATATTTGTATGTTTGTTTCCCTATTAAATATTATGTTTCCTCAAACGGCCCTAAAGAGGCTTAAAATTTTCTATCCGAAGATTAAAACATTCTTACAAGAATAAAGTTTCTCTTCTCTACATATACCTAAAAATATTCAAACTTCAAAAGTCATTTATTCAAACTAGGCTGAGAATCAGCACTTTTCAAACGTCAAAAATTACATAAAACAGCCCCCCAAAAACCCTTCACCACTTCCTAGTGCTTTAGCTGGGAAGAAGAAGTGGCGCAACAAACTCCCCAGCAGCACAGCTGTCTGTTCAGTTGGAAAAACTTGATTCTATACAATAGTAGGTAGCTATTAATGAAATACCGACGTGAGAAATGTATGGGCCCATAAACTATTAGTTATCTAGCTTACTCGTCCATATGATGCGTCCTAAGAGATGCACGTATTCCGTCAAAAGAAAGCCGTTGCTATCAATTTTTTTTCCGTTTTCCTTTTGAAATGTCAAAGACAGCAATCGTGCTCGTGACCATAGAAAGAATTTGTAGATCTTACGGGAATCTCTTGCATGAGACTTTTATTTTGAGGAGTTTGTATTGAACGAAGTTCTTTAGCGCACGTTTATACTCTGCAAACTTGGCAAATGACATACCGTAACATTTTGACGGTTACGAAATTTTTAGGGTTCCGTATCTTCAAAAAGAAAAACGGAGCCATTATAAATAAATAATAAATAAATAAATAAATTCATTTATTTCAGGTCAATAACACCCATAGACAAACATAAATTAAGAAATAAGATCAATAGAATAAAATACAATAAAATCAAACATCAATGACTACTTATGGGATTACTCGTGTGTCTGTCTGTCTGTCAGTCAATTAGCTCCGAATTTAATGGACCGATTAATTTGAAATTTAGTATAAAATAAACAAATTTAAAAATATTTAAGAAAATTTATGAAAATAGACACCATTACCCGAAACTAATGAGCCAATATCTTTGAAAAAAATACAGAAAATGGTTCTTTACTCATAGATTACAGAAAAACCTATTAGAAGTCTATGGTCTTAAAATAGCATAGTAAATCTCTTAATATTGTGCATACAAACTTACATTTGCTGTTGGAATGTATGGGAAAACATATATTTAACAATGTTAAGTTTGTATTTGGGATAAATTCATCTCAAATACGGAACCCTTCATTGTGCGTGGTCCGACACGCACTTGGCGATTTTTATTTAGTCTCATACGTTGTTAATTTATTTCATTGTGCCCTGTTATTAAATCTATACTATTAATAATAAAATTGAAAAGTTTTTTTGTTTGATAGTGTGAACGCGCTCATCTCTGGAACTTCCAGTCGGATAAGAAATATTATTTTTGCATTTGATAGCCCAATTCTTGAGGAAGGATATAAGCCATTTAAAATCACGCTAGGACCCTTAAGAGCCAAGTAAACAGAAAAAAAAATGTCAGAAATAACGGTAAGAGATAATTAAGTAATAGGGCAATCGTTGCGATGCGACGGGGAAAGTCGGGGTTACAAGAAATATTACTTGGACGAAGTCGCGGGCAGAAGCTATTCATTAGGACGGAAACCATTCAGTTATCTTTTAAAAAGTGAAGGCACGTGAACATATTTATTGCATATTTATTTGTTAACATGTAAAACACTAGTTAGTAGGCATGCATTAAAATTTCATGACACAGTATTAAGACATGCGCTCTATAAAGGCACTGCGAATGTTTACATATCAAATGATTAAATTACATAATATAATATTGATTGTAATTATAACTATTCATTACATTTTATTACTAATAAATCGTTATTATTAATTCGTTCATTTATTTTAGTTATTATAGGTAAGCATAATAGTATAGTAACATAGTAAAGTAATTTATTATTATTTTCACATATCATTTTTTTTTTCTTTTTCGTTTTTATTCGTAAGAAGTTGGCAGAATCGTCCCTGCGCTGTTTTGCTGGATTCGCTTTCTCCTCTACCTATCGTTATTTCTCCTAAGTTTATTTTGTTTATATGTAGGTATGTATCTATGTATTAGTATTTATTCTTTTCCAGTTATCTATCAATTATGTTGCACCTGCCATGTTTTGTCTCTGCATCACTCTAATGCTGCGGCCGCATCTGCGTCTATCGTGACGAAGCAATGCATGCCGAAGTTTTATATGTTTTCTCGCTAAAAAGTTATCACGCTAATGCGGTGGTCACATTAGCGTTAGCGCGCTAAATCCCTTTTATGTTCCCGGGCGATAAGTGCTACGCAGCCCGAACTATCGCGACGATCGATAGCCGATAATGGTTGGTCACATCTGCGTCGGTACACGCAGATATCACTGTGCGAAGCTTCGTCACGATAAACGCAAATGCGGCCGCAGCATAAGGTCGACTGGTGGAAAATGCCTCGGGTATAAAATCCGCCTTTGTACAGTATTTTTTTACTTGTGCATAAAGTTTTCATTAAAATATATATATATATATTTATACAGGTGTCACATGACACCTCTCAACTTTTTTTTCTACTATTTCGACCATTGAACAGACGCTGCTATAGTAGATACAGAGATAATAAACCCACACAATCAAAACCCCTCTAATTCATGGAATCATCGAACAAAAAGGGAGTCCTTTGAACTCAGAAATTAATTAATCTCTTGAACGATGTATCTCAGTACTCAGTAGCTATGAAATAGTTAACCGGGTAGTAAGGAAGATAAATCTTTCGGAAAAGATTATCTTGCAGACAAATGTGTGCGAAAACATTATGTGATGACCTTTATAACCTTTTGAAGTCTTGTGAACGACATGTGGGCGTGCAGGCAGACGACCGATTAACATCAGTCCGAGAGTAAGTCGGTGAGAATAGAACGAAAGATAACTACCATACATACATAACGCTTACACACACACACCACACCTTCATCACAAAATACACGCACACCCCATCTACATCACAAAACAAAAACACATACTAACACTTTACACACTTAGTATAGGTTGACATTCGTTTGCACCTTATTGTAACAGACTGTACTACAATTTTTTGTAATAAATAACATTAAAAATGGTTAAATTGTTATAACATCCTGTATTCTTGAAGGGTTAGGTACAGGTGTACATACACCCACATCACGCCAGTTTTGTTTTAGTCCCATGGAATAGGGAACGAGTCTAACGCCATCAACCAGAAACGCGCACAAGTCCAGACTGCCATAAATAGGTACAGGTTGGAACGCAGACACATATGATAAGATTATCCAGAAAGTTAGCAAAGGTAGTATTTCGATACGCAGTTACCTAAGTATAATCATAATTATGACTTGTAGAAGCTCTACTGGCTCCTGCACACAGCAATTCTACGAAAACTTCATAGCAATAATCCTAACGGCGTCGGGTCGCGCCTGTCTGTGGGATCTTTAAACCTTTGCCTTCAAAACAAATGATTAACTTTGTCCAAGACTATCCCTTCGAGACAGTTTTTGTATTTAGAACTTCATTCCGACAAAGGTATGAAGTTCGTAATACAACATTGACAACTAAGAATCAGGTTTAACGTCAGTTTTTGTAATTAGAACTTTATCTTTGCCGGAATAAGATTCGAAATTCAAAAATGGTTTGTTGTTTAATAAACTTTGTTTTGTAACAAGGACAAGAAAGTTCCAATGAAAGTACAAACATTGCCTATTCGATTTCACCAAAAAGTCTGCCCGAATGCAGCTTACTCGCCTAAGCTCGAAACATTTATTTCGCATGATTATAAAACTCCGTACTGAAAAAAGCACGAATGATATCAAAGGCAACGGCCGCTATAGGTAATATGCTTTATAAGTAGTTAAATCTTCAAAATAAATCGACTGTGGCCTACGCGTTTATATGCCACGACAAAACCAACAGCTTCAAATAAAGTGCGTGGGTTTTCCGAGTTGGTGGATTTTATTTAGAGGTTCTATGCAGCTTACATGGACTGTGCCTATAAATGCGTGGGTTTAGGATCCTTTCATAAGTTAAAAGTGTTCGGGTAGATTATGATGCAGGGTGTGACGTCATTATCATTCTGAACATGTTTGAAAGAGACTCACGTAGGTCGACATACATATCGTACCTCGGTAAGCTCTTCATGGAGCCGTTTGATTAGCAGTCTTTGACTAAAATTGACCCGAAATAAAGTCACGCAGCTGTGAGGTTTTGAAGTTTTTTTGTCTGCCTTAAACTGGATAAATTTTTTTTCTTTTCCTACGCTAGAGTTTCAAAGCGAACCTTTCTTCCGAACTAAGCAGTCATCAACGTTGATATCTATTCCTATCAACTTTAGTCTGACTAGTGTTCCTACAAACTTTGATGATTTGCTAGTTTTGTATCCTCGAGCTTGTATAGTTTGTGCCGTTACAAGAGAAGAAGACGAGGAAAACCATGTATTTAATCGTACTCCATTAAACCTATTGAAATTTTCAAAAAATATAATGGCCACTAATAAATTAAATGTGCCTCTTTTTGTAAGCTCAAAATAATTCCCATTTTGATGTCTCTTAAATATTTAATTGCCAAATAACTGCGACCAACTTGGACGTAGCGCTCGCCAGCCGACGCTGCGGCACCATTCGCTTCACTCGCTAGTTTGTCACCTTACCTAACCCATTTGGTCGGAGAGCCCTAGGCTAAGTTAGTGTGGCCAACTTTGAGAAAAGCCCAGAAAGTCAAAAATGCGTTCATCATTAGAAGACCAAATAGTTTTTAGTGGATCATTAATTAAAAAATCATAATCATAGGTGGATAAATACATATATTAACCGACTTAAAAAAAAGGAGGAGGTTCTCAGTTCGTCGGATTTTTTTAAAATGTTTGTACCCTGATAACTCGAAGACGGCTGAACCGATTTGAAAAATTATTTTTTTGTTTGAAAGGGTATACTTTCAAGTTGGTTCCATTGTTATTTGGTAACAATCTGATGATGGAATCTTGGAGAAATCGAGAGAACTCTTCAAATATTATAGGCACACGTATAGCGATTTGGGTATTTTTATAATAACTCGTGCATTTGCTCTCGAAAACCACCATTTGGTAAAGTGGAACTGATGAATTACAAACCAATCCACAAAAAAGTGTTTTTTTTTTAACCAAAAATACAACCGACTTCCAAACTACAAAGTGAAAAATAACTTTAATTTCGGAAGTCGGTGGCAAAAACTTAAATACTGATGCAAAGAAGAATAGATAATATAATCATGATAGATAAATACATAGAATAGATATAATCATACGTTAAATATACATGAGATATAGTCAGTTATCTATCATTTACTTTTTATTCGTAAGAAATAAAAGGCTTTTTTTAATTTTTTATTGTTATTTAATGTATTATTAAAAATGTATACCTACCTAAATCATTGGAAGATCAATAAGTTTTTAGAGACGACTCAAATAAATATTTCCAATGATGAAATATGTCTAAAAGTTTTCTTAGCGACTACAAGACATTTTTAGACGCCTTCTTCTTCCAGTGCAATAAATATCTTCCAGGAAATACTTACTAAAACTACTGAATATTTTTCCCAAGAAATAAAAAAGACAAAAAAAAAAACTACATTAGAGTTCACCGTATCGTTTAACGAGTAGTTAGAGAACCAATAAATCTTTTCCAGCATACGTGAAAGTTCTAAATTGGTCTGAAAAAGTTAAGCGACTCGATAAATCCGTTTAATGGGGTTAAAAACTGCCACTTGCCCACTTCAGATGGCGCTGATCTTCAGCGTCTTATAATTTGACAGCTAGCCATACATTTTTTGTAAACAAGCGACTTTTTTTCGCATAATTAATTATTGAGCCCATTTACGCAGCTGTTTACTGCAAAAATACAGGGCCCCATGTATTTGCCAAAGATGTTGTAAGAAGAAAACTGTGCTAGAAAGCTCTCCGAAAAAATTGGAATCCGATATTTCGTCGAGACAATGTGCTATCGTTTAAGCCTTTAATGGGAGAAAGTGGTTTATAGGTGATGATCCCAAGAGAACTAAGTTTCTTTTCATTACACACAGGCACTTGTGATGCGATATTGTGTAAATTATAGTAAAGTATGCGTGTGTTCATATTATCATATTAGATCAGTGTTAGAAGTGCTATCTCTAAGGTTTTTCAGTGAGGAAGACCAAACCCGAGTTGGTTTTCAACTCTGATCAGATTGGTTCTAACGTATGCCTCCAGTCTTTAACAAAATACGAACTTAAAGTCAACAAACACAAAATAACCTATAAATTATAAAACGTTCATAATTTATTGATGTTTCCATTAAAGCTGCTTTTTACCAGTGGTAGACGGTTCCCCAGTCCTTACCTCGTCTATTAATAGTGCTACACTCCAAGTCTCATACATATTTATCTAGTTTTCGTATAATTTGTGATCGACACAAAAGTAAACAAACACAACAATGGCGGCTTATAAAGACGTACAACTGTGCTGCCATCTGCTATGAGCCTTCAGTTTTTAACCTCATTGCACGTTCGAGAATGACTCGGTTATTTGAAAACAGGAAGATTTCTAGAAAAAAAATTCTATCATATCGGTAAATGACCGTCACAGAACATAACCACTATGAATAGTAGAACTTAGTACCCACCTAAATTCTATGGTAGCACTGTTGTGTTGTGAGTGAAAAGTGCCATATCACAAACAGATTGGTAATCGTATTGAGCGATTAAAACCTAAGGGCTCCTTTCCCACCGATTCCCGGCAATTAACGAGAAGCGAGTACAGTACACAAGGGCGGCACTTTCAAGGGGGCCCCCTTGAAAGTGCAACTTAGAAATCTCCTTATTGAACACATTGCTCAATATATAAAATTAATGCAAACGTTTGCATTAATTCGTTTCCATTTATTTTCAAACCGCTTAGGGCCGGTTTTTCAATCGCCAGTTAATTTTTATCCGACGAATAAGTTTGTCATTTTGACAGTTTTTGTTTGGACAATCTGTCAAAACGTTACACATCCACATTTATTCTTCAGGTAAAAGTTATCTAATTATTGAAAACTCGGCCCTTAGATACATAATCTCTAAGAGGGTATTCCCCTGTTATCTAAAGAACCCTTCATTGTGCATGGTCCGACACGCACATGGCCGGTTTTTTTTATCCACTTCCATAACAACTTAACCAACATCAAATTCTTCTCTAAAAACCTAGTAGGGTAAAGAGGGCGGGGCATTGTCAGTTTTGCACGCGGGCGGTAAAGCGCCCAGCGGCGGGCCTGCATATACCAATCTTGAGTTTCTCAGCGAGAGTTCTGCCCGCCAAGCGAACGTCGCTGAGCGAGTACCCTCTTGTCGTTGTAACAAAACAGAACCGCGAATGGTGGAACGGTGTGAACAGCCAGCGATCAACTATTCATATATGTATCTCTTTTACTTCCACGGGTTCGATAATCTTTTGTACGTTTCTTGAGCGAGAAGATCGTTGATAGCTAGTCGCTTCCTCGCCGGTGGTGGGACTGGTGCCTTATTGCCTCCTACCTGTGTTACTGCCTCCTCTGTATCCCAGCAGTTGGAACGTCAGTCAAATTATGCTTTATTGTTACTGGAGTGAATACAAGAATTTATATAATACCATCTCCTTTAAGATCCCACTACACGTTGGGTGACACACAAATCAAACGGCAAATCACCCAAAAAGGCCCAATATACGTTGGCCGAGCGACAAGCTCGCAACTGGAGGCTATACAGCTACTTCAAAATAATGTGAATGTCCACGAAATAGTCGCGGTAACTAAAACTGGTACGGTTTATCAACTCTTGAGAACTTTATTAAATTAATGTAATCTACTTCATTACTTGCAACCACTTATAGAGCAAGTTTAATGTAATTTCGACTTTCCTAATTTATGGGGTCAAACTATGAACAATAAGAATGAAGCGACGCATGAAATTTTATGACCGATGCATGAAGCACATGTGCGTAGCACTCAAGTTGAAATGACAAGCGCTGAAAGCGTCTTAGTCGCAAAATGTTATATTTTGTTTGTTATAAGAATGTTCATTATGCAGATATCTGTAAACTAACTAACGCCGCCATCTTGTTGTTTTAATACATTTCAAGTAACATTTTACAAAACAATTGCACAAATTGTTACCATTTTTTTTCTGGATGGGAAATTATCAAATAACTTCTCTCGCTCTGGGCGGAGCGGGAGAGCGTGTCAGACTCTTACTGACTAAAACCCACAGGCAGCGGAGTTAAGCCCCGGCGTTTCGCCTCCTCGAGCCACTCCCAAATATGCGCGAGGACTTTTGCCTCCAGATCCCATGGCGGTAATCCGGCAAGGAGGCTCGCCGCCTCACAGGAGGCAGATGGCCATGACCCTCTGGGACCCGTTCAACCAGCAGACTGGCCGCCGCCTCAATTAACGCGCACACGGGTGCCCCGAAAAGGGCCATGGACCGCACGAACCGCGCGTGAGCCTCCGGCAAGAGGCATTTGAACCCCAGATTGGGCAGGAGCCGCTTCAAGGCAGCCCTGGCCCGCTCTAGTCTGGGAGCCAAACGTTGGAATTACGTCACGAAGTTCCACCGGCTGTCAAGGACGAGTCCCAAATACTTCATCATCGTCTCGACGCCGAAGTATGTGCCCCCCTGTCAACGTTATTCGATCGCCAAAAGATCTTTGTAGCAGTGTAAAAACGTGTGTTAAACTTCACTAAGGTTGGAACTATCTGTCTCATAGACACCTTGTCGTGTATTGACGCGGAAGTGACATTTAACCCTAGGGTGATAAAGCAATTACGATGCCAAATATACGTAATTATCTACTATTATAATACGATGACCTCAAAGTCTTTTGACGGGACATTTACTATCAACACAAACGAGCTTTGTAGATAACTAAATAACAATAGTTATGGCTCGTTAACAAAATATGCGTCAAACCCTGGCCCTTATATAAGACAAATAAGATTACATCCTAATCGAATTTACTCCTAGATTTCTCTTTCCAGAGAAACGGGCACAAAGCGCCATAGAAACAAACCCAAAGTGAAAAACAATGTAGAAATTATGTACCTAGTAGGTAATAGATATTATAAAATATTTTATTTTCCATCTCAGTAAAGCTATGTATAGTCATTACACGTTATTCCCTTGAATGTCTCCACAACTTATTGCCTAACGACTCAGGAAACCAGCCAAATGTACTGGAAGTTAACAACACGTGACAACTTTATTGTTAAGCCCTCCGAATTACATTCAGTAAACGAAAAAAGTTTCAATTTGCGACAGCACCTACTAAACAACAGCTGTTCAATAAACATCAGCTTTTCATCTCGCGTTTTATTTGCGCCCTTTTACAAAACATCATTGGAATTTTGTACAATTTCATATTTTTACAGTCCATTCGGTTGATACGAGACACGTAAACTGCATTCCGAAAATGAGTTAAGCTTTAGTACCTTACACAAAGTCGTAAGGTTGGTGAAACTTATAAGTTTAATAATATGTTAGGCTAGGCGATAAAAGCCTAACAAGATGGATGCCCATACATAACGATGAAAGGATTTTTTTATTAGTAATAAAGATAAATATTCCTAAATACGTGCACACTCCACATTGCAAAGGCCCCTTGTGTTTTTCCATGCAAAAAGATATTGCGTTCCGTAACTATTTTTTCCAGTATAAGTTCTAAATACTATCTAGTTACCTAGTAGGACACCTATAGGGATTAAGGCCCATTTTTTTTTCGCTCCTTCAAGTAGGTTATTAAAATTAGATACGTACTTTTTTTTTCTTTTTTTACGTAATCAAAAGATTACGACGATACTTTGAGTTAAAATGTGCCATGACTTCACTTGGAGATTTTATACTTACTACAACCCCGACTCCCCAAGTTTAATACGTTTTATCTAAGTATTTTTTTTTATTAATACTTTATAGCAAAAAAATACATGTCTAATATTTTTTTATTATCTGGCTGACGGAATAAATAGATTTTTCATCCCTATTATATTTGTCCCTAGGGTCTACGTGTATCCGTTTATTTTGGAGTTTTCGATTTGTACACAATCATGTAACACCTCCAATTTTCTAATTCCCAAAGAGGCTGTTGAAACTTTTTTTATTTTACGCTAGCTTTTGCCCACGGCTTTGCCTGCGTGAAGATCGGAAATTATCTCGCAGCTCATAGTCCACCCATGTGCCAAATTTCATCCAAATCCGTTTAATCGTTTCAGCTTAAAAGCATAAATAAATCACTTTAGTATTTATAATATTTGTTAGGATTTTGTTTGGCACAATGAGAATTCTAGGGTTTGTAAATGTGTATTCATTTCATAGAGGACGAAGGCGGCCATATAATTAAATGAGTAAAACTTTACGAATAATAATTTATTCGTAAAATAAACTAAAAGAATCTGTAATCAAGTTTGCATTTTTAGCAGACTATTATTGATATCTTACCGAGGTACTTCGTTCGCTCCAATAAACACATATTAGTTTTAGTTCCTGGTTCAATCATACCTTCTACTTATTTCACTTACTCTCCACCTTCCCCCTCCCCCTTTCCGTTTCCTTCATTTCTCTCCTCCTATTCTCTTTCTCTTTATTTCCTCTCTTCTTCTCCTTTCACGTCGTACTTATTCTGAGTTACTTATTTGATTTAGTTATAACATTAATTAATAGTTAGTGAAAAATTTCCAGTACCTTTCCCTTCTTTCTTTTTCCGTACATGAGGACCAAATTTTGAATCTAGAAATTGTAACCGCCCAGCACTACAAGCTTTTAAGATACGTATGGAATTCGCCATGACACCTCAATATAGATTTGACAGTGCAACTGACACCATTATCTTATCAGCATGTACGTAGGTGCCTATCAAATTAACATATGAGCCGGCCAGAACGGTGATAAGTGATAACACATATTTGCCAACCACTTGTCGGTTTTCACTTACCTGGTTAAAACGTTTGCTTTGTTCCCATTTCTTCGTCATGTCCGCTCGGGAAAGAACAATGGCTGATTGGAGACCGGGGTTGATGAACGCTCTTGTTTAATTCATCTTTTGATAATCCTATCAGAAGTAGTCTCCATTACAGAAGGTAATGTGTGTGGGTCAGCGCTGGGGCTCTGTCTCGCATGGGGTCGCAGCATTATGCTGAGCGATATTTTCCCCCAATTTGTTATTTACGTGTCTTTTTTATCTTTCTCTACGTTATGTTTAAAGAAAACGTATTTTCTTTATTTTTTCTTTATATTTCAAATACTGGGTTTTTGTAGACTGTCTTCTCAACTTTTGACTTCTCATACCAAATCTGAAACAAATCTGCCGGGGTTGCGAAGAAGTCCGAAAGGGAGATGTTGGACCCTGGCAACATGGCAACTAAAGGAACACGGATAGGTTTTAGTCAGTAAGAGTCTGACACGCCCTCCCGCTCGGCCCAGAGCGGGAGAAGTTATTTGATAATTTCGCACAGAAAAAAAAAGGCTCATACCAAATAAAAAACAAACATAGCGCTGCAAAAAATACAGTGAAGCATGCTAAAACTACACCTCCGCTCTGTGCATACACGCTCACACCATCAACCATTTACAATCAAACTACACCTCAATAAGTATACACATGTTTACGATACCGGCCTCACGTCACTGTCGACAGCGCTCTGTCTTGGTTTTTTTTTTGGTTTGAAACTTCAGGGTCAATATTATAGTGAGCATAGTCACTCTTACGTCATCAAAGTTAATTTATACGAAGCTGATGAAGTTTTGAATATTATCCTACTAATCCTACTACATAATATTAATATTTTAATATAATATTATAAATGCAAAATTCTAAATATTTTATTTCACATAAACCTACATGGGCACTTATGAAATTTCAGAAGGTGCACGGTTCCAATTGGTAATTTCTTGTGGAGAAGAGCCGGCAGGAAACTACATGGATCCAGATAGAAAAACCCAATCAAACTCTGCCTGACCCTCGAATTGAACCCAGGGCCTCATGCTCAGCAGTAGCGACCACTAGACTAATGAGGCAGTCAGTCCTATCTAAAAAGTACATAATAATATCTTCAATTTTACCCACCAGTGGGCCGTTACCACTAACCAGTTTTTCCAGCAAAAAATCATTTCGGAACTACCTAAACACAAAAACTAACGCTTAAGGGCACGTTAAACCACAGGTCAATAATCACATTAGTAGACAACTGTATGTCAATCAGTATACGGCAGCTATAGTATCAAATAGAGTTCCGCAAAGTAAAGAAAATAAAGCTTTTGAAGTCATCACGAGGTATTTAAAAGTGAATTAACCGAGATTTTTCGAAACTTTTTATTTATAAACCTCACATGGGATAACCATAACCTAAAAGCAGACAATGCCTTGCATATTCAATATGACAATGCCTTCAGGGCGCTGCTGAGGCTTCCACGGTACTGTAGTGCGTCAGGTATGTTCGCTGATGGGCACACTGACGACTACTTTGCGATAATGCGGAAGAAAGTTGCCTTAGTAATATCCCGAATGAGGGGCAACAGCATTCTGAAGGATTTTGCAGAGGGGCTGGATGGGCCTACAATCGGGCAAAGCTTGTTAAACCTTCCTGAGATTATGATTTTCTTTTTCTTTCTTTTTGTGTTCCTGCATGTTACTAATATAGTTTTTAAGTAAGATGTAATACTAACACCCTATGGGCCTTGATGCCTGAAAATAAAATATTTTTATTTTTATTCTTTATTATTCGATGTTGCCTATACAGTGTATACCTTGTCCCATGACGCGATTGGGAGCACTGTGCTGCCAGTCGCCATTTTGAACTCTACATGTATTGAAACTATGCTTGACAAGCAATAGTGCCAACATGACGGCAAGGGAGAAGCAATAGTGAACGGTCCGTAGGTAGTTCTTTCTGAATTTATTTTAAGTTTTGACAGCATCGAGTAATGTCACTTGACAGTTGTCTTAAAGTCTCAGGGCTAGTTACTGGCCTACTTCTACTCGTAATATAAATTCAAGCCGCTTTTGGTGTCTGACTGTCTGACTGTGTTATTTTTCTAAACTGCGCAACGGATTTTGATACGGTTTTTACTTAATACTAAATTTACATTTAGCAAAAAAGCATTGAAGTTTTGTAAGTCGTAAAAACCGTGCGAAAAAGCGTTGGGTCGATAAATGGCAGCCTCTGTAATACTCCAACGATCTAAGACTATGCATTACTATTCATGTTAATTTATTTATTTTATTTTATTAATTTTAGGAAAACTTACAGCTAATACATTTTAATATCTAGTACAATGTGTAAACGATGGCCAATTACAATTACAACATTAACAAATACGCGAAAACAGCAACGTAAGACATACGCAAATGCGAATATGCGAATTATCTGAAGGTCGAAAATGACAATAATAAAGAGAAGATATATATATATATTTAATGGTTATACATCGAAAAAGCAATTGGTCAAACTTTTCGTCACTTCTTTAACGCTACTACCAGTAAATAAAAAAGAAATGTAAAAATGATAAATGATAATAATTGATAATCCTCTAATCCTACCTTAGCTTTTGGTACGAATCCTTCTGTCCACGATTCAACTCACACTTGACCGATTCTCTGTTGATTATAAGTACATAGGTAAGTAATGGTAGGTATGTGTCGAGAGCGACATCAAGTTAATGAGTACCATTCATCAGAGGTATATTCATGTTCGCACTATTTTGTTAAAGAAATTGTATTGGAGGTCAATGTCCTAATGACAGATGACTGTTGACGTGTATTGTGTGTATTGTGTGGTGCTAATAGAAGTATGTTTATTTTTGTGGTTATAATTTCGAAATAAGTAAATTAGGTATTTTTCTTGTGCGTAGGATCACAGATGAATACAGATTGTTCACTCCGCAATTTAGGTATGAAGCTATAAATTGGTACGCAGCGGGTTCGACTTGTCGAATTCAGTGGGCGTAACGTAATCAGAAGATATATGAGTTACGCGATAGATAGAGAGGCAACTTCTACGTGGATATAACTGTAGGTAATTAGCGCTGTGCGACCTGAATCGCACTTTATTGTGTCGCAGCAAGAGTCGCTTTTTATTTAAATGATTTTGCGGAGGGAACCATCTGTACTAATCCATGGTAGGGCCAAGATAATTATGAAGACTAATGTGAGAGTATCTTTTGCTAAGCGTGTCGATGGCAATCTAACTTGAGTCAGCCCAGAATTTGGCTTCGAGTTTTATACCTTTAGTAGCGTCCATCAGTAAAGTCAACGTGCAGGCAACAGGGCACGCTGGACACGATATTAAAACGCAGATACATGCCAGTGATCTTGATTGGTTAGCTTGCGTATTCTGTACTGAGCTCACGCAACGCGTCGTACGTCCAGCCAGTAATAGGACTCGCCCATAAAGGAGCGCTGTCCCAAATTAGTGAATTTATTATACAAAAAAAGTATTTTAATATTATAACACGTATATCAAAAGATCAATAATTAAATTATCTTTAAAATGGTGAAAGTTTCAGAAAAATATGCTTGATGGATTTTGCGTGATTCCCAGTTTAGACATAACTTTACAAATTAATTTCACTATTTAATTTAAAATTAATCTAAAATATTCATATATTAAGTTCTTAAAAAAATTCTCTAATTTAACATATATTTTTTCCAAATCGTTAACACTACTCGTTTAGACGTAATCTTCAGTATAAAATCATTAAAGAGTAGTAGGTTATTGTTGCCTTAAGTACCCTATTGTTTATGGAACAGCACCATATTTACACTCCAGGGCGGAGTCATCTCACGGTGGAGCATACGGTGGAGGTCTGCCCAGCTAGGGCGAAGCATCGCCGTGTCCTCGTGGAGGCGATCGGCGGCGGTGATCTCTCGCGTCCGGCCCTGGTTCAGGCCATGGTACGGAGCGAGAGGAAATGGGAGGCCGTCACCTCCTTCTGCGAAGTGGTAATGCTCGCGAAGGAGGAGGCGAAGCGCGTGAGGGAGAGGCAAATTTCGCGCCCTCACGCCCCTCACCGCCGCAAAAGGAGACGCCCAGGGCGTCGGGAATCGCGAGGCGATTTCCGGCCACCGTAGGGGCGGGCTTGCGGACGGTGAGCAATGGGTAGCTCACCGTCCGATAAGGACCAGGCCCGGGTCGACGGCGCGTTGTGTTCCACGCGCGCCTCAAAGAGATGTCAGCAGATTTGAAGGGGTCCACTAGGGCCGATGCCTGCCGGGGTTGCGAAGAAAACTGAGAGGGAGATCGTGGCCCCCGGCAACAGGGCAACCGAAGGAACACGGGTGGGTTTTAGTCAGTAAGAGTCTGACACGCCCTCCCGCTCCGCCTAGAGCGGGAGAAGTTATTTGATGATTTCCCACCCAAAAAAAAAAGGGCGGCGTCATCTGTGAATCTCCAGCTGAGCAGTAAGAGTACCTAACTAATGCCACCATAGTGAAAAGATTAAGCAGTGTCAGCCAGTGCTGGATTTTTAAATAAACTGCATCCCATAAACTTTTTGCCAAAATACCCAACTTGGGTAACACAGCTCAAAAGCTCTCAAAGAAATCCAATAAATTATAACATACTTTACATAATCACAGTAAACTACATTTGACTTTTTCCTATATAACTCTTAGGGATGCCGACAGGAGATCGGGATTTACGAAGTTTCCCGATTATAAATCAAACGGTTTGGTTTATTAATCATTCAGGTGGAAAATGGAGGTATTTTCCATTTTCGTCTCCCCTAACCGCTCTGTATAAGTTTGTCACGTGAAAAATTGGATTAAAACATTTTCTGAAAGCCTACATTTTCCAAAATTTTCCTTAAACAATATTTGCGTCTTCTTTTTCAATTATAAGACATACGCACATTAATAGGTACTTAAACTCGCCAGAGGAGGAAGAGGATAGAGTTTTGGCTAGGAGCGTTGCCAGGTGGGTATAGAAGATCGCAGGAAAAATCCGAATGGGACTCACACAGACCAAAAGCATGGCACAAAAGGGAGAAGGCATATCACTCAACAGTGATGGGTGGAACACGACTGCAGATGATGATGATGCTGGAACTCGCCAGAACAGATTCCTTTTTATTATTACCCTACTGCGGCGGAGCTGACTATGATTTTGACCGGTATGTATATGTTCATTAACAGATGGACTCATAACTTCTAAACTCCTGATCATAATTTGACAAATGAGGTATTGTTGGCGCCAATTTGGCGTCCTCTAGGCTCTAGAGGAAATAAAAGTCATTATATATATATATATATTTAATATATTCAATTATTTATATATATATATATATTTTTTATAATTGTACCATTTTGGGTATCAAATGAAAGGACTTAACGAGCACATTACAAATATGTAAATATATCGTATAGTCTAAGTAAATAAATATGTTTAAATTGTTCAAAATAAGCAAAAGTGAGACTGTGCTACGTACGGCGCGACTGTAAAATTAATACCTATAATACAATAAAACCTAAACAAAAAATAATTAAGGCTTTTCTGCAAATACTTTAACTACGAAATTCTTACCCCATAATAATTTAAATAAAAAGTTCTAAAACTAAAACTCGCCTACTGAAAAATCACGCTCTAAAAAGTAGGAAACAAGGAAATATTTCAGACATAAATTAAGACAAAAAAATTAAGAAAAATATTATATTTAGATTATTGATAGTACGAAATGGTCAAGATAAAGCCGTGGTCGCATGCCTGTGTATACCTACAAAATTATAATGGCATACGACAACGGCCTTATCTTGACCATTTTGTTCTATCAATTAGAATTATAATCTAAATATAATATTTTGCGTTAAAGCTCTTGCACTTGGAAAATGCAAAAACAAAATTTTAAAATTAAGTCATTCTTTTCTTATTTATTACCCTTACAAGTTTTCAATACAAAATGTTATATTTCATCACACCCTTTCTGAATACCAATGAGATTCCATTTGAACATTGTGGTATTTCTTACGCTTTTGTTTTCAAATAATTGATTGAATTCAGACTTTTCGGCTACATTTTCATTGTTTTGATCGTAAATTAGTACAACTACTGTCGTTAAATAAAAATGTATAGAAACTAAAATCCAAACGTTTGACCTTCGTGCCTAGGGTATAAAATTTACGACACTTATTTGGTCTTATTTGTGTGGCGTGGATATAATAGGAGAGTAGTAAACTTGTAAAGAATAAGCCAGAATCGAACATCGTAAAAACTCTACAAAATAAATCTTGTATTGAATTGAAAAACATTGCCTTTCGTACACAATAATACAGGGTGGTAGGGTTATATGATTCTGAACCCCGATGATGATGTAATGAATCCATGGTAACAGTTTTCGCGTCGATGTCCCTGCCACCCTGTAAACAAGGTATTTTTGAAGGCACAGATGAAGTAAAAATCTAAAGTAATGATAAAGCTGAATAGTTTGTATTTGATCTGTTTCATCTTTCTTCCCGCTGTCCAGCAAATCTTTCCTCTCGCTTTCCTGCAATCTATGGAATGGGAAATGTGTGGGCGTCATTTCGTGAAAGGGACGGAAGTGTATTACAGGAAGCCGGGGAAACGCGCGCTATTTGATTTGGCTAATGAGCGCGCGCGGTGCTAGAATCGGCCCTCAGAAACGACCTTGACGGGCCCCACCCCTTTAATGTTGCTTATTACCTTAATGTTTCTTATTACCAAGGTGAGATATCAAATGTCATATGCGACTACTGTAAAGGGCTTGCTACACGGCTGCCAGCCACGTTCCCGACTGAGGTGACCTTGGTTGGCGCCTGGCTGTTTGAAATTTGGTCGTAAACCACCAGCTCCACGGTTGTAAACCACCAAGGTCACCTCTGTTGGGACGCGGTTGGCAGCCGTGTAGCAAGCCCTTAAGGCTTTTATTTGTTTGTTTGTTTGAACGCGCTAAAGTCTGGAACTACTTTTTGTATTTGATAGCCAAATTCTTAAGGAAGGTAACAGGCTATTTAACATCACGCTACGACCCTTAGGAGCCAAGTAACATGACAAAAAGTCGTACAGAACGCCAAGCGAAAACGAAATAATAGCGCGAACGGGGAATGCGATTTGACGAGGTGGATCGGGGGCCGAAATTGTACGCGGACAAAGTCGTGGGCAGAAGCTAGTGAATGATATGTCAAAACTTAAATTCGTCTAAAGCAGCATCTGCTAGTGTCACAACGTATCTACTGCCTAAGTACTTCATCATCAGGTAGGCTGCATCATCAGCTGCCTAGCCTTTTCCTAACTATGTTGGGGTCGTCTTCCAGTCGTATGGTTTCACGGCTAAAGATGACTCATATCCTGTCCTGTGTGCTATTAAAAATAGACATAGATATATTTAGTAACATATTCCGCATAACTATTCCTAAAGAGTCATAAAAAACCCTGTAAAAAATCGAGACGTGTTTCACCTCTCAACGAGATATCCTCAGGATGACGATTGACTTATCGCGAACCCGAATACGGCTTATTGCCACACTGAGCACCAGACGCATAGAACTCGGCATGGCAACACGTCGTTTTCGGGTTCGTAATTGTTTTCGTTTTTTGTTAGTTTGTTTTTTTTTTTTTGTCAGTGTGGACCATGGTTGTCTGTTAAATAAACAAATAAAAAATAATGGATTTCCGCAAGGTCACGCCTGAATCTATTAACTATCTGTATGCAATGTTTCAGTACTGGCTTTAAAATTCCCCAAGCTCTCAGAAGCATGAAATGAAGTACAATAATGTTGTTATATTAATCAAAGCATGAGTAGATTTTTGAACATTCGAGAGTGTTGCCACCCATTTTCCTAAAAAATCCCAAATTTTTATGTATTAGGACACGAGGTAGTGTCGAAATCTTCGATTTTAGTGCTATTTTATATAATAACCTTTTCTTACAATTTTATTACTTTACCCTTATCTTTACTGTAACACATCAAAATATGCGAGTCTATGCTAAACTTAGGATAAGACTTATGGGTTGACCCGAGAATTTGGCGCTTCCCTAGATTTTATTCGCTATAAAAGCTTTATTGGATTTTATTTGTTGTCAACTTTTAATATTTTACTATGTTAAGGCCTTCTAAAGATTTGGTTCAACGAAGTATTCTATATCTCTTCACAGTTCTTTCTCCTTAATATAATAAAAAATAAATAGGTACAAATAATTCTTAAATAGACTTCTGCCCGTTTTCACCTTCACTAAGTGACACTTAAAAGAATTCCTAAATAAAAGTGTACTGTTAAATTTTCAACGCTAGGCTCAGCGCTGAGAGTTGAAAATCCAACAATGCACTTTTATTTAGGGATTCATTTAAGTGTCACTTAGTTGACGGTAAAAACTGGCATTCGTATATAAGTCGCCCGCAGTAAAAACAAACTCCACAGGTGCGGGTTCATGGACGGCTCAGATCTACGGTGCGTATGCAGCTTCTCTCCACAGACAATGGCCCACCTTCTATCTTGCAACGCATGCCCTATCATCTACACCCGTGAGGACCTAACGGCTGCGTCAGCAAAATGTATTCACTTTGCTATATTTTTGGCTAAACTTTGAATTATTTTAGGCGGCGTCGCCCGTGTTGAAATTATCCCATAGGAAAGAACTACTGAGATAAGAATCCTTTGTCCTAACCTAGGTCATGGTCTACCCATGTGCTAAATTTCATACAAATTCGTTCAGCTGTTTTAGCGTGAAAGCGTAACAAACAAATAAACAAGGAAACTCACTTTCGCATTTATAATATTGGTTAGGATATATATATCCTATCATAGTTAGTATTAAGAAATACTGGAGTAGATTCTTACACTAAAATACTTTTTTATTTCTCATAATTGAAAAGTAGTGTTCGTTTGATCCGAGTAGCGGGTGGAAGACGCTGCTTCCCACCCTTGGGCGGGAAAGACTCATAGTAATTGCTTCCCTCTCTAGGGCGGGAATGAATTAAAAAAATAGAACTAAATTTTGATTAGATAGTTGTCTACGAATGTTACATAATTAAGAAAAACACCGATTAAAATATAAAAAATGCTGTCGTCTTGGAGTATATAAACAGCCAGTGTGAATTTAAAAAATAGCTATTAAGCGGACCGGCCCGTGGCGGTGACGCGGTGTGTACCATATTTTAAATTTTGAATTTGTATACTCATGATAATATTATCAATAATATTTTAGAAAAACTACTATTTATTACTTTCCTTATAATCGAAATGCAAAGTAGAGTGTTTTACACGGGTAAAAGTCATCAATTCTTTTCGACCCTTGTATAAAAATCTACAATTCAAATTTAGTTCTAACAGTTTTATCAAGTTATTTCCTTCGCGTCAAAGTTCAACATTGCTAAACTCACATTTTTCGCAACTATGCTTTTACCAAGAGTTTATTGACCCCAACCTCTAGGGAATATTACAGAAAACGAATGAAATAGTAACAAGATTTTATTTTTGTTGAATAAAAAAAAACTGGGATAGCTTTTCCCACAAAGAGTTAACTTAAAATAGTTATCTTTAAGAAAAGACTCAGCTTTTTGGCAAAAAAAAAGCAAATCACCTCACTTTTGTACGTGTAGTTGGAGGTTCCAAAGAGATTCAATAACAGGCTTCAAGTTGAGCTTAGCCCCGCTCGAAAAGTAAAAACTATTGAAACGTTGGAAAATAATATTCTATTTTGTGTCATAATTTAAGATTTTAAAAATGGAAATATTATAAAAAAACATCTATCGTACAATTAAAGGTTGACTGGTAGAAAACGCCTCAGGCATTAAGCCCGCTTTTGTACAATATTTTTTTACTTGTGCATAAAGTTTTAATAAATAAATAAAGATGGAACCAAATAAAGTTGGCGAAGATACCGATTCAAAGGCGATCAATTATCATTGGAAGCTTTGTTTCACCCGCTGCAGAGGAAAAGCTCCTCCCTTCATGGTTCCCTGGTCCGTGCGAGTCTCATCCAGGTCGTCCCCGCGACCTTTTGTAGGTCGTTCACCCACCTAGCTGTGGGTCTGCCAATGCTGCTTCTACTGTCTCTCGGTCTTCCTTATTCCGTTCAAAAGGCGACTGCCATCTAAAGGGTATTTCTCAGATGTTCTCCCTCCTCTGACATAGAAAAAGTCATTGTATCCCGTCGCAAGTCAGTACACAATCCCATGAAAGAAGTACGCCATCTTTTTCTTATCATGTGGTTAGAGACTAACCTGATTTCAGAGTTTTAAAGCCGCCCATGGGCTGACTTGGCTTCATATGCTGTGGAGAAATATATCTCTCAGGCATGCCCGTTTCCACAATATGTTTTCCTCGTTTTTGGAGCAAGTGATAATTATACAATACGCATATGAATCCGAAAAATCAGAAGTGCGTGCCTTGGGTTCGAACTCGAGACCTATGACTTGGCAGTGTGTCGGTATGACTTGGAAGTATGCCATGAAACTGAAGTATATATACTTATATCCTAGACTTCTGATTTTCATGGCAGTGCGTACTAAAATTACTAAAGAGACAAAAAATTCGCGCCCGAGAAATCTCTATCAGTGAGAAACACCCTAAAGATGCGTGCTTCACCTCAAAGAATTAGATGATGCGTTGCCATTCCCAAAAAAACAGGCCAAGTACAACTCGACTCGCACACGAAGGGTTTCGTACCACCGTACAATATTTAGGAAATTAATGAAAATACTAAATGAAGAATATTATTATTCTTCATCTTAAATTTAAAAAATCACAAAGATAAATTTGTCTTTCATAATGATACTATGAATTACAAATTAATTTATTTATTGCAGTTGCAACGAATCATCGATGTTTAAATAAAATACCTTATGAATAGGCGTTTTTAGTATTTGTTGATCATAATATACAGTATATGGTACACCTGTATTTAATTTTTATTATTTGTTGTTATAGCGGCAACAGAAATACATAATTTATGAAATTTTCAACTGTCGACCTATTACGGTTCATGAGATACAGCTCGCTGACAGACAGACGGACAGCGAAGGCTTAGTAATAGGATTCCGTTTGGCACCCTTTGAGTACGGAACCCTAAAACTGACAAAGCAATGCTATTTGACTGCATAAGTAGATAATGATAGCATTATTTCCACGGACAAGCTCTTACTGAGATCTCTACAAATTTCTAAGCAAAGTCACACTATTTAGACTACTTATTTATTATACACTAGTTGATACTGTTATCTAACTAACTTAAGATATTAGTAACTGTAACAAGGTTACAAGGATTTGCTTAGCTTTTAGGATTCAAGTTTCTATCTCAAGATAGAGTTTATATTTAGCAGTCTTGCTTAGCTTAGAATCCTTCAAATGATGGTTAAGATCTTAAATGGCATAAGTGTTTATTAAAATAATATAAGTACTCTATTTGTAAAAGTTACCAGTCAAAGGCTATTGCATTTTACACCCACAAAAAACCGGGTTTGGCCAGCCCGTAGGATGCTATGTGTCATATAAAATATACGATAAAGATTTTTGCATTTCGTTGCGACCCGCCCAAATGTATGCTAGCTAGCCTTAATAACGTAATACATTTGAATGAAACACACGTCGCCATTAACTTCTTCAATCTGGCGTGGTCCATCAAAAACCTCAATTACCATAAGAATGGCGGTCTCCAGTTTCTCCACAGATACTTTAGGAACACAGCAACGAAAGAGCTTTTATGGAATTACTTTACAACGCTTTAACAAAAAAGGACAGATCAAAGAGAAATGTTTAAATAAAGAATTGTGTTGGGACGATAAAGCCAATGAGGTTCGAAGCTCAAAATCCTGACCTTATCATTAGAAGTTGCCAGTGTTCGCATGTACCTTGAATAATTTTATTCTTGTGAAAAAGTCCCTTCATTCCCAGCTAGCGACCTTGACCCTGCAACATACAGTTTTTACGACTTGACAATGACATCGACAATTCTATTCTATATCTAAGTTAAATATCTATTAATATTTTATAGACCTTCCAGAATAAATGCTCTAAATGATAGTTAAAACCGCATCGAAAGCCATTGTAGACTTCTGAAGATCTAAGCGGTCACACTGACAGGCAAGAGATGTGACTTTTATTTATAGTATGTATAGATTCTTGTGAAAAAAAAACCTTATTCCCAAAAAAACCTTTGAGAAATAACACCGTACTATGTAACATATCTGAAAGAAAATCAAAAGGTATATCGAGCGAGAAAAACAGTAGTTTTTATTTAGGGTCGCGCATTGTTTGTTGAGCAAAAGTGGACGTAAGATCGGGATGGTAGTCCCCGGAGAAAAAGGCAGAAGTGAAGAGTAATTGTAGTGATATTCCCATGTCCCTGAGGTTTTTATTAGGGTCGATAATAGCAAGCCTATGAACCTGACAACAAAATAAAATACACAACAAAATATTTATTTTCAACTCTATTGCGACTCAGTATTTTCCAATAGAAAAACACTTTAGAATCAAATGTACGCTTTCAAAGACGGCTTATTGGCTATTCATCTTGATTATCTTCCCTGAACTGACCTGGGCCAAACTCGCAAGGTTATTAAATTTATTCCTTCAGTTTTCATTACATTTTTTTCCCCAGATGGTCAGTTTGTAATCCCTCTTTTACTTATTCAATCCATCTCGAAATAATGCTTCATACACTCCTCCCGGGACTCTATTTTAGCTATCCATCATACAGTCAAGGCATATTCAAATTATTATACTAACAAAACTTGGTGTAAGGTAGCATTATAATATTCATGTCTGTCCTTAACAATAATGTTCAAGATAAGATAAAGTTTCAGTTGTGCAAAATAATTTAAAAGCTTGACTATCTACAGTGTGTTCATTATAACTTGTAGATACGTCATGGGATTGGTAGTACTGTTCTGTCAGTCGCCATATTGAACTCTATTAGTATTGACTAAGACTGCAAAATTCAGTGCTACCAATCGCGTCACAGGCCAAATTATAATGAACGCACTGTAGAGGGCATCATGAATGACTGACTGACATTCTGAAGTTTCTTATGTACCCATGTAGATTTATATGAATTAGAATAATTTGAATTTGATATCCCATCACATAAACAAATATTTCACGTAGGTGCCGTTCAGATACTGAAAATATAAAAAATGCTATTTAAAACATGGACGAAACAAGCCGATTAAAACAAAAAAATATCTGCATCGGAACGAGCGAGTTAAAAGTAGCCCAGACAAAACATTCCTGAACAAGTGTTCATCAGTTTCCGAGTAACGCGCAGGAAAACGGACATTGCTCTTTTATTTATGAATGAATGATATTATTTTATCCACGAGGATATTCCGCATACAATTTACGCGAACCGTGTAAGATAAGAGCATGCGGGCGTATTTGTCATTTAATTATATTTAAAAAGTTTTTATCAAAAGCAATGGCCTTGCGATTCGACATTGATTCTTTTAATCGTATGATAAGTGTACCATTTTATGTGAATTTTTACTTCCTTCCTTCCTTAACTTGAATGAATCATGGTCTAAATTAAATCAAAGAAAATTTAAAACTCATATTAAAAGTACACTTTGTAAACTATCATATTACAAATTAGAGGATTATATCCAAGATAAGTATGCTTGGTAACACGCTGGTCCTGCTCCATAGGATAATCTAGAATCTAGACAAAATCAAGCATGTTGCTAATTTAATTGCGTAATTTATTGTTTTATGGTAGACTGACATAGATTTTACATTCTGACTTACTCATTGTTAAATTTTAGGAAAATCGTCTACTTTTACAATGTTTGTAAATATGTGAGCACCGTGTATTTATCACATAATTAATTTATCTGTCATTGTTTCATTTTTAGGGTTCCATACCTCAAAAGGAAAAAAACGGAACCGTTATAGGATCACTCGTGTGACTGTCTGTTCGTCTGTCACAGCCAATTTACTCCAAACCTAATAAACCGATTAAGTTGAAATTTGGTACAAGTATATATTTCTGTGACCCAAATACGGACATGTAACGTAAATAAATGAATTTTGAATATGGGGGTTTATTTTGGGGGGCAAACAAGAAAATTTAAAAAAAAGTTCTGCAAACTATACCGTGTGACATATCAAATGAAAGGACTTGTTGCGAAAATCTCAAATATATGTGTTTCGTAATTTTAAAATAAACACTTTTAAAAATATTTAAGAAAAGAGATGAAAATTTACCATACCCCCCTTATCTTCGAAACTACTAAGCCAAAAATTTTGAAAAAAATACAGAGTATGATTCTTTACCCATAGATTACAAGAAAACCTATAAGAAGTCTATGGTCTTAAAATAACATGGTAAATCCTTCAATATTGTGCTTACAAACTTTGCAGTTGGAATGTATGGGAGAACATGTTTTTCGACTACTATGTTAAGTTTGTATTTGAAATAAATTCATCCCAACTACGGAACCCTACATTGTGCGTGGTTCGACACGCACTTAGCCGGTTTTAATTCTTTTTACCTATTGTGGTATAGTAATTTTATTCTAGGTGCATCGTCTTAACATATAATTATTAAACTAATGTAGGTATCTAGACAAAATATTGTAAAACATTTTAAAAGAGTAGGTGGAGTTTCTTGCCCATTCTTCTCCGCAAAATACGCGCTTTGTCGTGGAGTTGCGGATACCAGCCCGTATTGGCCCGTAACTGGCTGTCATGTTCTTCCCGAGTCAACCTGTCTATTTAGCGTAACTCATTGTCACAAACCTATGAACAAAAGGGTACTTAGTGATTGAATAGTTTGTGGATCTTTTTTTGGATACTAGTTATAATACACATGTTAATAATAAGTACCTATATATATACTTATTCCTGATTCGATCCATTCGCGTCATTAGTCACCGGTACTTATAAAAGAGGAGTTCTCAATGTGGCACCGGTGACTGGTTGTATAGAACTCGGTTGTCATGATGCGTAGGAATAAGGAAAATGTCATAATGAAAGTTTCGAGCATTAATGTGGATATGGATATAAGAGTAGGGGACCAAAGAAACGATGGATGGACTGTGTGGCAGATGATAGTTATGGCTAGAAAGGAGATGACCACTGAGATGACACTAATAGAGAAGTATGGAAGTAGAAGACTTATGCGCTGACCCCAAATAAATTAGACAAGAAAATAATGACGATGTGATTCAACAAAATGAGCGAAGACAAATGTTTGGTATTCAATTCGAAACTAATCCATGATTTTATTAAAGCTCATACCAATAAAGCTACCACTAAAAGTAACAAATATGTTTATCGAACCCTTATTTACAATAGTTACCGAAACAAACTCGTAGCTACGGTACATAAAACAAGTTATCAAGCAGTTTTCAAGTTCTTAGTACCTCAAATTCTGTCCTAAATAAATATGTTTAGGTTATTATAGTAAATTGGTTCTAATTCTTGTCTTAATTTCAAACACGAACCCTAAACCCATATGTAGGTAAATACAGTAAAGGGCAAAAGTATATACCACATCCTTAAAAATTATCACACATTTTTGATACGTATTTTGCGTCGCAATGTCATTATCGCAAAATGACGTTCAGCCATATTCTTTACATTTTAGACTGAATAAAAAGTGTGACACTGACAGATTCCGATACTATTTTTTTTTTTAAGATTTATATTTCATAATAGTTTTAGCAATTGTCTGCTCAGCCTCAAAATGATGTGTCCTGACTGGTTATAACTCAATTCAATTTTATTTAATCAAGTAAACATGACTTTTTGTTATTAAACTTATACTATGTTAGTAATTAAGATAATTTTATCTACATCCTAAACAAACAAATTCCTGTACAATATACATAGCGGCAGTACTGTCCGATGCTTCACCGCGACTGCACCATTCCATGGGAAATGGCGCAGTAGCAATTCACGTACGGACAGTCCAGCCTGCTTGAAATTAGAGCCGGGATACTGTTGTTGCCGCCCCACACTCCACGCACCAGAGACGCACAGCGCTTACGTATTGTAGCAAAGAAACAATCCACATGTGCGTACGCGAAAATCCCTGATGCGCTGCAGTAGTGGGGCAGCCTCAATAGCACCCTGAACGCGTTGTTGTATTGCGCGCGGAGGTAGTAGTAAAATGTAGTACAGTACGCTCTGAAAAGTGGAATTTTAACGGTTACTGAACAACGACCAGACCTACGAGCCAGCATGTTCGCTTTAACCGACAAGGCCCTCCGCGCCCGTTCTATATCGTTATCGTCCCTGGGATCAGGCGTAAGTATGTGGCCAAGATATTTAATCTTGTGTGCCCTCTCTAATATGTAGCATTCCATTAAGGTAAACTGGAGATACATAAACAGGATACTTACCTCTGGCCCCAAAGACCATAAATTCAATTTTTTTATTGGAAATTAAGCCATGTGAGTACGAGCCACAGAATACTCCTCACTAATGGCCACAAGCTTTCTGAGGCCACAGACTGACGCACTCAACAACATCATGTCGTCTGCGTAGCTAATAATTATTAACGCAGACTGGACGCTGCTGAGCCTACCAATCAACCCATTGACATATAGGTTAAAGAACATTGGTGAGCTCAAACCCCCTGTCTCACCCCGCACTCCAACCCATACGGATCAGATAAAGCCCCAGCCCATCGCACATTGTTGACCTGGTTTCTATACCAAAATGTTAAAATGTTGATTATTTCTGGTGGAACATGCGCTTTTTGAAGTTTATCCCATAGGATATCATAAGAAACCAGGTCAAATGCTTTGGACAAGTCCAAGATGCAGGCGTAAAGAGGAATGCTGCGGTCAGTGTAGTATGTGACAACTTGCTTAAAAAACAACACAGCGCTTTCCGTTGATAGTCCAGGTCTGAACCCGAACTGGTTATTATGAGGTGTTATATACTTATTTAATTATCAATGAAGCATGCCATCAAATATCTTAAATATAACAGTTGCTAATGAGATAGGCCTATAGTTATTTCTATCAGCAAGATCGCCAGATTTATTTTCCGCTATGGGCACTACCAAAGTCCGTATCATCCCCCCAGGCATATAACCCTGTGTCACGCGAAAACAAGGGACTTAGGGATGAATTTAAAAACTGTCGAAGATATAAAAGGCTAGATTGTATATACTCAAAATCAATCTGCCTAGCCTTTTCCCAATTATGTTGGGGTCGGCTTCCAGTCTAACCAGATGCAGCTGAATACCAGTATTTTACATGGAGCGACTGCCTAATCAGACCTCCACGACCCTCTAACTTGGTAATACGATACCCCTCGGTAAGACTGGTTTTCAGACTTTCGAGCTTCTGACAACCCGTAACGACTGTCAAAGATCCACGGATGGCAGTCAGGACAAACGGCTTTGCGTGCTTTCCGAGGTATGGAGGAGTCTCGGTATGTAAATATGGTTACCCATCCACGGACCAACCCTGGTAAGCGTACCTTACCCGGATGGATCAATCCGAGCAGCTGTTATTACTTAGACACGAAGACCTACCTACCTACCCATATACCTACGGTAAACTCAAAAATGATTAACACCGTAATGGAATGCGTTTACCGATGACTTCACGTTTGATATCTCACAATTTTAGTGCATACATACGTTAACAGAAACCGTGCTCTTCTGTTTGAGTAACAAAATCTCAAAATGTTACATACATACATACACTCACGCCTTCTTCCCATGGGGGTAGGCAGAAACTACAGAACGCCACCTGCTACGATCCCTCACATACAAAATTTTACATATACATTTAAATTATTTTTAATCCAATAGCGGTGTGGGTCGATTTCATTTTTGTAAGTATATTTGCCCATCTTCTTCTTCTCGTGTGGTTAGTGACTAACCTGGTATCAGAGTTTTAAAGCTGCCCGTGTGCCTCTGACTTGGCTTCACATGCCGTCGAAAAATATCTCTCATCCACCGGTTTCCTCACAATGTTTTCCTTCACCGCTTTTGAAGCAAGTGATTATTATACAATACGCACATGAATCCGAAAAGTCAGAGGTGCGTGCCTTGGGTTCGAACTCAAGACCTATGACTTGGCAGTCCAACGGTCACACCACTAGGCTATCACTGCTGACTATTGCCCATAACTAGGTGTACATGGGTTGGCATCATCATTCTCATTTCTGCCGAAAGACGTCTACTGCTAGACCTAGGCCTCTACCAAAGACCGCCACTTCGACCGGTTCTGTGCTTCCCTCATCCAGTGGATTCCTGCGGCCTTCATCAGGTCATCGGTCCATCTTGTAGAAGGCCTTCCAACGCGTGGGAGCGTTCCAACATCAATCTAATTGCAAGTCTGGTGAGAGCTAATCCGTCTGCGAAGTTTTACCACATCTGGATCATTTTTATGACTATTACGCGTACATAAAATGTTAATGGTGATACCTGTTGGAACAAATTGCGTTACAAGTGTAACTATGTATATCTAAAACAACATGTGGAGATAACGTGGTTCATTAAAAGTTGATAAAACTATTCATATATATATATTTTAGTGATGAGTAATTTATACCGGTTCTTGTTATTAACAACACTTTTATGTTTCTTTTATAATTTTTTTGACTGTCTAGTTGATCTAGCAAGCGCTATTGCTGAGCATGACGTCCTGAGTTAAATTCTCGGGTCGGACAAAGTGCGACCCGAGAATTATGTTTATCCTTAGTGTCAAGTATTGTACCCCGGGTTACACCACAAATCACTAAATACGTTTAGCGCTAAACGAATTTAAAACATCACTCTGTTTCTGTCAATCAGTTGAAAATGACAGAGACAGAATGATATTTTAAATAGTGTGTCGAAACTTCGGAGTTTATAGGAAAACGGTTAATAATACTCGGAAGACGGCAGATGTCCAGCTGAGCCTTTCCCTAAACAAATATTTTACTGGTTTAAGTGTCTCAAACTGTTACAAAGTTTCTCTAATCGCTTTAAGTTAAATTGTTTCTGAGAGATATCATGCAAGTGTACAACTACTTGATTAATCAATCTACCAAGTCGAGGAGAATTGTATTTTCTTAACAATATTCTGAAACTAGGGATATTATAGTGAAACGAGCCTCTCGATTAAAACCATTTATTCTAACTTAAATAATTTATTCTTTCTCATTTCCTTTGTCCATAAATAAAATAATTGCCAACTATTCTTGGATACCAATTTCTGTTTTTGAAGTGAAACCTTCTTTAGGTGCGTTGGGCATTTTTGAGATGGGACTAAACCATTGATTTCGCGACACCATGACGACACCTCATTTTTGTAAACGCGATTGTGCTCTTTATTTATATTTCGTTACGGATCAATTTTCTATGCAAGTAGGTATTTTTAATTTAAAGATTTCGATTTTTTTTTGTGAACGCGATTGTGCTCTTTATTTAGATAAGGTTACGGACCAATGATCTATAACAGTATTTTCTTCCACCAAGACGATCTTGTTCAAGTTTTCACTTCTGTCGGCACTTCCGGAGTGCCACAACTTTTTTTTTATATAAGTAACATACTTCCTCTCGCTTTCCTGCAATCTGTGGGAATGATTTCGTGAAAGGGGACGGAAGTGTGTAAACAGAAAGCCGGGGAAGCGCGCGCTATTTGATTTGACCAATGAGCGCGCGCGCTGCTAGAATTGGCCGTCAGATGGTACCAACCCATTTTCCGAGAAGTTGTAAACAGGACGATGATGATGATGATGATTGTTTATATCATATTATATACCAGTTTTAAGTTTTAACTTCTGTTGGCCCATGAGCGCGCGCAGTGCTAGAGTTGGCAGTTAGGTGCTGGTAGCAACCCATTTTCCGAGAGGTTGGTACTCTCAGCCAAGATGTCAGATGTTACACATCATTTGCGATAAGGCTCGCTCGCTTTTTTATTCTATTTCTTATTGCTAAATAGTCCTCCTCTTAACTTCAATCTCACCTGAAGGAAAGCAATGGATGAGGTCTTCGAAACGACCGTGTGCTGGCAGAGAGTTCCATCCATACTTTGGCCATGCGCATAAAAATGTGTAGGTAATATTTTTACCGTCATAGTGATCACATCAGAAATCTTGTTTTCCCAGAAGCTTTTAATGGCTGTGTTTGTTTTTCAAGGACATAAACATTTTAAGTAGAAACATTTTACTTAAAAGAAATAAGTACCTATTTCTTTTAAGTAAAATGGACCTCCTTTCTTAGAACTAACATTTCATCATAATTTCGTTTTGATAAAGAGGAATAAATGGACTTAAAACACGTAACTTATTTAATAACTTAAATCTAATTGCGTATTAGTTTTGAGGCATCCCAAAAACTTGTAATAGGAGTGCTTAAAGTCAGAAATCCACGTGTCGTATTTATACCTATCTACATAACTCATCTATATCTACATACATCATTTAGTTTATATAAGTATTTGCAAGTAGATAGTACCTACTTACACCTACCTATAGCTATAAAGGTTGTTATTGCTAGAATTCTTGAGTATAGGAACAAAAATAGAAGGTTTATAAGTTACCTGTGTCCATTTTTATGTAGGTCAAAAATAAACCAAGTAAATAGTTTCCTAATAGCTTTTTTTCTCGACAATTTCCTTTTCAATCCTGTAAGGTAAAATACGGTATGAAAACAAGTAAAAAAATATCCATCCGGCCATAGTTTTTCCAGGGTACCATAACATAACATACCCATGTTCTGTGAACAAACAGAAATCCATACATATTCAGAACATTGTATCAACACGCAAGATGTGCCAAAAAATGTCTGTGAAAACTTTGGATAGTCGTGTTTTTTCCAGAAAAAGTTTCGACTACCGTTGATAACCTATAAAGGAATTAGAAAAGTTTCGTACATAACAGATTGGAGGCAGTTAAGCCTAAGGGTAGCGGACATAGAAGAATGTTAGGAAACGCTTGAACTATAGAGGCACAGTAAGTTAAAATGGCGTTACTTCCTTTCAATTTAATTTTAAAAATAAGTTTGTTGTTTGACAGACTTTCTGGCTTCAGACTACCCGTAACGACTAAAAACTCGGGTATCTACGCACTCTGGTAAGGAAACGAACCAGGAAACAACATCACAATCTACGGGTGGACCACGGTGAGTGCAGGCAGGCCAAGGAGGCATTCCCTACAATCGACGGCCGCCTCACGAAACAGGTTCTCCGATTAACAAAACAGCAGCTGCGTATAGTTACAGCAGCTGTAACTGGCCATGAGTCATTTAATAAACACCTCTTTGTCATAGGAGTCACAGACAGTCCGCTGTTCAGAGCCTGCATGAAGGACGACGAGAGAGCAGCGCATGTGCTGTTAAACTGCCCGGTGGTCGCCACATACACAGGGCAAAGTACTTCGGTAACCCAGGTACCCGACGTGAGATAGTCAGTGACACCAAGGCGTTGCTGGCCTTTTTTGAGGAGCTGGGGTGGATCGAATAACCGATTTTTCCACCCGTACGCAAAATACGCGCTTCGACGTGGAGTTGTGTATACCAGCCCGTATTATCTATTACCTATTAACGACTAAAAATGACAGCCGGGACCAACGGTTCAACATGCTTTCCGAGGTACGAAGGGGTCTCGATATGGAACCCATCCACGGATCCGGATCTCCGGATTTCTTCTTAACCTTCGTTCGACCCGTGCGGCTGTTATTATTAACCCACGAGCCCCTCGATTAAAACCATTTATTCTAACTTAAATAAATTCTTTCTCATTTCTTTTGTCCATGAATAAAATAATAAACTCGCCAACAATTCTTGGATCCAATTTCTGTTTATGAAGTGAAAACTTCTTTAGGCGCGTCGACCATATTTTGAGATGGGACTAAACCATTAATTTCACGACACTGTTACGCAATTTACCGACACCGTGGAGTAAAAGACATCAACGCGTTGATTACCACAGTGCCGATTTTTTTTTCAAGTTTTCACTTTTGTCCGCACTCCCGGAGTGCCACTGTTTTTTTTACGTCAGTAGTTTTTACGGTGATTTCGATTTCCGCTTTCGATTTCCGGTCCTCCTTCTGTGATGTTGGTACACAAAGTCCATTTCATTCTATAAAACATAAATTCACTTTGGTATATCACTTGATATTTTTCGAGTTTGAGACACATTTTGTATGTTCTTTGACTTTGTATAATTAGCCTATAATGTTCCCACTGCTGGGACACAGGCCACCTCTCTTCAAGAGGAGAGTCTCTGAAACTCTTCTGTGATCTACCACGCGGGACCCGTGTGGGTTGGTAAATGTCATGTCTACGATTTTCTGGTTCTAGGTTTTTGCATGCCGGTTTCCACACGATGTTTTCCTTCACAGTATTGAAAGCAGTGGTGATGAAATGATTTACACAAAGTAAAGCGCCTGCCTGGGTTCGAACCCACGAAATACAACTCGTAAGGCGGAGCCGTTACCACCGAGCCACCACTGCTCTTTTGAAAATCTTTGACTATACTGTAATTGCGATGCTCTAAATTGTTCACTTTTAGATTTCTACCAGTGGAATTGTCCCTTTAACTACTAGGTAGGGATTGATGGAGCTTCTGGGACCACCTTCTCATCATAAAACTAGAGAATACTGAAAATCATTTTCAGAAAAAAATAGATTTCGAGAGATCTACTGTTCGCAGAACTACCTACTAAATAGTTATTGTATTCAATCGTTAATTTAGCCTGCATTCAGTCATTAATTTAGTTAAAGGTAATGTTAAACAAGTTCCCATTTGCAGTTTCGTGGAATGAAGTTTATTTTTCGTTTTCAAACTTGCATAATATTGCCTCCATTAAAAACAACTAACAACAGCCAGTCTGTCACGAGTACAAAATAAACCTTGTTTTCAGAATTGAGTGTTTGCATCATATATCTGGAAAAGTGAAGGCAATGTTTGCATCAATCGTATCGCACTTGTAGCTGCCACATCAATATGGCTACATAGTAGGTAAGGCAGAAATCTAGATTTAAACAAATGCTACGTATTCAAATTTAAATAAGACACAGACACGAACTCAGGAATAAAGCCTTACTTACTTGTTCGTTTTAGTATTTAGCAGTGAGACTATTATCTGCTTAATATTGTGTTCTAAACGCATGAATATCACAATGGCCTTGTGGTTTACCTGCTTCCCAAGCTCGAGGATGTGAGTTTCAAACCTGGTATAAGCTCGTGAATTAATCTCGGACACGATGAGATTCGGTGAGAGAAATTATTGCGCGGAAATCAGGTCTTGTTGTTGTCCAAATCGCTAACTCGCTCACTAGTTCCTTTTCTGTATGGAAATAAACTTTTGCCTTGCAATAAGTAACAAGCAGTATTATAAGCTTACAGTATTTTCGAGGTTGAAAGCCGGAGTTCTGAGTCACCATACAAAGCTAGTCAAAATTAACCTTTAACATTGAAAATTAATTTTACTTCCCAATAGCCATGAGATAAATATTCTCCAATCTGAAACATAAACATAATAAATAAGTCCTATCGTATAATTAATAACATTATTCCTTAATAACTTCCATTCACAATCTGTTTAGATTATTTTCTTCCATAATAACTTCCGTTCACAAATTGTTTACACCTGCACTTCTCCCTGCCTTGTTTTCACTGTCCTGTTTTGCACTTTACTGGTTCTGCGTTCTAAAAATAGTTGAGAAATTGAATGCATCGTGTTGCATTACTAATAAAGATTAGAAAATAGTTCCGGTGAAATTTTCATACCTGTTTCGAGTGGATTACAACGCGGGCTAAAAGCATTTTACGCAATAATTCTGCAATAGTAGTGTAACATTTTGTGAATAATGGTAATGTGGCCTGTGTGCTCTGACCTCATTGGATAAAGGAGTACCGATTAAGATTGTGGAAGGATTTTTGTATGTATTTTCATGACGATCTATTCTAATGTTTTGTTGAGTTTATATTTTCTTTATGGTAATAATAATATGTAACATGGCCTCTTTCAAGTTTTTAATCATTTTCAAAACGAAAAAGACTGTTTTTCTCTCTTTTGCTTTTTATACTTTACTTTTTTAGATGATGAGTGTTATTGGATTTTCCATCTGGAATTTCTCAGTAACAGCCGGGAGTCTGGATTTGTGCCCGGTTTGGTAATAGGCTCGCCCCCTATTACATGGGACTTAAACATAACTGGCGAAATGTGGGTACACCTCTGCCTAACCCTTCGGGGATTACAGGCGTGATCCTATGTTTATGTTTTTTAGATGACACATCTTGTCAGCTCTTTAGAAAAATGACGATTTTTTTTTATTGTTTCATTTCTTTTTGCACATCAACGACCTGCAAGACATCCAGCATCTTTTTACTATTACAAGTATATAGCCATCGTAAAACAGTGAGATCTCTTTAGAGCTGAAACTCTAAACTAAAGCAAAAGACCACGAGTCAAAGAAGTTAAACAAAACAAAAAGACGTCGACTGCTTGTATAAGAAATTGTAAAACCGAGATAGATTGTACTTTGTAATATGAAACCAAGCTTTTATTCATTTTGAAAGTGATGGAGTGCTCCATTATACTTATTATCTGACTAAATAAATTATTTGCTTGCCTTTATTGTAACAAAAGAGGTAGGTAATATTATAAATACTCAGTGAATGATTTACTTACTAAATACTGTTGTTGAAGTACTGTTGTGATGGTAATCGTAATTTGTATTGTCTTTATAGATTTATTGTTATAATATCATCAGTACAGTTTTGTGAATAATTCATTCACTGTGAACAATTTGATTGTAAATATGAATAATTCACTCATGAATAAAATAAAATAAACATGCATAATATCAGCTCTATAAAATTATAATTTCATAAAACATATGGTCAAATGCATCTCGATTGATAAAAAAGGGCATGTTGTGATGAAACTAACTGGGCTCCTAACGAGGGTATTTCTATGAATTTATGTTTGCAATGGGTGTAATTTACCTGAAATAAATGAATTTATTATTATTACATTCCATATTGTCCACTAATTAACATTGAACGGTCAAAAAACTTTCGCAGATATTCTAGATTTAGATAAACAAAACGAAAAAAAAAACGTCTTTAAAATCACAACACGGCGACAGCAAGTCTATGCTCTTAATACCTACGCTATTATCTGTACCCGGAATGTGGTACAATAGTCCTAATATTAAAATGAGTGGGCGGGTAATAGGCTTCAAGGCCAGGACTAAGGGACACCATTATACTTAACGCTCATGGGTTACGCAGCGTGGGAAGTTCCCTATAACCAGAAAATGTAAGTACTTTTAAACTCGAAGTGCTTTTTTCCGGGACTATTGTTTGACTCCTTCTTATAAAACAATGTGATGCATTAAAGGTTTTTGTTGTGACTTTTAAACAGCTTTTTTTAGATGGCAAGTCCTTGATAAACAAGATGTTTATACAAAAGTATAAAGTGCGTTCATTATAACTTGACCCGCCCGTGACGCGATTGGCACTGAATTTTGCAGTCTTTGTTTCAATACTAATAAAGTTCAAAATGGCGACTGACAGAACAGTACTACCAATTACATGACTGCAAAATTCAGTGCTACCAATCGCGTCATTGATCAAGTTTTTATAAACGCACTGTAGTAGTTCAAGGAACTTTTGGCGCCCGAATGACATTGACAGGAGGGCGTTGTTGGTAAACATTTGTGAAATTGTCATAGAAATTGTATTGACAAAACAAGATGGCAGCGTTAGTTCCGATTTTGACCATGCGCCAAAAGAACCTTGTATTGTAGCGTTGTTGTAGTTACTGTGGTTATTTTTGCATTTATTGCACAAACAAAAGCATTAACGATAGTATTTGTAGAATTGTCAGCATTACCTGAAAAAATACAGGCTACAGCAAACAGTGTGTTGACAAAATCGTCGCAATTATTTGTCAAACAAATAGAATCGATTTGTGCACCTACAGGACGCAAACGTGAAATATTATGGTAGAACCAACCTCACATATTTAGGTAGTATTGACTCTTGGACATTACTGGCACTTGGGCCACATTATTAAATGCGTAAATCGTGGAGCCTCTCCCAAGATTAATGATAGTTAATTAAGAAGGTACCTACTGACCTGGCCTGTTTAGACCCGTAACCAACTTTTTTTGTGATTAGCCAACATTACCACGGGTTTGAGCTTGGTTTTGGCTTCATGGGGTCATACCAGTATAGTAAAAAATGTTAGCACAATAACCTGGTAAAGAATCCTATACTATTAAACGAGCAATATTTGTAAATAGATTTGTACGCATGTTCTCGAAACCGACTCTAACGATTTCGATGAAAGTTGCAATATAGGCGATAAATAAAATTTGGGAAAATTTGTTTTCTCCGTATTTTCACCCGAGCAGAGCTCGGTCGCCCAAAGTTAAGAACAAGATAATGAATACAAGATAATGAACATGACAATAATGATATCAGAATAACGGTCATGGTAGCATGGAATTAGTTAGTACCTACTATCATGACAGCATGCAATAAGTAGGTACTATACATGGATTAGTATGAACTTTCCTATACTATTACATGAGCATTCTCTATTTTCACCAGAGCAGAGCTCGGTCACCCAGGTATTAAATTTTTAAAGTGCGGGAAAATTTATAAGAAAGTTGATAATCAACTTAAATGTTCCGTTTATTCAAATCACAACTGTTATTCTTTGACAGTCGTGAGAAATGGCTATAACAATTGCGTCAATTTGATTTTTGACGTTCGAAAAGTGCTCTCTCAGCCTAGCTTGAATAAATAACTTTTAATTTTGATTTTGATAAACAATTAATTTCCCTGACTACTGTAGAAACAACCAGAATTAGAACAGCAGGATCGTTAAATAAGCGTTTTATTTAGTACTGATAATCATTTGATTTTCCAGTATAACCTTAATTAATATTATAATAAATGCTTATTTCTATGAATATCTAGCAAATAATTGCATGCCGGCTTTTTTACGAGTGACTACTACCCATGAGTTCAAGAACAAGAACAATCTTAGAAAGGAATCGTTTCTGCCTGGGCGTAGACTGATACTCACTGCCAAACAACACCCCCACTAAAACAACGGAACTTCTGACTCAGCGGTCTCAGCAAAATATTACAGTTTGTTATACTTAAACCTCACATAAAAGTTTACACTACATATATTATCTTTGAATCTTCATCAAAAATTTTCCACGCTCTCGATTCTCACATTGATGCCTATAAATCTAAATCAAAGATGTATCTCAATCTAGTGACTCATAGACATCTAGTAATTTTACGCTATGAGGGCTCAAACAGACTAGTCTATGGTATGATTTTCTACACGTGCATGCATGGCGCCTTGCCCTACACAGATGAAACCAAAGAATAATGAAGTTCAGAAGGTTCACGGTTCTCATCATCAAAAAACAAACGGCTTATGAAGGCTAATCGCTCTGAATCGTTTCCGTTCAACGCCATCGTTTATTATTGAGGTACTTATGCATGAGTTTCCTTTGAGTTTCGTCATTTCTTCTCAGGGGTAGGCAGATAGACAATGACTATAACTAGCTCACTTTTTTAGGGTTCCCTACCCAAAGTGTGCCAACGGGACCCTATTACTAATGCTCCGCTGTCCGTCCGTCTGTCTGTCACAGAGCTGTATCCTTTGGACCGTAACATGTAGACACTAAAAACATTCACAGAGTGTATACCACCATGGCCGCTACAACAACAAATCCATTATGTTAGTTCTACTAACATAATATTATAATATTAATATTATATTAGTATAAATGTGAAAGTTTATGAAGATGGATGAATAAGGGATGGATGGATGTTTGTTACTCTTTCACGCAAGAACTACTGAACGGATGTGGATGTAATTTGGAACACAGATAGTTTATAACCTGAATTAACACATAGGATACTTCGGGATATTCCCACGGCATTGAGACTTACGCGGGTGAAACCGCGAGGCGCAGCTAGTAATAAAATAAAGTTAAAAACTTAAGGATAATAATGCTCGATCTTAATAGCGGCAATTTTTTTTTTTAAATGTAGTGTTAAATATTGTATATCTATCTGCCTATAATGTTCCCACTGCTGGGATACAGGTCTCCTCTCTGTGAGAGGGAGAGGGCCGTAACCCACCACACGGGCCATGTACGGGTTGGTAGATCTCACATGTCTTCGATTTTTTTTTTTCTAGGCCACGCCGGTTTCCTCACGATGTTTTCCTTCACCGTAACAAATAGTTTACTGTGGTATGGAACCTTCCGTGTGCGAGTTCGACTCGTACATTGCCTTTTATGGAGTCTAGATGGAGTCGACATTTCCAAGGCTCAAAGTCTCTTTTAAAGTCCAGACATAATCTTTGTCAGGCCATATGAGGACCATGTAGATTTGTGTCTGAAACGGTCTTCTGAGGAAAAAATCACACCGATTTGAGTGGACCTGCCAGTTAGTACAAGCATTTGTCAATATGATGAACAGGTGCATTGTATACCACAGTTCCCAAAATGTGGTTAATAATAATAAACCGTTAGTTTCACATTCTTTGTGAGAACTTCTTTAGTAGTAGACATTTTCTGTTAGTATCTTAACGATATCTCGATTAGCAGTTCGAAACATAATTGATACTGATTAATTAATTATATATATCCAGGTTTTGAAAGAAATACTTCTGACCTTATCTTGCATTTGAAAATCCATTCCGGAGATTATCCTCCTTGTTACGTGCTGAGAATATACATGCACTATAAAAACGTATAATAATAGAATTATTCTTTCATATTTAGTTGCAATGAAAATGAAGAATCCACGAGAATTACGAGAGGAGACTGAAGAATATTTTTGATGAAGTGAATCCAAAAACAAATCGTGCGAAAATGTATTTAAAATCTAATTTTAATGTTAATGTATTTATTATATAAAGCCAATCGAAATTATATTAAGTAATATTGAAGAAACATGTCCTATGGCATTCAGCTATGCTTTCCATGAGTGAAAGATTTTTTTTTTAAATCGGAGCTATACTTCCAGAGATTAGGCACCTCTCACAAATAAACAAACAATTTTACTTGTTTATTATAAATATTAGTTTTGAAGTTTGGATTAATATTTCTGAAGAGTATTTGTTTTTAAATGACTTGGACATTTAAAAAGCAATATCTTTAATCAAAGGACATGGCTTAATAGAAGTATGGGCGACTGCACTAGCACTTTATATACATTGTACAAAGTAATATGTAATGCTAAATAGTTGAATATATATATTTCATATGAAAAATGTTTCAATAACTTTTCATATGTCATTGACAAGGATGCATTGTTCGTAATCAATCAGCCTATAATGTTCCCACTTCTGGGATACAGACCTCCTCCCTGTGAGCGGACTGGGCCGTAATCCACCACGCGGGCCCAGTACAGGATGGTTGTCACATGACTTCGATTTTTTGTTGTCACGGAGGGCTGTCAGACTCTTACTGACTAAAACCCACCCGTCTTCCTTCGGTTGCCCTGTTGCCGGGGGCCACGATCTCCCTTTCGGTTTTTCTCTTGACATTATTATGAGACTATGTTATTATTGCTTCCCAGTGACAGTTACAAGTTGTCCACCTGACGCAAGGGAATCTAGGAATTGACAGCTAACTTCAAGCTCATTTCACCTAAGTTTTCACGGTAAGATTTTACAAAATAGTCCGGCTAATTCGAATTATTTAATTACGAACATTTTTAAAACAAAAATTTGCCAGATCGGTCGAGTCGTTCTGAAGTCATGCGATAGCTTACCAACGAACAGCATTTCATTTTTATGATATAGTTAGAAGAATAGTTATAGAGTAACCTCTAGTAAAGTTTTATTCCAAGCAATATAACAGCTGACTCGTTTCATCATACATAGAACAAAATGACGTCACAGCTTTATCGACAATCCAATCGCATTCACAAAGGAGGTTCAATTATTCGCCAAACTGCATGGAGCATGACACGTTGACTCAGCAAATGCAGACACACTTATCTGAAAGCTATTTTCATGATGCGGGCAATAAATAACCGAACCACTGAAACGAAACCGTAAATCAGAAACGGCTCAGTGTGATTCAGTACCAAGTGCTTACCGATGTAGAATTTATGATTTATACAAACAAAGAAACGGACATTTTATTGTTTATAAGAATACTAGCGACCCGCCGCTGCCTCGCTTGGTTTTACGACTTGACAAAAATCGTCGTTTCAACATTATACATAAGTTTTGACAAGAGAATAATGACATGGCAGCATGGAATTAGTAAGTACCTATTATCATGGCAGCATGAAATTAGTATGAACTATCCTATACTATTAATGAGAATTCTCTATTTTCACCAGAGCAGAGCTCGGTCGCCCAGGTATCATTAATGTAATAACACATAAACTTTCCGGAATAAATTCTCTAAATGATGGTGAAAACTGCATCCAAATCCGTAGCGTAGTTTAGAAGAACAATGCGGACACACAGACAGACCCGAAGAGCGATTTTAATTTATAATATGTATAGATATGAATCAGGTACCTTGTGATCTTGTAATATATCGTGGGAATGTTCCTGCACGCGTAGCATGAACACCGCAGAAACGGGTTTTGTCGACGGAAGAATAGACAAAATGACAGATTGTCATTGTTTATCTGTCATTTTGTCTATTCTTCCGTCGACAAAACTCGTTTCTACGGTAGTCATGCTACGCGTGCTGGTGGATTTCGTAAATCGTTTTACTTCGATTGCAGTCGGCTTTGAAAGCAAACTATAGATTAACGCCTGAACAGAGATGATTTGATGTTGAGTGTCTTCAACAGATGTGTAAAATATTGTGCTGCAGAACAGATTACGAGTTATCTCTTTGCACAAGATAAATTGTCTGGGTAATTATGTGCTGTCTTTCAAGATACAGATTTTTTTAGTTTAAAGGAACTCAGGTACTCATTTGTAATAGCCATACCCATCTTTTATTGAAACAATACTAATGTTACCTAAGCTAATTGTAAATAGGTGTATTGGTAAATAAATGATTACTTAATTATGTTTTAAAGCAATGAATCGTTCTGATTATATTAGCAACTAGCTTCCGACAGCGGCTTTGCCCGCGTGATATCTTAATAAATTATAGCTTAAGTTACTCAGTGATAATATAGCATTCTACTGGTGAAAGAATTTAAAAAATCAGTACAGTCGTTTTTGAGTTTATTCTTTACAAACAAACATACAAAAAATATTAGTTTAGATAATGATTGTTTCTGAGGGCATGCGGGTGGATAACTTCTGAAGCGGCAAAAACGCCAAGACATAAGTTTCCTTTAAAAAAAAATATTGTTACCAAGTCGTAAAGTTAGGGTTGTAAAAAAGCTAGCTAGACTTGACTGTACATAAAGTGGAGATGTATTTTTTTTATTATATATTTATTTTTGCCTAAATACTAACCAAGTAAAGAAAACATTTGAGTAGGTATTCATTCAAATATCAGTCTGTATAAATCTGTATCCAGCTCAATCAGATCTGACATAATCCATTTGAACCAAGTACGTATACTTAGGCATACAGGGTAGCAGGGACATCGACGCTAAAGCTGTTACCAAAGATTCAGTACATGAAATGCCCTGCGTTGAAACGTGCAATACCTACGCGGTCAAAATGTATGAAACAGCAGTTTTTTTTTGTAAATAACCGACGAAAAATTTCAACTAAGGGTTGTTCAGAATCATGTACTGAATCCATGGTTATAGTTTTAGCGTCGATGTCCCTGCCACCCTGTATACATGTATACCTACTTAGGTAATATTTTTTTGGAGAGAGAAAAATGAAAATATGTGGGCATCATTTTTACGGTAATCTTAGTAATATATCAGTCTTTCTAAAAGGGGACGTGATTCAACTATATTATGCTTATCTAACTCCAAATGTGAGCATCATATGTTTGAGGGGGAGCAAATATATTGTCTCAAGCTGGCTGGTAACTGGGTAAAATACATGTGATATGCAATAAAGAATTGAATTGAAGAGTCGAATGCATTCTCGCCATTGATAAATACGTCAGGGTTTTCGAATCTATATCGGAAACACACATAGTTTTTTAATTGTCTGAAAGTGTCTTTATAGGTACTTAGGCGATAGTAGACTTTTTGATATTATACAATTACATAATAATATTCATCCCATGCCGTTATCAGCTACGGTGACTATATTTGTTTCCCATAACTATAGGTTACGGGCGTGGTATGATTTGGCCTAACCTAACCTATCTTGATTGTAAAGGTACGTGCGCAGTGTGGACATGTTAGAATACCATTGTGGTAATGGTATTGTATGTTGAAGGACGGTTTAATTGTATTAATTTCTTAAATACATTGCAAACTATAGTTTTGTATAATTTAGAAGCATTTTTATTTTTGTAAATGTGAGACCATGGAGCCGTTTATTAAGTTATTAAGATGTATGTTGATTTGAAAGAGCATGGCAGTTGAGAATATGTCATGCTCATTTAAATGTATCGGATCATTCGGTCTCGGATCTCTCTTGGATCATTCGGTTCCCTACAAAATGGTTGAGCTGGATGGTGCTGATCCACGCGTCATGTTCGTGAACGGGCGCCGTCAGTTGAAACTGGTCATCTCTTATCTGCCAGGGCTTATTTTTAATCTTATATTTTCAATTGCTTTTGATTATTTTTTGTACATTGTTCTCACATATAGAAGCAACGAGAATGATGTACCCAGGATTTTGTAATATCTATATTTAAATCAGTGTCCTTGGAGTTTCTTGCCCGTTCTTCCAAATGGGCAATTAGCTTCAACTTTCTGACTAACTGACTGACTCTTTGACGTTCAAAAGTTCAAAATTCTTTGAGTTTGAGTTTACTCTTGAGGTCATCTCGCCTGCTGTCGAGATCTCTCTTCCGCTGGTTTTCAGAGTCATAAACATTTTGATTTACCAAACGCCTCGCAAACACATTTATGCTTTGCCAACTTCTCCCAAAGAGAGGGATATATTTTGCATCTCTTCATAATTATGTCTTTTCTGAACGTCTTTGTATCTTGTTTCTGCTTGCCGTCCTTGAGTTCAGGAAAGAAGATGCTCTTAGCTACCCTCTCGCATTAGATAGACCTCAATTCTGCAGACATAAGCCCTTCGCAGGACATCCGTGTTTTTAATACGGGCGGACCATTTGATATCTAAGATATCGCGGAGGCACTTGAAGGTGACATCGGTATAATGCTCTTATGTCTCCTGTAAACGTACCACGTCTCGGAGAAGTACAGGACGTTTGGCAAGACGATGGCAACGTGTACATACGTTGACCTTCGTTTGCCACAATAATATACTTAAGTACCTACCTACAATATTCTAAGAGATGTTATTTTGTTAAGCTTTAAATGTAATGTAAAAAGTTGTTCGACATATCATCTTTGAAAGTTGGTATAACTTTTGTCTTCCGGGAAATCTGGTTTCTGTTTGTTATTTTTTCTTTTTGTTTCCTGTCATTCATGACTAATATCACATGAGTCGACTAATTCCAAACTAACTTCCAATGAAAAATGAATTCTTTTCAATTTTCCTCAAGATTTTACGAGTACTGTTCTAGAAAATCATGAATATACACTAGTTTACTAGAAAGCTATCAATTATTCAGTTTCTCTACGTCTAACTTTGATTAATATTCAATATTTGTTTTTATTCAATATTCATGAGAATTTAAAATTGATATTCCTACCTACCAAAGTTCAAACATCATAAATTAATAGAGAAACTTAGACAGACTACATAAATAAACAATATTATCTTATTGTGGTCTGCTAGGCATAAATCTAGAAAATCTTTGTGGTAAAATGGTGCGTTTCGAGGAATACTTTTGGTGCGCTTTATTTGGTGCGCTTCGAGGAATACCCCAAAACCTATACTAGTTATCTACTTACCTACAGACAAAAATATCCATAAGGCATTTATGAAAATCTTAACAATAGTAAGTATAGTATCGACTATTCAAGCTTAACTATCTCACCTTTTGGAAACAAACATTTTATCCCTTATTAACCATTTCTATGACTTGCCAAAACATCGAGATTATGTAAGTTTAATATTAATGTATTAATAATACACATAAACTTTTCGGAATAAATTCTTTAAATGATGGTGATTTGCATCAAAATCCGTTGCGTAGTTTAGAAAAACATCACGGCCACACAGACAGACACGAAAAGCGACTATATAATAATATCTATAGATTGTAGTATGTATATATCGCAGCCATCTGGTTAAATTAGCCAGCTAATTGGACGCCTATACCGTTCATTAAACTCATCCAATTAATCAATTAAATAGCTCATGCACAACTAGCCAAGTCATTGAGCGCAATGTTTAACCTGATGGCTGAATGTAGTGTAGTCATTTAGTTAAACTGGGTGAAATAGGTTAGGTTAGGTTAGAACTATGACCAACCGCGCGCGAGCAAATTGAGCGAAGCGAGCGGTGCCGCGGCAGTGGCTATCGAACGCTATTTCTAAGTTGCTCGCAGATTTTTTTTCACCATTTACATCACTTGGCTGAGTCTTGGTCAGTCATCTTCAAAGGGCTGAATTTCAATACGCCAAGTTGTTAAACGTTGAATGATCCTAGTTCAATTAACTATCGGCCTAGGCATCCAATTAGATGCCGGTGTTTAATGAACGGCCTAGGCGTCCATTTAGCTGGCCATCCATTTGATGGTCCATTTAACCAGATGGCTGCGATATATATACCTATTATTATATAGATTCACTGGAACTTAAAATACTCCCATTGGAAGAAGACGTAAGTTTATGTATGTTTATGCATGTGTTAATAATATACCTCCTAAAAGATTAATGTCCGATCAATCTTTAGAAGCCAATAAAATTGAGTTCTAAACATAAACGAAGGAAAAATACGAATTCAACTAACAATGAAAGTAACACATTTCATACACGATTCTTTAAACCGCAAAATAGCTCATCATGAAATACCGAAATCTTACACATAGGTAACTCAAATAGTTTCAAGATTCTCCGTCGATTCAGACTTACTGACTCAGAACTTTTGTAAGCTTGAAAGAGGACATCTAGTGTTCAACTATAGAACTAAAATATAGAACGTATGACCGTTCTTTGACTTCTTAAGTGTGGGCAATGTTTCTTTATGTGCTAAGAGCTATCAGATTATGTTTTTGTTATTTTTAACATTTTCTCTCTTTATTCTCGAAACGGGTTGTGAAGGTCTTCGAAAATAATTTCGAGTTCTCTCGTTTTATCGTTCTATGTTAGTAGACTTTCTTTTTTGCTATGTTTGATCTGTCGGCAACAATTTTGTAGCCTCCTTCACCGACTTTTTTAGTCTTGATAATCATAATTAGGTTAAGAAAAATTATAGACTTTCATAAAAAATATTCAGCTATGTCATCTTCAATTTACAGACCGTTCAGTATAACTTGTCCCTTGCCGTCATGTTGACACCAATGCTTGTCAATCTTAGTTTCAATACTAATAGAGTTCAACATGGCGACTGACAGAACAGTGCTACTAAACACGTCACCGGACAAGTTATAATGAACGCACTGTAGTATCAATATTCTCTATGTTCAGAGTAAATAAGATGGCTTCTAAATTATGTCTTAAAGCCTCATATATTTTAATGCAACCCATTCTTATAAAACGCACTTTTTCTCAACAATATGATCTCTTCTAGTGAATTTTGGCCGATAACCGTTGATTAGATGACCGAGTTTACTGATAAACAGCATAACACTGGCCACATTACATTGCCAACGGCCTTTCAAAAAACTAATAAGAAACAAGTCAAATTAAATGCAGTCCCAAAAGTTGTAAAGGAATTTTGTTTCTCTCCTCTCTACATAGTTCATTTATCTATGTATAAAAAATTATCGAGTCACAATGTTAGTTGCCATACTCCTCCGAAACGGCTTGATCGATTTTTATGAAATTTTATAAATATATTCGGTAGGTCTGACAATCGGTCGTAATCTATTTAGTGTGGTCCACCCCAAACATTTATATGGTAAAACAACGTTTGCCGGGTCAGGTTTGTTCGAACACTTAACTCGAGAACGGCGGGACCTTGATGATTTTTGTGTTTTTGGATTTGTCTTTATCCGGAATAGGATATAGGGTAAGTAGAGTAGGTAGGGTAGGTAGGGTAGGTAGGGTAGGTTCGCTGAGTCAGCTAGTATATTAATTTCGAAGTAGTTTCGAAGAACAAATTAGTTTCGAAGTACTACGCTCTACGAAGGTAAGTACTTTAGATCTTTTATCTTTTTAAGAAGTTAAACAATGTTGATAGCCCTAATATTATTAATTATTATGTCACTCTTTGCCATTCTTATTTTTCTGTGTACTACGTATTTGCTGTAATGTTAAAAATAATAGTAATAATCTGTCAGCTATGCAGCTACCTTATATTAAATAAATAAATAGTCAAGTAAAATTAAATAATACTTTTGTTATAACAAAAATGTTGTATCATGCTAACTAATATAATAAATGCGAAAGTGAGTTCGTTTCTTTGTTTGTTACGCTTTCACGCAAAAAGGGCTGAACAGATTTAGATGAAATTTGGCACATGGGTACAACATGACCTGGTATACATAGAATATTTTTTATCCCAATATTCCCACGGGATCGAGATTTACGTGGGTGAAACCGCGGGGCGCAGCTAGTTATATAATTAATAGTGGGATGAATTTAAAATATTTTCTTTGCTTTAGCAAGGCAAAGTCAAATTCAAATAGTTTATTTCAACTAAGCCATTAAAGACATTCAACGTCAAAATTAACAAGAATATAGAATTGATACCAGGCGCCCCTTCCAAAAGATAGTTTAGTTTGGAGAAGAATGGGTAAGAAACTTTATAGTAACCCTTTTAAAATGTTTCACAATATTTTGTACACTATATTTTAGTGAAGACGATGCAGCTACAATAAAATTACCATACCAAAAAAATTAAGCAATGTTTGTGTCTGAAGGTCTTACACAAGGTGGACGGATGACCTTGTGAAGGTTGTAGGAATCCGCTGGGTGCGGGAAGCACCGAACTGGTCGACGTGGCGGTGTTTGGAGAAGCTTACGTCCAGCAGTGGACGTTTTCCGGCAGAAATGATGATGTTTCTGCTATTGTCTTTTACCGCTTCTTTGTAACATGGCAGTCCTCAACACTGACTCCAACCCGTCGCTTTCTACTTTCCCTAAATCATCAAGCAAACTCTCTGCCTAACTATATACGTTAACATTGGACTGTGTAAGTTTACTTTCGCTTTTCTCTCATTAATTATTTGGACTAGCATTATAAGACAAAGACAAATACATTTATTCATCGGATATGGTAGGTACAAAGTTGGTAAGTTTAGTTATGTTCAGGACACAACCGCCGCTAAAAGCGGCATACGAATATTTACAATATATCACTCTTAATAAACATTAAAAAAACACTTAAACTATAGACATAAAGATATATATATCGTCTATTAAACAATATAAAATAAAATAAAAAACAACAACAACAGCATTTTTAATATTAAATTAAATTCGAATATTGTAGGAATTAACCTTTTAAATATATAAAAAATGGAGACCATAGAATGAACGGAATAGTCAATTGTTATGCAGCATTCCTTTTCTATCAGTTAATTCTAAACTGCTGTAAATGCGTTTTATTTTAGGATCTCGAGTACTAGACTACTAGAGCTACCCGTGGAATTCCAAGCACGTAATAGACGAAATGTAAAGGAAAATTTACGAGATACAGCACGTGTGCATAATAAACGTTTAATAGGTCGTTACTTCTCGATACACATCAATCGAATGGCGTGATTGATAAGTATTGATACGTACAAGCATTGGTGGGGCTCGTGGTTAAATTAAATAAATAAATAAAAAAACAGTGGCACTCCGGGAGTGCCGACAGAAGTGAAAACTTGAAAAAAAATCGGCACCGCGGTAATCAACGCGTTGATGTCTTTTTAATGGTCAAAAGCTGGTGTCATCACGGTGTCGTGAAATCAATGGTTTAGTTCCATCTCAAAAATGCCTAACGCGCCTAAAGAAGTTTTCACTTTAAAACAAATAAAATATAGCCAAATATACCAGCAATATAATAACTATTATTATTTGTTATGAGAAAATATGATGTTATTGCTTATAATAAGTGATGAGCTCGGGGATAAATGATAACAGCCGTACGGATCGATCGATTAGGTTAAGCTACGCTTGCCGGGGTCGGTCAGTCGATAGGTGTCCATCTTCTCACACCGAGACCCCTCCGTGCCGCAGAAAGCACGTCAACCTGTTGGTCCCCGCTGTCATTTGTAGATATTTGACAGTCGTAACTATTCGAAAGAAGCCTGAAAGTCTGACAACCAGTATTAGCAAGGGGTATCGTATAGCTCAGGAACTGGGTTGTAGAGGTCAGATAGAGGCAGTTGCTCCATGTAGAATACTGGTATTCAGCTGCATCCGGTTAGACTGGAAGCTGATACCAATATAGTTGGGAAAAGGCTAACCAGATGATGACATAATTGAATCGCGTGATTAATAGAGTATTGTGTACAACATAACTCGATAGAGGGTATAAGCATTCTTTAGTTATATGGTCCCAGGTATAAAACTAACTCCTGATTTTTTACTGTGGGTATTTTAATTACCGGCAGCATTTTCCTCCACATTCTACATTCACTTTTTAACTGTCTCGGTGGTCAAGTATTTAGACCACCCATCTCATACCCATACGTTCTGGGATCGATTCCCAGTGGGGGAAAATTTGCTCGATTTGGTTAGTGGTAGGGCTTGTTCTCAATCCGCCTGAGCTACCACCATCTTATCTAAATCTGTCGCCATAAAAACAATGTTAACAGCATTGTTGCGATTCGGCAATAATAGGCAAGATAGCCCGTTCCTCTGTGGTTTAGGATTCCGAGTGAAGCTCGCTTCCACCTTCGGCCTGATCATCACTTACCATCAGGTTAGATTCACGCCAAGAACTTCCCCGTAAAAAAAACTTTGCAAAAGTACTTCCACCATGCCGATGATGCCGATACCTACCTCTGCCGCTAAACAGCATTTACTGAGTTCTGGTATGAAGATTATGAGTCCTTTCCCAACATTCTCTCTAGAAGGGGCAACGCTTTTAAGTTTGCAATACCTCTAATTCTAAAACCAATCCATTTGTCAAATGTTATGGATAATTCCTAATATCCGTTCATTGCAGTCTATAAACATAATGAGCAGTGGTGGCCCTGTCGTGATGGCCCCGATTTACGAGTTGGGTCGTGGATTCGAAACCAGGTAGGCGCTTTACTTTGTGTGAATAATTTCATTACCACTGTTATCAAAACAGTGAAGAAAAACATCGTGGGGAAAGCGGCTTATCCTAGAAACAAAAATTCGAAGACATGTGATATCTACCAACCCGCACTGGGTCCGCGTGGTACAGTACAGACCACTCCCTCTCGAAGAGAGGAAGCCTGTGTCCCAGGTAGTCTAGAAGTCTACGGACGCCCATTTAAGAAAACGGACACATAAATAAAATCCACGAATCTTGAAGATTTATTTATGCACGATACTCATACGCACTACACCCACGTTTCCTGAAATATCTATTTTCAATACATTACACAACATAAAACATAAACACTCACAATAGCTTTACGAGCATCTGTTTTGAAAAACAACCGGAAAATATGCGAAGAATTGAATATTGTGGTAAAATTATATATGGAGTGACGTCATTGGGCGCGTTATATTTCAATGTAGAAATCTTCAACGGATTTGTCTTGTATCGGTTGGCGGAAAGATACCGCGAGATACTCAACGCGCCATTATACAACGCAATTAAGCAACGCACCATTATTTGGATATAATAGTAGCTTATCATAACATCACGCCTGTATTCCCCGAAGGGTTAGGCAGAAGTGTCCCTAGTACACCACATTTCACCAATTATGTTTAAGTCCCATGTAATAGGGGGCGAGCCTATTGCCATCAACCGGGCACAATTCCAGATTCCGACCGGCTACTGAGAAATCCCAGATGGAAAAACCTAATAACACTTTGCCTGACCCGGAAATAGAACGCAGGACCTCATGCACTTGCGACCACTGGACTAACAATGCAGTCGTTATAATAGTGTTGCATTGAAATTAAAGTTTTCAAGAAATTCGCGATATATTTTCTGACTGTAAAAAAATTAAATATGAATATTTTTACATCGTGGTAGCAAATAAAGTTATTATCTTGGATGAAGTCATTGGGCACATAACATTTCAATCTTTTAAAAATCAGCCATGTTATCGATTTAAAGATGGATAAAAAATAGTATTGCATGATAATAAAAGTTATCAAAAAGTTTGAGAAATATTTTCCAACTAGGTATCCAAAATTTAATATCAATATTTTTACTAACTTAGCTGTAGCGAATAAAGTTATAAACCTGAAAAGACTTTTTTTTTTTCAAAAAACCATTATTTCGATGAGTTTTTGCGAGAAAAATACATATATAACATAACATAACATAACATCACGCCTGTAATCCCCGAAGGGTTAGGCAGAGGTGTACCTATAGTACACCCACATTTCGCCAGTTATGTTTTAAGTCCCTTGTAATAGGGGGCGAGCCTATTGCCATCAACCAGACACAAATCCAGACTCCAGGCTGCTACTGAGAAATTTCAGATAGAAAAACCCAATAACACTTTGCCCGACCTGGGAATCGAACCCAGGACCTCATGCTCAGCAGTAGCGCTTGCGACCACTAGACCAACAAGGCAGTCATACATATATTTACTTATAAAAATCAAAGATTGAAGTATAAAGCAATTTTTAATTTATTTTACCATCGTATACTTTCCAAAATGTGACTCAGGTTAGGAGTCTAACCAAATTATGATAAAATATTCAAAGTTTACCTAACTTAAACATTAAATAGGTACATATATATTTTCTGCCTGGAATTAAGTGCAATAACCCTTCAAGATCGTTCATCTTACCATACGGTTCAAGGGAGAACATTTTACAGATCGTTTTGATGTCTGTAAGTATTTCAAAATGGTGACTACAATTTACAATTTCAAGATAGTTTTACATCAAAAGAGGTTCACATCGTTTTCATCAATTTGCCTTGGTTGATAATTCTTTGATTTTATTCTAGCGTGAGAACTTGATTTGTTATTTTGTTATTTTCCTTTCAAATTGTTGTTTGCTTATCAGTTTTATGAAAGTATTTTGTATCAACTTGTTTAAAGTTTTTTTGCATTTCGGAATAAGCGCAATTATTTATTTCTTTTGTTGAATAACCTTAGAAAAAAAACTTTATAAAGCGAATGTTTAAATTATTTTGCAGTGGCGGCATCTACATCGCCACATGTGAACTACACATCAAAGACCTGACGTCACACAAAATCCTGACGTCACACCGATCCTGCATCGCGCAATTAGAGTTTACCGCGCGAACGACATATATATCGATACCCTAGTTCGTACTAATTACATTTACACCAATTTTACAGGAAAGCAATTCTTATGTTCGTATATGAATATCTTAGCAGTGCAATGGTTAAAAAAAAACATTACAAAATGAGTACTTTTATATCATAGAAAAGCTTTTTGAGATACTATATTTGTAAATTATTTGACAATTTTAAAGTCTGCATACTGAAAATGGATGTCTTAGAAGCTCGCCCCCTCAGTTAATACAAGTGTGCACATTAAAACTATGAAATCAATGCAGGACATAAACGTAAAAAAAAATATGAAGGCAAACGAAAATAAACACAAGAATTTGTCATAATAGTTTTAAATATCATTGTGGCACTTTTTTTAATACAAGAAGAAGGCTTTACGTAAACTCTGGTAAGATAAAACGACGTAGAATTTAATTTAGTATACATAGGAATAAAAAATGTAATTAGTACGACTGTGAACTAGGGTATCTATATGAATATCCTAAATTTAATCGTTGGGCAGTTGCCCGGCAGACACGACACCCGACTGGTCGGAGGATCCTCCCTTTTCTATAGACGATGAGTTAACTTTACACCCTGTTCCACATACCTTTTAAGTCCCATTACAGGGCAAAGACTTCTTCTCATTCAGAGAAGCCACGAGCATTAATCACCACGCTTGCTCAAGACGGGTTGGCGATTAACTATAAGCCCAGGTTGATCACGGTGTTTTCGTTCACCGATGTTAGTAATGTATAAGATAAACTCAGAAAGTACATAATAAATTAAATAAGTCACATTGGTATTCTACCGGATTTGAACACCGTACATGACTGGCGAGGCAGGGCCACTGAGCCTTTACGACTTTTTTTCTAAGGAGAATAGCAGGAAATAATAGAGGCTTTTGCAACACCATCCTTTAAGAATATTCGAAGCTATAGTTACACTAGTAGCTCCCTTTGTATGGAGAATTGGAGATACGCGAGAAATAAATAGTCAATATCGAATGTCAAACAGATGGTGCACATCTGAAACTGCTAACTGAAAGTACTGTGTGACCTCTTTACAATGTAGGTAAACTAATCAAAGGGCTATTCTCAGTTGTGTAACTTCTGATCAGAGGCCCTTTTTTTTTTTTTTTTTTTTTTGTTTTCGGGGGGAAACCTTCAAAAGGCGCCCGGGCTTTGGGGATAAGACCGGGGAGTGTGGGATTTTTACCTCACTAAAACCACCCCGGTGGTCACCATCTGCACATGGAAGGGGCACCGTTACCTCTCAAAAGACCAATCCGGCACCCCCTCTGTGCAGCGCCTGTTATGGCACATCTCTGGGGAGACTGTAAAGGGTTCTCCCCGAAACCGTCTATGCAAGTGTGCAAGGCGGCACGTGACCACTGTGCGCCGTCTACCCTGAGGTCACTCTGAGTGGACAGAGTCCCCACTCTAAGCGCCCGTGACCCCTAATTCCCGCCTGCCCTAAAGGTTGCAGACGGGGTTTCGGCGTGTTAGGCGTCGAGGCGGTTGCCTCCCCGACGCCTTCTCCTACGAGCGGGATCAGCCCTCTCACGATCCCGCTCGGCAGCCTCCTTCTGAACCATCACGGTCTCACAGAAGGAGGCCATTTCTCGCCAGTTCTCCGACACCGCCAGCATAGACTTAACTACTGCTGGCAGAGACAAATCTCGCCCGATCCTGGCGACCAGGACCCGTCTTTCAGCAGCCCACGCAGGGCACTCCTCGAGCGTGTGCTGTGCAGAATCTATGCCACCTCCGCAATGATGGCAATTTGCAGTGGCCTCTCGCCCAATCCTGTTCAGGTACTCACCAAAGCAACCATGCCCGGTCAGTACCTGAGTGAGCCTATACGACATGCGCTCCTTTCTTTTCAGCCAGGCTTCGAAGTGCGGTAGGACGGCTTCGACAACGCGCTTACGCGAATATTGCGGCTGTTGCAGCCGTTCACGCCACCGCTCGAGCGCGTGTCGCCGTTCCTGCCGCCTCAGCCGCGCAACAGCGATTCCTGGTACGCCATTGCCACTTTGGCGGATGACACGAATTCGGTCATAGACCCTCGCGTCCATATCCGCCAAGATGTCCAGCGGCGGAAAGCGTGCCAAGAGAGTTGCCGCCTCAAAGGATACAGTTCGGTATCCTCGTGCGATGCGAATAGCCATTTTCCGCTGCAGACTGTTGATTTTAGTCCTGCAGCGTCGAACGCCTGACAGCCTATTTGACCAAACAGGCGCCCCATATAGGACCATCGATCGCACGACACCCGCGTAGAGGCGACGAACTTCTTCTCGCGGTCCACCGAGATTGGGCAAATGTCTGTGCAAAGCACCCACTGCCATCCCGACGCGGGGAACTAGGCGCTCGAAGTGCTCTTCGAAGCCCCACCGACCATCTAGGGTAAGGCCGAGATACTTAATGTATCGACCCACCTGGACTTGCGCATTTCCAACTCTGACCAACGAGCTGGGTGGTTCTCTGCTCCTCGGTAGTTTGTGGAACCAAAGCGCCTCAGTTTTATGAGGCGCTATCTCTAAACCCAGCCCGCGGATCGTCGCCACGACTTTTGCCACTCCGAGCTCGGCAAGCTGGATGGTCTCTTCAAAGGTGTCGCCGCCGGCCAACACCAGGGTGTCATCCGCGTAACAGACTACATTAACGCCAACGGGAAGGTCGACACGCAGGACCACATCGTAAGCGAGATTCCACAAGAAAGGACCTAAAACCGACCCCTGTGGAACCCCACACGTAATCTCCCTGCGATGAATGCTACCGTCCCGACCCACATATCGAATGTGCCGGTCACGAAGGTAGGCCCCGACGATGCACTGTAGATAAAGAGGCACTCTGTGATATATAAGTGCCCCCCTAATCGCATCCCAGGGCAGAGAGTTAAAGGCATTGACGATATCCAAACTTACCGCCAACACCACCCCACCCCGAGACACCACCTGTTCCGACAGCGAGCGGACGCGTAGGATCGCATCCACAGTAGATCGTTGCTGCCGGAAGCCATACTGGCAATCGGCGAGGTCGGGACCAACACGTGATAGTTGTCCGACGAGCCTTTCGGCAATTATTCTTTCGAATAGTTTGGAAACCTCGTCGAGCAGGCAAATGGGACGGTAGGCAGAGGGAGATTCTGAGTCCCGGCCTTCCTTCCTCAACAAGACCAGTGCAGCTTCTTTCCAGCCGGAGGGGAATACACTCCCACGTAGGCAGCTGTTGAACAACCGTCTTAGGCGGTCCCCCAGGGCAGCCAAAGCTAGAACCCAAGCCCGACCAGGAATACCGTCCGGGCCTGGCGCGGTATTACGAGCCCCCAAACGTCTCACGGCTCGGTCTAGCTCGTTTTCAGTCACCCCCAATTCGTCAGACCAATCCGAAGAAGCCAAGACTGGCGAAGGACTGTCTCTAACTACAGGAAAGAGCGTGTTTACAACTCTCTCCAGTAGACCCGGGTCCATGGTTTCTGTGATAGGGGGCACCCATGGACGTAATTTGGCCATGACCAACTTATAAGGTCTGCCCCATGGATCCCTGTCCAGCCTGTCGAGAAGCTCCCGCCAGGATCTTGACTTGGCATCCGCGATGGCGTGTTGGAGATCCATTGTCGCCTCCCGGTACACTCTGTAGGCTCTGCTTATTTCCTCCTCCGTAGCTCTTGGCTGTCGTCTGCGTCTGGTGCGCTGAAACTGGCGTCGGGATCTAAGACAGAAAACACGCAACTGCGCAATATCTTCCGACCACCAGTAGACCGCACCAGGACGCTGAGCGCACCTGACCCGGGGCATGGAAGCATCGCAAATTAACGCCATCCTATCCCGGAACCAGACCGCCTTTTCCTCTGGATCGGGTGATATCCCCTGGGAACCATGACTATCCTCCGGCCATGCCGCAACGTTAGCAGCTGCGACGAGCATGTCTCGATTGAGCCGCTTGAGGGCCCAACGCCGCGCCGGTAGGTTAGAATTTGTACGACTCAGGCCGTCCAAAGGGTGGAGTGTAACTTTAAACACTATATGGCGATGGTCCGAGAGTGTCACTATCTCCTCCGCCACTCTCCACTCCGACACCATGCGGGCAACCGAAGGAGTCGCCCATGAGAGATCCACAATTGACTCCCCCTGCCACCGAACGCATGTGGAAACGGACCCCTGATTCAGAAGACGGAGGTCCAGCAACGCCGCCCAGTCTTGTACTGCGTGGCCCCTCGGTCTGTCTTGAGTGCTCCCCCAAGCTCTGGAGTGAGCGTTAAAATCACCCAAGACGAGCACCGGATGGGGTGAACATTTGCACCGAATGCAGTTTGCAACCCCATCCAGATATTCCTCAAATTCGGCGAGGGAAATGTTGGGAGACACGTAGCAGCCCACTACGGCCAAAGGTCCCCATTGTACTGCAATAAATCCTTGCCCTCTATCTAGTAGGGAGCAGTGTGGCCCACCGCTTCCTCCAGCCCAGTAAATGGCGACAGAGTCCACGGTGTCCCGGAACCAGCGAGGATGATCCCGGAGTCCGTAGGGCTCTGCTACCACCGCCAAGGCAACCGACCACTCCGCAATTGTCTGCAGAAAAAGGTTCTGCGCGTTACGGCAGTGGTTCAGATTGCACTGGAGTACTTTCAGGGCTGGGAAGGCGAGGTTTCCATTTCCTCCGCAGGGCCTGGACCCAGTGATGCCTGTGCCGACCCTTGCGATATGGTAGGGACAAGCGAGGCCTGTTTCTTGCGCGGAGCGCATTTTTTACCCCCCAGGCGATGATCCGCTGGAAGACCATGATCTCTACACAATGGACACCGCATGGTTTTCGACGTGCACTCTCTCGCTTTGTGATCTCCCCCACAAGCATAGCACTGGGTGCTCCGGTCAACCGCACCAGTGCAATGGCGGCGGACGTGCCCGGGCTCGAGGCAACGGAAGCACATCATACGACGCGCCTCTAAAATCTGCACCCTTACTGTCGTCCAACCTAAGCGCATGCGCTTATCGGACGCCAACTTCTTTATTGCCACCAGAGGGCCACGGACCCAGACGTGTCCCAAAGAAGTGGGCGGACGACGAATTTCGCCCACTTTTACGTCTTCGGGGGAACAGCCACCCACTTCGGCAATAGCAGCTGCCACTTCCTCAGGTGTGACGGCATCATCGAGGTCCATGATCCTCGCCTCAGCTCTTTTGGTTGGGCGTGAAATCTTCACATCGAATTCGCTGAGGACCTCTCGCATTCGGTTGGCGAGACTGTCCGCCTTGGTCGAAGAGTCGGCGCCAGCGACAGTAATCACCATACCACCATCTACAGCCCTTTTCTGGCCGACAGTGTCAATGCCAACATCGGCTAAACGAATTCGCTGCCTTACGGCGGTCATAACCTGACCGATATTGGCAGATGATCCCTCTCTTACCGAGACTGCAATAGCTGCCGTAGCGGGAACCCTAGGCAATTTCACTTGCTGTTTTTTCTCCTTTATAGAAGTGGGTGTCGCCAACGTGGCAGGCTTTGGTTTCTTAGCCTTCTTCCCCACCACAGTAGACCAGGCCCCCGTCTCAGTCATTGTCGCATCCAGCAGAGCCTGCGAAGCTTGCGTGGATGCCGCAGACACAGGGGCCAAATCCACGACCGGAGCGACAACTTTGCCTTTGCCTTTTCCCTTAGCCTTTCCTCTCCCCATTTTCTTTGCTGGATTAGGCTCCAAGCGCGGCTCGTCAATTGGCTGCGCCTGAGCAACCGTTGGTGAAGCTCTCCTCGCGTCGGTGGCGAGTGGCGGACGCAAGGGTTTCTCTGGGGGCAACCTCCTCTCTATAGCGGCTAGTTTGGCGTCTACCATACCTCCAATTTCTAAGGCTATTGAACGCCGAAACTGGGCCTCCGACTCATCAGATTGAAAAGGTCTGGCCACTGCAGAGACCTGATTAGGTCCCATCGAAGAAGCTGCCAGTATGGGGCTTGCCATAAGTTCACCCTGGCGATTAAGCAGGGTGACCTGCGCTGTCAGTTTCTCGACCTGTGCTGAGAGACCGATAAGCCGAGCCTTCAAGTCAGCGTTTTCGGTCTCCAGCCTCTCAACGTTGACCTCAACGGCCGATCGCGTGGCTAACTCAGCCACCGCAGCCTGCACTGTAACTGCCGCCAACTTGAGGCTGTGAACGAAGCTCCCTTTGAGGTTGCGTGATTCGTTTGCAACCTCCTCTATTATAATAATAATAATATAATAATAATAATAATTTGTTATGTTTTGCAGTTGCCCGAGTCTTCGCTTGCTTAGTTGGTGGACTCGCAAGGTCAGAGTCCCCGCCAACCTCTCCTTTGCCAGTCAGTGGCTTGCTGAGGCTTATCGGCTCGCAGCTCTTTAACGTCTGCGTTCGCTTGCGCGTGCGAGACAGAGACGATCTCGTCGACGTTTCAGACGCGTATGACATTTGCGAGCAAGAAGACTCGCCGGAGTCACTGACCATCTCTACAGCAACCGGGGTTGACGGGCGCACAAATTGTGCCCGAGTTGGTATCCTCTTTGTCACTTTCTGAGCCTTCGCAAGAGCTTTCTTTGACACTTCTGTGCTGGACAAATCTTGTGAGTCATACTCTCTCCGATTGCCAGAGGGCAGGTCGGTGGTAGTCTGCTCTTTAGGTTGTGATGCCATGGATGTGCTAGGAATAGAACCCAGCGACTCCTCATGACCGGTAAGTGAGCCACCCTGGCTCAATGCGCCCTTAAAGGACGGATAAAAATTCGATGGGAATTTTAAGCGATCAGTGTCCCCCCCAGAATACGAATTGGGACTGACCGAGCTCTGCTCGGTGAGGGATTCTCCTGCTGCGGAGCAGCAGGTACCCTCCTGGGGTAGTTGTTTTGTTAGATGCGCTTTCATAGTTGTTGCTGAATTCAGCTTTGCCTTTTTTATGGGGTGGGGTCCCCAGTTAGTCGATTTTTAAAGGGGTTATCTCCCCACACCTCTCCACAGTCTGCCAATCATGCCTGACTAGCAAACTCGTCGCTTCACTGTCGCCTCATGTGATCACTCAATATCCGGTACTCCTGTCCCAAGACCACTGGTACACCTTCTTAGTTACGTGTGATGATCAAACGCGTACTAGAAGTGAACCTTCCTTCCCCAGCCTGCCTGATTGGGCCCTGATCCTTAGCACTTGACGAATTATAACCCCACCCCAGATTCGCTCCACGAAATTTTCGAGGACTGAATCACACATCACGTACCGTCCGACAAGCCCGCTCCGTGAGCCATCGCACGGCACATGACGAAATTGTCCATCCCAGATTCGCTCCTCTAAATAAAATAAGAGGAGCGACTCACATATCGTCCAATCACCCGCTTCGTGGGCCATTAAACGGCACACGACAAAAACGTCAACCCCAGACCCACTCTGGGAAAAATTCGACGAGTGAGTCGCACACCACACACCGTCCGATAGACCCGCTCCGTGGATCATCGCACGATGTACGACGCAAGCTTCCCTACTCACCCTCCAAAAACTCGGAGAGTGAATCGCGCATCGTCCAGCAACATGAACACTGTTCATATCCCCAAGCGATGCGCCCCTCGCAAAAGTCCGATGTTATGGACCCTGCCCTGTGTCTCTCTTAGTCTGGTCTCTCACTTGGACCTTTCCGGCATGAGTGACTCTACCGGCAAAGCTCCAAGATCATTGAGACACGCAAGCCCCACCACGACGACAACGTGGAGACACCCTCGGTGGGGTGATCAGAGGCCCTAGTGCAAACTTGTAGTTGGGCTTCTGCCACCGATCTCCCCAGCGGTTTTTGAAGTGAAAACTTCTTTAGGCGCATTGGGCATTTTTGAGACGGGACTAAACCATTGATATCGCGACACCATGATAAACCTCATTTTTGTAAACGCGAATGTGCTCTTTATTTATATTATGTTACGGATCAATGTTCTATGCAAGTATTTTTACTTTAAAGGTTCTGGAAGTTTTTTTTTTTCTGTAAACGGGATTGTGTTCCTTATTTAGATAAGGTTACCGACCAATGTTCCATACAAGTATTTTTCTTCCACCAAGGCGATCTTGTTCAAGTGTTCACTTCTGTCGGTGCTCCCGGAGTGCCATTTTTTATTCAAACTATATTTGTTAACCTTTGTTGTTTTCTTCGCATAACATAATAATTAAATGGAACTTTTCTATGAAATCATCAATCAATTGATAATCGCGTAACCCTGGTGCCGTGCGAAAATTGTAGCATACTGCCTCGCATAGGTTAGATTTTCTTTCGACCATTCTTAAAGAAATAGGAGTTACTTTGTCACTTTATGCAGAACAGTTTAAGATTTAAGGCAACCTAGGGTGTAAGTCCGAGCGGAGTAACCGCGAAAATTTTAGCACCCCAACTCTGATTGGTTAGATTTTTTTTTTTACTTTCATAATTGGGGGGCCCATGCCTTATTGAATCACGGTGGTCTTCCTTCTTAGCTTAACACATTATTATAAAACCGTTTCGCCGATTGAGGCCCTAGGCTGGGGCCTTATTGACTTAGTAGACCTCCCCGTTTCGATACTGAGGGGGGCCCCAAGCACTGTGGACCCAGGTGCCCAGCACTACTTAGCTATGCCACTGGCTATTGTGGTTAAGTTTGTTAAATATTGTGGTAAGTATATCGTGTCATAGGATGCTGGTTCAGCTGCCAACTTCGCTGACTGGTTAATAATTTCTGATACTCACCGACTAATGTATCAATGTTTCTATGTAAGTACGCGTGTAGTCTGCTCTGATACGAGAGAAGCAGAAGACTTAGATAATGTTCTACATTATTACGAAATCCTTGTTTTAATACTGGAATATCAACGGGATTGGGAATATTGAGCAACCTACGTCATTATTAGATTTCACAAATATTTAAGATGACGATGTTACAGAATAAACTGTGTATTGAGAACAAGCATTTATTGATCCGCCTCGAAACTAATATTCAAAGTTAACTATTTTAAAGGAGTGTTGTTCCGCGTATCGTTTTACTAAAAATCATAGCACTCCTTTTTGCTTCGCCGTAGTCGGGTAAAAACAGCTTCCAGCTGCCTCGTTGGTCTAGTGGTCGCAAGCGCTACTGCTAAGCAAGAGATTCTGGGTTCGATTCCCAGGTTGGGCAGTGTTATTAGGTTTTTGTATATGGAATTTCTCGGTAACAGCTCGGAGTCTGGATTTATGCCCGGTTGATGGCAATAGGCTCGCCCCCAATTACATGGGACTTAAACATAACTGGCGAAATGTGGGTATACTATAGGTACACCTCTGCTCACCCCTTCGGGGAAACGACGCGTGATGTTATGTTATGTGTAGCTCCCAAATCTCCAACCTATCACCACTTCCTAATGTTTAAAAGGCTTTTAAACATTAGGAAGTTGCTTAAACTTTAAGCAAACGGTTCATCCAACACCTTAGCAACACATTCTTGTTTATAATTTCACGATCACGAGTGATCCCGAGTTTTATAATTAGCAGCCTAATCTCTTCTGAAGACACCCCTCAAAAAACATGGTATCTTAAGTCAAGGTCCTGTCCTTGCAAACTAAACTGCGGAAATTCCTTGGTCGCATGTAAAAAGTTAAGTGAATATGTAAATGTGGGATCATTTGCACGATCCCGCCATGTTTGATTAGGCCACTTACTAATCTTCAAGGGACTCTTTTCCCCTTCCTTATTTTAGGAACTGCAAGTGGTATATACAGGGTGGCAGAGACATCGACGCGAAAATTGTTACCATGGATTCAGTACATGATTCTGAACGCCCCTGCGTTGAATGAAATTTTTCGTCGGTTATTTTTAAAAAAACTGCTGTTCAGCTCATTTTGACCGCGTGGGTCACTTTTCTATGAAACAGCTGATTTAAAAAAAATAACCGATGGAAAATTTCAACGCAGAGGCGTTCAGAATCATGTACTGAATCCATGGTAAAAGTTTTCGCGTCGATGTCCCTGCCATATTCATGGGAAATTATCGAAATTTTCAATTTCTTGTACATAACATAACATCACGCCTGTATTCCCCGAAGGGTAACGCAGAAGTGTATCTATAAAACACCCACATTTCGCCAGTTATGTTTAGGGCCCATGTAACAGGGAGCAGGGAGCGAGCCTCGGGCACAAATCCAGACTCTGGGCTGCTACTGAGAAATTCAAGATTTCCCTATAGTCTGTAATTTATAGACGTCCACTGCTTAATATTAACCACTCCAATGATACTGGCTTTTACCGTAAGCTTTATTACAGTCATTGTCCAAACTGTAAACAGATTCAGCCGTATGCTGATGCCTATCCTTTTGGCTAAAGAAAAAACAAAAGCTAATAATTATATAGCACTTAGATAATCTTATTACTTAAGTACTGTGTCTGTAACTAATATCCACCAACTAAGATGAGATCAAGGACTCACGCAAGCCTACCCAACAAATAAATATAAAAAGTAAGAAAAGATCGGTTCAATTAACGTTAAAATAAGGCTACCGTAGTTCATTATGTACTGACAACATCTTCCCTTTATATCCTTAGCCGAATTTATTTCATTACAAAGTCCACACAACCTCATACCGTCACGGGAGACGCTCATAAAAACTCTTAACCCACACATCCACAGGGGAGTCTATAAAAACATACTCCCTTTGTTAGAGGCATAGACTAGAAATGTTCAGAAGCGGAGCTCCCGCTTTAACGCATTCGAAATGCCTACTACGGCCGCGTCCTATTTAAAAACAACCGTCGCGCGAATACGCGATCGTTGCGTGCATATGTCACTTTTTGAGTGGTGAACCAGAACGCGTGGTCGCACCGACAGAGGTCGCTTTTTTTTTAAACCATCGCTTTTAAATAAGACGCGGTGATCAAGTTCGTTCCCAGGGTAGCTGGTGGCAGCAGGATGAGAGTACTGAGGATCAAGTTACATTTAAAGCTACTATTGACGACCTATATCCAACAAATGGCCTGCTATAGGCTGGTGATGATGATACACATCGGCATCGGTCAGTGCAGTCAAAATTGTAAGCGTTGTTCATCGACCATATTGACAATCCCTGTTTTGGCATGGGTGAACACGGGTCGTAAGATGCTGGTGGGAAGCACTAAGTGATTATTTCAGCAGCATCAATGTACAAATATGAAAAAATATACATCGCGAAAAAACATGAGTTTCGCTTCTTTACGATTTTATTATTCTTTGTCAGAGGACATGTCACATAGCAACAGCTGCTATAAAAGAGGGGGCAAAGGTAAATTAAAACACGATTTTCTCCTTAGTATAAGTTGATTGTGGGTGAAGCGAGTTTTCGTGTACTTTTAAATGTTTTTGTGGATGTTGAATATCGATACCTACTTGGAACTGTGCCTTTTAAAGTAATTATATTATGCCAACGGAGACTTCAACTTGTGAGGAATTCGTTTTTTTACAAAGTGCTTTTTGTTATTAACCAAATATAGTTAAGAAAAAGTTTTTATTTTCTGGGGAGAGTTTTTACCAGGAATTTTTAAGAATGACTAGGTACTACATCTAAGCAATGAACGTGGTCCTCCAGCAATGCTTTATGGTAAGGACACCCTTTTTCCAACACTCCCGAGACCTTACCAGGATATTCAAAACAATTTTCCCGCAGCGATTTTAGCTGGAATCGGTAGGTCACTTCTTCACTTCCAAATCAGCCTAAACCATTTTATGAACAAAGCAGCATCTCCCATCATTCTAAAAAAAAAATTTCAACGCTTTTCTTCCCTCACATATCTTTCATCTCTTTCCCCCAATAACTAATATCGGAACCGAAGAAGTTTTTTTCGCCATGATCGTCCAAAACCATCGACGGCCAACTGAAATCGCTCTCGAACCTAATGGGGGTCGAAATGTGTTCGACCTCGATACAAAGTAGGCGATACATGGAAAATGAACAATCATAATGGGGTTTATGGTCGCGTATTACGTTAAGCGGGATGTAAGTGCGAAGGTTAGATTTGGGTGGATGAAAAAATTATGTTTAAGTAGGGGATTTTGGTAGTAGAAAATGTTATTGGATGGGATTTGGATAACTACTTTTTACTGTATTATGCACTAGCTGCGCTCCGCGGTTTTATCCGCATAAGTCTCGATCCCGTGGGAATATCAGAATATATTCTTATCCAGGTCATGATCTACCTATGTGCCAAATTTTGTCCAAATTTGTTTAGCGGTTTTAGCGTAAAAGTCGATCTTCTATACAAAACATACAAATAATACATATACAAATAAATAAAATTAAAGTGTCTATTTGTAATTTCAAAATAACAGTTTTTAACTAAATGCATATGAAAGTATAGATACAGAACATACAACAAGAACACATTTTTTTTTTAATACTTTGTCAGTTTGTCTGTCTGTTTGTTCTGGTTAGTATCCGAAACGGCTTGACAGATTTTGACGAGACCTTATCACTGGAAGCTGATGTTATAAGGAGTAACTTAGGCTACTTTTTTTCAGGAAAAATCTTAGGGTTGCGCACAAAAAAATTAAAACTCATGAAATCTGTATCTTATCTTCTAAACATCTATAAAAATAAATAAAATTGAAGTGTGTATTTGTAATGTCAAAATAACACCTTTTTACTAAATGCATATGAAGGTATATACGGTACATACAGCAAAAACACATTTTTTTTAAATTGTCTTTCTGTCTGTTCTGACTAATCTCTGAAACATGACACGACTTCGGACTTAAGCTGGTCGAAGAAAGTAAAAATGCTCACAAGGGGTTTCTCAGACGAATCTAAGTTAGCGTGCGTATGTGAAGCTATTTTACAGACAATGTGATACTTATGATCGTGCCTTGCATGTCTCGATACCTGTTCCTACGTTACAAGAACTAATGGAAGAAATTGATAAAAATCAGAACCCTAATTGCGTAACACACGATTAATCACAATCTGTTTCATTTTGACAGTTCAACAACATTCATTGCGTTATTTACGTTGCTGAGCAGACAAATTTTTCGAACATATGAAGCAACAATGGATTAGCAATACCATTCAAAATGTTTCAGATTGTGATTGATCGTGTTTTACACAATTAGTGTGCTGACTAACGGTGAAGGAAAAACTCACAGTCTTCTCTCATGAGGTATACGAGAAAATTTTCTCATAGTGCTGAAGAAATATTCCAGTCGGCAGACGCGTGATCGAAGAAAAAAAAACTAGTTAAAGTTATTTTTCACTTTGTAGTTTGGAAGTCCATTGCATTTTTTGTAAAAAGTTTTTTTCTCTTTTTATTGGGTTGGTTTGTATTTTATCTAAGATACAATAGCTTAATGTCAGCTGGTCATCACCTTTTACAAAATATTGCTTTTCCCGATGCAGGGACTTTAATTGTTGAGGAGTTCTCCAGGTTCTTCACCATCAGCTGAGTAGTTCCGGTGGCCATCTGTGTCCTTCATCTGGTGATGAAAGATACAGATGGCCACTGAACTGTTGACAACTGATGGCAACTGATGTTCCACATCACCAAATGGTGCTTTCCGAGAGCAAATGCACGAGTTACTATAAAAAATACCCAAATCGCTGTAGGTGTGCCTATAATATTTGAAGAGTTCCCTCGATTTCTTCAAGATCCCATTGTCAGATCATGACCAAATAACAAAGGAACTAACTTGGAAGTATACTCTTTAAAAAAAAAATCTCTCGGTCCAGCAGTCTTCTAGTAATCGGGGAACATACATTTAAAAAAATATTCCGACGAACTAAGAACCTCCTCCTTTTTTTTTAAATCGGTTAAAAAGATGCGTGTTGAATAATATGAAAGAAAAGGAAGTGAGTTATAGCGTGACGATTGAATTAATTGAATTGATTGAGAATGGAAGGAAACATTTTGCACCGACCCCAAGTAATGTGAAACAAGGACAAGAACATGATGATGAGGTTGATAGCGCGACTGACTGCCAAGGGTTTCAACTACGGTTTCCTAGAAGAGTGGTGGCCACACTTAACAGCCACAGTGACAGCTGTCATGAAAATGATGACAGCAACAAAGATTTAAATCGTTCGATTCGCCCTACCACGCCAAAAGATATTCGTGTCCACGCGCGTACACGGTGCCATGGGAAACAAAGGCGGGATGCGGAAGACGCGCGGGAAGACGACATGGCGCGAGCTAATCAGCGACAACCAACGCGGACCGCACGTCAGTTCACGTCAAAATCTTGTGAGAATGGTCTAATTATTTTGCCTTTTGCAATATACCTACCTAATTTTATGCAATCCACTCCTAGTTTAATTTATAATAATCAAGAATCATCTCAAACATTGGTCCTTCGAGCCGGATCGGATCGTTTCTGTTTCGTTTTGACACCTCTAACACACAATGATGCACCGACTTGACTTGATTGTTTTGGAAACGCTATTTAGTCATGCGTGTACTCATTTTTCTCAGTATGGACAGTTTTCGTGTGACTAAGTAACGGTGAGGGCAAATCTAGCGATTTAAATCTTTGGGCAGTAGGGTTTAACTTTACGATGTCAAGATTTCTATGAAAACACACTAATCTGCTTCCAAATTTAAGTTTCCGTGACGTCATTCGCCCGTAAATTGCGGTCACTATGTGGTAGCAAGCGCTCTTCTAGAAAACCGTAGCTTTGGTGGCTACTGCCTCTTGTGAAGGCTCTTTCCTTGCTCATTCACCATCGTCACCATCCACAGCCCGACTTCACCCACTAGGGCCGTATAGGCTTCTCTTTTTTTGGCCCACACACTCCTATACCAGCATCATATAGGTTCTACCCTCAATGGTAACAATGTTGTCCGCCCATCTCGCCGCCAGATGACCTTGCTCATTAATTCTCTGTAATCCCGATTTGCAATCAGGAAAAACGTAAGCCAAATTAACATATCGATAAAGGTTGTTAATGTATTCCCTAGTGAAATATTGGTTAGCTATTCACTTTTATGGGGCCAGTAATTTGCCGCTAATTGCCCTCCACTCCCGGAATTATTTATAATGCAATGTAACAGTAATGTAACTTGGGCCAGCTATACATGGTGCACGATTTCATTAGGACCGTTTTTGGAAGTGAAAACTTCAACTATCACCCCCTTAAAGCTTTGCACCTAGCTTCCAAACATCATTTATAATTATTAGATTATTTTAAAGAACGTTGCGTATACGTAATAGAATAGAATAGAACAGAATACTCTTTATTATGGACAAAATAAAAATTACAGACACAAATGTACTTATACTGCATTGTTGCTTAAAATACAAATACATGCAATTAGTTTACTATGTACTTATATTTAAAATTAGTCGACTTCAAATAGAAGAATGTCCATAAGAAACAACTTTCAGCAAAACACCGCTTCATACACGTACACGCCATTTAAAGGAACACGAAAGGAGTCAAGTCCCAAAGGAATAACAGCACATAAACTGATAAACTAAAGGTCAGTTCGATGGGTCGTTCAATGGTGTTTGCTATGGCAGACACGCAAGGATTCCCATGATCATATTACCAAACAAAAACGTGAGCGATCCAACACTTATCGTTCAAGGGAAATAACTAAATTATCTAGTACAAGCATCCTTGGGGTTACTCATCGGCAAAAACTAAGAACTTCCATAAAAACATTCAACCCCTATTTAACTACTTTAGGGGATGAATTTCCTGAAATACTTCCTTTTAGTGCTCACCATCATTACTTAAGAACTCTTGTGGTGGCGTCGACAACGCCACATGCGAACTACGCATCAAAGACCTGACGTCACACAATTCCTGCATCGCAAAAGCAGTGTTTACCACGCGATCAAAATTTTAAAAAATTCACATTCAAAATTCAACATATTTTATTTCACATAAACCTACAAGGGCACTTATGAAACGTCAGAAGCTAGGTGCACGGTTTCAATTAGTCGCTTCCTATGGAGAAGAGACGGCAAGAAACTCCACGGTTTCTCTTTTAAAAATAAATGGTTTCTACAATGTTTTCAAATTACAGGCCTATCAACAAGTATCTTCACAAAATCTAAAATAAAAGAATCTATATAAAAGATTAACAAAATAATAAAAATAAGGACCTATTTAAACCGAATGACATGATTGCCACTACAGCTGCAACAAATACAATTTGATAAAAAAAAATATATATAGAAAATTGTAGGTATATAATGTCAAATATGTAACTCTCCGACTTCAAACGTCGCGCAGTTGCCCACCAGATATGATACCCGTCTGGTCGGAGGATCCTCCCTTTTCTATAGAGGTTGAGTGATTTAAACCCTTTTCCTCATACCTCCATGCTTCTAGACCCAGCGGTTTCGGCTGTACGTTATCTGTCAGTGAATTTAAGTTTTTAACTTCGACCATATCTTGATCGAAGAGTACAAAAGAGTCACTATGAATACTGGATTCCCACAATTGTAGGAGATAACGAAAAGTGGGGACTGCAGTCTGATTACTAACTGATTCCCCTAAGGTCGCAAGAAATCAGAGCTTGCTTTTCTTTCTTAGTGAGCAGATGGACATAGAACAAAACATCCCTTCATGATTTACTGGGACGCTTAATAACGGATTCGTGTCGTCACACGTGTGGCCTAAAGGCTGGTATTAATCTGGACAAAAAGGCAGATGTCTCCCTGAATTACCCTAAACATAATACGATATTTTTATGTGCCTACATAATTAAATATGCTACGCCTCCAGGCTTAGGTCACGTAGTTTAACAAAATGGACTAGACTAAATTTGAGCTGTGGTAGACTAAGAATTAAAAATAAAACGTGACATATGGTCAGAATCCCGTTTAATTATTTTTTTTATTCTTGTGTTTTCCCAACTAGATACTCGTTTTTTCCAACGGCTTCACCCGCTTCGAAGTCTAATACCACGGGATACCCGGGAATGTATTACCGGGATAATGCGCATTCTATGTCCTAACTTAGGACATCTATCCCGTTAATATGTTCGGACTCCTAACCATGGTCATGGTCTATCCGTGTGTCAAATTTAACGCCCTGTGCGTCAGGAATCCCAGGCGGATTCCCGGCCACCGTAGGCGCGGGCTTATGGACGGTGAGCAACGGGCAGGTCGCCGTTCGATAAAGACCAGGTCCGGGTTGACAGCGCGTTGTGTTCCACGCACGCCTCAAAGAGATGTCAGCACACCGGACGGGGTTCGCTAGAGCCGATGCCTGCCGGGGTCGCGGGAAAGTCCGAAAGGGATACCGTGACCCCTGACAGCATACAGTAAGAATCTGACACGCCCTCCCGCTCCACCCAGAGCGGCCAAAGTTTTTGAAAATTTCCCACTCAAAAAAAAAAGACACCTCATGCAAATAATGCAATATGTTTTTAGTAAGTATAGTATTCGTATTGAAGCTATCGTAGGTTGCTCTCCTTACCGGAATGCAATATTAAGGCCAATATGCGCAGAGTGCTCGCTAAGTTGCTCATATCGTTCATATTGCAAGTTGCAACTTTCTCAGATGGCTTTTATCGTGAACACGTGATGTAATTTGATATACCTACTTACGTAGGGAAGGGAACAGTAGAAACATTGTATTGTATTATTATTCTGGATTTCTGTCCGGTTGATGGCAATAGGTTCACCACCTATTACATGGAACTTATACATGCACAATTGGCGAAATGTGGGTGTAGGTACTATAGGTACACTTCTTTTTTCTTGGGTGGGAAATTATCAAATAACTTCTCCCGCTCTGGGCGGGGCGGGAGGGCGTGCCAGACTCTTACTGACTAAAACCCACCTGTATTCCTTCAGTTGCGATGTTGCCGGGGGCCACGATCTCCCTTTCCGACTTCTTCGTAACCCCGGCAGGCATCGGCCCTAGCGGACCCCGTCAATTCTGCTGATATCTCTTTGAAGCGCGCGTGGAACACAATGCGCCGTCGACCCGGGCCTGGTCCTTGTCGGACGTCGAGCTACCCATTGCTCACTGTCCGTAAGCCCGCGCCTACGGTGGCCGGAAATCGGCCTGCGAATCCCGATGCCCAGGGCGTTCCCTCCTGCGGCGATTAGGGGCGTGAGTGCGCTTTTACATAGAGGATGAGTGAACTTTACACCCTGTTCCTCATACCTCTAAACCCGGAAGTGAGAAAATCTTTTTCGTAAATAAAATATGCAAGCTAATGTATAGATAGCAAAGAAAAGCGGTTAACCAACGTCCTCCAAGGAACAAGGAATAGTATTCTCAAGAGAAATGAACTTAAATGGTTTAGCATACATTCTTAATTGGTTGCACAACGAGGTCAGTTGGTGTATCTAAGCGCATTCTCCTCCGTATCTAGTGATGGGTCGAGAGAATATTCTTTTCTACGAAGAATATTGTCGAAACATGGAGAGTTTAAAAATGAAAGTAGTACTTAGTTAATAATGATGGGCAGGAGGCAATAAATTTATCTGCCAGTACCAAATAACGACTAAAAACATGTCAAATTACAAAATAATAGTCTGTTCCAAAGAAGTCGTGATTGTTATTTTTTGTTTTTAGTTATTTACCTTTTCTATAATATTGTTTTTAATAAGAATATTCTCGAGAACTTTAACAGCAATGTTCTCGTAAGGAAAATATTCTCGAGAATTTGCCATCACTAATCATGAGTATTCCCAGGAAAGGCAGTTTCTTTTTTTTTTGGTCCTAGTTTTTTGTATAATAATATAATTCCGAAAATAATTACACTGAAACGTGCACAAAGGCTTAATTCTAAATATTAATTGCAATTTATTTACCAATCTAGAATCAACGACTGTAAACACCAATTAACACTTTGGAAGGAAAATAACATGAAAAAAAAAACGACTTTCAACAAAAAACTACACTTTAATTTTGAAAGTCGGTGTTTTCGGTTTTGTATTTTCGTTTTTTGCCACCGACTTACGAAATTAAAGTTATTTTTCATTTCTTAGTTGTACTGTATATCTAGGTACCCCACACAAATTCGTATACCACTATTTGCTTTGTAAACAAGAGTGACAAGAAGTTCTATAAACATCATCAACATATACGTAGATATTATCGAAGCCAACAAAAACTACCAAAGCAAACTTAATAAAATTCATATAGGTGGTCCCGTTTGAATTTTATTTTTGCTTTGTTAGTATCGTGCGATCTTCCTCTACCAAACGAAAAAATAATTATAATTTATAAAAATATCGATGAACATACTTAAAAAAAAAAATGTACAGGCGATCATAGAACCTCCTCCTTTTTTGACGTCAGTTAAATAAAACACTCTTGTCGAGTACATAATTCATAATGGATTCGCTACTATTACAAACTTCTTTCATCGCAACAGAAATAACATTAGTCCTAATGCTTCCCATACAGCTGCAATATTCCCATAACTTTTAAAGGGAACATTACAGCTATTGTCCCATCCTTCGTTGACTACCAAGAAACATAAAAGTATCGGAAAATTCTTAGTACCTTTCAAAGCCAAGGTACAATTTCTACCCCGAAATAAATACCTTAATCTCCTTACGAGAAAACCAAATAATACAAAATATCCGAAAGTTTAATACGATTTTGTCCGAACAGTTTTCGTCTACTACAAAGGCCGGGGTTCTTATCGCCAGCTAACCAACCAACCAACAACCGAACTACATAAGTAAGTTTAGACACATGGATCAGATAAAACTTTAGATATGAGCATGTATCGAGTTTTTTGGCCTGTTTCCATATTTTTGTGAAGTTTTGGAGGAAAACTGTGAATATGTCAGTTGTATCAGAGGGCGAGTGTGTAGTACCTGCTTTATTGCTTTTCAATTCTGGCGAAAGTTCGATGACTTTTGCATTATTGTAAGTACCTACTAGATCAAATTGAGAGGATTGGAATAAGTGCAGAACCCTTAAAAGAATGGCAATACTTAAATCATAATCTTTCTAGCCTTTTTCCAACTATGTTGAGGTCAACTTTCAGTCTAAGAGATCTCGTGCACTAGACAAACATGACTCTGGCCAGTCTCGGCCGACTAGTGGTATTCTACAGGGTGGCAGGGACAATGACCCGAAAACTTGTACCATGAATTCAGTACAAGATTCTAAACCACCATGATATATCTATTAAGTACCTAATATACATAGTATAAGCAAATATATAATATCAAATAAATCTATAACAATTTTAGTACCTCAATCTAATTTACAGTCGCTAAGCGCCTAGATTAAAATCCTTAGCAAATAACGTTTACGTGAAATATCATATGTTATCGACTTCCGGTCCAGCATATACCAGCTCGACTTCACAATTAAATAAATAGTATTTTAATAGGTACCTAATTCTTATAAAATTATTTAGCCAAATGTTTGATTTATTTTGAGTGATTTAAATTAGAGTTGTTGAATATCCGCTATGGCGCCCTCAGTTTGTCAACTTCCGGCGCGCTAAGTATTAAGTTTAAATTAATGATTGCTTAAGCTAAATTGATTTATATTCATTTATTTCTATGTTATTAATTGTTATTTAATTTTACCCATTACTTTAAGTAATGCCATTTAAATATTAAGTTATTTGTGAAACCTATAAATACCAGTGAGGCAGGTAATTTAAGTCAGTCGTTTTGTAACCGTCACAAAGTGCAATCTTCAAGTGGAAACTAATAAATAAATTATAGTGCAAATCATCGTTTGTTGTGACCATCCTGACTGTGACTGCCCACCTTTTCACAGTCAGAAGTGGGATATGTCAGGCCCATATATTGATGGTATTGGCGCCAAGAAAAGGAGACACTATCAAACAGCGTCGTCGGAAAATGATGAAAACACAGATTTTTTTTCTTCCGATGACGAAGAGACCGATAGAAGACACCGTCGTCGTAAAAGACACCGTGTTACCCAAACCGATGCTGAAGTTATTCCAAAGTTCCGGCCGGATGAAAAATCAAGCAACGTCAAAGGGTGGTTGCACAAGATCGACCAATTTGGCGACGTGTATGGTTGGGACAACAAGGATCGGCAGTTCATCATGCAAATTCGTCTTCGTGGATCCGCACGTGATTGGTACGACGACTTAGAAAATTACAATCTCACTTGGAAGGAATGGAAAGACGCATTAGAGACCGCCTTTCCACGTTCTACCGATTATGTTGAACTATTAGAGACTATGCTCGCTCGAAAAAAAAACGACTCGGAAACAATGACAAAATATTTTCACGACAAAGCATCCCTACTCAAGAAATGCAATATTATCGGTGAATCTGCGATTTCATGCATTATCAAAGGTTTACCGGTGGAAATAAGAGCCAACGCTAAAGCCTATCAATGCGAAACCCCGACGCAGTTGTACTATGGCTATTTATCATCCCTTGAAAACTACAAGCAAGTGGAAGCAAGTAACTCCAAGCGACCGACTTCAACATGGAAGAGAGGGGGCAATATTGCTCCAAACTCTAAAGAAAACGAACTGCTGCCGAAGAAATGCTATGCCTGCAGAAGACAAGGGCACGAGGCAAAGGACTGTAGGATTCCACGCTGCGAGGTGTGTCATCGTCCGGGCCACACTGCCGCCAGCTGCTGGTTTGCCGCCAGTTCTTCACAGCAACAGCCTCAAAAGGTTAGTAACGTTATGTTTACAAGCTACAATATTTTCATAGACTTGTACAAGAAGGCAGTGGTGATTAATGGACATAATCTTATTGCATATATCGATACGGGCAGTAAATTAAATATTCTCACAGTGTCGCAAGCTAATCATTTAAAGTTAAAAAAATTGCCATCTGTAGTTACAATGAAAGGTTTTGGTGGTGCATACTCAAATTCTTTGGGAACATCCCATGTTGATGTTAAAATAGATAATATAATTTTAAGTGGTTTTGTTGAACTAACTAGTAATGATCTAGCTGATATAGACTTAATAATCGGTCAATCAATGATAAACCAGAGAAACTTAAGCTTAGTTATTTCAGAGAACTCTGTTAAGTTTATGTGTAATTTTGATTTAAATATTGAACTATATCATATGCAGTTAAATGAAACGGATTTCATTTCAAAATTTCCTGTATATTTAAAATATCATAGTGTAATACCACAAAGAAGTTCCTCTTTTGTACAAGTTTATATCGATGTTAATTCTAACCATACTTTTCTTATGCGTTCTGTTTATTTTGAGCTAGGAAGTATGTCTTATGTTATTATAGGAGGACTTGTAAGGTCGAGGGATTGTTTTTTAAAAATAGTTAACATTGGGGATGATATAATAGAGTGGCAACCAAATAGATTAGTAGCGCGCGCGGAACTAGTTGGTGACATAAATAATAGTACGCATATGCATACGAATATAATGACAATTGCTCAAACTACTGACAATAAATTACAGTTATCTGATTTAGATGTAGGCGATTTAGAAACCGATGACAGCAATCGATTGCTACAGCTATTAAATAAATTCCGACATTTATTTGCGAAAAATACCAAAGATTTAGGATGTACCGACGTGCTGGAGATGCATATTCAGACAACAACCGAGCAACCTGTTTACTGCAAACCTTATCGACTCTCTTATAAAGAAAATGAGATTGTGAACGAAAAAGTTCAGGATCTTATTGATGCAGGTGTTGTTAGGGAATCTATGTCTGACTATGCAAGTCCAGTAGTCCTTGTAAAAAAAAAAGGCGGTGATTATAGATTATGTATAGATTACAGAGCACTCAACGCACGCACTATCAAAGACCGTTATCCGTTGCCTCATATAGATGACCAGGTAACTCGTTTATCTGGAAAGTCTTTATTCACTACTTTAGACCTTGCACAAGGTTATTACCAAGTTAGAATAGCTGAAGACTCTGTTCATAAAACGGCATTTATAACACCTTCAGGGCAATACGAGTTTTTGAAAATGCCATTTGGTCTGGCCAATGCGCCGGCGGTGTTCTCACGTCTCATTAAAGTAGTGTTGGGTAGACTGGGCAATGACGTAGCTTCATATTTAGATGACGTAATGCTTCCGACAATCTCGGTCGATGACGGACTCAGATTATTGGGCGATGTGCTGCAATTCTTGTCAGAAGCCAATTTAAAACTGAATTTAAGTAAATGTTCGTTTTTGAAGAAAAGCGTAAATTATTTGGGGCATGAGATTACAGCAGGTACAATACAACCGGGACAAGCTAAAATTCACTGCGTAGCTGAATACAAAAAACCCCGTAATGTGCATGAAATCCGACAATTTATTGGTTTGACATCGTATTTTAGGAAATTTATTCGCGGATTTGCAGAAATAGCTAGACCCCTCACACAGTTAACAAAAAAGGATGTAGAATGGACTTGGGGTTCTGCCCAAGAAACTGCTTTTCAGACTCTAAAAGAACGTCTCATCGAAAGACCGGTTTTAGGCATTTACGACAGAAATGCACGTACTGAGCTTCATACCGACGCAAGTAAGCTAGGACTAGGCGGTATACTCTTGCAATACCAAACTGATGGTGTCCTGAAACCGATTGCGTATTATAGTAGGGTCACAAGTAGAGAAGAACAGTTTTATCATAGCTATGAGCTGGAAACATTAGCAGTCGTAGAATCTCTCAAACGATTTCGAATTTATCTCGTAGGTATTCCTGTCACTGTAGTGACAGATTGTGCCGCGTTGCGAACTACCCTAGTTAAAAAAGACCTGATTCCTCGCATTGCCCGCTGGTGGCTTTCAATTCAAGACTACGATCTACAAATCGAGTATCGATCTGGTGATCGTATGAGACACGTAGATGCTTTGAGTAGGAATCCAGTACAAAGTCCTGTTTTACTAATTGACGATTCCGACTGGCTGGTAACGTTACAGTTGCAGGACGAAAACATTCAGTCGATCCTGACCCAGTTGCGTAATGGCACAAACAATAATGATATAACTAGTAATTACGTACTGAAAGATGACCTTCTCTATAGGCAAACAATAAACGGACATCGTTTTGTTATTCCCAAATTAGCAAAATGGGGCTTACTTCAAAAATTCCATGATCAAATAGGACATGTTGGCTTTGATAAGTGTGAAAAGACCATTAAAGCACAATTTTGGTTTGAGGGCATGACTAGATTTATTCGTAAATATATCAAATCCTGTCTTCGATGTGCTTACGGAAAAGGAGATCATGGTAAATTGCAAGGAGAGCTACACCCAATTCAAAAGGCAGCTGTTCCCATGCACACACTACACGTTGACCATTTAGGTCCGTTCGTTAAGACTCGTAAAGGAAACTCTTATATACTCGTTACTATAGACTCGTTTACAAAATTTGTATTTTCGAAACCGTGTAAAAGCTGTAGTTCTATTGAAACTATAAAGAATTTGAAAGATATTATCTCTCAGTTTGGAAATCCTAGCAGGATCATAACAGATAGGGGAAAAGCATTTACAAGTAGGTATTTTAAAGAATTTGCTGAAGAGATGCAATTCAAACATGTCCTAAACGCTATTGCAAGCCCTAGATCGAATGGCCAAGTAGAACGTGTAAACCGAACTTTGATTAACGGTTTAAACACTATGTCTGACAGCGAGTGCACCTGGGATGATCATTTGAGTGATATAGTTTGGGGCATAAATAATACTCCTCATGCAACAACCGGTTTTCCCCCCTTTAAACTATTATTCGGCCATTCCAATTCACAGTTACCGGCATATCCGACCGAGGAAGCTAACGATTTTGCGGGTCAAACACAGGCTCTTGAGGAACGGCGAGGTACGGCTAAATTGCGTATTGATAGAAATATGACCCTTATGAAGGACAGATTCGACCGATCTCATAAGCAATGCGTTAAGTACTCTGTAGGGCAATTAGTGTTGTGGAAAGGAGGTATTACTAGGGAAAGCGCGAACGTGACTAGGAAACTTAACGGTTTGTATACAGGGCCCTATAAAATATGCAAAGCTGATCACACGTTAGATCGTTACACGATAAGTAGTATAAAGGGTATGAAAGGATATAGAAAATTTACAGCAGTTGTACGTGGTGAAGTCCTCCGACCTTATAATTCATCTATACCTGATGAAAGTAGTGGTAGTGACCATGAAGTCGATAGGGATGATCTGATAGACCTGTTAGAAAGCTAATTTAAGTTAAATGTAACTATTCATATTTACATTGTACTAACAAAATACGTAGGTACATAAATTATTAAAATGATTAATTTATAACAGATTTAACACTAAGCTATAAGCAAAAATTAAACACATGTTTAAAGACTTAGTTTTATTTATTATATATGTAACTATGTTGCACTCTTCCACAAATTACAGCTACATAAAAGCTTATCACTAATTAAAGCTGTGTGACTAATTAAAGCTGTGTGACTAATTAAAGCTGTGTGACTAATTAAAGCTGTGTGACTAATTAAAGCTGTGTGACTAATTAAAGCTGTGTGATTAATAAAAGCTGTGTGAGTAATTGAGGCTATGTGAAATTAAATCTGTGTGAGCTGTGTAAGTAATAAAAACTGTGTAAGTAATTAAAGCTGTGTGAGTAATTAAAGCTGTGTGAGATAGTAATTATTAACACTGTCTTAGATAGGAGTTATAAATACAAACTGAGCTATGTGAAATCTTATGAACAACATAATAATATAAAAGCTGTATGAACTGAAATTGCTGCACCTTTACCATACCTCTTAATAAGAAGAATATATGTACTGCCCATACTGTTTACTATTTCAGATGCCGAATACCAGCGACAGACCAGGCGCAAGTGGCAATTCTGAACGCCGTGGGACACGTCAAACACAGGATGGCCGAGTGTTATCGACTTCCGGTCCAGCATATACCAGCTCGACTTCACAATTAAATAAATAGTATTTTAATAGGTACCTAATTCTTATAAAATTATTTAGCCAAATGTTTGATTTATTTTGAGTGATTTAAATTAGAGTTGTTGAATATCCGCTATGGCGCCCTCAGTTTGTCAACTTCCGGCGCGCTAAGTATTAAGTTTAAATTAATGATTGCTTAAGCTAAATTGATTTATATTCATTTATTTCTATGTTATTAATTGTTATTTAATTTTACCCATTACTTTAAGTAATGCCATTTAAATATTAAGTTATTTGTGAAACCTATAAATACCAGTGAGGCAGGTAATTTAAGTCAGTCGTTTTGTAACCGTCACAAAGTGCAATCTTCAAGTGGAAACTAATAAATAAATTATAGTGCAAATCATCGTTTGTTGTGACCATCCTGACTGTGACTGCCCACCTTTTCACACATACAATGTCCTTCCAGGCGTTTAGTTTAATAGCATATAAATAAATAATAATAATACACATATGTATTTATTTCGATTTAGAATATTTTTTCAGCCTCATAGATGATTGATTTCGCTGGCTGCAGCGAAATCAATCAAAGAAATCGTTTATGAGGCTTTTTTCTTCGACTCTCGTGAGTACTGACTCACGAGAGTCGAAGAAAAAAGCCCACGAACAGAACACGTAGACAGGTAGGTATCTCGCTACCTATATATTTTAGCCTATTTATTATTTTAGGAGTCGATGTTTACCTATGTCCCATATTTATGTTTAACAACATAACATAACGTTACGCTTTGTTTCCCCGAAGGGTTGGGCAGAGGTGTCCTATGTAATAGGGGGCGAGCCTATTGCCATCAACCGGGCACAAATCCAGGGCTGTTACAGAAAAACTTCAGAATGAAAAACTCAATAACACTTCGCCCGACCTAGGAATCGAACCCAGGATAACCCTTCGGGAAAACACAACGTTATGTTATGCGTGTGCACAGATTACTGCGTGTTAATAATAATTTAAGTACCTACCTATCTAAACCGCCTATTGTAAACAAATATTTTATTAAGTAGGTATACTTACCTACTGCATTCTTAAAACCAAAATTAGGTCAACCCCAAATTAAATTTAGTCAACAACATTGTTTATAAACGCATTTGTAAACTTTAAGTACCGAATTAATTACCGTCAATACAGCAAAGCTTTTAACATAATTAAATGAAGAGGTACTTGGCTCGATAAGTAAACGATGGCGCCAATATTTAATATTGGCACAGATTTATATAGATGGTTCACTCCGCAAAATCTATATATATAAAAATGAATCCCTATTTCCCTTGGTCACGACATCACGCTAAAACGGCTGAACGGATTTGGATGAAATTTGGCGTATGGGTAAACCATGATCCGGAGAAGGACATAGGATACTTTTCTTCCCGGTATTTTTACGGGATCGAGACTTATGCGGGTGAAACCGCGGGGCGCAGCTAGTTATTTAATAAAAAGCAACTCTTGTCGCGACACAATAAAGCGCAATTTAGGTCGCATAGCGCTAATTACCTACAGTAAAGTTATATTCACCTAGAAGTTGCCTCTCCTTCCATCGCGTAACTCTTAGATCTTCAGACTACGTTACATTCACTGAATTGGCCCAACAAGTCGAGCCTGCCGCGTACTTGTAGCTTCATACCTAAAATGTTGAGTGAACCATCTGTATTCATCTGTGACATTGGGCACCTAATACAACAAGAGGGAATTGTTTTCTATATGTGGCCATTTTCTTGCCTAGATTCCTTACATAGCAATGTTATCGAGGCAGTATTTAGGTTTATTGCTTTGCTTCCTAAATGAATAAGTACTTATGAATGGTAGAGCTTTAAGGAGCAAACGTTAAGGATTTTTCAGGCTTGCAATTATCTACATAAACTGTTTTGAATTTCCAATAATGATGCAATTTAACGCAATTGAACCTACATGTTTTTTTTTATTTTTTATTAGATTTTTTTCAAAAAAATAAAACCATCCATTTCATTGGGGAATGACAGTTTATTATTCAGTCAAATGATCTACGTAGTACATACTAATTCCATGTATTCAGAAAAAAGAACATTAGAATTATTGGTATTGTTAGGGTTGCTAGTTTACAAAAATGCACCCCGCATTTTTGTAAACTAGCAACCCTAACAATGTTAAATTTTCATTTCAAAATAATTGAAAGTCTGGGCAATCAACGCGATATTCAGGTAGAACTGAATTAGAAAACAAGACCTTCCTGAAGAGGATTGTTACAGTACAATATCTTTGTGCTGTATCTACAATCTACATCGCAATCTTATGTTCTTTATCGCACGTTCAATATCTATTTAATGTTTCTACTATCTGTGATCAGCACGTAGTCGTTAGTATATAAGATGCACCTTTGGATAATTATAACCAGACTATACTACATCTTTGGTCTCATTTATACCTAACCATATACTGCCAAGAAGTTTGGCAAATTGGTGACCCCGACGAACGAATACGCAGCAAGAAACATGGCGCAACCACCGTGCAAGGCGAACATAAATCAGCAAGGAACACTTGAAGTAGCTGCTGGCACCTCGGTTTTATCCCGCATTCCGGAATTTTGGAAAGACCAACCCAGATTATGGTTCACGCAACTAGAAGCCATATTAGCACCACAGAAGCAAGGAGACGAATACAAATACTGTACGGTAATAGCAAAGTTATCCAAGGAAGAAATACTACAGGTTAGTGACCTAATCACTTCGCCACCGACTACAGATAAATACAAAAACATCAAGGAACGTTTAATTGATTGTTACGAAGAAACAGAACAGCGGCAGTTTCAAAAATTAATATCAGAGACAGAACTCGGTGATCAAAAACCTTCGCAGTTATTACGTCAAATGCGAGTCCTCGGGAGAGGAAAAATCAGTGACGAAACAATTAAACTACTATGGTTCAGGCTTTTACCAACATCAGTTACTACGGTTCTAGCAGTTACGGAAGACATGGAAATTGACAAACAGAGCCTAATTGCAGACAAAATAATAATGAATTCAAAAGTAACCGAAATATCAGCTGTTAGCAACGACGCTTCAAACGACAACAATACAGCATGCATTTTAACCCAGCTAGCAAAATTACAGATAGATATTGACGCAATTCAGCAAGGTCGATATGGCTATCGACCCAACACGCACAATCATTTCAAGGAACGTCAGCAATTCCCGATTATGAGGCCGAGAACAAACTATAGAGGGGCAAATCGATTTTGTTACTACCACGGAAGATTCGGAAAATATGCAAGGAACTGCATTAAGCCATGCGGTTGGAAACCAATGACTTACGTACGGAACCAGGGAAACGAATAAGAGCACAGACAACGGCGAAACTCTGTGCAATCCACCCATCCAATCGCCTCACCATTACCGACCGAAAAAGTGGTATGAAGTTTTTGATTGACACGGGCGCAAATATCTCAGTCATTAGCAAGCAACAGAGATATTCAATTTTTCAAAATGAACAATACACACTATACGCTGCAAATGGGACTAAAATTAGGACTTACGGCGAGAAGACGCTTACCTTGAATTTAGGACTACAACGATGTTATAAATGGAATTTTATAATCGCCGATGTTACACAACCAATAATTGGAGCAGATTTTCTAGAGCACTATAAACTATTAGTCGACATAGCTGGTCGCAAACTTATCGACAAAGTTACAGAGCTGACAACGCATGTAACTTCAGAAAAAGCGGCACAACAAGCAATTCGTACTATCGCAGTGGGAACGAATCCACGTATTACGCAACTTTTAAACAAGTACGAAGACATCACGAAAGAGTCCTCTCTACGCAATGCGCCCAAACATAAGATTGAACACCACATTATCACTATAGGACCACCCGTCGCAGCTCGGGCAAGACCATTACCTCCAGAGAAATACGACATAGCCAAAAAGGAATTTCAAAGTATGATAGAACTCGGAATTTGCCGACCGTCAGATAGCCCATGGGCAAGCCCATTGCATATGGTAAAAAAGAAAAATGGCGAATGGAGACCGTGCGGAGACTATCGAATGCTCAATAGCACGACAGTTCCGGACAAATACCCACTACCAAGATTAACTGACTTTACATACATATTAGAAAATAAGAAGATACTAAGCAAGATAGATATACGCAAAGCATACCACTGTATTCCTGTTAAGGATATAGAGAAAACAGCCATCATCACACCTTTCGGACTTTTTGAGTACTTAAGAATGCCTTTCGGATTACGCAATGCGGCACAAACATTTCAACGATTCATGGATTCCTTATTTAGAGATTTAAATTTCGTATTTATATATGTAGACGACTGTCTCATCGCATCGGACAGCGAAGATTTGCATTATCAGCATTTAGAAACGGTTTTCAAACGTTTGCACGAGAATGGAATAACCATTAATCTCGAAAAATGCGAATTTCACAGAAGGGAAATAGATTTCTTAGGTTATCATATAACGAGCCAAGGAATACAACCTACCGAGGAAAATTACAAGGCAATCATGGAATTTCCCAAACCGAAAACGATTCAAGAATTAAGAAGATTTTTGGGCATGGTCAATTTCTACAGAAGTAATATTCCACGCGCAGCGGAAAATCAAAGAGTTTTAAACGAATTTCTACATGGTTCAAAAAAGAACGATAATTCACCTGTTCCTTGGACAACGGAAGCAGACCAAGCTTACGAAAAATGCAAGGAAAGCTTGAAAAACGCGGTATTAACAGCGCATCCTTCCCGCAACGCATCACTAGCGCTCATGACCGACGCTAGTGCTACTTGCGTTGGTGGAGTTTTACAACAAAAATCCGGACGCAATTGGGAACTATTAGGTTTTTTTTCACAAAAATTGAGCGAAACTCAACAAAAATATTCTACGTTTGACAGAGAGCTGTTGGGAATTTACATGGCCGTCAAACATTTTCACAGATTAATCGAGGGAAGAGAATTTACAATATTTACGGATCACCGACCTTTGACATACGCATTCTCCCAAAAACCATCATCAAACGATACACCGCGACGGGTCCGGCAGTTAGATTTCATTTCACAGTACAGTACCAACATCCAACACATAAGCGGACGTGACAATATTACCGCCGATGCCTTATCTCGAATAGAGGAAATATACGTGCCATCACCTATCGATTACGCTGAATTGGAAAAATGTCAATCAACAGATAATGAACTTAGTAAATTACGTGACAATAAAAGATTAAAATTCAAAAACATTACGCTTCCGGGTTCCACAATAAACATCACCTGCGACACGTCTACTGGAAAAAGCCGCCCCTACTTACCAAAGCATTTTCGCAAACAAATTTTCGATACCATTCATGGTATGAGCCATCCAGGAAAAAGAACTACGAGAAAAATGATAACCCAAAGGTATTTATGGCCGTATATGAACAAAGATATCAATAATTGGTGTAGATCATGTTTAGCCTGCCAGAAATCAAAAATACAACGACATACGATATCACCTCCTGGTGCTTTTATGACAGCGCAACGTTTTGAGCATTTACATATTGACATCGTCGGGCCACTTCCGATTTCACAAGGGAAGAGATATTTAATCACAATCATAGATCGTTGTACGTCATGGCCCGAAATATTTCCGGTAGAAGATATAACTGCAGAAACAGTAGCCAAGACGCTTTTCGAAGGATGGATTACTCGTTTTGGTTGTCCATTACGCATTACTACGGATCAAGGCCGACAGTTTGAATCAAGAATATTTGAGTCACTCTCTCGATTTTTGGGAATACATAAAATTAGGACAACACCTTATCATCCGCAATCCAATGGAATGATAGAGAGATTTCATAGAACTTTAAAGGTAGCGTTAATGACAAGAGAATCCAACGAAAATTGGTTAAAAGAAATCCCAACAGTTTTACTCGGGTTGCGGAGTAGCTTGCGAGAAGACACAGGTTATAGTTCGGCAGAGATGACATATGGAACGCCAATACGACTCCCTGGAGGGTTTTTTGAGTCATCAGCAGCACAGTTATCAACGTACGAAGAATTTGTTAAACAAATTCAAAAGGGCATCACACAAATGACGTCAATTCCGAAAAGAAAAAACCATAACCAAGCTATATTTGTGCATCCCGAACTCAAAGAATGCTCACACGTATTTGTTCGGTGTGATAGAATGAAGAAAGCCCTGACGCCGCCGTATGAAGGACCCTACCCAGTAATTAGTAGAACAGATAAAACATTTTGCATTAGAATTAGGGATAAGGAGACAGTGATATCAATTGATAGATTGAAACCAGCTTTCATGATCAATGACGAATCAAACTACGTGCCAGATTCAAAGGATTGCGACAGACATTCACACACGTACGCTACACGATCGGGACGAAAGGTAAAGCCAGTGGTACGTCTATAAAAATCGCTGATAGAAGCAAGTTATTCGTATATATTAGCATAGATCTTAACATATACCATTAATTCACAACTACTCGTAACAACAAGACATCTAAAATGGGAAATCAAAGTTCTAAGGACCAGATAACATACAATACGGACAGTTGCCTCAATCAAAACGAAGCGGACAAACTCCGTAACCTGATCCAGGAGGACTTACGGTGGACAAGAAATGTTGCGATGGGACAGATTATTTTAACAATCGGTGCGATCCTAATTTATGGCATAATGAAAACACTGGACAGAAGAATGAAGAGTTTAACGGAAGAAAATAATAAACACTCGTGCAACAGCTAAGTCAAAATTACAGACGTCAGCAAATCGCACCACAACAGGCGTCATCAAATTCCACCGCGTACAATAGCATTATTATTTATATACATCAGCAAATAACTAGTAAGGTCTAGATCAAATTTATATTGTAAACACTATTACCATAATATTTACTTTTTTTTTTTCTTTTAAAGGGGGGTGTACTGTTACAGTACAATATCTTTGTGCTGTATCTACAATCTACATCGCAATCTTATGTTCTTTATCGCACGTTCAATATCTATTTAATGTTTCTACTATCTGTGATCAGCACGTAGTCGTTAGTATATAAGATGCACCTTTGGATAATTATAACCAGACTATACTACATCTTTGGTCTCATTTATACCTAACCATATACTGCCAAGAAGTTTGGCAAAAGGATGATGAAGAGAAAAAAAAATTGTCTCAGCAGTGGGCATGTTATACGTTCATTAGGCTAATTACCTACAAATTTCAGTAGTAAATGGTTTAAAAGAAAGTGTTTGAAAGTCATAAAGTATTTTCACAATTTGCAAAATTAACTCCAACCATGCCATGCCATGGAAAATTTCACCTTTGTGACGAAGAAAAAACAAATTGCCCATAAAGTACATTCATCTGTGCCATTGTGCAGCTATTTATATATAAAAATACGAAATATCAGATATGAAAATAATAAATCGCGTAAATAACCCGGTAATGTATTTTATGAATCGGTATTTTCATACGTGGTAAATCAATAAGGTATTCGCAAGTCACCGTAACAAATTGCATTGAATTTATTTTGATAAATGAGCATTTTCCGCGTAATTTGAGCTTTATCTTTCGAAATACCTATTCGTCTTTGTAAAGCCTGGATGCGTAAATCATTAAAGACGATGAATTTCCGGTAATAGTTTATTTTGGTTTTTGGTTCAAATTCCATTTGCTTACGTGAATTCGATAAGAAGAGATGGTTTAGTGGGTTAGGAAAGCTGTACCTACCTTCGAATTTATAAAGTTGTTTTCACTCCCCTTACTCAAAAACACCGTCATTGTAGCATACCAGAGCGGGGATAAAATAGCATATCATCTTCTAGGGGAAAAAGTTTTTTTTTTTTTTTAATTTTTGTCTGTAAGCAACGAGCCTACAAAAATGAAAAGTCTTTATTCTTCTGTAAAACTAGCTTTTTCCCGCGGCTCCGCTCGCGTGGATGTCGGAAATTATCCCATGGAAACGTAGTACCGCATACCGGGATAAAAAGTTTACTTAAAAATTCAGATTTAACTAATTGTATTTTTTTTTTAATAGAATAAATTATTTAATATTGTATTTGATTATTTTATTTTCTCGCAATCGTAGTAAAAAGTAGAGTGTAACACACGGCCATCGATCACTAATAAAGATCACTAATAAAGTTCTTCAATAGTGATCGATGCACACGGGGCGGCGCTAAAAACACATTATAACTCGGTTTCTATTTACTCCCACGCTAAAGATCGGGAGTAAAACTACCTCGATAGAATGGGTTATTTTAGCCCCTCGTATAAAACTCTACTATTATCAGCCAATTACGAGGGGTTTTAATATACCCAACTACGACAAAAAAGTCAAATATAAAAAGGTATAAACAAGACATACACATGTGTTAGGGCATAAATCGAACAAAAAATCTCAATAGCAGCCCGGAGTCTAAAGTGCCAGTTTGATGGCAGTAGGCTCGCCCCTTTTACATGGGACTTAAACATAACTGGCGAAATGTGGATGTACTATAGGTACCTACACCTCTGCCCACTACCGGGCTTGATGGTGTGTGTTAAATAAAAAAGATTGATGATCACCTAAGTAAATGGACATACGACACCGGCGGATACTGTTGAATGGCCGTAAGTTGGATAGCTTCACAATTATGACAGACAGATAGCCGATATCTACGGGAGAAATGGCAAGATAAAGACAAGTAGTTCAGGTAGATAATGGACGAAATGGAGATGTCAAGATATTTACTATACGTATTGGGAAATCATTTATAAACGAAAAACCGCCCAAGTGCATGTCGGACCATGCACAATGAAGGGTTCCGTAGTTGGGATGCATTTATCCCAAGAACAAACTTAACATTGTAGTAGAAAAACGTGTTTTTGCAACTGCAAATGTAAGTTGGTCGATTATTACTCGTTAATTTCTAGAGCCTACTTTGCTGTGAATGTTTTCCTTTTAATTTCATTGAATTAATGAATGAATGATATCTATATTTATTTGCAAGAATATAGGTAGCTAACTTAAGTTTTTAAGTTCTATGGGTTTCACTATATTCAGCATTTGAGCCGTGCAAATATTTAGATTTTACATCTTGGTTATACTTATAGCATGCAGTACACATTTAGTAATTAGCAATAACATAAAAAACTAATAATAATTTAATTTTAATAATACCGATGTGTAGATGTCATAACAATTATAATAAATAAGTTTTACGTTTTGCACTCAAAATATTCATTGATGGAATAAAAACATTCCTCACACAACCAGTACCCTAATTGTGTAATACAACACAATCACACCCTGTTTCGATTTGAAACAGATTGCTAATCCATTGCTTCATAAGTTGAAAAAAAAATCTGCTTAACAACGTAAATAACGCAATGAATGTTATTGAACTGTCAAAATGAAACAAATTAGGCATAATTGTTTACGAAAATAAGTTACGCAATTAGGGTAGGTACAGTTATACAGCTTTCTATTAAATTCTAAATTGGTAGCACTTCTAAATTCTTGGGCTAAGTGGTTAGATATTTTCACCGCCATGGTATTAGAATTTTTGCTGCATACTTTTAGTCTATCACGCAACTCTATTATTGGCTTTTGTACTATTTTCCTCTTTGACATAGCCTTTTCATCTTTTTCAAAAAGCGAGTAGTTGTTTCTTACAAGTTTGCAGGTTTCAAATACATATAAAGACGGGAGGGTAAGCAGCTTTTGCTTAATAAATACAGGTTTACAAGAATCTGTCCACTTAAGATTGAAAATTGACCTTACACACATTTTTTTTGGGCTATGAATGCCCTTTGGGCATCCGTTGAATTCATAAAGTTATTGCATACCTTAAAACAGAACAAATATAGCTATGGTATACCAATAAGGCTATTTGAATGTCTATTAAATTTTTGATCCTTCTAAGTGCAAATATGAATTTTTATATTTTCTTACATACTTTATCTACTTGAGTTTTCCAATTGCAATGACTGTCCATAATAACTACTCCTAAAAATATGATTTTAATAACTTCCATCTTCTATGTTATTATTATTGTATTTTAATCTTAATTTCAGTTTATTTCCATTTTTTTGTCGTTGTTGTGTATGACAAAAATGTTACAAGTTTAGTTTTATTTGTATTTATTTTTAAGTCATTCCTATCTAGCCAATGAGGTTAAAAACTGAAAGCTCATAACAGGTGGCAGCACACTTGTACGTCTTTAAACCGCCATTGTTGTGTTTCTGTTTACTTTTGTGTCGATCACAAATTATACGAAAATTAGATAAATGTATATGAGACTTGGAATGTAGCACGATTAAAAGACGAGCTAAGGACAGGGAAAGCGTATACCACTGGCAAAAAAGCAGCTATAGTGGAAAAGTCAATAAATTATGAACGTTTTTTAATTTATAGGTTATTTTGTGTTTGTTGACGTTAAGTTCGTTTTTTGTTAAAAACTGGAGGCGGACGATAGAAATAACCTGATCAAAATTGAAAACCAACTCGGGTAAGATCTTCCTGACTAAAAAACCTCAGCGATAGCACTTCTAGCACTGATCTAATATGATAATATAAACACATACATACTTTACTATAATTTACATAATATCACATCACAAGTGCCTGTATGTAATGAAAACAGACTTAGTTCTCTTGGGAGCATCACCTATAAACCACTTTCTCCCATAAAAAGCTTAAAGGATAGCACATCGTCTCGACGAAATGTCGTATTCCAACTTTTTTCGGAGAGCTTTCTCCCACAGTTTTCTTCTTATAACATCTTTAGCAAATACATGGGTCCCTGTATTTTTGCAGTCAACAGCTGCGCAACTGGGCTCAATAATTAATTATGCGTAAAAGAAGTCGCCTATTTACAAAAAATATATGGGTAGCTTTTTTTTGTTTTTTTTTGGATAGGAATTCATCAAATAACTTCTCCCACTCTGGGCGGAGCGGGAGGGCGTGTAAGACTCTTTCTGTAAGACTCTAGATCTCCCTTTCGATTTTCTTCGCAATAGCTAGCTGTTAAATTATTAGATGTTGGACATCAGCGCCTTCTGAAGTGAGCAAGTGGCAGTTTTTATCCCCATTGATCAAATCTATCAATGCTTTATTCGTAACTATTTTACTGTTTTCCAGAGTTTTCTCTTTTGTCAACACGGTAGTATCATCTGCAAACAATATAGTATACTGGTTCGTGGGGGTTGGAGTTGGGCAGTTCATTTATGTATATTATAAACAATAACGGACCAAGGACACTTCCCTGTGGTACATCACAGTAGTTTGCTAAGTACAGTGACATAAAGGTTTTCTGGGTGTTAGTTTCGAAACACATTTTTTTAATTTCCGTGCATTGTTGTCGGCCTCTTAAGTAGCTTTCGAACCAACTATAAGCAACGCCTCGTATACCATATTGCTCAAGTTTACGCAATAAGGTTTCATGATATACCATATCAAAAGCCTTACTCATGTCCAAAAATACTGCTACTGGGATTTTTATTTTTAGCATCCATAATTTCTTTTACTAGTTTAAAACATGCCAAAGTTGTAGATTTTTTCTTAATGAAATCGTTCTATTGACTACATAATACATCTTGTTTCTCTAAGAAATTTATAAGCCTTTTGCTCGTTACTTTCTCGAATACTTTTGAAAGTATGGGAACCAAAGTAATTGGTCTGTAATTATTTGCCTCGGATCTAGGTCCTTTTTATTGTGAAGGGGTTTTACAACCGAAAATTTTAAACTGTCAGGGACTATACCCTTGTCCAAAGATAAATTAATTATATAAGTCAAGGGTTCTGTTAAAGTTAATCAATTTTGTTTGATCATATTAGTGCTAATGTTATCATATCCGACTGAGTTGGTATTTCGTTATTTCATAGCTGTCATAAATATTTCCATACAAATAACTGGTTTTAGATAAATTGAGTTCACAACCGTTTTATTGCAAACAAGTTTATTTTTTGGATTTTGAGCGTTTCCCTTTTTAGCGATGTTGATAAAGTAATGGGGATACAAACTGCCACTTGCTCACTTCGGATGGCGCTGATTTCTAGCGTGTAATAATTTGACAGCTGGTCATACATTTTATGTAAACAAACGGCTTATTTAAATAATGAGCACAGGCGCAGCAGTTTTCTGCAAAAATACGGCCATGTATTTGCCATAGATGTTTTAAGAAGAAAACTGTGGGAGAAAGCTCTCTGAAAAAAATTGGAATCCGATATTTCGCCAAGACGGTGTGCTATCCTTTAAGCCTTTTATGGGAGAAAGTGGTTTATAGGTGATGCACTCAAGAGAACTAAGTCGGTTTTCATTAAATGCAGACACTTGTGATGTGATATTATGTAAATTATAGTAAAGTATGTGTGTGTTTATTATCATATTAGATCAGTGCTAGAAGTGCTATCTCTGAGGTTTTTCAGTCAGGAAGATCATGCCCGAGTTGGTTTTCAACTCTGTTCAGATTAATAGTACGATATTTCTATCGTACGCCTCCAGTCTTTAACAAAAAATGAACTTAAAGTCAACAAACACAAAATAACCTATAAATAATAAAACGTTCATAATTTATTGACTTTTCAACTAAAGCTGCTTTTTTACCAGTGTTAGATGCTTCCCCTGTCCTTAGCTCGTCTTTTAATAGTGCTACACTCCAAGTCTCATACATATTTATCTAGTTTTCGTATAATTTGTGATCGACACAAAAGTAAACATAAACAAAACAATGCCGGTTTAAAGACGTACAACTGTGCTGCCACCTGTTATGAGCTTTCAGTTTTTAACCTCATTGTTAAAGTATGTTGCTATATCATCACCTTCTTTTAATATATTTTCCCCATCCAAAATTTCTCTAATTTCATTACTAGCATTGTTCTGTTTAAGTTTATCATTTATTATATAAACTACTGCCGTGAATTTTTTCACATACCCAAAACCAACCATTTAACTGGTAGGGGGGCGGACACTTGACTAACATAAATTATCACTTTAAACCTTAATATTTCGCTAAAGGATCCCTGAATCCAAAAATAGGTTTCACCCACTCAGTGTTTTTGAACGACCTTTCCCACGATACACCGCACTATGGGAAAGACGTGAAAAAAAAATCGTCAATCGTCGTTTTTACGTGTAGGGTAGGTACAAAAAAAAAATGTTTTTATTTTACCTCTTTGTCGGCGTGATTAATATGAATAACCATGCCAAATTACAGTTTTCTAGTACTCAGAGTATCTGAGTTAGGCCGCGGACAAACAGAAAGACAGACGGTTCCTTGTTGACTACGGAACCTTAAAAAGATGTTGCCCTTTGTCGAAAAAAAAACTACTCGGCATAATTTGACAGAGAATAAGCCAGCGACGGTGACCGAATGGACGAGTGAGACAACTTGTATTTGTTTGTAGGTATAAAAATAAGGAAAAAAGATTCTGCAAGCTATTTCCAATCTTAACTCAGTGCGTAGTAGGTACCTTTTAGGTATCTACTTTAAGATACATAGGTACAGGTAAATAGGTATGGGAAACAAAATGGTTCCAACAAAATCAAGTTCCATAACTTTTAAAGGGCGCAGTTAGATCTAAAATTAAATACTCTTTGACTTAGATATAGCAGTGATAGCCTAGTGGTGTGACCGTCGGACTGCCAAGTCTTGAGTTCGAACCCAAGGCACGAACCTCTGACTTTTCAGATTCATGTGCGTATTGTATAATTATCACTTGCTTCAAAAACAGTGTGAAGGAAAACATCGTGAGTAAACCGAGAGATGTTTCACGACGGCATGTGAAGCTAAGTCAGAGACCGATGGGCGGCATTAAAACTCTGACACCAGGTTAGTCACTAACCACACGAAAAAGAAAGAAAGAATAGTTTAACTAAATTTCCAATAGGTACTTACCTAAGCACTTCTCTGCCAGCACCCTGGATATAAATATTTTAGTTCTTGATCTACACTACACAGTTGTATTTAAAATTATACACAGACGTAACCAAATAGAATTTAAACCGTGTTGTTAATGAACTAATTATTTCTATAATGTACGTATCTGTGACCCTCGTTTTGGTGTAGAAGACCGTACAATGTCGAAAGTCAAACGAGGGATAATTAATTTGGTCTAAACTTTTCGCTTATAATGTAAGTCTCTATTTGTACAGTTAAATGGTTGTAGTTTTAATTTATGCTAGTAATTAAAAAGGCGTAGACACCTATGTACAAGGTGTAAAAATTCCCATCACGTACCTATTCTGTGTGATGCACAGAATAGGTAAGATTGAGCAAAAACATACAGACTCGCTACACACTACGACACAAAAATAGACTAAACCTACCAGGTTCTAAGCTGAAAATACACTCCACAAGCACTTTAGTAATGTCAGTTAAAATATATAATAAATTACAAGATGAAATTAAAAATGAACAAAAATTTAATATCTTTATAAACAAATTAAAACAATTTCTAATCTGTAAATGTTATTATAATGTGCATGAATATTTGAATGATAAATTTAATAAATAAACAATAACACCAAAAAAAAAAATAACGCAATAATAATTTATAATAATATATATTATGTATAATTTAAATAAATTTTAATGTATAAATCCAATATGAGTAGTAAAAATTGTATGTATTCAATTAGTTATAAGCCTACCTACCCACACAAAACGAAAGAATTAATATTAAAACAAAACTGTAAACAAATATCTATAATAGCCCTCCTCTTAATTTTTATGTTGTTATGCCCGACAGGGCCCACAATGCTCCAAAACTAATGTATATCCTTATGTACCTACCACCTAAGTTCACATTGTGGAATGCAATAAACATATTGAGTATTGAGAAATAAATTATTTTTTCATTGTAACGAGTCTTATTGTGCTTACGGGTGCAGGCAAGGTTAATCCGATCCAGCCCGTCCCTTGCTGTCCTCCACCAGCGACGCCCTAAGCCGAGGTCCGTACCCCACAGGGGGTGCCCTTAGCGTGTAGTCGCTTAGTTTCTAAGTTGTATGCCCTGGCTGGAGGCCTCAATTTATTGAGGCAGCCACAGGAAAGTCCGCTTAAGCAGCCGATAAACTTCTAGGTGGACCTGCAAGATGCCATTTATAAAAAAAAAGTGTGCAGGCAAGGGGACGGGGTTCGTGGAGGTATTTAAAGTTAAGTCATAACATTTAAAAAGTTAGTACTTCAACCTTCAATAATTCCGTAACCAGAATGACGGGGAGTACCTACAAGTAACTCTCGGCTTCGTTAAGCTTCTTTTTACATCCATTGTTGTAACCGAGAGCCCAAGTTTGCTAATTTCCCAGCCAAAAAAAAAGTCTGCTAATTTACCTACTAAAGGGTCTCGCAAACAGGCGCGACGCAACAGCGACTCTAATAAAACTATTTCTAAGAAAACTTCACCGTAGAACAATTACCGGTGTCGCGTCGCGTGAAAAGTCGCGCCAGTTTGCATAAGCCTTACGCTTCAATCGAGTGACGATTGTGTGTCCATGGAACAGTTAAACAATGCAAGTTAGTATCTAGCGCACGTAGGTGTACCTAAGTGGATGACTGCCATGTAATTGGGCCTCCGCCATTCCTGTTACGAAAGATCATCGGGGACACTTCCAACAATCAATCATTTTCGCGGACGGATTGGAAATTGCAGCACGATGTTGTTACGCAGCACTATCCTGTGGGGTCAAAATCGCTAAATGAACCATCATGAACATCGCTTTGACTACTCTGTGAATTATGCATTTGAGTGCCATCACCAGACAGTTTTGTTTTTGGACTTTGAAGAGTGACACATCTTTTGCTCCTACCAAAAACAAATATGATTCTAGAGATAGGAACGCTTTAAGATGATCTTTAGTTGCACGTGTGAAGTGAAAGTGACGTTTTTCAAAATTGTCAGAATTTTTACACGTGCAGCCTCTGGACAAGTTATCATAATCATTATCATTTATTTGCAATAAGTATTGGTACAGTGTTGGTCTTATAATCAGTAATAAATTCCTAATACAAAGTCAGATATTTGACATGCATATTATGTCCATGTATTATTATAGATATTTATGTCCACTGGCATGCTTTAAATGTTTCTATTATTAATTAATTTTACATTACATTAATTATTAATATTATAGTTACATTAATTTAAAATGGAATATTAAAATTATTTACAAATTCATAACATCATCACGCCTGTATTCCCCGAAGGGATAGGCAGAGGTGTACCTATTGTACACCAACAAATAAAAACCACCCATAAATTCATTTATACAATAAAATCGTTTTTCCAGGCAGTAGACATAATTTTAACTTTATAAAAAATAAATTATTATGTAAGTCAAAGTCAAATCATTTATTTCAAATAAGCCCATGTATGGCACTTTTGAACGTCAAAATTTACAAAATAACATAATTGATTCTAGTCGCCCCTTCCAAAAGGTAGTTTTCGTATGGAGAAGAATGGGCAAGAAACTCCACCGTTACTCTTTTAAAATGTTTTACAATAGTTTGTAAAAGTACCTACGTACATTAGATAAATAATTATATGTGAAGACGATGCACCTAGGATAAAATTACTATACCACAATAGGTAAAAAGAATTAAAATGAAGCAACGACAGATAATTTAATTATGTTATAGATACATGGTGCTCACATATTTACAAACATTGTAAAAGTAGACGATTTTCCTAATTTTTAAAAAATTAATAAGTCAGTATGTGAGGAAGTAATCACAGAATGTATAATCAATGTCATATAACACAAAATTATAAATTTTACAATTAAATTAGCAACCTGTTTGATTTTATCTTGGTAACTTTGGTAACTGTTTAAGTTGTACGCAGAAAGCCATCAATGTTCTTTGAGTACAATACAACAATGCGTTCAGGATGTTGCTGGGGCTACCACGCTTCTTCAGTGCGTCGGGAATGTTTGCTGATGCGCACACTGATGGATTCGCAGCGATCAGACGTAAGCGTGTCTTGTCACTGCTGCAAAGGGTCCGGGGCAGCTCGAACAGTCTCCTGAATGTCATTGCGGGGAAATTTGATTGCCTGCTCGTTCATTATTTGTCTAACCTGCATGTTTACAAACATAGTTATTAAATTTAATGTTTACTAACCATAGAAATATAAATACAACTTAACAGAAGAAGTGGCATGGGGACGTGTCTGTGTCCGCGCATCATGATCACGATGCTCATGTCATAGGAAAATGGCCGTCTTGGCTAACTAGTGCGCTTTCCGCCGCGATCGTGACAACGTTTAAGAATGCCGTGTTGTTCAGTGGTTTCTTGTACAAATCGAGGCTGACCTAGAAAATTTATAAATCATAGAACCACTTATCATATATCAACACAAGTATTTTGCTATATTTGTGTTGAAAACCATGAAAAAAAAACAAATCGTAAAATATTTCTTGCCTTTACTACGTTATTTTTGTTTTCATATATCACAGCGACTACTATTATTGCAGTAAATAGGTACATTGCTTTTTAACCACTACCTAAGTATGTCGCTAAGTGACTGGATAAGCAATGTAAAAAACACAAAACGATACTTAATTTAAGCGGTTGCATCGCGTAGTACGGCCGCTGTATTATTGCGACGAGTTAGTGATGTACTTGTGCAAATCCACTAACGTAGCCTATCGACATTGTTGTCGATATGGTATGAATTTATATTACTATTAAATTTTATTCTTAAATTTTTCAACAGTTATAGCCTGCATTCATTATTTTAATATTACTTCAGTGGGAGAAAAAGATGGAGCTATACGTCCTGTAGAGCTTCATCTCTTTCCCACACTGAAGTAATATTAAAATAATACTGCTTTATGAGCTTGTGGTAGGCCCCAGGTTGGAAGACCGATGTGGAAAGTGTTTTATACTTATTCAGATTTTCTCAAAACGTTTAAATTTTTTGATTTACTTCATAATTTTTTTTAGCTATGTGTTGTTTATTTATATCATCTTAGTAAAAATGTATATAGTTTTTTATTTTTTTCAGAAACTCCCAAAAATTTTAATACATAAATGGAAGAATCGATAACTTTTCGATTTAGTCAATCATTAGCGTATATGTAAAATAAATGGCTTTGCACAGCACAACGATGTTTTCGTGTGAGTGAGTTGTACGGTGCATGGTAAATACACGCTGTGATTTATGGGATAAGGTTTATAATTGATTGTGTACGTTCTGATTTATGAATTGCAAGAGTGAGCGCAACCTCGTATCTATTGGATTTACTGATCTGCATGTTTTGTTGTTACGACTAGTGGCGAGATAGTGGGATTGGAGACATTGGGTTCCGATACATTTTCGACTACCGGGCATAACTCCTTTTTTCTTATATCTATGTTACTAACAAATTATGGATGTCTTTTCCGAAATAAAATCATTATTATTATTAGTCCCTTACATTGCCAAAACCAGTCTCTCTATTCTTGCCTCATAAAATAGCTCCACCTTCAAATCTTATCCCAAAGAACAGTAAATTCAACCATAACATATTTTATGTGGCATCCGAATATCAATGTCCCTCAAACAAGTGAATTGATTCGCTTTTCCAACAAAAAGTGCCTGTCCAAACCCACTCAGCTTAACAAAATCCCTGTAGAATGCAACGCCATGACTCCACATAATAAGTTGGGTAATAACTTGTGCAAAATTAGGTCACCCATATACCGTGCGCTTTCAGGCCGACACTTATGGGACATATTGTTGATTTTGCCATTTTTTCCGGCAAAATCTTTCCACTCCGATGGGCTTTCGGATATCCAATAAGGTCATGAGGTCACACATTTTTTCATAAATTTTGGGATAGCTAACTATTTTACCTCATCGTTTTCTTATGTAGGTAGGTCTACATAAGAAAACGATGAGGTAAAATAGTTTGTTTTACTAAGTACCTCAGAAATAAAAATCACTTTTTCAAACGATTTGGCCTAACTCACACTGTCGTGCGTTTTCCTACCGCAAAATCTGTGAAGTACGAAACACAGTGAAAGCACGCGCACTGCAGGAGAAAAATAGCATACCTACGTAAACAAAGCTGGATTTTATTCGCAGCGGCGAAAAAACCGCATCGCAAGTCACCGCATCGCGGTGTGCGCTAGAGCTTATAGGGCCGCCACGTAAGCGTGCGCCTTCCTACCAACTTTTTTATATGTACATACCTATATTAGTAGATGCTTCAAAAGTTTGCGGTTTATTATACACTCTTATTTATTAAAGGTACCTAATCTAAAGTATCCCAAGAGGTGAGATTCATTATATTAGTGATTTCGAACTTTTCTAAAAACTCACAGAGTTTTCTCATTAAAACCTTAGTAAAGAGTCAATATTAGACAGTATTAGCTTATAAATTATATATTTATGGAACCTTTTTTTACCCCGAAAAGCACTAAAGTTTCATTTTTAACCGACTTCAAAGAAAGGAAGAGGTTCTCAGTTCATATATTTTTTAATGTACGTTCTCCGATTACTCGAACACGGCTAAACCGATTTGAAAAAATTTTTTTTGATTAAACGGGTATACTTTCAAGTTGGTCCCATTGCCATTTAGTTACGATCTGATAATGGGATCTTGGAGAAATCGAGGGAACTCTTCAAATATTATAGGCACACCTATAGCGATTTGAGTATTTTTTATAGTAACACGTGCATTTGCTCTCGGAAAGCACCATTTGGTGATGTGGAACATCAGTTGCCATCAGTTGTCAACAGTTCAGTGGCCATCTGTATCTTTCATCACCAGATGAAGGACACAGATGGCCACCGGAACTACTCAGCTGATGGTGAAGTATGTGGACAACTCCTCAATAATTAAAGTCCCTGAATCGGGAAAACCAATATTTTGTAAAAGGTGATGACCAGCTGACATAAAGATAAATTACAAACCAACCCACTAAAAAGTGAAAAAAAAAACTTTTTTACAAAAAATACAACCGACTTTCAACTTTAATTCGGAAGTCGGTGGCAAAAAACTAAAATACTGATCCAAAGACACCGACTTCCGAAATTAAAGTTATTTTTCACTTTGTAGTTTGGAAGTCGGTTGTATTTTTTGTAAAAAAGTTTTTTGTTGTACCGAGTTCGGGTTTTTATCATCATCTGCTTCCAGTCTAACCAGATGCAGCTGAATACCAGTATTTTACATGGAGCGACTGCCTATCTGACCTCCACAACCTAGTTATCCTAGGTAACACGATACCTCTTGATAAGACTGGTTGTCAGTTTTTTGGGCTTCTAATTACCCGTAACGACTGTCAAAGATCTACAAATTACAGCCGGGACCAACGGCTTGTTGTCCGTTCCGAGGCACGGAGGGGTGTTGGTATGTAAAGATGGTCACCCATCCACGGACCAACCGCGGAAAGCGTAGTTGAACCTGATCGATCGACCCGTGCGACTGTTATTACTTAGCCACAAGCCCCTCGAGTTCGGGTTTTTTTATACCGCAACAAATCAAGCTGTTTTTGACTCAAGATTTTAAGTGCCTACTGAAATAATTTGAGCACAACTTAGGAACATGATTTTCATAAAAGATTTATTTTACTCTTGCTGGCACTTTTTTTTTTAATTTAGCTTAGCCTGTCCCACAGCTGGGCAAAGGCACATTCGACTAAATAAGTAGTATTTTATTCATATGGCAAAGGGCTCCCTCGAGTTCTTCCAGGAACTCCTTTTCCCAGCCACGTTAAACCATCACACATCACATCAACAACCATCTGACTGTTGAATTGGAACTTTTAGTTTGTCGAACAAATGTGCTTATTTTAACATCATCAATACGTTTTAAAATTAATTAAACTGGCCAATATTTTTTATTATATAGCATGTCTTAGAAACATTTGGAAGCGGAGAAACGAGAGTTCCACTATTGAAAAGGGAGGAACAAGAGATCCACCTTTGAGGAGGGAGGAATATTCCTCGTATTTAATATTTATTCGACGCCCTTTACATAATTTAAATTTATATAAACCATTATAAACATAATTTATTTTATTTTAAAAATGATAATGTGATTTCGTGTCTTGAAAAGGAACGTTTTCAAAAATAATTATGAAACTGGCAACTTCAAACTGAACTGTCATCTGTCATTAGCAAGATGTCAAAAATCGAAAATATTCGAAATTGTTTGTTGATGTAAATATTTGTAAATTCTAATCGTTGTTTTTTCATTAAACAATCTATGTGTGAAGTGGAAAACGGTCGTTTGTAAAATGGCGAGTAAACAAGAATATAATTACACGTATTCACCATTATGGGCAGGAAATGAGTGAGTAGAAATTTTATTCATAACAGTTTCGATTAAATATTTTGCAATTTTTAAATTAATTTAGATATTCTCAAATATAAAGCTTCTATCAATTATGCTGACCATTAATATAGACAAAGAATCTTGTATTTCATTGAGTTTTGTATTTTTTCTGTTGTCATAAGGTTGACATTTTCCATTTGGCGTGTTGTTATGTAAATAATTGATATTAATATGATTTCACCTACCAAGGCTGGTTCATTACCAGTTGAAGTACGAGCCACTTATAATGTTAAAAAATTGTGTTTTCGATTTTTTTACAGTTGTAAGTAAATCATATGTTTTCCCTATAAATTCAAAATCAGAAGTAATTTAAGAAACAGCACTTTTTGAACGTCCAAATTACATAAGATGATCTTCCAAAACGCTCGCCCTTCACAACTTATATCCATTAGTTTGCTTATTGGAAGACTTTAAGAGAAACCTTTGTCCAGTAGTGTACAATGTCAACATGCTCTAGAAGCTAGGAAAAAATAAAGAATGTTCTAATAAATTAATCATTGAAAATAGGTGTCAACTCCCACACAACATGCTTGTTTTATGGAGTCTGCAATGTGTATGTTATTCAATATCATCATCGTCTGCCTAGCCTTTTCCCAACTATATTGGGATGAGCTTCTAGTCTAATCGGATGCAGGTGAATACGAGTATCTTTAATGGCATTTGGCTATCTGACCTCCACAACCCAGTTACTGGGTAATACAATATCCATTGGTAAGATTGTAGTTAGTAGACGGTAGTTAGACTTAGAATTCAATATGCGCATAAGAAAAGATAAATACATATTATGAACGCAAATAATAACATTCTCATGTATACATATGTGCCGTGTCATCTACTCCTAATGTTCTGCACAACCCCTAGTACTAATTAAAACAAAAGCTCGCGTAAAATTTCAACCCCCGACCCATCGCATCCACCGCAGCCCGCCCGCCCGCGCTATTATTTCGTTTTTGCTTACTATTCTTTCTGACTTTTTTATATTTGCTTGGCTGCTAAGGGTCATAAATCTTCCTCAAGAATTAGGTTATCAAATGCAAAAAGATTTTTTCAAATCCCACAGCTTGTTCCAGAGATTAGTGCGTTCAAATAAACAAACTGTTCAGCTTACAACTTTTATCAACTCATAATATAACATACCTATCACATATTTTGACATACAAGTGTATCATCAGTCACACTGTTACCCACCAACACACTGAAAATGTAAAATTTCATTACTTACATGAAAGTGTTTTTTTCCCCTTGGTTCAATTTGTTTTTGTCACACACAAATTCACAGTAAAAAAATAAATATATTTATTACTCACTCGTACATTTTAACAAGTATGAAGCATGCATATTCTATCAAATAATAATTATTCTAAATAAAATTTTCATTCCATATTTATTATTCGGGAAGCTTACAGCTCATCATATAGATAAATAATGTACAATTAGCACTTACAATTATCATTTGCAAGCTACCTCAAACTAAATAATGATTTTCAACATCCCGTGAAACAGAATGATGTCGGATAAATATGTTTTCTTTACAAATCAAACTATAACATTTATTAGAAAAGCAAGTCATTTATTCAGTAGGAACTTTTAAAAGTTTTCAGTGTTTTTTTTTTTAACAATACATTTAATTTGTAACCAGTCAATCCGCCTAGCCTTTTCCCAAGTGTTTTGGGGTCGGCTTCCAGTCTAACCGGATACATCTGAATACCAGTATTTTACATGAAGCGACTACCTATCTGACCTCCACAACCCAGTTACTGGGTTACACAATACCCCTTGGTAAGACTGGTTGTCAGACTTTCATGTAAAACGACAATTCTAAATTTAAAGTCTGTAATCTAATTTACTCCCCTAATGTTTGTAAAACAAACAACATACTTAAGTTAAACAATGTGTCATATAATCATATTATCACAAACCACAAACAAATGCTTGTGGTGATAGCAAAGCAGTGGTAGAGGAATCATTGTTAGTGTGGCTAACTAAACTACCTACCTGGGGGCTTACTCTTCAAACTAATTCCGATTCCAATGTAAGGCCAATAAGATTCCAATGTTAATTTTGCAGTCACGTGAGTCGGTACTCTTGAAACCTATACTGTCAACATTGCATTAACATTGGGATTGCCCCGCAATTATTTTGTTCCACGTGAAGTTAGCTATGTTTCGCCCCGCAATAGAGTTGTTCAACTCATTACGATTAACCGGTAATAGGGTTTTAAAATGCTATATCCTTTAAATAACAAGGTTAAAAAAAAAGAAAATGATATAAATAGTTGTTTAATTGATCTTGTAACATATTAAATTCATTTGGGAGTAAGGACATGATTAAAATCATAAAATTAAACATGACGTTGGCTGTATGCGGCAGGTTCGTTGCCTATACTACAAAAAAAAAAGTCAAGGTAAAAGTTCTCCAATTTCAAAAATAAAGTCAAGTCAAGTAGTTTTAGAGATTAGAAGTGAATCGAAATGCAAGTTTGTTTAGAACATTAACTTAAAGATATTGTTCGCGTGTGGTTCCTTTTCAGTAACAATTTATTGTCCGTTAATATAACGTTTAAAAAGTAAAAGTAAAAGTGTAAAAGTTTTATACAAGTGGTAAGTAAATATACAATCATACTTAAATATACAATTAAATCGTTTTTTTTTGTCAATGTATTTATTTTCTTGGTGGTTTTATGTAATTGTAATTAATTTATATTCATATTCATATATTTATTTGCATTCCATAATATAGGTATAAAGGTGTTACAATGGCTTAAAGCTTAGATACAATTACGGACCCTGTAGGGCAGGCACAGCAAAAACGATAAAATTAATTCTTAAATAAAAATAAAATAAAATTAAAAAAACAAATTAAGTACCTAACAATCAAACAATTTTTAAATAATTAGGAACTCAGTTATAATAATAAATAGATAAGTTCAATTTAACATTATATTTATCTATGTATGTATGAATGTACCTATACGACTGTGTGTGGTGTCTGTTTGTGTTTAATCAATTTTTATGTATATTTATGTTGTAAGTACTTAATAAAAGTTTCTAATTTCAGTTACAATGACAAATCGTCTTAGTTGCGCCCAATTTGAAGGTTTGGTGGAATTCTTAGAGCAAAACCCAGGTATTGCTAAAGGTTTGCTTAAGACCACTCAAGGCAAATTGGAAACGAAGAGGAAATGGGAAAATTTGGCAAGTAGTCTAAATTCTCTCGGAGGAGCAAATAAAAATGGTCAAGGCTGGGCTAAGGTACCTACCTAATTCAAAATAATGAAGTAGGTATTAAGAATCATTATATACAGCAATTTGATTAAAATTAATGCATGTTTTTAGTATTGGGCTGAGAAGAAATCGGCTCTAAAGAAACAGTGCGCCATACTCTCAGCTTCAATGAGGCGCACTGGTGGTGGAACAGCAGACAACTTGCCAGTATTGTCTGCTTTAGAGAATAGATTGGTGGCAGTAATGGGTGGACAAGAGTTTGCGACTGGAGATTCATGGGCAGTCAATCCATTTCCTCAATCGGTAATATATTTTAATTTTTCAATTTTATCATACCTATAATATTTAATACAAAATATTTTAATAATAATAATTTCATTGTTTTAGACTAGACCTACCGAGTCACCTGTTGTACTTGTGACAGAGGATTCACACATAGTACCAGTACAAGAAGACACAGAAATGCATTCTTTGCATAACATCCAAACATCCCCTATTCCTGACACGTCACACAATGACGCAATACTAGCATCATCCACAAGTAAGTCTTTGTTTAGGAATGTTTAAACATTTTAAATAAGCCGTCCATCAGTAACACAACCCAACATAAGTGTGTAACATTGAAGTGTTTTGGGACTAATCACATTTTGAGCTATAACAAAAAAAAAAACCGACCGTGCGTGTCGGACCACGCACAATGAAGAGTTCCGCAGTTGGGATGGATTTATCCCAAAAACAAATTTAACATTTTAGTTAAAAAACATGTTCTCATATACATACATTGATATAGTCACGGACAATTCCCCAACTGAGTTTGTAATCGTTAAAAAATGTTTTTTTTATGTGATAAAACTATAAATTAACGATTCGGACTTTTTCCTATATATGTGCTGTGAGACCTTGCTTCTTGCCAAATTTTATGATTCTCAACAGGAGTTCCTTTAGGTTTTGTTTTATTTGAGGGTATTAACATATCTCGCATAAATGACTGTATTCTTTTAATTTTTCATTGACCGTAGACATACTCCACGCGTTCCGGAGAAAAAGGGTCTTTACAGACTGAATGACAGACAGAGACGGACAACGAAGTGATCCTATAAGGGTTCCGTTTTTTCCTTTTGAGGTACGGAACCCTAAAAATACTTCAGTATTATTTATTGTCTTGTTTTTTGTAACAACTCAGAAGTTCGAAACTTGTTTGGTTCCAAATGCCGATTTCACATTTTATTTTTTTATTTCAGTACCTGCACCTTCCATGCCACTTCAGAGTACCATACCATCACGGACCCGCCGACGCCGCTCTTTAATTCCAAGGCCGGATGCGAATATGGAACAATTCGCAAGTATCGAAGCACGGCGGGTTGAAGCGGAATTAATTACCGCGCAAGCATTTGCTAAATTTTCCGAACACATTGGCAATATCACAAGTGCTTTGACGTCTATTGCTAATGCAATTTCGGATGTAGCTAGAAAAATGCCAAATCCATGACAAATTTTCCATTTTTTTGCTACATAATTTTTATGTATTCAAAATGCATTAGCGATTAATTTCAAAGCTTTATTTATTGCTAATGTTTTCGGATATTGATTAAATGCTTGCGTTGCGTATCAATTTTTATTTATTATTTGATTTTATAAGTATTTTATTGTTAACTTTTATCATAGTTTTATTAGTAAGTAAATAAAAGTACATTTAAGTAAAAAATAAACTAGTTATTCAGATCTTAATTTTTCAAGGAATATGTAGGTCTTTAATCCTTAATGTTACCTATATTGTTTCCTATTACACTTAGGAAACAATATAACATTTAGGAATGTATAATTTATAAACAACTAATTTGTTATGAAGTGAATTACAATTAAATATTAATCAAAAGTATTGCCTCACAATCAGAACATTTCTTGAATGGAAATGTTTGCGATTAAAAAATCTCTCTTCGTTTTCTATTGGCCTTATTATGGCTATATGAGTGCCATCAATACATCCTATAACAGATGGTATGTTAAATTTTTCAAAAAACCTGGAACATAAGGCACAGTTTATGGTTACTATAGGCACTATAAAAACAAGGCATTTTATATAGAATAATTTCATATAAACTATCTAGCTTCAATAAATAAAATTAGGTATTTTTCATTAGCATTACCTCCTTTTTAAAGCCAGAAGAGTTTGAGGAAACTTAATCCATTTACTTTGTACTATTGGATGGTTAAGAGCTGCCGTTACATCTCTAATAGTACGAGAAACAGATTGCTACGACATTAGGGTCTCATATGTGCCTCCAACTAGTTTTTGGTAACTCCCAGTCGCATAAAAGGACAATGCCACTAAAACCTTCAAGAAATAAACAAGTATTAAGCTATTGATCTTCCAAACAAGTCATGATATAGGTAATTAATAAGAGTCATAGATCAAAGACAACATAGGTACCTTGTATTTTGGTGATATATCACTTCTTCTCTTTGGAGTTGGCATAAAGGGCTTAATGTTTTCGTACCTCAAACAAATCCTTGCTCACTCTATAATTTGCTATAAATTCGTCTTCATTCATAGAAAACGCTTTGTCCGTATATCGCATTATCCGACGCTCATCGCGTCTTTGTTTTAATTGTTTTTTATGGGAATTACGTAAAATACTGTATATAACTGCTAAACGTGCCATATTATACACTTATTACGTACTAAAAACCACTTAAAACACAAAACAATTTCAAAAAAGTTACACTTTTGCTATTGGAAAAATCACAATCAACAACTAATTCCAACGCAATACTGGCGCAATACACAGCTGTCAAATATAGTCAAGAGTAGCGTTTAGAGCACGCCAAGCCCGATCCCGACTCCATTTAGTTCCCAAAATGGACACTCAATTTAATAACAATTTGGCGCTAGTGTCGAACTCAAGAGTACGAAACGTCACAATTCCAATGTCGATAGATCGCAATTGGAATCAAGAGTAAGCCCCCTGCTCTCCACTCTCTGAGTAAAGATTGTGTCCATTGTATGCAAAAAAAAATATCAACATTTAATTTCCAAGATATTTATATAATTTATCAGCTAACTGCCTTAAAATAATAATAGTATGTATAAATATGTAAAAAGGAGGGGGAAAAAAACAGGGCTTCAAAAAATTCGTCTGCAAAAAAAAATATTGGTAATTCATTTTTCAAACATATTTTGTGTCATAGGATACATTTGCTAGCAGTCGTAGGAGTGTATACTTGCTTGAACAATGAATAAAAAATTATTGATAAAATCCTTGCTTGTTTGATAAAATTAATAAATAAAGACTGCTTGCTGTGCAAGATTCAAGCAGTGAGTCAGTTTAGTGGTCAAATTATGGTAATTAAATTAATCTTAGAAATAAGTTGATTAAGAATCCTCCATAAGCTCCATAATCCTGGCAGCTTCTCATATACTTATATTATGAAGTCTGAATGAGAGTAGGGTAAAAATAATTATGTAGAATTGAGACCAGTGGCCAGTAGCTAGTGATGCTGGTCGGTGTGTTTAAAAAGTGGTCGTTTATTCACATTGCAGTCTTGCTTCCCTGAATAGGTTATGAAATAACACATTACCCTCCTTTGCGCTCAGTGGGGTAAAATCACAGTTCAGAAAAGTAGTACTATTAGTAAGTACTATTATTAGATTGTGTTATCGTGCCGTATCGTCCGAAACAATGAACTTGCACATAAGTGGGGGGTGCAGGCCGCGTGAGTGGGCGATCTAAGTTGATTGTCGTGTCAGGGGGCTTACTCTTGATTCCAATTGCGATCTATCGACATTGGAATTGTGACGTTTCGTACTCTTGAGTTCGACACTAGCGCCAAATTGTTATTAAATTGAGTGTCCATTTTGGGAACTAAATGGAGTCGGGATCGGGCTTGGCGTGCTCTAAACGCTACTCTTGACTATATTTGACAGCTGTGTATTGCGCCAGTATTGCGTTGGAATTAGTTGTTGATTGTGATTTTTCCAATAGCAAAAGTGTAACTTTTTTGAAATTGTTTTGTGTTTTAAGTGGTTTTTAGTACGTAATAAGTGTATAATATGGCACGTTTAGCAGTTATATACAGTATTTTACGTAATTCCCATAAAAAACAATTAAAACAAAGACGCGATGAGCGTCGGATAATGCGATATACGGACAAAGCGTTTTCTATGAATGAAGACGAATTTATAGCAAATTATAGAGTGAGCAAGGATTTGTTTGAGGAAATTTACGAAAACATTAAGCCCTTTATGCCAACTCCAAAGAGAAGAAGTGATATATCACCAAAATACAAGGTACCTATGTTGTCTTTGATATATGACTCTTATTAATTACCTATATCATGACTTGTTTGGAAGATCAATAGCTTAATACTTGTTTATTTCTTGAAGGTTTTAGTGGCATTGTCCTTTTATGCGACTGGGAGTTACCAAAAACTAGTTGGAGGCACATATGGGACCCTAATGTCGCAGCAATCTGTTTCTCGTACTATTAGAGATGTAACGGCAGCTCTTAACCATCCAATAGTACAAAGTAAATGGATTAAGTTTCCTCAAACTCTTCAGGAAAGAAATGCTTTAAAAAGGAGGTAATGCTAATGAAAAATACCTAATTTTATTTATTGAAGCTAGATAGTTTATATGAAATTATTCTATATAAAATGCCTTGTTTTTATAGTGCCTATAGTAACCATAAACTGTGCCTTATGTTCCAGGTTTTTTGAAAAATTTAACATACCATCTGTTATAGGATGTATTGATGGCACTCATATAGCCATAATAAGGCCAATAGAAAACGAAGAGAGATTTTTTAATCGCAAACATTTCCATTCAAGAAATGTTCTGATTGTGAGGCAATACTTTTGATTAATATTTAATTGTAATTCACTTCATAACAAATTAGTTGTTTATAAATTATACATTCCTAAATGTTATATTGTTTCCTAAGTGTAATAGGAAACAATATAGGTAACATTAAGGATTAAAGACCTACATATTCCTTGAAAAATGAAGATCTGAATAACTAGTTTATTTTTTACTTACATGTATTTTTATTTACTTACTAATAAAACTATGATAAAAGTTAACAATAAAATACTTATAAAATCAAATAATAAATAAAAATTGATACGCAACGCAAGCATTTAATCAATATCCGAAAACATTAGCAATAAATAAAGCTTTAAAATTAATCGCTAATGCATTTTGAATACATAAATATTATGTAGCAAAAAAATGGAAAATTTGTCATGGATTTGGCATTTTTCTAGCTACATCCGAAATTGCATTAGCAATAGACGTCAAAGCACTTGTGATATTGCCAATGTGTTCGGAAAATTGAGCAAATGCTTGCGCGGTAATTAATTCCGCTTCAACCCGCCGTGCTTCGATACTTGCGAATTGTTCCATATTCGCATCCGGCCTTGGAATTAAAGAGCGGCGTCGGCGGGTCCGTGATGGTATGGTACTCTGAAGTGGCGTGGAAGGTGCAGGTACTGAAATAAAAAAATAAAATGTGAAATCGGCATTTGGAACCAAACAAGTTTCGAACTTCTGAGTTGTTACAAAAAACAAGACAATAAATAATACTGAAGTATTTTTAGGGTTCCGTACCTCAAAAGGAAAAAACGGAACCCTTATAGGATCACTTCGTTGTCCGTCTCTGTCTGTCATTCAGTCTGTAAAGACCCTTTTTCTCCGGAACGCGTGGAGTATGTCTACGGTCAATGAAAAATTAAAAGAATACAGTCATTTATGCGAGATATGTTAATACCCTTAAATAAAACAAAACCTAAAGGAACTCCTGTTGAGAATCATAAAATTTGGCAAGAAGCAAGGTCTCACAGCACATATATAGGAAAAAGTCCGAATCGTTAATTTATAGTTTTATCACATAAAAAAACATTTTTTAACGATTACAAACTCAGTTGGAGAATTGTCCGTGACTATATCAATGTATGTATATGAGAACATGTTTTTTAACTAAAATGTTAAATTTGTTTTTGGGATAAATCCATCCCAACTGCGGAACTCTTCATTGTGCGTGGTCCGACACGCACGGTCGGTTTTTTTTTTTGCTATAGCTCAAAATGTGATTAGTCCCAAAACACTTCAATGTTACACACTTATGTTGGGTTGTGTTACTGATGGACGGCTTATTTAAAATGTTTAAACATTCCTAAACAAAGACTTACTTGTGGATGATGCTGGTATTGCGTCATTGTGTGACGTGTCAGGAATAGGGGATATTTGGATGTTATGCAAAGAATGCATTTCTGTGTCTTCTTGTACTGGTACTATGTGTGAATCCTCTGTCACAAGTACAACAGGTGACTCGGTAGGTCTAGTCTAAAACAATGAAATTATTATTATTAAAATATTTTGTATTAGATATTATAGGTAGGTATGATAAAATTGAAAAATTAAAATATATTACCGATTGAGGAAATGGATTGACTGCCCATGAATCTCCAGTCGCAAACTCTTGTCCACCCATTACTGCCACCAATCTATTCTCTAAAGCAGACAATACTGGCAAGTTGTCTGCTGTTCCACCACCCGTGCGCCTCATTGAAGCTGAGAGTATGGCGCACTGTTTCTTTAGAGCCGATTTCTTCTCAGCCCAATACTAAAAACATGCATTAATTTTAATTAAATTGCTGTATATAATGATTCTTAATACCTACTTCATTATTTTGAATTAGGTAGGTACCTTAGCCCAGCCTTGACCATTTTTATTTGCTCCTCCGAGAGAATTTAGACTACTTGCCAAATTTTCCCATTTCCTCTTCGTTTCCAATTTGCCTTGAGTGGTCTTAAGCAAACCTTTAGCAATACCTGGGTTTTGCTCTAAGAATTCCACCAAACCTTCAAATTGGGCGCAACTAAGACGATTTGTCATTGTAACTGAAATTAGAAACTTTTATTAAGTACTTACAACATAAATATACATAAAAATTGATTAAACACAAACAGACACCACACACAGTCGTATAGGTACATTCATACATATATAGATAAATATTATAATATAATATAATGTTAAATTGAACTTATCTATTTATTATTATAACTGAGTTCCTAATTATTTAAAAATTGTTTGATTGTTAGGTACTTAATTTGTTTTTTTAATTTTATTTAATTTTTATTTAAGAATTAATTTTATCGTTTTTGCTGTGCCCTACAGAATTGTACCTTAGCTTTAAGCCATTGTAACACCTTTATTATGGAATGCAAATAAATATATGAATATGAATATAAATTAATTACAATTACATAAAACCACCAAGAAAATAAATACATTGACAAAAAAAAAACGATTTAATTGTATATTTAAGTATGATGGTATATTTACTTACCACTTGTATAAAACTTTGTTATATTAACGGACAATAAATTGTTACTGAAAAGGAACCACACGCGAACAATATCTTTAAGTTAATGTTCTAAACAAACTTGCATTTCGATTCACTTCTAATCTCTAAAACTACTTGACTTGACTTTATTTTTGAAATTGAAGAACTTTTACCTTGACTTTTTTTTTGTAGTATAGGCAACGAACCTGCCGCATACAGCCAACGTCATGTTTAATTTTATGATTTTAATCATGTTCTTACTCCCAAATGAATTTAATATGTTACAAGATCAATTAAACAACTATTTATATCATTTTCTTTTTTTTTTAACCTTGTTATTTAAAGGATATAGCATTTTAAAACCCTATTACCGGTTTATCGTAATGAGTTGAACAACTCTATTGCGGGGCGAAACATAGCTAACTTCACGTGGAACAAAATAATTGCGGGGCAATCCCAATGTTAATGCAATGTTGACAGTATAGGTTTCAAGAGTACCGACTCACGTGACTGCAAAATTAACATTGGAATCTTATTGGCCTTACATTGGAATCGGAATTAGTTTGGAGAGTAAGCCCCCAGTTCACAGTGAGAGGCGCGGGCGTCGAACGCTGACTTGCCGGCCTCCAAACACCAACCGACGTTCACCTTTGAACCTTCACACAACGGAAAGTCGACCTTACATATTTCACCTTAAAGTCCCTTTTCAAATCCCAGTTCCCCGGTTTTATGGTGTAGTGACCCCGTTGCCGAAACCCAGTGAATTCAGTGTTGTGAAAATGAATGAAGACAATACCGTTTCGGACGACTTGAAAAGGCAAGCTGCAATGTTTTATAACAGCACACAAAGGTTAGTTTATAATGTTTATTGCGAAAACATACAATTGTTTGAAACTACCAACGGATGTCGCGAGTGTAACTTACATTTGGTGATTTTTTTATTGCAGTAACTCCTTTATATAAGGTCCATTTTCGTTTGATTGGCGGTTTGGTGTTGGAAAAATGTGGTCGGCAATTGCCTGCATTATACGTGTCGTGAAAAAATGTTCCGGTACGTTTGCGAATTAAGATGATCGATAGTTCCAAGTTATTAACTTTTTGAATGAACGCTCCAACTCCAATTAACATAGTTGAGGGTTATTTTAATAACAAATTTAATTTCTGTATATGTTGAGGTGCCTTTGATAAACGTTCCTAGAAAGAACAAAACAATACCTTCACTAATGAATAAGTTGTGTTTTTATTCACGCACCTACTTAATTATTCTTTTACTTTACTTTAGTTACTTATCTACCTTTTTTCACCACAACATCGCGATCGTTGATAGACGAGACAGGCATAACATTTTTTTTTAAACTCAAGAACTATTTTATGCTGGTACTCACTTCATGAAACCTTTGTCCGAGTCTCGCCTTACAAAGCCATACAGCCAATAGGTATGTTTTTTATTGCTTTTATATTGTTCCCATTCATGTGTGGTTTAACGATGTAGGTGCGAGCCTTTTAACAATGCTGTATAGCCACAAGCAAGTATAACCACCAGCCTTCAGCGATATCATGATATTAGCATAACCTCAAGTGGAACGTACACCACTTGATCTAAGAAAGAAGAAAGAAAATACGTTTATTTGTGATAAACATGACGCAAATAAATTACACAAAATAAAAAAGAACAAGTTGGGGGAAAATATATGTCACAACTACGCAAAACGGCCACGGCTCAGCATAATGCTGTGACTCTATGCGAGAAAGCCCCGGCGCTGGTTTTCAGCGACTGCCGGCGTTGACGTTATGGCGTCGACCGGTGCAGCATACAATGAGATATAAAAATAAAATAAATATACAATAATTCTACTTGATAAGATAAGCATCACTATATAATACTGTCATCACCTGTTTAGCGACTATGTTGGGGTACGCCTTTAGTCTCAACTAAATGCAGCTAAACACCAGTATTTTACATGGAGCGACTACCTATGTAACCTTCAAAACCCAGTTACTGGGTAATACGATACCCCTTGGCACGATATCATCAATGATACTTGCACCTAACAGCTGTTCTCTAATAGACATACCAGCTATATCTAAGCAATAAAGATATTGAGTATTTGAGTATCTGTTGTTCTGAGACATCTGCTGTAAGAAAGTGTTTGAACAATCACTTTCTTCATTAATTGAAACTTGTCTCAGCTTCGCTTATTATACAGCATTAGGTACTAATGGTAAATAGAGAGTCCAGTTCAAAAGCTAGTGCCTTCTGCCGATTAGATTTTTAAACAGGTTCAGCTCGAAGACCATTACATTCTGCCAATACGACAAAAAAAATATTTTTTGTCCGTCAGGTAGATTATTAAAAAATATTGGACACGTATTTTTTCTTTTTTTACGTTATTCAAAGATTACGGCGATACATTGAGTTAAAATGTGCCATGACGTCACGAGTAATAATATGTAGATTTTTACTTACTTGTGACGTAGCGACCCCCACTCCCACTTTAATGCGTTTTATCTAAGTATTTTTTGTATTAATATGATGTAGCAAAAAATACGTGTCTAATATTGTTTTTATTATCTGACTGACGGACTAAATACAATTTTTTTTTTTGAACGACGCATCGTCCCTATTAGACCATAACACACGGTGCCAACATGTGGCCATTAGCTCAAGTGAGTGGCAAGTTTACAGGGGTGACACTAATACTAATAATTAATTGATAAACCACTAACGGTTTAACTAACCAACCACAAACCAAACTAACTCTAGGGTATTAATTAAATGTGACCATGCCAAAGAATCAACTGGCATATGAATTATTCTTTTTTTTTTCGTTTTGATTTTTCATACAAAATAATTCGACAGTCGCGATTATTTACGTAAAACACCTTTACGTGAAATATGACAACGTCGCATTTTCTTAGCTATAAATATGAATAATTGGTTTGAATGAAAATGATTTACTCCTACTATCAATGAAACTTAGATACATACATCGAGAGTCTAGTGTTGTGGTAACTTCGAAACTATGTATTTTTTTAACACTTTGTTCTAGGACTTTTTGTATTATTTTTACTTAATAGCTTTAGAGTTATAGGATATTAAAAAGAACACGTATAATACATAGAAAAAAAAAATACACTTTCGCTATTCGCGAAGCAGACACAATAGTTTAAAAACTCGGGGGGTGTCGTGGGACACTCGGTTGGAACGAAGTTCCTTTCGCTGTATGTTATATACAGAGCCATCCAGTACGGTAAACTGACTTTTTCGAGCATAACGTTGTTGCGTAATGTGACGATTTCTGCCAGTTTATTCCCCCAGGCCGCGTTAAAGAAATCGTTCCAAAAATTGTCATGTGTCATAATGTGACCCATAGGACAGAGAAAGGGTTGAGTTCCTAAGCCTCAATATAGGGACACATAATTAGTACTGAATAGTTATTAGTGGGTTCATTCAACCGACTAATCTATTGTGCGAAAGTTGGTCTAATTTATTTATGTAGTCATGGAGTCGACCTGGTTTTTGCACTTGTACCAAAGACTAACAATAACAAACTGTCGAACAATAGCGGAATTAAATGCACTTTTATTGAAGTTACTTTACTCAAATGGAAGTTTCCATTACCCCGCTTTATCCAACACAAACTGTTATGTAAATAAATAATAAATATATCGTATGATTGTAGCGTAAATTGTAACCATTTCGATCATATACGATTTTGACATCGACTCTTTAAATAGATTCGATATTCAAAATCCCAGGTCCTAGTCCGAAGGCAACAAAATCTAAACACCAGTAGATGTTTTTATCATTTATGTAGACTAGCTTCTGCCTACGACCTCGTCCGCGTGAAATTTCTTGTTTTAACATAAATTATCTATCCTCGACACTCGGCAATACTGTAGCTTGTAATTAGTGAAAGAATTTTCAAAATCGGATCAGCAGTTCCGAAGATTATCCCATACATACAAACTCACAAATTTTACCTCTTAGTACGTCTATTAGTAAGTTAGAAGTATAAATACAATTCACGGCGAGAGACAAGAAGTAGGTGCGGCACTACCAGTAATTATTTTCTAAACATCGACTTGGAATGTCACCTAATGCGATCACTAACCGACATTCGATAAACTGCTTAAACAAACAAATGTACGAGCTGAACTGACACTGCGCGGTATACCTACATTTAAAACGAATTACATAATAATTATGTATTTATTTAAATACTTAGATACTGAATCGTTTTGGAATTTTGTATGAGTAGCGATAGGTAGAGGAGTTTTAATTATTTTATTTCTGCTTGAGTATAGTTTTCGATGATTTTTGTTGGTATATTGGCGTGTGCTAGCTGACAAATGGCAAATAGTTTTATTTAATGTTTTGTGTTGCGTAATGTAAATTATTTTGCATACTATTGTATAAAATCAAAGTTTAATTGATCAGACGGCTGTGCTGCTGAAGAGTTTGTTGCGCCACGTCTTCTTCCTAGCTAAAGCACTAGGCCGGAGTACCCAAATACGACTGACCCGTGCTCTACGTGGTGCATTAAAAGCCTCGAATGCAGTAAGATCGATGCTTTCGAGATGTGGTGTTGGCATAGGCTACTTCATATACCATGGACCGCCATGAGAACGAATGAATCCATACTGGAGGAACTCAACATCACCAAGCGGCTATCTACAATATGCCAGAAGCGTACCCTCAAGTTTCTCCGACATATTATGTGTTCGCCTAAGCATGATCTGGAAAGGCTTTTGTTACTAGGCCGAGTGGAAGGAAAATGCGCTCAAGGCAGAGCACCGGTGAGATGGTCAGACGCGATCAAGAAGGTTGTTGGAGGCAGCAGTTACCAAGCGGTGCACACTGCAAAAGACCGCATAGCTTGGAGACGCATCGTATTTGGTCGCGATCTTCAGCATTGAAGGAACGACGAAGAAGAAGAGAAGAAAGGACTAGGAAGTAGTGAAGGGTTAGCGTTTTGGGGGAATATCTTGTGTAATTTTGACGTTTGAAAAGTGCTGATTCTCAACCAAGTTTGAATAAATGACTTTTGATTTGAGTACTGCAAATGCTAACTCATAAAGGTCCTACAGTCAAGGAATCAAAATATTAAGCACCTAAAGGTAAATTTTACTTTCCTTATTATTTTTAATGGATAACTAAGCAGACGGAGTAGGTTATGTAAAGATAGTTGCCAGTGGCGTTCAGTAGTTTCTGCCTACCCCCATGATAAGAATGCGTGAAAAATCTGAAAAAATCGATGGAAATATGGAGAAGCTACACGTTTTTTAAAAATATTTGGCAGGGACGATTCCCGTCCTTGTCGACAATGTATGGCTATGAACTAATGAAGTTACAGAGTCGTGACGTCACTTCTGTGATAATGTCGTCTTTGTCTAGCAGTTATTTTAAAACGTTTATAACTTGACAATTTTTTAAACTTTCTCTAATTATAGGTTGCACTATTTGCAAACAAATATTTTTTTGAGTAAGTATCAAATAATAAAAAATGACATCATCCCTATTGCCAACATCATGAATGAAAATGTCAGTTCGAAAAGGTGACATTCATGTGCCCGCTATGTGGGAAAAGAATGTGTTTGAAAATTAACTAACAGTTTTTGATCCGACTCCTTACTAAGCTAATCAAAAAGCAATGATAAATCGGTTAATATTTTCTATACTAATTATTAATAAAGCTGAAGAGTTTTTTGGTATGTTTGAACATGCTAATATCTGGAACTACCAGACGGATTTGAAAAAAAATCTTTTTATATTGATAGCCCAATTCTGGAGGAAGGCTACAAGCTATTTAACATCACGCTCGGACCCATAGGAGCCGAGCAAAAAGAAAAATAACCGATTATCATTACTTTTTGATCAGCCCTAGTACATTAGTCGTTACTATCTTGGTATAGGTACACGACACGCTACACTCAGGGGAAGCTACTTATTGAATAAATTGGTCAGCTCTGCTCTAATAGAGTTTTATTGCGATCGATAACTTGAACGGAGTGAATTATTATTTTATGACTAGAACTTTTAATTGTTAGACTGCCTCGTTGATCTAGTGTTCGCAAGCACTACTGCTGAGCATGAGGTTCTAGTGTCGATTCCCGGGTCGGGCAAAGTGTTCTCGCATTTTTCTATCTGGAATTTCTCAGTAGCAGTCCCGGAGTCGGGATTTGTGCCCGGTTGATGGCAAAAAGCTCGCCCCCCTATTACATGGGATAAACATAACTGGCGAAATGAAGGTGTACACTGTAGGTACTGCCTAACCCTTCGGGGAATACAGGCGTGATGTTATAAGAACTGTTAATCAATTGAGATACATGATAAGACGAATGAGATATCCTAGAATCCTAGAGGATTTCGATACAAAGAGTGGGTAGGACGAATGAGATACCCTAAATCCTAGAGGATTTCGATATAAAGAGTGGGTAGGACGAATGAGATACCCTAAATCCTAGAGAATTTCGATACGAAGAGTGGGTAGGACGAATGAGATACCCTAGAATCCTATAGGATTTCTATACGAAGAGTGGGTAGGACGAATGAGACACCCTAGAATCCTAGAGGATTTCGATACGAAGAGTGAGTCTAGACAATTTATTCAGAGATCAAAACAATATTTAAAAAAAAAACTTCCATATCCTGTCGCAAATTCTCGGAAGTTACGAAAATACAAAAAAAAAAAAAAATACACTTTACCTAGATGTTATTTTAAGCTTGAAGAAAGGGACAGAAACTTGCCAGAAAAAAACAAACAACCACATCTGAGTGCATCTTCCAATACTTACGTATGCAGTGTAGGTACCCGTGTCATATACCTAGGTAGGTACTTTAAGGTAAACTTTATTACAATGCAGCAACTTGCTTTACAAAACACGTGCAAAGGAAGAACAAAACCAATGATGAGTCTCCTCCTCCTGTTAGCTTGTAAATTATGTAAAAATTATCTTGAAAATTGAAATCCTAATGTTGTTTTCTATGCCTTCCGGAATGCTCTAATTCAATAATTGAATTAGATATTTGGCCCCAATCCTACGTAAATGGCTTTGTTATTATTAGATTTGTCATCGTTAATTTGGTAACTTGTATGCGTTACTGCTAACATTCACGTTTGAAAAGGATTCTCTTAACGCACGCATTTATTCGCTGAGCGAAGAACATTAGACGCTAACATATAAATATTCGTATCAAGTGCAGTGAAAATTCGTGATTGTGACACTTAAAAAATACTGAAAAACAGGTAGGAAAACAAAATATGACTACCTAAGTTTGAGTGTTAGGGATCTCGCGCACTTTAGATAGACGGCCACGATTCTGACCAGTCGTGGCCGTCTAGTGGTATTGTATGGTGTTGTGGCCGTCTAGTAGTTCGCCGTTGCGACCACGTGCACGATTCGTATCGGTTTCTACAGTTTACCTGTACTCTAATTGCGTAATGCACGATCAATCACAATTTGTTTCGATTTGAAACAGATTGCTAATCCATTGCTTCATAAATTGGAGAAAAAAATCAGTTCAACAACGTAAATAACGCAATGAATGTTGTTGAACTGTCAAAATGAAACAAATTAGTCGTAATCCTTTACGAAAATAAGTTACGCAATTAGGATACTGGTCAGTGCGACCACTGGTCGTGGTCGTGGCCGTCTAGTACGGAGATCCCTTACTAATTCAATAAATTGGACCTTTAAAATTAAATGAAACTCACAGACCAAGACTAACTAGCGTTGTATGTTTCTTTAAGAAGTGATTTATTATTTAATCAAACAAACAACGATAAGTGGCCTTCAGCGTGGTTCCAGTCTAATTATCAATATTACATAATGGAATATCTACATACAGGATGTAAATATATAGCGTAAATAAACAAATTTGATGCGGATAATTTTAAATAGTGTTTTTTTTTATTGTTTTGAGACCTCAATTGCGTACCACACGATAAATCAAAATCTGTTTTATTTTGACAGTTCAACAAAATTTATTGTGTTATTTACGCAGAACAGACAAATTTTTCCAACATATTTATTTAATTTATTTTCATGCATAGTCTTGATACTGGTTCATGTTTGTTTTGTACCATTAAACCAGACATGGTTTGTTTATATGAAGCAATGATTTAGCAATAATAGCCTTCAAAATGATTCAGATTATAATTGATCTTGTGTTACGCAATTAGGGTGCTGTTTGTTCTAGCAAATTCTAGAGGGACACATCTTAGGTGTCCTACCATCTTGATGGAAGTAATTGTCCAGGTAGGCCAGTTGTTACATGACTACAGGCTAAAAAAAAATAAGCTGTCACGGGACGCGTGGCAGATGTGAAACATCGAAATTGTTATGCACGGGTAATATGCATAAAAGGATAGTTTACGACAGGAAATAAATATGGCGACGGCTAGCGTGGCGACGCCAACAGTTGGTCTGACCCGCCGCTATAGATGTTTCACATTAAAAAAAAAACATAACGTATTCGAATACAAAATAAAGTGAGAAGCATAGACAACAGCAGCCGTAGCTATAACTCCAATTATCCATCCATTTGCCAAAAATGACGATAACTGATTCCCATAAATTCCTCTCTTAATCGCGACACTTAGCAAATGATTGACCGATTATCACTATAAAAGAAGTAACACAATGTCATCTAACTAGAAATAATTGAGCTTACTTAGTAATGATCGCAATAAGTGAACATTGAAGCAAAATGTTCATAAACCCAGCTGTACACGGTTCGCGACTTACCCTTTGCAATAAAGATTATTCAACATCCGTCGAATGCTTGGAGAATATTGTGTTTGCACACGCCATGAATGCGTCAACAGGCAGTATTGAAAGACCAGCGTCGTAGAGGAAATAATATTATAAAACTGACGTTTTTACAGTGGAGAAATCCACTTTTAAATCACAGAATCGCTGCGCTGGTCTAGAAATAGCTGTAGGCAGGGTATATTAATGAAATTCGTTGCACATGTTTTGAAAGTAAACGACGCACTTGGTAGTGCGTATATGTAGCGTTGACAATGCCGTCTTTAGCAGCGCTCATCGACGCGTCTCCGTGCTCCGTGGATAATCCCGGCAGGAGAGAATGGTTCTGTTGCACGCGTAGCATGACCACCGTAGAAACGGGTTTTGTCGACGGAAGAATAGACAAACTGACAGATTGTGATTGTTTATCTGTCATTTTGTCTATTCTTCCGTCGACAAAACCCGTTTCTACGGTAGTCATGCTACGCGTGCTGGTCTCCTACCAAAGAGAACTCCACGATTCTTCCTACTACCATTACTCCGGGAGTACGGGGTATACTTGCACAAACTCCTTATCAAATCAAATCAAATCAAATCAAAAATGTTTATTTGCTAGAAAATACATACAAATTCAAGGAAAGATCTTATGTCCTAAAAGTAAAAAAAACTCTTAAAAATAACTGACTTGCAATTCTAAAGATTATAGAAATTTAAATAGCATTTAAGGGGTTAAAAGTGAAAAGTTCTACATATTTTATTCAATGCCACAACAGTTGTTACGGCAATTTAACCTAATGGCATGGCATTTCACATGCCGTGCACAATAGAAGCTGTCAATCCAAATGCATACTAAATAGAAAAAATCCTATTCTAGTTACAACTTTACAAGACCTTTTAGTACTATTTTGTGCTTTGAGTAAAAACGTATCAGATTTTATTAAAACGTCTGTCTTGCCCGTAGGAAAATGTAAATCCCATCAAAAACATAACATGTAAAAAAAAAATCGCAACACAGTTCTTCTATTGGAAAAAGAGAACCAAATCTGTTAATTTTATTCAGTACCTATTTGTAATCTTTATTTCTTTAATAAATAGAATGACTTGGCCATCACACGGCAACATAATCACATAGGAATAATCTATAGTCCTACTTAAATAAAGCGCTGCGCTAATATAAGGTAGACTTTGCTGTATTTAGAATGTAGATCTAAATAATGTACCTAGATCTATTGCCACTAGGAAATGGTGTAGGGTGGACGTTTTGGGGGTAATTTCTTTTGACAGATCTTTCAGAATCACCCGTCCAGAGAGATGCCTTTCATGGTGCCTAGGTTCCTTGAATGAATCCAAACCAATGTAACAGCTGGCTTTGGAGGCTTAGTAATTTGATTCCGAACATCTGATTTCTTAATTCATACAAACCAAATGATATTTATACTTTACATGTAAGCACTTCCTTATTGAAATAGCACAATCGTGGTTATTCAAGCAGTCTGTAAAATGAGCCTCGTATCAAAATCGTCTAGATACTTACAGATTCAAAATATCAGTTCCGTGTTGCCAAAGCTGACAATAAACTTTGTCTCTATTTTTAGGGTTCCGTACCTGAAGGGTGTCAAACGGAACCCTATTACTATCTAAGCCTCCGCTGTCCATCCGTCTGTCTGTCAGCGGGTATCTCATGAACTGTAATAGGTAGAATATAAAATTATAAATTAAAGGGGACCCCCTTTAATTTATAACTTTTTTTAAATTTTTTCCTATACAAGAAACGTGTATTTTTAAAATGCAGTATTTAAAAAAATAGTGTTAAATACGATGGTACGGAACCCTTCGTGTGCTAGTCCGACTCGCACTTGGGCGGACTTTTTTATTTCTGTCACGCGAGCTGTTCAGAATTTTAAACAGCCTCTAAAATTTGAATTTAATTGTAATAACCCTTTTTATATAATTATATTTCCTTAATAATTGGTTCCCCAGTCTGGTTGATTAATATTATGTAGGTACACACGGCTACACATCAAGCTATACATTTCCAGTATAAGCTGATCTCGCATTGTGACACAATGCGAGATCGCAATTAGGTTAAAGGATCAGCAAAAATAATCTGCCTCACGTGTGGCAGTGGCTTTTATTATTTGCGTTCGTTTATGAAAACAGACCTCAAAATAAATAATGCAGTTCTTGCATTTATTTATAAAAAACATTTGCAGTGGGCCTCAAAATTAAAAATGGAGTCATCTTCAAAGCATTCCCTTGAGCCTTACATCTGCCTTAATTAATCCAATTATCTCCAAACATGCCTGTGAATTTTTTAAATTAAATTGTCATGAGAGCAGTTCAATTAGCTGCATACGTTACCGGTGAGCTTAACAAACCTCATTATTATTCTGGATATTTCATTATTCTTTTAAACAATGGTTAATGTTTTCTCCTGTATCGCTCGCTGCACGTATATTGAATTTATTACGTTTGTAATGGTCTGGGTGCGGGAATGGAACCCACAAGTCATGATCTACCACTGTTTAGTGGTAGACCTAATCCCGATCGTGATTTTAGTTGTTTGACTTAGCTCAGTTTTCTGAAAGATATTTTCATATGTTTGAATGAAAAGTTAAATAGCGGTGCACTGAACCAAAGAGTGTGCGCTTTTGCGAAGATGGAATTTTCCAGAAGCCATGTACACTCCATGATTACTTTGCTATTGTATCTGTCTGTTAATTTTCGAACAATTAAGCGCCATCCACCACCAGTTTCTAGTGTTTAAGCTGGAAAGAAAAATCTTAGTTTTTAACCAACTACGATCGTCGGATTTATTTTTTATATGTATGTTCCCCGATTACTCGAAGACGGCTGAACCGATTTGTTTTTTTTTTTTATTTGTTTGAAATGGTATACTTCCAAGTTGGTCCCATTGTGATTTGGTCACGATCTGATGATGAGATCTTGGAGAAATCGAGGGAACTCTTCAAATATTATAGGCACACCTATAGCGATTTGGGTATTTTTTATAATAACTCGTGCATTTGCTCTCGAAAAGCACCATTTGGTAAAGTGGAACTGATGAATTACAAACCAACCCACTAAAAAGTAAAAAAAAATATTTTTACCAAAAATACAACCGACTTCCAAACTACATAGTGAAAAATAACTTTAATTTCGGTAAAAATATTTTTATTTATTATTCTTCATCACATAGAGCCTTAAAAATAAGTCTTTGCGTAAGACCTCTTGGCATTCCTTAGGTCATCGACACAGCCTCGATATAAATATGAATAATATGATGATCTCACTAATAAAAATTCACCATCCTACCTACTTCATATTCGCAAGTCTGAGCATTGGTTACATTTTAGAGCTCAGATATAAAACTATAGCGCTTCTTTGTGATACGAAATTTACATCTTGAAAGGTTTCTTGTAAAGCACTTAATGACATACAAGAACACGATTTCGTTCGTAATAAAATTAAGTTTATGGATTTTCAGAGGCACGCGAAGAATTATTACGTCATAACCTTTCCTGAAAAATGCTGAAATGGCGCGGTAGTGAAAACCTTGGGATTGCTGTAAAAGAAAATTTTCGATGTTAGAATAAAAAAAGGATGCGTTCACATTGCGTTGCATTCATTCATTCATTCATGACTGATATGCAATACAGATGTGAATTTGAATTTTGAATTTGGAAGTCATTCCATTCTAATTATTCGGACATTATTTTGGAAGTCTTTTACGATACCCAGGAAAAGGCTAATCCAAGCCTATGGACTATTATAATACTGGTTTCTGAGAACCACAGATGCACTCTCCTTAACTATTGATATAACAAAATTATCCCTTTAACGAAGTTATTCTATAAGTTTTTGTTCAGAAACGCATTTCGTCATGATATGCGAACCAATAGCACATGATAAACTCCGGTTAAGAGTTCCTCAAAAAAGGCCATTAGGCAAGCAATAAATAAATTCATAACTACCAGTTCATTTATACCTTTCCACAGCTAACCTCGGTCATGCAATAACAGGAAATAGCATACGTCTAGTACTCCACTAATCACCCTCATTATTCCATGAAATGACATGGTCGGTGATCGTAATTTAGCCAGTAAATAATAACGTAGGTAACTGCATCGAACGACAGTTTTAGCCATTAAGAGATACATAACGCGTACTTACATTATTTATTAACATACATAGGAGTGTCTTGTCTGTTTCTGTTTGAAATGGTAAACAGTTTACCAGCGGGTCTAAAACGGCCACATTAAGGTGACACTAGTCGCGGGCTCGAACTCACTAGTGGGCATGGCCGAAAAGCACGCTGTGTCACCGGCATCGTGTTCGACAGAGATAGTATCAGTGATGAGCAGTTAGACACTGGTCTACGTGCACAACGTCTAGTTTGCACGCACACAAACACCGTTCCGAACTATTTTAGTAAAACGAGTGCGTAAAAAATTACGAAAAGTCCTTTTGAAAATAGGGTTTTATGAAAAAACCACTGCATAAATCAATTACAAATAAAGTTTATTGAACTCTTCCACAATTGAGCTTTGTCGGTGCCGACTTTGTTTTGGAGATTTTACACTTCTTTTATTGCTTATTTACCCCCAAAGTTGCGTTAAAATTAGCAAGAAAAAGGAATCTTTGTGGGCTCCTAACTTTTTAATGGCTCATTATTTTACTATTCTGTTTCCGCACAGACAAAATTAATAATGAAACAAAACGATATCATGTTTAACTTTGGATGTACCATGTCAAACAGTGGAGTAAAACCCCCCTGAAATTTGTATGGAAAAAATATCAACTAGTTCCACCTTAAGCAGTTCCTCCAAAAGCAATTAATTTTCTGAATAAATTCCCAGCAATCCCTCTATGTTGACATATTTTAGCTGAATTATTCAATTCAATTCATATCAGAATTGTATTTGGTGTGAATATTGCCGAATGAAAAAATGAAGACCGTAATTTTACCGGATAATATTTCTTTACAGTTTTTATTAATCAAATGAGATTTTTATTTTTTATTATTACAGTTAAAATGTAATAAAAACTGTCAAACAGATGAATTGCGTAATAAGAATTGAATGCAGATAATATTATGAATTGTCAGTTTGTGACAGTTGATACGATTCATAATATTATCATATTATGATTCTGCCAAAGCGGCCGTTTTAAGCTCCCTGGTGGTTCGTGGTCGCTTGATTTATAAACATACACAGAATGTTTTAGGTCTTTTTGTCCGTATTTAGGTACTAAGTAACAGATTTTTTGTTTAGGTATTGTTTTAACTTTATAAATGAACTCGGCTCATTGTATTCCACTGCTGTATATAGGCTTTTCCCAATTTGCGCCACAGCCACAGGTTCTCTGCCTAAACCATTTAATCTGTCATTCAGTAGTCAAGCACGCACGCTGCTCTTGCCTCGTCAATACTCGTCATGGACTCATCTGTGCCAACGGCCATTGGTCCTGCGACAGACATGGCTGACCCCGGCGCTCGGCCAATTCAGCTTGTAACTCCAGTATTACTATTATTTTCTTCAGCCCTCGTGATAGCTATGTGCCATGAGGTCATAGTAATTATTACACCTGTTGTCAATAACGTATAATGATACTACAGACCTAGATCATTGTTTACACAGCTTGCAAGTAAGTACTCTAGGTCTAGAAATTTATTCTGTGCTTAGACGTAACTTAGTTTTTCGCTAATAATGTGCCCAACATGAGTGAATTGTGAGTGTAAAAAAAAGTCGTGTGTTACCTACTCTCAAATTCATAATTATGAGTCACATAATTATGTGACTGTGTGAAGAGGGTAAAGTAATTAATTGAATACAATTATTGCCATGTGCAAAAAAGGCTGGTCCTAGAAAGTTTTTCAGAGTTTTGACAGTTTCATTAGGGCAACGATTTGTTTCGAGTAAACAAAAACTAATTAGCGAGTTACGATATGTAGTATCTCTATGTAGTATGTGGAGTTAGGACGGTACAGGTTATTTGATCATTTCCCAACCTCAAAAAAAAAAAAAAAAAAGGACGGTACAGGTACAGTGCGTGCCACTAAAGATGAGACTTGACACACCACGTGATTTGACTTGCGCAGTAGACGATTTATGGGTCTCTTTAGCGGTATGAAGTCTGCGCTGGGGCGTCATCGGGGCGGCGGAAGGAGCGGCGGGAGGCGCGGTCAAGTCTCATCTTTCGTGGCGCGTATTGTACTTACCTAATATTTCATAGACCTCAAACAAATAAGTTAGAGGTCATTCGAAAAATTCACCACTTATAGAAAGCCAAGTTGTGACTTGAATAAAAACATATAGGTTTTCTAAAACATTTAGGAGGACTTTGATCGGTGATTTAATTTTAAAATAATGCGCCGCCTATCTGCAATTCTGCATATCAAACAAAATACCAAATAAAATGGATCACGGCATGTAAAACTTTCGTTCAGTTGGAAGGACGTTCAGAAGTGTACCTATAGCACACCCATATTTCGCCAGTTATGTTTTTTAAGTCCAATGTAATAGGGAGCGAGCCTATTGCCATCAACCGAACACAAAGCTAGCTCCGGGCTGCTACTGAGAAATTCCAGATAGAGAAACCCAATAACACTTTACCCGACCCGGAAATCGAACCCAGGACCTCATACTTACCAGTAGCGCTTGCGGCCGCTGGACCAAAGCGGCTGTTTAAAATTAATACTAGTTACAAAATCATTATCTAGAGCCTTAATACAAAATCTTACAACTGTTGATCATCAACTTTTATTACGTAAGTACATTGTTTGTTCATAATCGTGTGTAATAAAAAAACCTATCACGAACTCTGGCTACCGTTAACTGTTCAATAAAAAATATAATTACGAAATGCAAAGGCCAAGTACTACTTTGTAAATATATTAAAATGTATATTAGCAATTTCCTACTATTTTTTTTTGTAAAGTGAACGGTTAAGTCTTTACTCTTATTATATTTCCTGATTTGACCTAGCTAAAAAGGGTTAAATAATTATAGACTAAAGAAAAAACTTCCTGAAATGGACTCGTATCACGGCCACCAACTTTCGCTAGTTAGTTCCCGTTTGACTCCTTTTAGATGCTTCACCATTCCAATATGCAGAAATTGTTAGAACAAGCCCAGGTTTTTTCTAGTACCAGCCCAGTCTAGTTTTGTGCCCGCTTGATGGCAGTAGAATAGAGTAAAATTATCTTTATTCAAGTATCGTATGTCTCACAAATGATTAATAACACTTACAACTATATTAGTAAAAAAACTGATACAAATAGTAGTGGACAAGTGGATCACCGCTGTGACAACCCATGTGAAAATACACAAGGCAAGGCACAATAGCGGCCCACGAAAATACAGTCTAGGCGACTTGAAATCGTGCTTAGGATACTGTTGGAGCTGCTCCACACCCTGCGCACCATGGAAGCACACTTTTTGCGCATGGTTGTGTAGAAACAATCTACATGCGCATCCGCAAACATCTCTGACGCACTGTAGAAGCGGGACAGTCCCACCAGCATCCTAAACGCGTTATTATACTGAACGCGGGGAGCATTGTACGATAATATCCAGATGTAGATGTGTGTATATCTAGCCCACAGGCTGCTCGTGTAATAGGCTCGCCCTCTATTATATGGGGCCTAAACATAACTGGCGAAATGTGGGCGTATGTAGGTACTATAGGTAGACCGCTGCTTAGCCCGTAGGCGAAAACGAGCGTGATGATGTTATGTATGTTATTCATAGTAAATCTCTCCCAATATTTGAACCAAATTGTTGCTGTACCTTTTAATATGACTCACTTAAAGGCCCTAAAGGTCCAAGTTACCGTTCGTAACAAGGTAATCAAGGTCGACAACCTTTCTAAACTAATATTATATAGAGAAAAGATTTGCTTTTTTATATGTTTGTTTGTTAGGTACGTACGCTTTCACGCTAAAACGGCTGAACGGATTTGGCACATGGGTAAACCATGACCTGAGTTAGGATTAGGACTTAGGATACTTTTTATCCCGATATTCTAACAGGATCGAGACTTATGCGGGTAAAACCACGGGGCGCAGCCTCCTTTTAATACGTCAATGGGGCGCAGCTAGTAATTTTTTTAAGTGAAAACTTCTTTAGGCGCCTTCGGCATTATTGAAATAGGAATATCGGAATAAAATGTATCCTAACCTAACCATGTGCCGTATTTCATCCAAATCTGTTCAGCCGTTTTAGCGTGAAAGCGTAACAAACAAACAAACTCACTTTCGCATTTATAATTTTGGAAGAACAACATTTTTGTTATAATACAAGTATTATTTAATTTTACTTGACTATTTATTTAATATAAGGTAGCTGTACACCTGACCGTTAGTATAACATTATTAGTATTATTTTAAACATTACACCAAATACGTAGTACACAGAAAAATAAGAATGGCATAGAGTGACATAAGTAATTATTAATAAAATTAGAGCTATCCACATTGTTTAACATCTTAAAAAGATAAAAGATCTAAAGTACCTACCTTCGTAGAGCGTAGTAAGTCGAAACTAGGATTTTAAGACTGCATCGCATCGTAGTGAAATTTTTGACATCAGCATAAGACCTCACTCTCGTTTTGTTGCCTTCCGCGACCAGTCTACCTTTTCTACTTCCACTATCTTTTGCTTTCGAAAACAATATTTTGACTGTAAAGATAAAAACAACCTATTCTCAGCAGACATATCTAATAAAAAAAAATCATACATTCAAAAAACCTATCAGGAATAATAATTAAGACCTGTTTTTTGTCAGCCAACACGTGTTTGAACCTCATTAATATTTATTTCTCTCACGTACAGGTTTCTGTGACCTTCGCATTTCCTAGTTATCAAACATTTGTTATAATAATGAGAGTACCTATATTTAGTAAAAGAGGTATAATAATAAAGATTTCATTAAGATTTATTGTTCAACTAGGACTAGATTACATGGCACGGTAATATATAAAGCACAAGCTTAAAGTGTCATAATTTAGTTAGTGGATGAAGTACTTTCTAGATAAGTTACAAAATAACCTGTGTTTAGGAGAAACAGTTCCGATCCCCGTCATAAATGGTTGACTTAATAATAGCACGTGTTCAATATTATGTATATAATAATAATTACAGCAAGTTACAAACTGAGACAAATTAAGGTTATTTATTAAACGTTAAAAACTTGAAATCTAAAAATAGCAATTTTGGAAAAAAAAAATATTCAGATGGTGTGGTGAGTGTTTTGTTAGAGTCGTGAGTGTAAATTTATGTAGTGTGTGATCATTGTTGATCACTTCTTTAGGAATTCTTCGGTTTCGTCGTACTTAGTTAAGGTTTAGAAAGAGGGAGCGAACCGTCTTTTTGCATTTAAAATTGGTTAAGCCGTCAATCGAAATTTTTGCGTTAATTTTATTGTAGAGTGATGAGCCAAAGTAAGGGGCAAGCTTTTTTTTTATAAAAGCTGTACGTGTAGGTGGTATTGTGCAGATTAGGTCTTTACGGCGTTTGGAATTTTTTTTAAAGGTGTTCGTCGGTGTTGCAGGACGCAAAAAAAAATAGTGGCACTCCGGGAGTGCCGACAGAAGTGAAAACTTAAAAAAAAAATCGGCAACGCGGTAATCAACGCGTTGATGTCTTTTACTCCACGCACCGCGGTAAACAACGCGTTGATGTCTTTTTAATGGTCAAAAGCTGGTGTTTTCACGGTGTCGCGAAATCAATGGTTTAGTCCCATCTCAAAAATGCCCAACGCGCCTAAAGAAGTTTTCACTTATATATTGTTGCCTTACTTTAAGTACGCTCCATAATTGGTAGAATTCGATAGTTGACGAGAGTATCGGTCTGAAAGTAGCTACTTTTAGAATAGCTCCGTGTGCGACCTCCAGAGGCTTAAGTATGGTCTTTGCAGCACCACCCAAGCATGAGATACATTAGAATGGACTGACGAAGAGCAAAGTACTCGTTACGGATGATTAAGGTGTATTTAAACTCATAACTTACTTAATAGTGTAGGGCTTGAAATATTCCTGAAGACGAGTCTCTGAATACCTACAGTTATGCTTTTTTAGGAAGTCGTCTTTATTATTTTTTGCTTCTGAAAATATAACTTGGCGTCTTAGGACTAAAAGATTATGCACTTTACCTGCTTAAATACCTATCTAGAAAAGAATGAGTGGATATGTCTCCAAATCCCTTTATTTCTCCAAAAAACGAATACTTGGGATTGCTAAAGCCAGAAATGGCTGTTCTAGCAAAATAAATGTATCAAAGCTTTTTGGTCCAAATGAGTTTTTACTCGGCTTGGAAAATCTTTTCATTCCCAAATAGGTTACATTATGTTCCTCCTTTATTATATTTTTTACTAATTTTACGTGTACTTAGATGATTGTTCTGCCGAAACAATTATAACTTATTTTTTATGAAAATCAACAAAATAATTCATTATTCGTTTTTTCATTTATTTTCTGAAAAAGTTCTCATAAGAACTGCGTTCAATAACTTATTAGCAGTTCCTATACGTTTGTTGAATCATCGTCCCAAAATAAGATAAGCAATTATTTTTACATATTATCACACAATCAAACTACTTTTTGTAACCACAATCTCAATGACTAACAAAAAGTACATAAAAGACGTAATACTCAACAGTTATGCGAAAATGAACACAATACAAACGCCGGAAAACCAGAAATATTACGCTAATTGCGTAATACAGTTTAATAGCCAGTTATTAATGCTATCGCAGACGGATTAAAAATGTTCCCAAGAAAGAACACTGATCGCATGCCTCCGACATAATTGGCCCCATTAATTTTCCATCAGTCCTTAATCGAGGACATGGACTCGCCAATCCTTGGGGACATCTACCATCCTATCTATTTAAGCCTTTATTGATTTTGGAAGCAATTACAGTAGACTTCCTGTTTGCTATTTTGGTACGGAATGCGAATGCTGCATTCCTGTGCAATGGCCTGCGAAATTAAAATTCGGGATATTTACTTTTATCTGCAGTTAACGCAGATTGCTTGTTTCCATGCAAATTGTTTTTGTTTGAATTCGTAACAGCGAGCCAATTATCATTGTTCAAATATTACAATAATTAAAGAGACTATAGGGAATTAAACGGATTTAAACTTGCAAGGCCGCGTCCGTCTGAACATTGATATAGCACATTCATCACAGCATCATAGAACATTGTAACTGTTGCTAGAACTCTGATTTCAACTACTTCATGCATTTTACCTGTACGGTGTAAATACCTACCAAAAACGGCCCCATCATCAGTTTTTCGGAACCGATACATATCGTTCACTAAGTCAAATAATATCCATGCTGTAATCGTGTCTAAGCTCAGAAACTCAAACAGCAAATCCACTTAAATTGCTAATCAAGTCTTTCGACATAACACTCACACATCTTCATCAGTATTTCATGCTTAATGTAAAAAAACGATTTGAGGTGCCAAGATCTTTTTGTCCGTATGTAGTCTTGCATTAATGTATGCTCATACTAAGTATTCGCGGAACTGTAGAACAAGACTACTGTTAAGGCTGCAGTAAACTGGAACTTGGGATACTAGTTTTTATAGAAAAAGGTTCGGATGTAGTCGTAAACTTTGAAATTGGTTCTATTCAACCACTAAGATAGGCTGAGTTGAAAGTTGAGAGGCTATAAATCTATAAACTAATCATATGCGCCCGCTGAGATATATTTTCCAAAGAATATGTCTCAGCTTCGGCCTCTCTCTTCGGTTCTCATCAGAAAAAATTAGGCAATTCGAGCCTTTTTATTCGCCATGTCCAAGTCGTTCTCAAATGACAGGCAAGAATTCACTAAGTGGCTGTCTGCCTCCTTTATTTTGGATAAAATACACTCATGTTCCAAACACCACTGCCCAAATTAAGTCGACATTCCCTGATGAGGACTTTGCAGAAAATGCAGAATAATCTGGCAGATCTAAATTGTAAGACCAAAAGAAAGTAAAGTTCAAGTTCAGTTAATCATCTACACTCACCGGCACGGAAACTTGGCCACTTGTGAATTTATCGATAATTCATATTTAAATATATTTTTGACACTGAATTAAGAGTAGGTGCACTCTATAAGTGTTTCTTATGCTTTTAGAACTTAGGAATTAGAAAATGGCTGCACCATTAAGCAATGTTTCCAAAATTAGGCACTTTTGCAGAAAAAAAGGATTTTGCACTATCAATTTAAAAAGTATCAAATTTCTTAATTGTCTCTTCGTTTTAATATCGGGTGTTTCCTCCTCTAGCCCTATTAACCGCTTGTATACGATCTGGCATGCTTTGAATGATGTTTCTAATAACAACTTGCAGTATGTCTTCCCAAGCGGCCGAACATGGCAAAACATGTTCTTGAAGGACCTTTTCGATGTATAGGGTTGCATTTAAGCGGATGTTAACAATAACCAACTCCGTACGAGCATCGGAAATCATTCCTCCCCAAACCACTATTATAGAGCTTCCATCAAAACTCACAGTTTGTGTGGTGGTAATGGGTAGAAACCTGTCTCCTCTTCTTCTCCACACTCGCTCCCGCCCATCTGGAGCACGCAAAGCGATTCGACAATCATCTGTAAACAGTACTCGAGCCCATTGCTCATGGATCCAGCTGGCGTGTTCACGTGCGAATTGAAGTCAAGCTACTTGATGATGTCTGAGAAGTCGTGGATCGCGTGCTGGTCTACAGGCTTTTAACTTAACTTTCTCCATTCGTCTTCTCACCGTATGCTTACTAACATTCACACCTCTTGCGATTTGTAGCCTCGAGCGTATCTCAACAGCAGTAAGGTAGCGGTTTCTTAAAATTTCCAGGACAATAAACCGGTCGTCCCGGGCCGATGTGCATCTAATACCTCCGCTGCCTGGTCTGCGGGAGTAGTGGCCTGTCTCTTGGTATCGTTTCAAGCAATGATATTATAAGTAAAAAAAGAGGTAGATAGGTTATGCACGCTTCGCAAGAGGCACGTCAAAATTTGGCTAATTAGCCACATTTTCTTCGTCTTGTCTCTTTTTCGCTCCCGATAATTACGACATGCCGTCCTACTTACACGTGTCATCTAATAGCGTGACATTGTGCCGTTTTTGAAAAACTAATGTACAGTAGGTAACCTATCTACGTCTTTTTACTTAAAATATCATTGGTTTCAAGGCAATCTGCATTGACGAACGTGGTACGTTTATCACCACAGCAACTTCGCGCTCTGTAAAGCCTTGGTCGATTAAGGCTACAGCCTGTGCAACCTGTGCTCCTGTTAATGGCATTGTTATTGGTTACAAAGTACCTTTAGTGTTTTAATTAAAAGCACGAAAACAATAATTGAATAACTTAACCGTAAACTTTTCACAAAACACAAATTTAAACTTGCAACTTAGTCGGTAAAGAAATCCGATTCAACTAAAAATTTAAAGTTACGATACAGTGTACTCAAACATAATGAATTACCCTCTGAACTAAGGTTAAACATTATTTGACCTACCTTCATAAGAAACAATCATTAGAAACACTTACAGCTTTTGTTATCGCAAGTATTGGCGAGATAAGCGCTTGGCCAAGATTCCGTTCCGCTGAGTGTATTACGAAACAAAAACATATGCATATCGGTGCGTTTCACACACTCTTTTAAGAATTTTCAAATGAGGATATAATAAACTATTAAATACGAGACGTCAAGGACAAATCTCAATCTTCATATTTAAGTTTTCATGATATAGACCTAAAATGGTACGCAAGTATCATAAGTAACATTCAAACTTATTGTAAGTAATGATATTCCTGCAACTATTCTTCAGACGATATAATATTCATCCTACAAACCCTTTTTTTTTTTTTTTTTTGAGGGTGGGAAATCATCAAATAACTTCTCCCGCTCTGGGCGGAGCGGGAGGGCGTGTCAGACTCTTACTGACTAAAACCCACCCGTGTTCCTTCGGTTGCCCTGTTGCCGGGGGCCACGATCTCCCTTTCGGTTTTCTTCGCAACCCCGGCAGGCATCGGCCCTAGTGGACCCCTTCAAATCTGCTGACATCTCTTTGAGGCGCGCGTGGTACACAACGCGCCGTCGACCCGGGCCTGGTCCTTATCGGACGGTGAGCCACCCATTGCTCACCGTCCGCAAGCCCGCGCCTACGGTGGCCGGAAATCGCCTCGCGATTCCCATCCTACAAACCCTAGCTGGTAGATAATATTCATGTCGGTTGTTAGGTCGTTGAAGTTCGGAGATTCAGTTCGAAAGCTCTGAGTCAGTACTTCATTAAGCTAGCAGGTATCTTCGTTTACTTTAATTTCTTAAGATGTTGGTGGACGAAAGTTTGACTCTCCGTCAGCATGTTTGGTTAGAAATGTTGGAAAATCTGTTTAGTAAAATTGTCTCTTGTCTAGTCGGCGCTATGATTGTTGTTGTTCCCGTCTTTTAGGTAGCTCAGCGGGGTAATTGCGTAATAGTAACATCACTAGCAATGGGTTTAATTTTGACAGTTCAACAACATTCATTGCGTTGCTGAGCAGACAAATTTTTCGAACATAGGTATGATGCAAGGTAGCAATGGATTTATCAATATCCTTCCAAATCATTCAGATTGTGTTTGAAAGCGTGTTTTGCAATTATGTTGTTGGGTGCATTTCATCGAAAAGGTAAAGAAAAATACACACAGAACTAGTTAAGTAAATGTATAAGGAAAATCTAATATACAAATTAAGGGCCGGAAACAGCCTATAAATATACTACCACTTTCGCTAGAAAACCTTCGCAAATTTAGATTGACGTTCTCTTTTATTGCCAATAAACTTCCAAACAGGCACTGCGACGGTCACGATATGCTAAAAGAACTATTTTCGTGACGTTATTTTTTGTTTGATATCTACTGAAACATTACTACGGTACAAGTTCGTTAATGTGTCATCCACGATCTACCGGCTTACCGAACCGTGTATTTCAACGGCAACATATTATTAAACAAACATATTGATATATATGTTACCTACGAATATCTTACTGAGACCACCAAAGCGTCACACTAAATAACTCCAGTTCAAATATAGCTCAGGCTTCTGTTAAAGATATCAAAACAAACGATCCATTTTTACTGCGGAACGCTTATCGCAGTCACAAAGCCAGCTATAATTCTACTGGACTTATCTTTAGGAGAGGAATTAGGATACGATATCATGACGACAGTTCGTATATTTTTAGGATTCGCGTTAAAATCATTTTTACTGAAGAAAACTCCAAAGTAGTAGAGTAAAATTCGGCGACCTGATTCAGCTTGGTCGAAAAGTCGGAAGTTTATATTATTGAACAAAGATGATTATGGTGTAGACAAAACGGAATTTGCCGATAAAGTCACTGATGTGGATAAAGCGAAACAACGAATAGATTTGTTAAAATAAAAGTCAAAGCTCCGTAATGGTGTCGTTGCCTGTTTTAAACTCGCTGGTACTCATATACTCATGCATACAAAAGTTTCTCTAGCACCTTCCAACTTGACTGTACGATAATAATACCACTTGTTTTAGATCTTGTCTGTAAAATGTAACCTGCAGACTCGAGTCTGTTGAGGTCATAGTTCGGAGAACTGTGATCGTGATACGAAGTTATATAACACGTTACATCACTTCTAAATGTAAGCTAGCGTGTAAAAATAAGTCTTTAGATCAGTCCGGTTCTTTTTATACATTAATTTACTATACACGATTCTTTTTGGAAATTTTCCACATTAATAGCCTTAAAACATTTTTTTTAATTTGGAAAACATGGGACTTTCTTGAATGGGATGTCTTTTGAGTTAGAAATAATTATTTTGGAAAGTTCTTGCTTTGTTGGTCTAGTGGTCCCAAGCGCTACAGCTGAGCATGAGGTCATGAGTTCGATTTTCAGGTCGGGCAAAGTTTTATTAGGTGCTTCCATTAGGAATTTCTCAGTAACCACCCGGGAGTCTGGATTTTTGTCCAGTTGATGGCAAATGGGCTCGCCCCCTATTACATGGGACTTATATTACTGGCGAAATATGAGTGTAGGTACACCTCTGCCTAACCATTCGCGGATTACAGGTGTGATGTTATGTTGTTTTGTGTAGTGTTTGTTTAGTTCTTGATAAATAATTTAACCGTTTATTCAAATTTTTACAAAGGATTTAAAAGCCATATATTCTCCAGCACTTAGTGCGATATTGCTGTCACTTTTACTTTATCCAAGAGCTCGAAATTTTATGGCGTCGTTAGTTTACTAAACGATCTTGATCCTGACGTACTGATTAGTTGTCGTTTTACGAACGTGTGCCATTTATCGTCATCGACTCAGTGCTAATGCGGGTTGCATGAACATTTGTTTCACTAGAGTATCTATCCCTTACTTTTATAGGGTTATTGGTTATACGTCGGCAATCCGTTAAGGGGATGTAGGAGAGGTCATTTGCAACCAAATTACCCCGGATGACCCCTATCCCAATGTCAACAATTTACGAGTAATTAGACTTTTTTATGTATGAAGTAAAAATATAAAATGTACGTATAACCCTAATATACAGGGTTAATGGTTATACGTAACGATTTTCAAGTAATTTAACGTTTTATGTTTTTTAATGTATGAAATACCAATAACGCTGATATACCGGGTTAATGGTTATACGTCGGCAATACATTAAGGAGATGTGGGAGAGGTCATTTAAAACCAAATGACGCCTTTTGACTCCTATGCAAATGTCAACAATTTTCGCGTAATTTGACATTTTATATTTTTATTTCATACATTTTAAAATATGAAATGTCAAATTACTCGAAAATGGTTGACATTGGCATAGGGGTCATCAAGGGTAATTTGGTTGCAAATGACCTCTCCTACATCCCCTTAACGGATTGCCGACCCATAACCAATGACCCTGTATGTAGACGGTAACTTCATACGTGATCGAAAGATTGGTTTGCAAAACCATTGAAGTTCTTGAATGAACTTGGATTTTGGTGACTGATGGTGATGGTGACAGAATTTTCTTGAGTTGGCCATTTCTTCATCCTGATCATCCGGATTTTACGAATTTTTCATACTAGTTTATTAATATAATGTTTCTTATATTTGTGTAAATGGATTTAAATAAAAGCACATGAAAATCACATTAAATTATTATTGAAATTGAATTATTGAAACTATCATCATTAAATACCATAATTATGATGATATTGTCATTATATGTACTATCGAAGAAAGGCATTTCTGTACACTGTAAGGAGTATTCTTACTTGCAGTGCTCGGCCGCTATAGTATCGCTTACCTACGAAAAAGGGTCGTATGCACAGGATTTTATTTTCAAAATACTTAGATATGCGTTTAGGCCGATGGTACTTATTCTTATTAAAATAATCAGTCTGTGACTCGTGTGCTCGGTGCTGAGTAACGTTAATAAAATAATTAATAGGTTAAAATTAAAAGAAACTTTAAAGAACAAAAATAAAGACAAATAGACTCCTTGTCAGATTATTAAACATTAACAAAAGTAACAAAACAATTTAACTTCACTTAAATCAACATATATTTAACAACGTAAAAAAACTGTGTTATTTTTTGAGACATAAAATGTCACCTCAAAAATAATAAGGCATCTAAAGTGCTGTCGTTTAACGTGCTGTGAATTCGGTTGCACATAATTCCTGCTGCGGAAAAAGCCCGCTCTGATTTGACGCTTGTAGGCGGAATGCACTGCGGCCTCCAAGTATGGTCCTCGTAAACCGCTATCCTCGAATAACGCCATCTCCACTCGCACTAAACTGGTAATATCAGTTTCAGGCTTTCGGCTGTTGAGCACATTTTCCTCTCCAGCCTTATCGATTTTATTTAGCTCAAATTTAGCATTTGATTTTCACTTAAATTGCCTTCTAACGAATAACATCAAAACACAAAGTAAATAAAAATTGTAAGTAAGTAGGTACATTTTATTGAACATTTTGAATGAATTGTGCTTGTTCATTGAATAAAGATTTTCTGTGATAAAATTACAGAATAATAATTATAGTTCCTTTATTTATCTGCTTACGTACGAAAACGCCGCCCGCGCCCCAGCGTCGGTTGAAATCACTCGCGCGCGAGTCGCGACACGGCGATACGGAAAACGGCACGAAGATGTTTCTCTCGCTCGTCGTTGTCGCCGAATGAAAGGAACGATCAAGGATGCCTCACACACTTGCTCGCCCCGCGTCCCGCGCCCCGCTCGCTCCCCCAGAACCGATAGACTCGACACTCGCGATACGCGAACAGCGAACTGTTGATTTGTTTGTTACAATTTCTTATTATTCAAAAAATTCGGATTCGATTTTCAAATCCGGATTTGGAATTCCAGTAAAATTGTGCGGATATCCGGATTTTTCGGATTACGGATAGTCCGGATTGCATTCCCTAGTTCTATAACAATCTGTCTTTCGGGATGTAATGTCAAATCAATCTGCCTAGCCTTTTCCCAAGTATTTTGGGGTTGACTTCCAGTCCGAATACCAGTATTTTACATGGAGCGATTGCCTATCTGTCCTCCACAACCCAACAACTGGGTAATACGATACCCCTGGTAAGACTGGTTGTCAGATTTCGGGCTTTGACGACCCGTAACGACTGTCAAAGATCCACGAATGACAGCCAGGACCAACGGCTTAACGTGCTTTTCGAGGCACGGAGGAGTTTCGGTATGTAAATATGGTCACCCATCCACAGACCAACCCCGGCAAGCGAAGCTTAACCTGATGGATCGGCCCGTGCGGTTGTTATTATTTAGCCATGAGCTCCTCGGGTATGTAATGTACGGGAGGTTAAAAAGACATTGTTAACTGCAAATAGGTATTCTGAAACAGATTTAACTCACTTTCCGTCCTGATAAGAACGTTTATTTTGTTACGCACATTTATTTTACTCCACAGTATGTTATTTGTGTAAGTCATTCTTACTCCATGACGAATCCATTTAAAAATGCGGAACCGTATGCCCCTACCTATTCACATGAGCTCGATGCACGAATGTACTTATCATTCTCGAACAAATTATACCTGTACTAATTCAAGATAAAATTTTCCATTCAGTTTTTATATTTATATATTATTATATTCTCCTTGGGAACATATTCGCTGTGAAGGGCAGGTCATCGCCTCGTCCCAGAGGGCTATGGCTATAATATAAAGTACTCTGTGGCTTATGGGTGAGGCTACTCAGAATTTATGTACACGAAGTGTATTAGCATTAACTGCACTTGCATTTTCTTTAATAAACCCGTAGTATTCAAATCTTATTTCCCCAAGGGTATATTCCCTATTTCCGCAGCCACTCTTCCAAAAGGTGACGATACCACAAATAATAAAACTGATCTTGTCTTGCTAATTAGCTCGCTTCCAGTTTCTTTAAACAAAACGCATCCGCCTTGTGAAAAATTACAACACTGATGAAAATCCTCAAAAAAAACCGTGAAGGCGTATCTTTATCGTGGTCCTGAAGATTAAGACCAGGCATTCTTAAAGACAATTTCCACGCAAACTCCGCCCCAATGCGCTCCACCACTGCACTATATGCTGAACGCTAACACATTAGTAATAAAATTAAATATTGCGTGCGCTCTTTGGTCATGTTCAACCACGGAACTAAATGTCGTAAGTCTCAATTCTTATTTCGTTTATTACTAAAGTAATAATTGATCTAGAGAAAAATATCTTATATTTGGATAATAAACTATATTTGTGCGTAACTTTTTCAGAATATTTATGCAAAATAACATACAATTTGGGGAGCCTCCTCTTAAACAGTCCTCAGGCTTGAATTGTCTTTCCTATTTCCGCATGGTTCGAAATTTTACACGGTTTGCACAGACAATATTTATTTATAACGTATGTCCGATTCAACCTTGAATATGAAAGGTGTAGCCAATGCAGATAATTGATAAATAGCACGCTTCGAAGTGATTTATCGAGCCGTTATAGAATTACGGAAATTAGAAAAGTGTTGTTACCAACTATCTGTCATTGCAAATTCGTAAATTCTTTGTTATACTTAGTAAACAAGTACACCATTAGGTCCTGGTAAACTTTTTTTGGAACACCCATAGCCCACTTCTAACACAGTTGAATTCATTGATTATCACTGGAAATACTGTGACAGTACCATTACGGAATGATAACTTTTAACCTGGCATTATTAATCAAATAATAATAATGGAATTGAAGAACAATAAAATTTATTGTTTTCGAAGACAATAAGACAAACAGGCTGTCTGTTTGTATGAATTAATATAGGTTGTAACGTTACATTTTCCCAGAGGGGGAAAATGTAAGGGAAAATATAACAATATAATTGAATATTATAATATAATTAAAAATACAAGGGGAGTACAAAAAAACACAGTTTAACACTACTGATCGGCACTGCACGTTTAGGAGGTTAGGCCTCAGAGGTGGCCTGCAGCGGGAGGTGGTCCTCGGGAGATGGAGGCTCCGGCAGGGAGTGATTGACGGCTGGTGGTGGCCTCGGCGGGTCGATGACTCCGAGGGAAGGAAGAGTTGGCTCCGGCAACTCTTCCTTCCCTCTTCCTTCCCTGCCGGAGCCTCCATCTCCCGAGGACCACCTCCCGCTGCAGGCCACCTCTGAGGCCTAACCTCCTAAACGTGCAGTGCCGATCAGTAGTGTTAAACTGTGTTTTTTTGTACTCCCCTTGTATTTTTAATTATATTATAATATTCAATTATATTGTTATATTTTCCCTTACATTTTCCCCCTCTGGGAAAATGTAACGTTACAGTTTGGCGCCCAACGTGGGGCCCGAACAGGGACAGTTTGGCGCCCATTCAGCTTACCCACCCCCTCTTCCCTCTCTAAATTCTAAAACTAACCCAACCCCCTCTTCCCTCTCTAAATTCTAAAAACCAACCCACCCCCTCTTCCCTCTCTAAATTCTAAAACTAAACTTTCACAAGTTTTTCAATTATATTTTGGCGAACCTTTATTCATCACCTCATCCATTACAACTTTTACTCAACACTTCTTATACTGAACAACTCTTCCTTCCCTCGGAGTCATCGACCCGCCGAGGCCACCACCAGCCGTCAATCACTCCCTGCCGGAGCCTCCATCTCCCGAGGACCACCTCCCGCTGCAGGCCACCTCTGAGGCCTAACCTCCTAAACGTGCAGTGCCGATCAGTAGTGTTAAACTGTGTTTTTTTGTACTCCCCTTGTATTTTTAATTATATTATAATATTTAAATATTTTATTATATTTTCCCTCACATTTTCCCCCTCTGGGAAAATGTAACGTTACAAGGTGAATTTGATATCCTCACTTGATTAAAATTATATGTATATGTGCATATTATATTCCATATTATTGTTACTTGGCTGTCTTGAAATATGAATTGTTCGATGTTATTACAATTTTTATATTCAAAGACTATTTGGACAAGTAAGTTTTCGCCTACTACCGAAATGCTAACTAGATGATGTTTATTACTGGTCGCCTTAAATTTGTTTAGCGATACATTTTAACTACTTTTCATTTGAACACAATACACATACAATAAACTCACGCCGTCTTCCTATGGGAGAAGACAGAAACTAGAACGCGATGGCGTTTTTTTTCAGCCCGTCCCATCTTTGATGTCCTCCCTCCGGTTGGCGCCCTAAGCCAAGGTTCGTACCCCAGAGGGGGGTGCCCTTAGCGAGCGTTCACCTAATTTTAATTAGCATAGTTGAATAACTCCTGGCTGGAGGTTTTAAGTGTAGTAGCTTAAGGCACCCACAGGAAAGCCCGGTTAAGTAGTCACGATCTCAGTGGTCAACTACGAGATGCCCTACCTAAAAAAAAATATGGCATTTTAACGAACTAAAGGAGTGTATAAGGATCGTAAGAGGTGTCCTACGAACCTTATATACTTCTTTTACTTCGTTTACATTCATGCATCTGGGTCATACACGCACGCCGGTTGCGAGTACTACGCTACGTACCTGAGCTTTCTGAGAAACATCACCAATAAGGTCACTATAACAATCCCTTTATCAACAAAGAAAACTTAACGACCTGGACCACAATTGATTTCTATAAAACGACGCATAAATCTAACGAATCAACCGATTTCTTGTAACGGGACCTTTAAAATAGTAATTGGGTCACAACCTAATTAGGTCGTAGCCAATTCGACACCCGTGTCGAACATCTTATGGTTCCCATCGAATTAATTTTACCACAGGGAGTTTTCTTAACGACATAAGCCATGAGCCCCATGATTGAGGGGACAATTTCCCAGAGTGTCCCAAAAACTTTGTTTACCACCAAGATTTTACGGTCTCTCACTTTCGTGGTGTTTTTCTTATAAAAGTTATCGTGTTGTTGCTATCTTTCGTTAATCGAATGACTCAAATTGATTATATTGTGTGTGTTAGGCAGTTGATTGGTTTTTGTTATTATTTGCCCACGTACTACATCTACGTCATTGCTGGTAATTTTATTGATGAGAGTTAGTTTGTTAGTTGAAGCTGTGATCTTCCCTTCTGTTTGTCTTGATTGATCTAGTTTTATTTTGATGAATATAATAGAAAGATTAATATACTCAATGATTTTAAAATAGTTTTTTTCATTTGCCGCGTCTGGTCCTAGGTAAGAGTTCGTTTAAGCTAAAATGACGCACCCCACTACTTAATTATGTACTGCTTGTGTGCGTAAATGTGGGAGTGGGGTGCGTCATTTCAGCTTAGACGAGCTCTACTTGATGTCCTCGCAAATGTTGTTTTTAGTTCCATTCTTCCATCAATCGACACCTCTTTCACTCCCTTTCAAAGAAAGGAAGTAGGTACTGCCGATCTGATTCTGTAAAAATCTTTGGTGGAGAAGTGTGCTAAGTGCTGAAGAGTGCTTGAAGTGAGTTATCATTCTACCTGATGCTTGGGATTGACATTATTGATGGCTCACTTCAATTAGATTATCACTTTATCACGGTGGGATCTTTAGAAGAAAAGCACTACTATATTATTTTGTTAATGTAAAGTAAGATAGTTTGTTTAGTTAAACTCCTACCTATATAATATTATAAGTATTGCAAAAAAAAACTGTAATTATAAATGCCTTTTATTGCGCATTTAGAACATAAGTCACGGTCACGCCGCTATTAATTGTTTTTCATGTTTGTCTTTCTAGCGTTATTCTTAAGGACATCTATGCCATCGTAATTTCGTGTTTTCATTTGTATTAAATACTTGCTGATTTTCATGCTATATTGGACACAAAAGAGAATATGAGTGTATCAACGACCATGTTGTTGTTGTAGTTGAGATTCAATTCAAGAACACTTGTAAACAGCTTCTAATAAATCTTAATTGATAGTCTTATCTTCAAAGCACTGCTAGCTTTCTCCGGTTTAATGTGGATATATTCTTTTACGGTTTTCTTTTAAGACGCTATGACAGTGACCTTGAGTGGTTAGCTTGCGTGTTCTGTATTGAGCTCACGCAACGCGTCGTACGTCCAGCCAGTAATAGGACTCGCCCAGCAAGGAGCGCTGTCCCAAATTAGACGCATTATTAATTTATTATACATAAAACAAAAGGTATTTTAATAAAATACGTATACTAAAAGCTCAATAATTAAATTATCTTTAAAATGGTGAAGGTTTCAGACAAATACGCTTGATAGATTTTGCGTGATTCTCAGTTTTTTTATCCGCGTTAGACAAATATGGCTATATTAAAATATTAAGATGCTCTAATCTACTATATAAAAATAAGACGGGTTTTCCTTCCTGACGCTATAACTCCAGAACGCACGAACCGATTTCCACGGTTTTGCATTCGTTGGAAAGGTCTCGGGCTCCGTGAGGTTTTAGGTAGGGTAGGGTAGGTAGGGTAGGTAGGGTAGGTAGGGTAGGTAGGGTAGGTAGGGTAGGTAGGGTAGGTAGGGTAGGTAGGGTAGGTAGGGTAGGTAGGGTAGGTAGGGTAGGTAGGTAGGGTAGGTAGGGTAGGTAGGTAGGATAGGTAGGGTAGGTAGGTAGGATAGGTAGGGTAGGTAGGGTAAGTAGGGTAGGTAGGTAGGGTAGGTAGGGTAGGTAGTTAGGTGCGCCGTAAATAAGTTCTTAATGCTACCCGTGCGAAGCCGGGCCGGGCAGCTAGTTTAACATATTTTTTTTTCCAAATCATTAACACTACTCATTTAGACGTCATCTTCAGTATAAAATCATTAAAAGTTGGTTATCGTCGCCTTAAAACCTAAATATACCTTTCATTCCAACACCTTTCATTTTACTTTCCCTATCGTCTTTCACACTATCGTATCTGCATCCTTTACATGAAAACGTTCGTCTACAAAGCTAAAGCTAATGTATACAATAAAGAATCCTCTTCAGTATAAAAGTGGTCACAATTTACATAAATATGAGTTAAGACTTCACACGTTCGTGTTTGTAGTAGTACCTACCTGCACCCTAATTGCGTAACACACATCAATCACAATCTTTTTCATTTTGACAGTTCAACAACATTCATTGCGTTATTTACGTTGATGAGCAGACAAATTTTTCGAACGTTTGAAGCAATGGATTAGCAATGACCTTCAAAATGATTCAGATTGTGTTTGATCGTGTGTTCCGCAATTAGGGTGCTGTTCTTACCTTGGCTGGACTTTGATTAACTTGCAAATGGTTTGTTAGTTGCTTATAGTTTGACAACTGTAAGCTACTAACAAACCATTTGCAAGTTTTTATTATTAAAAATTATTTGATTTTTATGGGTTTGTTTATAAAAGATCGTTATTATTCTTCGTCGGGTTTCCTATCCAATCGATAGCTCCCTGCTCTACGCCAGGGGTGCTTTTAATCCAGGGTCATCTTCGGGATATATCGGGTCAATCCGGGATAAAACGAGGCTTACCTATTTTACACTGATATATTTTTTATGGGAAATTGTCTATAGGTGTTTAAAGGTTTTATCGACCCAAAAATATTGGAACGTGAGACACAAGATTCGTCCATGCGTAATTTTGATCAATTTTATTCATTAGTTGTGAGAAAGGGAAACAGAATTTAAAAAAAATTATTCGTGATTTGAGAAGTCGAATTCTTTGTTTTTTACATAGCAGAAATGGATTTTTCAATAAAATTCACAACAAGTTTTCCAAAAATTTACGCGAGTGACGTTTGATCGTTTCGTTAGAAGAAACTACTTTTGATTTTGAAAATTAAAAAATACCATCAACATCATTATATGATCTACTTCTATATAGGGGAACTATTTTTTTCAACTTCCATACAAAATATAGCAGAAAAAAAATGCTGAAATAACCATTTTGTTTAAACCCTGTCAATAATGTATTTTTTCCTATTATTTAGCAAACCATATCAAGAAATTTAAAAATCACATATAAGTCTTCAGCTATCCTTGAAATAAAATCAAAATTTTATTTTATGATTGTAGGTACTATATCTTCATTAAGTAAATCAAAGGCGAAATAAACCATATTTTCGAGAGCGCAAAAGTGATGCAACTATTAACAGGTGCTGTGACTGACACGAATGGTTAAGAACCACGAAAACTATACTTTTATACTTACACAGACTTAACGTTTCAATTATTTCAAGCTTTCTTACAATTAGATAAGTTATTGACGAAAAATGTACACGGAGCCTTAACAATAAAACGCGTGAGTAAGGTACTCAAAACTTATAACATGATTCGTATGCGCTGTGCAACATTTTTCTTTTTACTGACACAAGCAATCTGCCTAGCTTTTTCCCAACTATGTTGGAATCAGGTCCCAGTCTAACTGAATGTAGCTCATACTAACTCGCGTAGCATGACCACCATAGAAACGGGTTTTGTCGACGGAAGAATAAACAAAATTACAGATTGTGATCAGTCATTTTTATTCTTGGTCGTATTTTACATGGAGCGACTGCAAAATAAAAAATATTTTATTTCACATAAATCTGCCCATGTAGGTTTATGTGAAATAACATATTTTAATTATAAAATAATATGTAAATAATATTATTAACAAATATTTTAATTATTTTACTTATAAACTGTCAGAAGCTAGCTGCACGCAGTAGGGTTCCAATTGGTCGAAAGCAACTAATAAAGAGTTAAAATTAGAATTGTAGGTGTGAAATGTCTACTCGATACCCCTTGGTAAGACTGACCTTTGGGCTTCTGAGTAAATGTAACGACTGTCAAAAATCTACGAAGGGCTGCTGGGTCCAACGGCTTTTAACGTGCTTTCCGAGGAATAGAGAGGTTTCTATATGTAATGAATGGTCACCCATCCAAGAACCGACCGCGGCAAGCGTGACTTAACCGTCGATCGATCCGTGTGGCTGTTAATATTTAGCCACGAGCCTTTTAACTGACACATTTACCTATATGGCTAGATTACGTTAGAACTTCGATACATCGTCTGTCGCCATTAGTCTGCGAAAATTCACCGTTTTATAATTAGCGCATTCATGAGAAATCTTCTTAAACACTCACATGGAAGTGTATCTAACTGCGACATTCTAATTAGCATAATTGAACCTACGATACTGCCTACACTGTCATTGAACTATGTTTACCGTTGTGTGTAGGTAGGTATTGTAATTTACGTGGCTTATCGCACTAGTGGCAAATAGTGGTAGACTTTTAATAGCGACCTTGACCTCTGAGTTTTGCTTCGCGTTTTGTCTTAAAGAGATAATTGGATAGATAAAGTCAGTACCAGTGATATATTGATACCTAACTTTCCAATTTTATGACGACACCTTTGTAGTGTAAAACCTGTGGTAAAACAAAAAAAAAAAACCAAGCACAACAATAAGGCCCTTGAGAACACACACGTTTTTCTTGTCGTGAAAAACTACGGTTCTACGGCGCGGTTTATACGCCGAGTGTAGGGACACGATCGGGTCGTCAATGTTGTATGGATCACTATCGAAGCTTGTTGAAGACACGTTTTTTCTACAGCGCGGTTTATACGCTATACCGTAAATAATCCGTGTCGTGTACAACGGGTCTTAAAGGTACTCCAAATTTTCCACTCTTTCTTTCAAATTCATCTAGCATGTATAGGTCCGTGTGCGTGTTACGGCGACGACAATCGACTTTTACTGATTTTATACTGAAGATCACGTCTTACGAGTAGTGTTAATGATTTGGAAAAAATATATGTTAAAGTAGAGCATTTTCTTAAAATAACATATGAATATTTTAGATTATGTTTATATTACATAGTGAAATTCATTTATAAAGTTATGTCTAACGCGGATAAAAAACTGAGAATCACGCAAAATCTACCAAGCGTATTTTTCTGAAACTTTAACCATTTTAAAGATAATAATTTAATTATTGATCTTTTAGTGTACGTGTTTTATTAATATACCTCTTGTTTTATGTATATAATAAATTAATGCGTCTAATTTGGGACAGCTGCGCTCCTTGATGGGCGAATCCTATTACTGGCTGGACATACGACGCGTTGCGTGAGCTCAGTACAGAACACGCAAGCTAACCACTCAAGGTCACTGAGATATATCTGTGTTTTAAGTGGTGGGAAGCTCCCAGTAGCCCTGAACAACCCTACATATCTGCATGAGATCATCAGTTTACGCCAATTTGCCGTGTAGAAGCATTTTTATACAGCTGTCAAAGAATGACAATTGTGATTTGAATATACGGACGGAGAATTAAACTTTGTCCATTTTTACAATCAAGCGTAACAGGTAAATGAGCTGTAGATATATTACAAAAGAACTCTTTGTCCCTCCCGAAGTCACAGAGCCAATCAATAAGAGATTTGCCTCGCAGATTACGCCTGATCCGATCACAATGGGTAGGTGCCGGCTGTATTGAAGAGCTGTGCGCTCCAGCGCTCCACTTATCATTTGTTTATTGTTAAAGTTAATAAAACTACGGGTTTTTAGAGGATTTACACTTTTATCATTAACTTTTGGATCACTTTGTAATGAGTGGTGGAGTACCATACTAATAATGTGTCATGTGTGCAAAGACTATAGGAAAACCTACGACACATTGGTTAAAATTAATTACACATTTATAATTATCACTTGCTTCAAAAACGGTGGAGGAAAACGTCGTGAGGCATGCCTGAGAGATATTTCTCGATGACATGTGAAGCCAGAAGCCCATGGGCGGCTTTAAAAAAAATCTGACACCAAGTTAGTCAACCACACGAAAAAAAGAAAATTGATTTTACAGTCTTGACCATCATAATATTATTAGTTTGTCTTCAAATCAACTGCTTAGCTTGTCCAATTTCACCGTCACTCTATTAAAAAGTTAACCATGCACTGTTTGCTTACCTATATAATATGTAATGTTGTTTCTTCAGAGGATATGACTTCGAATAGCAAAATGCCTATTGCTACTTTATAAGCAGTATTCAGAAATAAGACAGACGTTCTTGGTTCTGCTTCATCATTATCATCTTTGCCTTTGTCCCGTTGCGCAACACGTTTTTTTATTCCTTCTCCCCAATGATATTATAAATAAAAGAGGTTGATAGGTTATACACGCTCTGCAAGTGGCACGTCAACACTTGGCTAAGTCTCTTTCTCGCTCCCGATAATTATCATGCCGTCCTCCTTCCACAGTCTAATAGTGTGACACTGTGCCGTGTTTGAAGATTGAATGTTGGGTAAGTAACCTCAGTCTTTAAAAGTAAGTCTTTTTACTTATGATATCATTTATTCTCCCCTGTCAGCCGTCACGCTGTAAATAATTTATTTATTTAAAACTTTTCACACACAAAAAGGTAGAAAGGCGGACTTAATGCCTTAGGCAGTCTCTACCAGTCAGCCAAGGGCAGTGAAGAGATTAGATGGTAGGTGCCAGGTGCTCTGTTTGAGAAGAACAAAGATTTTTTTTATTAGAAATATATCATAATGCATTATACCTAAATAAAATAGGTAGGAACAATAGTACATAAATAAGTCATAAACTTATAATATACATACATACATATTTAATAAAATATATACCTATATTTTATATATACAAATTCAAAGGAGAGAGGTGTTGAGATGACTCCACTCTAAAAAATTTGAAAAAGAACTGCAATTTCCGCTTAAATGCATACCGACTGGTGGCTGTCCTGATATCAAGAGGAAGCGCATTCCATAGAAGAATGGACTGAATATGAAAGGAAGAATGAACAAAGTCAGAAAAGTATGAGAAGAACAGAGTGGGAGAAGATCTTTAGACATTGGCAGAATAGTCGACATTGGCTTTGCTTGCGATTTATTAAAAATAGAATAGAACAAAGACCATTAAGCATACTATCAAAATCCACGACCACCACAGAATAAGAACGTAATTGGTAACCCAATCCGTTGGTTGTATTACACGGTACACGACGAACGTGTTGTATTAAATATCAAAATGAACAATTCACAGCGACCTCCAGTTACATTGAACTTTCGCTTTTAATAACCTCACGTACTTTAAAGTTAAAATGAATAAGTTATACGCACCCTGGCATAATCATTAAGTTACAAGTGACTTGGAGCGAGAAAAATCGTAAAAAGATACTCTAAATCTGGAATTTTAATACCCATTGGAACTTTCGTTATGCCCGAAGAGCATACACATAAAGCTAGCAGGCACTGCCGTGCGTATTCTTAACGCAAAATCTGTGAAATATGGAATGTCATAGAAGTGCGCGAATTGCGTGCAAATTTGCGGTGAGTATACCCCATGCATTTTGTATCGCAAAGAGATGAAGTACCGCGCACTGCAGTTAAAAAAACGCACCGAGACAACGACCAAGCAGTGGATAATAATTATCCTTTTGTTTTTTGGATAAATCTTTCCTTATATTTTATGAAAAAGTTGACCTTAACCCTTCGTATGGCCGGAACGTGGATCCACGCGAGACACAATGGCTTTTTAATTGTTTCTGTAATTACGGCATTCAACCGGTTAATATGCACCCAAAACTGTTCGGGTACAGTACGCGGACCCGTGACTGGGTTTGTTAATCCAGTACGCTACCCGCACGGGTCTCCCGGACAGCTGTGAAACCAGCCTCATTCCGTACGGTAGAAATAACGCACCACATTCCACCGTCACGCAGTGCGAGCTAGCCCTAAAATCCCACGTGGATTATCATCCTAGGTGCATAAACGATGCAGTCAAAGTCACGACGTGCACCTATCGACTAATTATTGCTGTTGTGTGATTAAACATCTGTTTTGTTTTCTTATTCCAGTTAAATTAATGTTACAGTTAATTCTTTTTTGTAAACGTGCGTATTGTTTGTTCAGAATAAAACAAATCTTTCTTTCTTTTCTTTATTTCTATCTTTTTTACCTATATTAGGCTAGCTTAGGGTGACTGGATTTGATTAAAGTTTTTCGTTTTCGTGAATTTCTAATTCTTTCATAACTTAGTCAGCAGTCCAAACATTAGATCAAAATACAAAAAAAACACTATGATTTACAATTTTAACGTTATTACTTAAACCCAACTTCCATACAACTTACCTTGATTACGTAATTTCTCAGTTCCAACCATACCATATAAGTTTAGTCATTATTTACTTTCCAAAGCTAACAAAGTTTAACAAAAGGTTTTTGGTTATCTAAATTAAATAAACTGTTATCTAACACAAAACCCACACATCAAATATTAACTTTTACAATACTTACGAAAAAATTTCCATTGACGTAGTTTCCCCATTTTCAGTGTGACCAATCTAGCTGATAATGGAAAGTGGTTTGAATGAAATACCAATAAAATGCCTAATAAATAATGAAATTGAGTGATAAGGTGTAAGTACGTGTGTTTGGCATTGAACTTGATTATTTCTTTACTATTTTGTTTCTATTGGTTTTTACTACGACGCAGTTTTCAAGCCTGCATGTTGGTAATTCAACCATTCGCTTGCATACAGCTTGCTTGCTACCTTTGTGATAATATATGTCATAATTCTCTTGTCTTTATACAAATTTATTTGGAATCATGTCTCCTTTCATACTTCTTTACTAGCCATTTCAGTAGTCACCCCCTTTCTAGCCATATCATCTTTCACACAGTCCATCTACATAATGTTTCTTCCCCTCTTCTAGCGACTCTTGGAAAAATGTATACCATACATCCATTTTGACAACACTGGGCGAAGCGTATCAGTTTGGTCATCTGCTTAGCCTTTTCTCAACTGTGTTGGGGTCGACTACCAGTATAACCAGATGCAGCTGAATACCAGTATTTTACATGGAGTGACTGCCTATCTGACCTCCACAACCTAGTTACTAGGTAATACGATACCCCTTGGTAAGACTGGTTGACAGACTTTTGGGCTTCTAACTACCCGTAATGACTGTCAAAGATCTACAAATGACAGCCGGGACCAACGGCTTTACGTGCTTTCCGAGGCACGGAGGAGTCTCGGTATGTAAAGATGGTCACTCATCCACGGACCAATCCCGGCAAGCGTAGCTATACTTGATGAATCGACTCATGCGGCTGTTATTTAGTACTTAGCCACGAGTAACAGTGTATGAATGATAATTTATTGTGGTTTTGAGCGAGCCTCATTCATACTCAAAAGTTTCCTCACGACATTTTTCCATTACTCGCATCATGCCAATACTATTACAACCAATTTACAATTGACGTCTTGGTAGGGCTTGCGCGCTCCGAACTCTAGGTCTGTGCCGGTAAAGTTTACTTTACCGGAACGGGTCTGGGATGAGAAGCCAGACCAAGAGAGATACAAAAACCCGCAGGGCAGCATGTGGCGAGCTGTTGGGCAGTAGCGACCCCACGGACCCTATCTTATGTCTTGTTGCTCACCTCTGGCTTGCCTTTATTGGCCCATACCCATAGTCCAATAGCTTTGTTTCCATATCCTGCAATAGTCCTACACCAACCGAGGGTTGTCCTTGAGTGCACTTGCATAGTGCGAACAGGGATAATCGTTGGTTGGTGCCTCATTCTATTTAAATTTGTCTAAGAGGCCTCTGCGAGTTGGCTTCGACCCCTCGTACGCCTTCCCAAGGTCCGGGACCCCAGGGTCCCGAGATATGTTAAGACACAATAATAATAATAATACCAGCCTATTATTATCTCACTGCAGGGCAAAGACCCATTCTCATACAGAGAAGGCACAAGCATTGATCACCACGCTTGCTCAAGACGGGTTGACGATTTCAGACTCAATTATGAATTATAAGCCCAGTTTTCCCTCGGTGATTTCCTTCACTAATGTCAGTAATTTCCAAGAAAAGTTAATTCAATCAATTTTGAGGTTTTCCAAGCTGCAGGCATGCACGATTATACAACGATTGATACCTACTACAATACCACCTAAACCTTAACATAATATATCAAAATTTAAATTTCGTTTCCTTTCAGCTTACGCCATTGGCGACCGTACATACCTTCCTATAAATATATACATATGTATAATAAGCTTCGTTTTGTCGCAAACTAAAATAACTCCGTCATGGCATTCGAGGTTGCGAGGCAGTCCGTATAGGCACGAAATGTGTAATTCCGAAGTGTTTTATTAAGAACAGTTACAAGAAAGTGCTAGTGACAAGAGGTTTTTGAAAAAGTGTTGTTTTTTCAAGGATATGTATGGAAACTCCTTGGATTCAGTGCAGATGAATTGCGAAGATGTCTTGTGAGTGTTTATCCTTATTCAACCATTAAGATGTTTATTTGTGTTCATGATCATGGTACTTAGGGAAAATCTTACTTATCTAAAGCGTAGACTTAATTTGAGGTCAATTTAAGGCAAACACTTCAAATGTTTATGTATGTATTATGATGGCATCCCGTGGCAAGATGATTCCTTGGAAGCTATAAGGGATCTCACGCCCTATATAGACAGCTACGACCACGACCTGTGCTCGCAGCGACATTATCATAGTAAACTATAGAAACTGATACGAATCGCAAACTTGGTCGCAACGGCCAATTAGCCGCACACCATATAATACTTCTAGACGGCCACGACTAGCCGAGACCCCTAAAGGTTCCCAATACTTTTTAGTTGTTGTTTCACTATACTTAGTCTTGTTTTCTTGACGCCTTTATAAGATTCTCATTATTTTTCTTTAGCAGTTTCCATCTGATTAACAAAACAGCTGATAGTATGTTTTGAGTACTGGAGCCATTAATTTCCCAATAATTTTTATACCAAGTGATAAATACAACTATTAACCGATATATAACTTTAGTGTGAATCAAAGCGCAGCTTTCTCATCTGATAGTCATTATTGCAATTAATCGCTGTTTTGATTTGGAATCTCTTTATTTTTTCTCATAATTAATTCTTTTATATCCAGTAAACAAACTTGACAAAACACTGTAGACAGTGCTGGTCACGTAGAACATAGCATGACTACAATATATTATAAAACAAAATCCCTCGCCCGCCGCGTCTGTCTGTCTGAACGCGACAAACTCAAAAACTACCGAACGGATTTTCATACGGTTTTCACCAATGGACGGTGTGATTCGCGAGGAAGGGTTAGGTGTATAATTATGTATTGCTGACATATACAGCAGATAAATAATCATGTGTCTTGATTCCTAGACGCAATCATTTTCTCTCATACTTGAAGACAGGACATTTAAATTATTCGCTGATACCTTACTGCAGTGCTGCTCATAGAGAAGTTGAGTAGGTGCCATATGATTTATTTCACAAACAAACCATTATCGCACAGCAAACGCAATAAACCAAACAGGTTCTTATCTCCGATTCAAGCTGACTGGTTTGCCTAACCATTCTATTAATTTACCTCACAAAATAACTACTTCTTCGCTACCAATTTTCCTGTTGTACAACTGCTTGTTGCGAAATACTTACAAGTTAACTTGGTACTCGATACTTGTAGCCGCGACCTGAATACCTTTAGTATGGAGGAAAATATATTTGTTTTGATAGAATTGTCTGTGTTTAGATCTGGCCAGTTACCATTTGAGCCTTCCCAATTTCCCCTTTTTCACCAGTTGACATCACGGCTGTCGCTGAAAACCAACGCTGTGGCTCTGTCGTGCATAGTGTCACAACCTTATGCTGCGTTTACCGATTTGCATGGATGTGACGTATATTTTTATCCCCCAATTAGTTCTTTATGTGTTTGTGGTTTTTCTTTGTATCATATTTTATCCCAAATAATTATTTTTCCGTCAGGAAGTTCTCAGTGGTAGCCCGAAGTTTTCGATTTGTGCCCGGTTAATGGCAATTGGCTCGTACCCTATTGCATGAGAAATGAACATAACTGGCGATATGTGGGTACTATACGGCACACCGTTGCCTAACCCTTCGGGCAAAACGAGCGTGATGTTAAATGGCTGAATAATGTGCGACTAATCGACAAATGCTGATGACAGTTTGACGAATTGTTGTATCTATGTGTAGGTGTTATTTTTGTAGAAGCAAAAAAATACGTCACTGATTCGAAATCATATACGGGTGTATATGATTTCGAATCAGTGACGTATTTTTTTCGGCGAGATTTAGTTTCGTTTTCGAATTTTATCAGGAGTATAGGTATAGAGAGTCAAATTGAATTAGCTAGCGAAACTTATTAAAAAAATTACCAGCGGTCATTGACCCAAAAAAACCCTTAAAGCTTTTTTTTTTTTTATCATGTTAAGATACCGATAATACCCATCACATCTGCGAAGTTTCGTTAGATAATTTTATTTGACCATCAATAGGATGCACGGAACCGGGAAGTTTTTTTTTTTTTTTCTTTTGGGCATCTCGTAGCTGACCTCTGAGGTCATGACTACTTAACCGGTCAATCCTGTGGTTGCCTTAAGCTGCTAAACTCAAAGCCTCCAGCCAGGGGCATACAAAACTAAGCTAAAAAGCTAGGTGAACGCTCGCTAAGGGCACCCCCTGTGGGGTACGAGCCTCGGCCTAGGGCGTCACCGGAGGGAGGACATCAAAGATGGGACGGGCTCGATCAAGGTTTTGATCATTATTATTAATCGGGGAATTTAAAGCTACGTGCACAGCCGAAACCACTGCTGGCACCTCGTTATCGAGCAAGGGTCGGGGAGGAGTATCATTTACTCGGGGGCGCGGACGCGATCGCAAAGGACCTCGACGGCGAGGTCGGAATGACGGGAGGCGTCTGTATTTGTGTAGAGTACTAGTGGCCCTATTGCTCTCCTGGAGGAGGGTTATGGGGTCATCTGGGTCGGTGAGAATGTGCCTAGGACGGCGGGTACGGCTAATCCTACTTGGGACATAACTGGCGGCCTCGACAACCAGAGGGTTGCGATGTTTGACCGCGGAATCGAAATAACGCTTTGCAAGGCGTTTTAGAAATTGGTGGATCGTGGGAATTCTAAGGTCGAGATGGAGACTCTCGTTCCTAACATACCAGGGGGAGCCTGTAGCCCTACGGAGGAATCGGTTTTGGAGCGTTTGCAACCTGTGGATATGGTGGGGTTTTGCATGAGCAAAGACGGCACCCGCATAAGTCATGATGGGACGAATACACGCTGTGTAGATTCGCAATTTGCACTTAAGTGACATCTTGCTGCGTGCGTTTAGGACGGAATGGAGCCTACCGAGAGCGAAAGCGGCTCGCGAACGAACCTTCTTTATGTGCTCAGCGAAAGTGAGATGGTGGTCGAGGAAAACACCTAGGTATTTGGCTCGCTTCTCCCAAGGGATCTGCTTACCGAACATAGTGAGAGGTCGGGGGAGGGGGTCTCTAAGCCTTGTGCGCGGTTTCGAGAAGAGAACCGCTTGGCTTTTTTCGGGATTGACTTCTATGCGCCACTTTCGAAACCAGGCAGCGAGTCGATTGACTGCGCCTTGGAGAGTGTGGGCGATATTGTCGGGGTATCTAGACCTAAAGTAGATGGCCGTATCGTCTGCGAACAGAGCGAAATGCGCCCTTCTACCTGGGTTTGGAATATCGCTAGTAAATAGCGTGAACATGAGGGGAGCTAGCACGGAGCCCTGAGGGACTCCTGCACGAATGGGGCGGGGAGAGGAGAGTGCTCCTTCAATGCGATAGCGGAATACGCGGTTCGATAGATAGTCCCGTAAGATGAGTACGAGACGATCCGGCACACCGAGTTGGTACAGCTTGTATAATAAGCCGTTGTGCCAGACTTTATCGAATGCTTTCGCAATGTCGAAGAATACTGCACCTGTCAGAGAGCCGCGTTGGAAACCATCGCTTATGAACTCAATGATGCGGTGGGCCTGATGCACGCTAGAGTGCTCAGTTCGAAAGCCGAACTGTTCGTTGGGGATGAGGCCCTTAGTCTCGGCGAAGTCTCTGAGACGCTTGTAAATAAGCCTCTCATAGATTTTTCCGAGAACCTTGAGCAAACTGATGGGACGATAGCTAGAGGGCTCGGTACTGGGTTTACCAGGCTTTCTGATACCTATGACTGTAGCTTCTTTCCACGACTGGGGAAAGAAGTTGTTGCTTAAGGCACCATTGAAAATGGTAGTCAAAAGCATTATCAGGTGGGCAGGGAATAATTGGATCACCCTATTGGTGAGTCCATCTGAACCGGGAGCTTTACGAGCTTTAAGACCTTTGATAATGTCATGCACTTCGTCTGGAGCGACGGGAGGCAGTGGACAATCAGGGTCATCGACGGGAGGGAGAGAGGCTCTACGTTCGACTTCAGCGTCGACCTTTAGGAGGTGAGCTTGGTCTACTGGCAGGGAGCTGGGTGAGCATTGGGCCTCGAGGGTGTCGGCCAGGCATTCTGCCTTTTCAACGTCCTCGAAGGCTATGGTCTTATCGGGACGGGTCAGGGGGGGCATGGAGGAAGATTGAGGGGATCTGAGTTTTCTCTGAAGTTCCCAAAATGCCAGATGGTTGGGCCCTAGTTCGCCGAGCATCTTGTCCCAGCCCGCGTCACGCAGCTCCTGTATGCGTGTCTTTACAGATCTCTGTAAATAGCGCATATGGGCTTTGTTTGCGGGGCAGGGGAAGCTGCTGTAGGCACGGACGGCCGCGTTCTTCTCAGTCAGTAATGCACGCACGTCGTCCGGCAAGCTCCAGTGACGGTCGTCCGTCGCTGGAACCTCCCTTGAACAATCGTTCAGGACGGTTTGTACGTGATTAGTGAGTGAGTCGATCGCGGACGTCGTGTCTGCGATAGAGTTGAATAGGTCGGGAATAGAGTCTAACTGAGGGGACGTGTTGGATTTCAGCTGAGTGCTTACTTTCTTCCAGTCCGTGATCCTCTTAGTGATAGGAGGAGAGTTTGGGTCGCGGAGGCCTATGCGGGGATCTAATCTCATGACTACCGGACGGTGATCAGAGTCGAGCTCGTTAATAGTTTCTATGGAGTCTAGTCTTAGGTTGACGTTCTTAAGGAGCGCCACATCTAAGATATCAGGGGCATGATTTACGTTAACCGGAAAGTGGGTGGGAGTCATTGGAGCGATGACGTCAAAGGTCAGGGAGTGGGAGAGGTCGAACAGGTGTCGACCTCTTGTAGTGGTTACCGAACTATTCCAGGAGGGATGCTTGGCATTTAGTGAGTAGGATCGAGAGGTCGTCAGAGAGGAGTTGGAAATTCTCCGAAGTAGTAACGGGGGGGAGATAGACCGACACGAGAGTGATCGGCTCGTGGCCTGACATGCCTAGGCGGCAGGCCGAAACTTCTAATCGTGAGAGGGGAGGAGGGTCGATTGGGATGCAGTGAAGCTGCTTTTTATAGTAAATCAGGGTGCCTCCTCTATGGCAATGTGACCTATCGTTGCGAACTATCCGGTAGTTAGCTATTGATGGGTTACGATTGCAAGGTTTTAGAAAAGTCTCTTGGACTAAGAGAACGTCTATTTGATGATCGCGGAGGAAAGCCGCAATCTCTTCGCGTTGATTTTTAATGCCGTTTGCATTGAAATAACCTATTATTAGGGATCGCGGTTTGAACCTAGCTAAGACCGTATTATCCATAATGGGGTTTAGTAGCGAGGGAGGTTAGGGCTTGCGTAATGTCCGGATACGCATTGTAGATGGCCTGGATCTGGAGGAGATTGCCATGGGCCGCAAGGATTTCGTTGGCCATTTTCTTTGCGCGAGGGGAGACGAAGGCCAAGAAGGTTGACGTGATAACGTTGAACGAGTCAACGGACGCATTGGGGCTAGCCACGGGAGTGGTTTGAGAGGGACGCGTAGCTTTAGGAGCGGGCGTGGGTTTCGCGGGGGGCGCGGCGGGCGCCGGGGGCGCAGAGGGCGCAGGGGGCGCAGAGGGCGCAGGGGGCGCGGGTGGCGCGGCGGCGCGAATACGGGGATCCATAAGGCGGGGGAGGGGTGCGGGGGGAGGGGGAGGGAAATTAGAAAATTGAGAGGGCACCATGGCAGGGAAAGACTGCTGGTGGTGGAGGTAACTCCACGGACTAGGCCTCTGAGGGCTTAGACGTTGGGGCAAATGGGATGAGGGAATCCTATAAGAGGAGGGAGCTTCCCTTTGCTGGCGGGCGTCGAAATGCTTAGCCAGTTTGGGAGAAGAGGCCTTAGGGGCTTTGGGGCAACCGCGGTAGTTGGCCGGGTGGCCTTGTTTGCCGCATAGGACGCAGCTGGGAGGATCGGTACAAAGGGAACGATCCTTTGGACGGGGGCAATCGGAAGTGCCGTGCTCACCTAGGCACTTGACGCATCTAGGTGTAGCATGGCAGTTTCTCTGCGAGTGACCATATAACTGGCAGCGGTGGCATTGACCGACAATGCCACTCTTGTGGGGTTTTTCAATTTCGAACCCTGTGAACTTGCACAGGGAACGAATTTGGAAGATCGGGTGGTGGCTCTCTACGGGCGGGCAGATGACAAGGACCATGTCGTATGACTCTCCGCCTCTAGAGCGGTGCATGCGATGGACCTCATCTACGGGGACTTTCTGTGCCTGAAGGTCATCAAGAATATCGGATGCTGGGATTTCGCGTGGGATACGTTTTATTACTACGCGGATCTGCGAGTGGGTAGGTGTGGTTTTATTTCCTCTGGGAGTGAGTAGGTGTGGTATGACACACCTCTCATTCTCAGAAGTCGGGTTAGTTCCCTATAGTCGCGCGACGTAGGTACGGAGACTTTGATACCCTGCTGGGTATTTCGGGCGCTAGAGAAGTATATCTTGTGGTCGACACACCATTTCGATATGTCGGTCCACTTCGCCTTGTCCTGAATGAACAAGGGTGGCGGGAGAGGGATCTTTTTGGCGTTAGGCGCGGGGGTATCCTTCGCGGAGGATGACGCAATCGGACGAACGGTGGAGGGGGAAGCTACTGTAGCGCAGCTAGCGGATGACGTAATCGGAAGAGAGGTGGTGGGGGAAGCTACTATAGCGCAAGTCGAGGGGTAGTGGGAGAGCTTTTTGTGGACGGTACCAGTGGTGCGGGCGACGAGGGTGCAAAGTCTAAGTCCTCAAGCGCAACGACCTTGCTGGCCTGGGACGAGCTTTGCTTCTTGTTCTTCCTCTTCTTGCCCTTTCCTTGGACGGTTGTGAAACCATCGTCGGATTGGGAGTAGGATGAGGAAGAAGAAGAAGCGGCGGACTCTGCTTCGTCGTCGTCCGAACCATAAGGGTACGGGGTAGTGGGCCGCTTTGAGGAAGCGGCGCTGATGGGAGCGTCAGTGTCCATTGACTCTGACGGACTAAGGGGTCTGGATGGCTCTGTAGCCGGGGGGGTTTCTAGGGCATCGCTAAAGTTAACGATGCTATTGTCAGAGGGACATGACTCAGACTCAGCTTGGAGCTTGGCGAACCGAGCCCCATACTTAGTCTTCAGGGCGGGCTCTTTTTCGAGAACACCCTGGAAGAACTTGATAAAGAGCGCTAGGCACTTTACCGGGTCCTTCATACTGACGGGGGAGAGACACTTTACGCGGGAAAATTCCTAACTTCCTAATTATCCTAACTCCCCGGTGGGTATGCCGGGGATGTGTAATCCCTCCCTGTCGGGTGTAGACAGGGAGGATGTGTGCCTATGGGTGAGCCCTAAGCTTGCTTTGGCCCGTTGCCTATCTTATTGTGCAACGGGGTCCTATCCAGTCTAGTGTGAAGGGTATCGATATACACGACCACGCTAGGTGAGTCGCTGTGGAGGCAAAACTGTCACCAGTGCCGACTAGGAGACCCCCCAAGGCCGAACACTGGGACCCGGCCAATTGACTGCCTAGCCCTGAAGGGGATCGGCGGGTGTGATTGGGTCAACACCCCCTCGGTTTCGTTGGCACCGTAAGGTATCCACCGAGGACCACGAAACTGTGGTTTTGCCCGGAAGGGGCCAAAATTGCCTCGACGAACGTTTTAAACAACAATCTTAAAGAAAGTTGATATTAATTGTGTCTTGAAAAAGACCCCAATTAATAGAAGTGATGGTAGTCGGGTGACTACGGAGACGACTCGGGAACCACCAAGGAACGCTTCAGCCGGAATATCGGGAACTCTTGTACACAGCAGCGCAGCGCAACACGACCGTCCGCCACCGGTGCCGGGCGCAGAGTCTTGTGTTGAACCGGGAAGTATGGCAAAAGAAAAGGGATGCCTATACCCAGCAGCACGCGTAGCATGACCACCGACAAAATAAATAACAAAAAAAAAAAAAGTAAATGACATCAGTTTGTCTATTCTTCCGTCGACAAAACCCGTTTCTACGGAGGTCATGCTACGCGTGCATGAGGTAATTTTAGGCTGAAATGACGATGATGGTAGGTACTTCCCCGGGACCCTGCAGAAGATTCATAGGACACCACGTCCCAATTTGTGGGTCCGCTTCTACTTCAAGAAATCCTTAACCTTAATTAATTGAAGATCACTGAACTGAACTGAACGAGAATTTAGTGGCCATGGTCGACTTAGGCAAATGACCTGCTGCGAAAATATGCAATAACATGCATCTGCCTTCATTTGCGTATTTTTAAAGATCGACTTTGAATTGCAAATACCTATGTGCAATATCTACATTGTTATTGTAAGGTAAAGGCACCTAACGGAGCAGTCATAAATAGCTAAACATCGTGACACTAATGTCAATGTCAGAGGTGGATGGAATGTAGCAAGAATGCGCCGAGCGTTTCAAATGCTTATCTGCATGTGAACTTTCCTTTGTAATCCTATTTCAAAGTTCATTGACACTATTTTTATGATGCCTATTAGTCAGATAATGTTTGCAGGGCCAAGATGGCTTGACATTTCACAAAGCAGGCAGGTTTGGAAGGAAGAAGAAAAGGCCTTTGCCTAGCATTGGGTCACACAACACAACTTAGACTAAAAAAGAAAACACTGTCACCAAATATATAAATAGAACGTGTTCCTTTTTTATATCTCATAAGACTCATAACTCAAGGGTATTAATGAGACAAATAATCAACTGGTATATGTTTTATTTTTTTTGTTTTCATTTTTCATACAAAATAATTCGACAGTCACGATTATTTATGCGACGACTTATTTATGTTCACCCTTACGTGAAATGTGACAATGTCGCATTTTCTTAGCTTTAAATATGAATGATTGGATTGAATGAAAATGATTTACTCGTACAGTTTATTGATGAAACTTATGTTAATTATGATTGATGTTATCTTCGAAACTATGCATTTCTGGGAGTAAATTAGGTATTATTTTTTCTAGGACTTTTTGTATAATTTTTTACTAATAGCATATAACGTTTAAGTTATGGGACATCAAAAGGAGCACGTTGTATTTATACTTATATTATATTCAAAATACTTCTATTACTAAAAAGATCTAGCTTTTGTCGTTTCATAAGTTTATATTTCATATAAACCTACAAGGGTGTAGGTTTATATGAAATAAAATAATTTGAGCTGTCTAAAATTTTATTCCCTGCGGAGTTTAAATGAAATCGACATCGAGTTTAAATAATCCTCCGTGTTTAGCTTAGCCGCAGCCGGTTAAAAATGCTGAAACTCGAAAAAGGCAACGCGTGAAAAGAGTCGAATAAGGCATTCCAAAAAACCTCTAATAAGCATCGTTAATTAAAACAAGTTCCGTGTAACACCGTAAGTATTACATTTCTAAATAATAAGAACTATAAAACGAACTCAATTAAAATACATTCCAGTATTAATTACCGTGAAATTAATGCGTACTAATTTTCTTTTTGGTAACTATTTTAATTTAAAACACCTTGTTAAAAAATGAGTGTAAATTATAATGCAGCAAGCATTCGTCATCGACTTTGTTTACTCTTGTTAGCTAATTAGTAATGCAGTCCGTGGATAACGAATTTGTTTAGGATGAAATAATATTGACCACGAGAATATATACCCACTCGTTAGGTATTCGATGTTAATGCAATAAGTATTGGGCTAACTTATCTACTATCTAGTTCACAAGCCATTCATTTAGATCTTGATTGCTAGTCAGTGCAGACGAGGTAAGTAAGTGTTTGAGTGCCAATTTCAACCGTATTCAAAAGTAGCTAAAGTTGTATTCCAAATGATAAATAATGTCTACTATTTTACCTTTTTATATAGCCTTCCTTGTAGCACCCTTATTTTACCAACATTGTCGCTTTGCATTATAGTGTTCAGTGTGTTCACACAATACGTAAATAGAATTATTAATCAGCTAATACCTAATCGATATACAGTACATTACGATAGATGTTATCGTTTAACTTTACATAATCCAATACGCACATGTCTCATGTCTGCGTAAGTGAATATTTAATTGAATAGAAGTTTGTTATTTATTTGTTATTTAATACTTCAAGCACAGAAATGTACAGAGGCGGTTATCCATCAGACATCAGTACATACTCAAACAGACACACAATAGACACGTGTTCTTTGTAACATAAAGTTGGCGTGTTATGTGACACCATTACTTAGGACTTGGCAAATACTTTTAGTTCAGCAATTCTCAAACTACAGCTTAATGCGGCCTATTGCTTGCCAGTTTTTTTACAAAAGAAAATGATTTAGTTACCTAACTATAAACCCGCAAATAAGTGAGTGTTCACTTCACCAAAAATCGAGAACAGTACCCACATTTGAATGGTAAACTCGCTCCCTATTTTATCGAGACGAGCTGGAATATAGTATTCGATGTTTCACTAGAAAAGGAAGCCACCCGTTTCCCAATGATTTCCTACTAGCTTCTGCCCGCGACCTACGTCCGCGTGGAAGTAATAACTACGATAAAACATGCCCTATGGTACTCGCCAATAGTGTAGCTTTCCATCAGTGAAATAACTTTTGTAATCGGTTCCGTACTAGTGATTACCTCGACAAACAAACGAATAATTTTGTCTGTAAATATTAGTTTCGATTTAGCGTTGAGATGATGCCTCTGATTAATTATGCCACTTGGCTTCATTTGGAACTAATCTCATTAACATCCATATGACTAGGCATGATCTGATGCTTTGGAACCATTCACTGAACATCACAGAAATACGGCCCAGGATAAACTTTGAGCATCGCAGTTCTATGATAGCATAGAGTGCTGAATCAGTCGTTAAGCTCTAATAACGTACATAATTGTACCACGGCCTTACGCATTCGTTTCTAAATAGCATTTCCCTAGTATTTTTATACCTTGTAACTTGAAAAATTGTTTCGCTCAATAAATAACTTTGCTTTTCCAGCGAGTTTTCTCGTTGTCGTCACGGGACAAGATACATTAATTACGTGTAATCACTTTACTTGGAAGAGTGTCCTAAATAAATGGTTTTGGTTGTTACGAGTAAGTATAGAATGAGATTTTGAGATAAAAATGCAGATTTAGTTTTCGCCACGGCCAAACTGCTGTTTTGATTTGTCATAGTTTGAGTTTTGGCTCCGCATTCCTATACCAAAATCATTTAGTTTAATAAGCACTATGACGCTCTCAAACCCAACCTCAAAGAAATCGCATCCACAAGCGTAAATATTAAGATCATGCAGTTATTGAATGTTTTATTCTAGAAATTGTAAAGATTTTAATATGTAGTTTGCCCTCACTGTACTAAGTCTAGTGAAATAGTATCCACACTGACAACACAATAAGAATAGTGTTTCTAGTACAATCAAGTCTCTGCGACACTGTGTGTGTCAGAGGTGGCAAAACTAACACACTACAGAACAGAAACGCGACCATCTTTTGACGCGGTAGGGCGAATCTATACGACTTAAATCTTTGAGACATTGATGGTAATTGCCCAAAATGCAATCATCACACATTATTCTCTCCCAAGCAGTAAACAATCATATTTCCAAGTCTCAACACCTTTCTCTTTTAATTCCAGAGAGCAATCAAAAGACCACGAGATGACATGGTGTTTCTGGCGCCGGAGACGGCTGGTGGTGGCCCTGCTAGCTTTCTTCGGGTTCTTCAACGTGTATGCCCTGAGGGTCAACCTGTCAGTGGCCGTGGTCGCCATGACAGAACCTGTAGCGACGAAGTTAGATAATGGGACTATCGTTTATGTGAGTATCAATTTTTTTGTATTTTTTTTTTTTGTATCGTCTTTGCGTGCCTTTGGAGAGATAGTCCATAGATACTATATTGTAAGATTAGCCATACAGCAGGTGTGGTAGGGAAGCTAAATGTCCAATTAGCATCTATTGAGTACCTACTTACCTAGGTACCATGACTCGTAGCAGCCATTTCAAGGCATTCTGGACAGTGAAGCTTTATACCATAATAAACATACAAACTTCATTCTAAATTCAAAAAACAAAAGTCAATTACAATCTCTGAGAAAACAAATAAAATCAAACGTCATTTATTCAAACTAAGCTGAGAATCAGCATTTTTCGAACGTTAAATGACATACGGGAAATCGATTAGTTAATTTAGTGATTAATTTATTTCGAAAACGCTTCAGTAGAAGAATACCCTACGATAGGCCCCGGAATGTTATTAAAGATGCGTGAATCTATACAAAAGATGCTTTCATGCATTAGATGAGTCTTGCTGGCTACCGCCCCTACAGTTTTACGGAGTATATACTTATCCTTATGTCCAATGATCAAAATAGTTCTCACAAAATTGTTACTAAAATACTACCCCAATCTAAATTAAAGTATCTATCCCAAAAACACTCGCTTAGTAACTAAAGTAATCTCAACTAATTACCTCATCCGATCCTGCATTCAGTCAACCGTTTTGTTTTATTGGCAACATACTAATCGCCGATACAATTAAAGCCGAGGGGCTTTTAATACTCGTCCGTTTAGTATTTATTACTTCCACTAGTCTCATGTTATAGAGGAAGCTATTACTTAGAGCGTTATCAAACTGGCGATTTGCCAGCGTGTCTTCAGCGAGGCGATTTGTCCCCGGGTGCAATGCGATCCAGCCGCTATCACGCGACGTGTTCTCTGCGTTTTCACAATATTGTACACTCGCTCTCTCTTGTACACTCACGTCGATTGCTCACGTTCCGAAAACGCGGCGAACACATTGCGCGTACGTGGCATGCTCGCTACGCACACGCAGCGGGCACACAATCGTCTCGTCGGTAACACGCTGGTAAATCATCAGTGTGATAACGCTTTAAGTAATAGCTTCCTATATAACATGAGCAAAGGCATAGGGCACAGGGCCAAGGAGTAAAAGGATAATATAATTTATCTTCGTTATCATGTCGTTTTGATATGTTTTTGCTAAAATGTACTTACGCCTTCTTATGCCTGGCAAAATAAGGCTATTTTATGTCTGACGTAAAGAGCTGTAACTAGGAACCGGATAAAGTCATGTTTTTACCATTCTGAATAGATTTATGTCCTTTACAGCTGCTTCCTTTTACATATAAAAACGGCCAAAAACGGCCATTTACAGCTACTACCAAAGGTCCTTAGTCCTGTGAAATTTGTTATCACTTGGTGATCGACTATCCAAAAAGAAGTAAAGACCATCGTCCACGACTCCACTCAAAAGTAACGTATTACAAACTCAAATCACCAATAAGTAGCCAGAATGTTACAGCACTAGTATTTCGCTGTCCGTACACGACGCAACCAATCACATCAAATCAATTTTTCAATGACACCCTCCCGCGTCTCACCGCTCACATGCCTCACCGCTCACATGACTATGTTGTACCTCTACCTTCATACGATGACAAAACTGTATCTAATCCACACTGCATCGTGCTAAAGTGACTATTATAGGAATAAATCAGAATATAAACAAAATAACCTATCAAAAATAAAAAGACAAACAAAGTATCAAATTCTTTTTTCGTACGACAAGATGGTGTTGCCGTCTATAAATTTTCAAATTCCACCGTTTTTATTCATAGTGGCTATTCCATTCTATGACAGTGCTATGACATTCTGGCTATTCATTAGTGATTTGAGTTTGTAACAGATTACTTTTATGTGGCACCGTGGACGATGGGCTTAACTACTCCTAGCGCTGATAGTCCTCCAGTTATCTTTAATTTAAAAGCCGGGAAAAAAATACAGAAATGATGTCAGCACTACAAGAAAAACAACCTTGATAATTAGACTTGTCATTTAAAAAAAAATGTCATAGGGGTCCTAGCTATTTGCCCATACCTATTTTAATTTGCAAATACTAAAACATTTCCTTTTTCCTTTGTAAAAATGTGGGATGTGATTTATGTAAATTGAAAACAATAGCTTATCATGTTCACATAAGTAGTGAGAAAAATTATTTAAATAAATACCTTGATAGTAGGTCTGGGACTGTTTCCATATTCAAATCCTTATTTCCAAATAATTTATGTTATTGCCACTTAAAGAAATATCAACTTTATGTATGTGTAAACTACTGGACGACTTCAAACTTTGTTCTAAGTTGTAGCGCAAATTGAACTTTATGTGTGGGTTTTAAAGTAATTTTTCCAAATATCATATTTGTTTCTAAGTTTGGAAATTAAAATTGCAAACTCAGGATAGACTAGCTATTTTCATTTGTTGGTGCAACACTGTCTCCCACTCCCTGTTTAGGGTCAGCTGCTTTAAACCTCCTTAAACGTCGTAACCTTCATTGTTTTCTTATTTGAGCTATGCCAAATGCCATGCAAAATTTTTCAAGCTTGCAATGTACCCTTTTCAGTCAGTAGTAGCAGAAACCAAATCCTTTTTCGATATTTTTAAATCGAAAAACGATATTACTTTGGTTTTTAGCTGACAATCTGTGTGCGCGTCGGTGAGACCTAACATAATGCCGAAATGCAAATTCTCGAGAAAAACCTCTGTGACAAACGGACAAAAAGTCATCTTATAGAGACTACGTTTTCCTTTTAAGCTCGAATCCCTAATTGTCAAAACATCTTTTTTCAGATACCAGAATTCGATTGGAGCTCACAAACCAAGGGTCTGGTGTTGAGTTCCTTCTTCTACGGGTACCTGATTACGCAGCTACCAGGCGGCTGGCTCGCGGCTAAAATAGGAGGTAACAGGTTCGTTCCGTTTTATAGAACCATACACGATAAGGTCGCGTGAGGCTTTGTGGCTCGAAGCCTAATTAAGCTGGAGCTGTGCAGCATGCCATGCCTTGGATGGGTGAACGTTCAAGAACCCTACATGCCTTTTCGAAAGCTCATCTTCTATTAATTATTATACCCGAGTCGCTTTAGCGTGGCAATAGCGGTCATTGACCCACTTACATTTTCTAGCATTCTTTTTTTTTCAAAAACTGAAAGAAAGTCCGTTAACACTTTCACTGTTCCAAGGTTATTGATAATCCAATCACCACACGTCCAATAATAATATTGCATTGTGATATTCTTGGTCATTTACTAATTTTACGATAGCGAAAATTCGTCTATCACCCTCAGGTAACCATTACATATCATTTTCGAAAATGCATTTAGTACCTACACGCAATGCATGGATGTATGAGTTTCATTTCCAGCTAATAGTGCTGTTTAAAAACTTTGAATAAAAAAAACAATGGAACTGGTTTTATTATTTAATTTTGGTTAATTTCTGGAACATTGGTTAAAAAGACAACTACTAACGCATTACATGCATGGACAGCGAAAGTGTTAACATCCTGAATCAATATCTATCGAGATCTTCAACATGTTCCAATAACGAAAAACCATACATAGTTTATTGTTTGGGTTTCTACGGAGATACATTAGGGAAAGGGGTATGACCGCTATTCACATAAGCGACTCGGATATAGTAATATTATATTCGCTTTTCGTGTCTGTCTGTGTGACCGCGCTGTTCTTCTAAACTACGCAACGAATTTTGATGCAGGTTTCACCATCATTTAGAGAATTTATTCCGGTTTATATGGATAATAATACATTATTAAACTTATAAACCGTGACATTTTAGTCGTCTAACAAAAGCAACCCACTTCGTGTATCCAATGACTACTTAACATTCAAAAAAAAAAAAGTTATCCACTGTGACGTCAGTGACATTTTAATCGTCGTACAAAGGGCCAGTCAATGTACGCGACATAAAATACCTCTAGGAGCAATAAAAAAATTGTTACAATTTTTTTTTTTTTTTTTATGAATGTTTAGTAATCATTGGATACATGAAGTGGGCTGTTTTTGTAAAACGACTGAAATGTCACGGTGTATAATAAAAACATCTCGATCTTTTGATTTAAAAGAGTAACCGTGGAGTTTCTTGCCGGCTCTTCTCCATAGGAAACGACCAATTGGAACCGTGCACCTAGCTTCTGATGTTTCATAAGTGCCCATGTAGGTTTATGTGAAATAAAAATATTTTGAATTTGAATTTTGTCAAGTTGCAAAAACCGTGCGAAGCAGGAGTGGGTTGCTTGTTGCTACTTTTCTTATAATTAGGGATATCTTCAACAGTGACAACAATAAACGGTCTAAGAGAACTTGTCACATGTCATAAAATGATTAACCAGAGTCCACAAATTGCCTTCAACATAATGTTCCATTAATAACGGATGAAATATAAGACTGGAGGATGCTAGCCATAATTTAAAATATTACCGGGAGAGTGTCCATTTAAAAAAAAAAAACCACGTCACGCAAAATGCTTTTATGTAAACTTTTAAAATTAATTTATTGTATTATTTTGCAGGGTATTCGCGATAGGCATCGGCGCGACATCTCTGCTGACGTTGTTCACGCCGCCGCTTGCGCACACCAGCACAGCGTTGCTGATAGCCGTCAGAGTTGTTGAAGGACTGTTTGAGGTACGTCTCATACGCTATTGGGTATATTTTGTTTTTTCTGTACAACTCATGATGTAACGGGAGTGGTCTACCAGGTTTTGGAATGCATAAGTAACTTTACTTTAAATAAAACAATGAATTTTTGAAGGAAGACTAAACTTGTCGAGATGACCGTAGAATGGCAAATGAATAAATTGGAGAGGAAAAATATGCCATCAAATTGAGAAGGTCCTGCAGTGGGATGAAAAAGCTAAAGGTGGCGATAAGGCTAATATCCACCATATTTCTATTATATTATCTACCTAAAATTTTTGTTAAGATTCAGACAAATTACCAAAAATTCGATTTTTTTCCCAAACTAGCTACGTCCCGCGGTTTCACCCGCATAAGTCTTGATCCTTTCGGAATATCGACATAGAAAGTATCCTATATCCTAACCCAGATCATGGTCTACCCATGTGCCAGATTTCATCTAAATCTGTTCAGCCGTTTTAGCGTGAAAGCGTAACAAACAAACATTCAAACTTACAAACATACAAAAAATCTAATCTTTTCATTTAGCTTACCAAATAACCCACTTTAAATGTCGGAACTAAGGTACCAATAAGTCTAAGGAATGAAGAAAAACCCTCATACCAACCAAACAAACTCTTTTTTATTCAGTTATCTTACCACCCTTTCTCCCTCAGGGAGTAACCTACCCATGCATCCACGCAGTATGGTCCCGCTGGGCGCCCGCCTCAGAACGGGCCCGACTTGCTACGTTCGCGTTCAGCGGCAGCTACGCTGGGACTGTGGTTTCCATGCCTATATGCTCCTTACTAGCGCACTATACTGGCTGGCCAGGAATCTTCTATGTTTTTGGTAAGTACACACACAGATGTTCTTCTTTCTGTAACATAGCGCCATCTATACGGCGACATACAAACTACGTAGACAGCCAGTGTCCTTCGAGGCGCAGCCTGACCAAGTTAAGCACTATGGTTACCATGCCTGTATGCTCCTTAATGGCTCATTATATTGGCGGCTGGGAATATTCTATGTTTTTGGAAAGTCAACACTTCCCCGCAAGGTGTTAAAAACCTGTATTGACATCTACACGGCGACATAAGAACTACATAGACATCCAGCGTAATATACAAAGTGCAGCTGATGACATCTGACGTCACACAATCCTGCATCGCGCAAGCAAAGTTTACATTATTATATTATACAGAAATTACGCGAAATACTTACATACATAAACTCACGACTTCTTCCCGTGGGGGATCGGCTACAGAACACCACCTGCTACGATCCTTACTTACTCTTTTTGCCTCGTTTACGTTCACATATCTAGTCATACACGCACGCCGGTTGCGAGTACTACGCACCTTACCTTTCTGGTAGTTTCTTTTTGGTGATCTGCTCATCACCAAAAAGGTCACTAAAAGTCCTAAAGCGTGCCCTCCCGGCGTTTCCACTCATTTCTGCCTTGTATTACGCGAAATCTACTAATAATAATTATACAGAATTACCTTGTTGGCTTTATTTTCATCAGTGAGCGAGTTTAGCGCTAAAGCCTCCTGACACCAAGCTCTAGTTAAATTAGTCATTTATTAATATTCCAGGTCTTTCGGGTTTGGTGTGGACGACAATATGGTGGCTCGTAGTGAAGGAATCACCTGAAAAGGATCCACACATAACACCGGCTGAACTCAAATATATTCAGGTATGTTTAACTTTTTAACCGGAATGTCCCCAGAAATTCGAAGACATATGAGAACATCTACCAACCCGCACTCGGCCCGCCTGGTAATTTACAGCCCAATCCCTATCGACGAGAGGAGGCCTGTGTCCCAGTAGTGGGAAAATTATAGGCTGATTATGCTATGCTTAACTTTTTAGTCGTAAGATTTATATAAATAACTAAATGTACGGTATAAGCATATTATCTTGCCCGTATTCCAAGTGGTCGTAAGCCCAAGAACTGGGCTCGCCTTCTATTACTTCCATGGGACAGCAAAACAGGCGAAATGTGGTTTTAATCATCATCTGCCTAGCCTGGCTTCCTATATAACCGGATGCAGCTGAATACCAGTATTTTATACTAGCTGCGCCCCGCGGTTTCACTCGACTAAGTTTCGATCCCGTGGGAATATCGGGATAAAAAGTATCCTGTGTCCTAACCAAGGTCAAGGTCTACTCCTGTGCCGTTTCATCCGTAGCCGTTCAGCCGTTTTAGCGCGAAACCGTAACAAACAAAGATACAAAAATCAAATCTTCTCTTTATTATAATATATATATATATATAATAAAATATATATTAGTTTTGATGGAGCGACTGCCTATCTGACCTCTACAACGCAGTTACTGGGTAGCATGATACCCCTTGGTAAGACTGGTTGTCAGACTTTCGGGCTGCTTATCGTGCTTTCCGAAGCACGGTTATCCTAGGAGTTTGGTCACCCATCCACGGACCGACCTCGGCAAGCGTTGCTTAACATTGAAGATCGTTTCGTGCGGCTGTTATTATTTAGCCATGAGCCACTCAGTGAAGTCATTTTTTTTTTTTTTTAAATAGGGTTAAAACGATAAAAGAACAAAAGGAAAGTCAGGATAATTAATAATATTATCTGTTAAAAACAGATAAGTCTTTGCTGAGCAATTATTCAAAAACTTATCTTTTCTCCCTCTATTTCCCAGGACTCTCGCGGCACTCAAGCGGTGGAGGGCTCAAAGATCCGACACCCGTGGAAGGCGATGCTGACGTCACCGCCAGTGTGGGCCATCGTCATGGCCCACTTCAGTGAGAACTGGGGATTCTACACGTTGTTGACTTTCTTGCCTACTTTTATGCAAGGTAAGAGGACTTTTTATTTTGACTTTCATGCCATTATTAGTTTAAATTGCTGTGATGAAACGAAGATTTCGAGTCAGAGGTCATGGAAGTCCACGTATAATAATTCGTGCGGGGCTCATTTTTTTGTCGTTGAGAAACACTGCTATGTTAAATTTTTTTCACCAATTGGTATTTATTACAGTTACATAACACTATTGTGAACATACCAATTTTGAAATACCTGGTGCATGAAAAGTGCAATAATCTTTCTTTTCTTGAAATTTTGTTTCAAATCTGACAAAGTAACGATAGCAAACTCCTGTGTGCTGCTGGTATATATAAAATCAAAATCTTTTTATAAGCGGCGGTATCCACTTTCCATTGAATACGCTATGTTGCTCGAACGGCCTACCTAAGGTCTAACTATAACCTTGTTTCCAATTAATGTTATTTTCACTTAAAAAAACGTCAACTTAATGCTAGTGTAAATAAAGTTGATTTTAGACCGACTAGTACTGCTGAAAAAATCATAAAAAATATGAAGTCGTAGCGTAAACTGAACCTTATGTGTACGCATTACATTTGTTTTTCCTAAAACTCGGGTTTGTTTACATGTTTAAATTGCGAACGCAGATTATCTACAAGCACAAAATAGTACTGAAGGCGCACCATTTTAGGTATGAAGCTACAAGTACGCGGCGCGCTGGTCTTGTCGGGCCAATTCAGTGAGTGTAACGTAGTCAGAAGATATAAGAGTTACGCGATAAAAAGAGAGGCAACTTCTAGGTGAATATAACTGTAGGTAATTAGCGCTGTGCGACCTGAATTGTACTTTATTGTGTTGCAATAAGAGTCGCTTTTTATTTAAATGGTTGTGCGGAGTGAGCCATCTAATCTGTGCTACAAGCCGACCGGCATACGGCGTCTAGGACTGCCTTTATGTTGAAATAAGCTTCTGCTCGCGACTTCGTCCACGTGAAATCTCTTGTTCCCCGACACACCCCATCGCATCGCATCGCATCGCCTTCCCGCGCGATTACTTCGTTTTCGCTTAGCGTTCTTTGACTTTTTTTCTTTTTGATCGGCTCCTAAGGGTCCTAGCGTGATGTTACATAGCCTATAGCCTTCCTCAAGAACTTGGCTATCAATTGCAAAATATTTTGTATAATTCCAACTAGGAGTTCCAGAGATTAGCGCGTTCAAACTAACAAACAAAAAAAATAAACAAACTCATCAGCTTTGTTATTAGTAGTATTAGATAAGTATGTCTATGTAATAATATTGTTTTATTAAAATAACCCTTTTTCTACTACTTTTCCAGATGTATTCAAATTTGATACATCACAAACAGGCTGGTTATCAGCCGTCCCGTACCTAGCGATGGCCATAGTGCTCCAGGTGGCGGGACATATCGCCGACTGGATGCTCCGGCGCGGCGTCATGTCCAGGACTAACATCAGGAAGCTGTTCAACTGCGGAGCTTTTCTGTCACAGGTCATTGTTTATTTTAATTTTCGTAATTTTCGTTCGAGACCTGTCTGGTACTCATGGTGGAGAATTCCTCACGATGTTTTCCTTCACCGTTTTCGAAGCAAGTGATAATTATACAATACGCATTTGCGCATGAGGAACAGGGTGTAAAGTTCACGCATCCTCTATAGAAAAGGGAGGATCCTCCCACCAGACGGGTATCGTGTCTGGCGGGCAACTGCCCAACGATTGATGTTGGATAGTCATATATATATATCTGTCGAAGCCCAGGTTTAAGTAAAGTAAGCGTATTGTATTATAAAAGGGTTTAATAGGTGGTTCACAATTATAGCAACCTAAGTACTGGTCAAAACGTTCGTCCAAGCGCGGTCGTGTCGTGCGGGTCGCTCGTTGAAGACGTCGTAGTGTGCTCGTTGAATTTGGATGTATGTGTGTAAACAATATCGTTCGCGCGGTAAACTAATTGCGTAAAATCTATATTTAAAAGAGTGTCCTTGGAGTTTCTTGCCCGTTCTTCTCCATAGAGATCTACATTTTGGAATGGGCTTCAACTTTCTGACTAACTGACCGACTCTTTGACAGTTCAAAAGTGCCTGTAAATGGTTTAATTGAAATAAATGGTTTGAGTTTGCGTGATTCAGGATTTATGTGACGTCAGGTCTTTGATGCGCATGTGGCGATGTAGATGCTGCCAGACGCACATGAATCCGAAAAGTTAGAGGTGCGTGCCTTGGGTTCGAACTCGAGACTTATGACTTGGCAGTCCCATTTCTCGACGGTATGTGAAGACAAGCCAGAGGCCCATGGATGGCATAAAAACTTTGACACCAGATTAGTCACAGGGAAATTAAAGAAAAAGGTGAAGAATTACCTGTGTTTACTGTCAAACCATTTTCAACATTACTATCAGTGAGTTAAAGTGAAATGCTCTAGACCGTGTATTTGTTTTTAGACCTTATTTCAATGTTAGCAATGTTCAACATTGTTTAGCAGTGAACGGCAACTTTTACTGCGCGACAAGCCAACAGTTAACGTGGCTGCTGAAAACCTGAAACCAGCACCCGTAGCATGACCACAATAGAAACGGGTTTTGTCGACGGAAGAATAGATAAAATGACAGATTCACAATATCAATCTGTCATTTTGAAAGAAAGAAAGAAAGGAAAAAATATATTTGGGACAAGCACAGGAAATACAAATTAAAACTAAAAAAAAAAAATCAGAAAAAAATATACAAATATATACATAATAATTTATTTATTTTTAATTATGTAAACAAAAAAGAAGACCTATGCGAGGCCAAAAAGGCTCCTATCTCAGCATAATGCTACAATATTTGAAAAAAAAATACCGCAGCGCTGGTATTTTGATAGGCCCTGATTTAGTCTATTCTTCCGTCGATAAAACCCGTTTCTATGGTGGGCGTGCCCGTATAGGACGTTTCTTCAAACGTAGACCTACCTTTATATACGGAACCAACAAAACCCTAGCCTTTTCGGCCCCCTGGATTTATTGTCTACTAGCTGCACACCGCGGTTTCACCCATATAAGTCTCGATCCCGTAAAAATATCGGGATAAAAAGTATCCTATATCTTAACTCAGGCCATGGTTTACCCTTGTGCCAAATTTCATCTAAATCTGTTCATCCGTTTGTCCGTCAGCGTGAAAGCGTAACAAACAAACTTACAAACATACAAAAGTACAAAAAATCGAATCTTTTTTCTTTATAGTATTAGTTTAGACTAGGAAGAGTCATTTATTTATTTATTTCCGTATTAATATCTCATACAGATTTGTTGAAAAAATGCCATAGTGCGGTCATAAATCTTATAACTTATTTGCAATAAAAATTTTTTAGGAACTAAACCATAATCTTTGATTAAATAATAGGAACTTTATCACTTAAAATTCAATAAGAATTTAATTAACCCGTTACATAATGAGAAATTCCATATTAAACGGTAACACAATAATATACAAGATACTATATAATTACAAATGACCTATACTCAAGGCTTCCAAACTAGCCATTTTTTTGCCGAACGTGTAAATAAACACTAGTTTTAGGAAAAATAACTGTAAAGCAAAACATATGAAGTAGTAGCGCAAACTGAACCTTATGTGCATGTGCATAAGGTTCAGTTTGCGCTACAACTTCATTTTTTTAATGACTTTTTCAACAGTACTAGTCAGTCTAAAATCAACTTTATTTACACCACTATAAAGTTGATGTTTGTTTAAGTGGAAATACCATCAATTGGAAAGAAGGTAATAAATAGACCTTAATTTATAATTTTGCGTCAATTATTTCAGACGGTGTTCATGGTAGCGGCGGCGTATTCGTCAACGGTGACCGGGTGTGTCGTGTTCCTTACTATCGCTGTAGGGCTGGGAGGATTCGCCTGGTCGGGATTCAGGTAAATAATAGGATTTATTTTATTACATTTATACTGTACCCAACCTGGACGGAATAGTTTTAAATCTTCACAAAGTAAACGGTTATAATAAATTCTCAATATATAAAAATACATCTTAGGGTTACCATCTATTCTGCCGGGGTTTCGAAGAAAACCGAAAGGGAGATCGTGGCCCTCGGCAACAGGGCAACCGAAGGAACACGGGTCTTCCTCTAGACTTTTAAAATTTTGTGGTTTTGGGCCCAGGAGTTTAATCTGTCTGCCGGGGTTGCGGGAAAGTCCGAAAGAGATACCGTGGTCACATGGCAACTGAAGGAACACGTGGGTTTTAGTCAGTAAGAGTCTGACACGCCCTCCCGTTCCGCCCAGAGCGGGAGAAGTTATTTGTTAATTTCCCACCCAAGAAAAAAGGTTTACAATCTATGTAAGGGAGGATGCCTGTCTTGGATGTAAAAAATGCCCGATTTCTCAGAAAAATGCCTGTCTATTGTAAAAAAAAAACTGTAAAATAAATATTACGCAACAGACAGCTTTAAAGAATGACATTTATTCAAAATGAAAAGTATGAACAATTTACGACCACAAAAATTAATTTGAAAAAACGAACTTGCTACACTAAGCCGACGTTTGCACGGACGTAATAAAATCGCGGCGGGATTTTATCGCGCACTGGATTTTCAACTCTCAGTGTTAAGATGAGCGCGAGCGTTGAGAATCCAACGCGCTCGGATGCACTCTCGTCCCAGCACGTTGAAAAACACACTGTTGTATTTTCAACTCTCGACGTTAAGCAGAGCGTTGTGAATCAAGTGCACCAAAAAAAATTGTCGCGATTTTATTACGTCCGTGCGTACGTCGGCTAAGTGATATTTTTCCGAAAACATATTTTTTTCTGAAGTTTTTTTTTTTTTTTTTCTAAAATATAAATACCTATATCTTCACACGAAACGTTTTTATTAAAGACTTTTTGGATTACTAATAACGCTTTTACAGACTCTATTGTCAGGCGATTCCTTTTCCTTTTTTTTTTCTTTTTTTTCCTTTGGGAAATACAAAAATGACTGTCTCAACTTAGCGCCGTCCGCACGCCTGTCTTAATCGTAAAATGTTTGTCAAATGCGGCAAAATCCTGTCAGATGGCAACCCTATCTGTGCCCTACTTTATAGTGATATTAACAAACGTATTAATTGCTCTATGTCAATAACTGTGATTACTGCTACAATTTTTTTTTATAACTTAAATTATTAACGCAATGACTTTCAAAACGCAGCTCAATTAATCAGTGAGTATAACATTCAAAAACTATGTAAATACTCGTATACTCATTGAAACTTTATCCCTGTTTTATTATCTCAATAACCAAAGATATTTATTTTTTTCAGTGTGAACCACCTGGACATAGCGCCACCCCACGCCAGCGTACTGATGGGTCTGTCCAACACGGTCGCGACACTACCCGGCATCATCAGCCCACCGCTAGCTGGCTCTATCGTTACTGATAAGGTATATGATAATCTACTAAAAGTACTACTAGTAGTACATGAGGTTCACTCCGAAAAATCATTTAAATAAAAAGCGACTCTGCAATAAAGTGCAATTCAAGTTGCATGGCGTTAATTACCTACAGTTATTAAACAATACCCATAACATAAATCCGTTCACAACGAAAGAAACTAAATTAAAAATCTCCACATGGCTTCAAACACTTGATTACCACCAGACGGAAGATCTATTACAAAATCAGTACTCATAAAATGATCTACACTCACCCATACACACACGCACACACACACACACACACACGCACACACACACACACACACACACGCACACACATACACACACGCACACACACACACACAAAGAGCATGTGTCCATCTTATAACTGTTGTAATTTTGTCTTTTATTGTATTGTTTTTTTATTTTTTTTTGTTTTTCCTTTTTTCTTTTTCTTATGCTTATTGCACATTGTTATGAAATTAACCATAAATGGGCGAAGACACTGGCTCCTGTAACACAGGTTGCTACCTAGCTCAGGAGCCAGGGCTTCAAACAAAGTTTGTAAAAGCTGTATTTGTGTCAATAAAAAAAAAAAAAAAAATATTATTATAGTTATATTCACCTAGAAGTTGCCTCTCTTTCTATCGCGTAACTCTTATATCTTCTGACCACGTTACGTTCACTGAATTCGACAAATCGAGCCCGCCGTCTACCTACTTGTACCTTCATACTAAAAATGCGGAGTTCGGACAGACGGTTCCGTCTGTATTCATCTGTGATATTGGGCACCTAATACAAAATGGAGAATTGTTTTCTATATGTGGCCATTTTCTTGCCCAGATTTCTTACATAACAATGTGGTTGTGGTCAAGACGGTATTTAAGTTTATTGCTTTGCTTCCCGAATGAATAAATGGTAGAGCTTTAAAGAGCAAACGTTAAGGATTTTCCGGGCTTGTAATTATCTACTTAAGAGGAAGCTCCCTAAATTGTATGTTAATTTGCATTAATATTCTGAAAAAAAATATGAATAGCGATACTAAACGAAACGTTGGTGAGAATGAAACAGCCAGAAAATGAGAATACAAAATGTTTTGAAAACATTTAAAATCCTGACAGTTTCGCTAGGTATTTCAATCTCAATAAAACTCACTCTAGTCTTTATGGTTGAAATTATCGCTGCCTAATCTAAATAAAATACTAGATTCATTCATGTATTATATCAGGACCTTGTGGCTAAATAATAACAGCCGCACGGATCAATCCAACAGGTTAAGCTACGCTTGCCGGGGTCGGTCCGTGGATGGACCATCTTTACATACCGAGACTCCTCCGTGCCTCAGAAAGCACGTTAAGCCGTTGGTCCCGGCTGCCATTCGTGAATCTTTGACAGTCGTTACGGGTCGTCAGAAGCCCGAAAGTCTGACAACCAGTCTTTTCAAGGGGTATCGTGTTGCCCAGTTACTGGGTTGTGGAGGTCAGATCGGCAGTCGTTCCATGTAACATACTGCTATTCAGCTGCATCCGGTTAGACTGGAAGCCGACCCCAAATTATTTAAGTGTAGCTTCCCTAAAAAAAACATTAATTTTACTGTAGCCAAAAGTAATAATCTTTTTCAGTACTTACTATTTTCTTCTTTAAATAATCCTTCAAAGTTGCACTACTGGCAACCCTAAATTATTAATTGTGTGGCAACATTTTATCTTAAGTGTATTAAAACCTCATTCCTCCTCGTTTCAGACTGCAGAACAATGGCGCATCGTGTTCTTCATATCTAGCGCCATCTACCTAATAGGTGCCATAGTGTACGGACTGTTCTGTTCAGCGGAACTACAGCCCTGGGTCGTTGAACTCGACACCGACGCCAGTTTCGACACAGATGGCGCCTCCGTCACTACGGCCAGAGGGTACGATAACAAAGGCTTGGATCAGAACTCGGAAATGTAAATTATAGAAGAAATTATTTTATATTAAATATGAGCTGAAATGTGATTGTGTATTTGAGCTTTCAATGAATGTTGTTTTGTAGAATGTAGATAGTGTTTTGTTTTTTGAAGTTGGACATTTTGAAGTACGGTTCACAGAGAAGCGAATTTCCATACTGCAGGGTCATAATTTTAATTCTCTGCAAGTAGTATGTGGTACTAACAAGCGTTCAAATCTCATCTTTTTCACTGTCCTCCTTTGTGTGCATCGCGCCTCAGTTGATGACATTTGCTGAAACTACTCTCACACAGTTGTCTATGGTAGAGACTTGGTTAGTAGCGACTCTGAACATACAATATATTGTACTGTTGCATGGCGAAGACCGCGTCTCATACATAGAAGGCATATTTTGTAAAGGGTTCAGAAATATGTTCAATTCAATCAGTGTTTGACACATTTGTTTGATGTCTTGTATAGTAATAGATTATTTTAAACTCAATTTAGTTTTAAGTCATACTTTTAAGTTTTTTTTACTCTGTGTTGAGGATATTATCATCATAAAGGGCTGTAAGCGAAAATGTATAATTCATGTATATTGCTGTTCTTTTTTTATTATTTAAAGTTTTATTGTTGTCTATATCCGTCCGTGTAAAATCATTCCATTTACAAATGTTTTTCTATTTTTTTTTTAGTGCAAGAATTTTATGATATCCTCTTTGTAAATATTTATAAGCGATAAGAAATATTGTTCATGGTACCCGTGATATGTTATTTATAATGCGTATATTTTGTAACGTATCGATTGTGCATAAAATGTATTATGGACCCGTTGACGATATGAAAGTTACATAAAACTATTATTTTTTTAAAAATGATTTGTCTTATCCATTCTGTGATCAGAAGAAATAAATTAAAACTATATATTTTTTTTTAGCAAATCTATTAATTAAGTTTTGTCTTCTAATGAATTTGACACCCTTAAAATGATATGAGGCAACGAAAATTTCTTCTTCAAGATAAAACGCCTTTTCTTATATCTTTCAAAGTCATTCAATTAGAGCAAGTTACGACCGCGCAAATATGAACTCTATAAACTTACATATAAGGCTTAAAATTGCAATGATTTTTGTGAGAACTATATCGAATTTCCTATGACAGGGTCCAATGTTTCCATCATGTATCTCAAAGATCTGCTTGAATGTATTAAACTGATTGTGATAATTTTAGTTTTAAGTTTCAAACAGCATCTTTATATTATCCTTAAATATGATCTGACTTTTAAGCTCTGCTGTAGTTTATGACGTTTTAAGAAAACTTATTTATAAACGTTGAATAACGTCTACAATTCCTGTATGGTTAAAAACGTTCGCATATTAATCTTAGTTTCCATCTGACAAAAATATTTTTAATTTAATTACATTTTTGACAAGTTTTTGACGCTGAGATGAGATTACGACTTGAATTTGAACGTTTTTAGGAACGAGAATTGGTCTTCAGCTTATCCATACATTTTCTGACGTTTAAATGGCTCTTAACTTTAAGTAACGTTTGTATCTTGACTTGACCCTACATACACAGGCTGTTGATTCAGGGATCTCGCGCACTAGACTATAGATTTCTATAAAGTCGATAGTTTACCTAGTCCCTGTGACCACAGGTCGTGGCCGTGGCATTCTAATTCGCGAAATCCCTAAGTATCTATAATTTAGACTTGCATCCGTAATGGAAATGATTCTACCGGAACAACTTTCCCAAATCCAATTAATAACATAATTATTATCAGTTTTATAGGGATTCAATATGAGGGTCACCTCCTTGGCGGATACATGTAACAAAATCAAATAAAAATTCAACAGCCTGTATAACAAAATTGATGTCCCATAAAGGCTTTTTATATGAGTAAGGAGGTTTACTTTTTTGTTCAAAACGCATAAAATCCTCCTACATTTCGATGATAAATATTGATACCGTGCCAATCTTATTTCAACCTTATCATGTAGTTAGATACTTGTTACTTTGTTTAGAAATTACTCAAACTATCGTTTTAGTATGTAATGTTGCTTTGAATGTTACCGAATGCTGTATGTACTGACGAAGATATAATTATTTTGTACGTGTCGTGTATTTGAGATCATATTAAAATTATTCAATTTCGTTCTGTATTTTTTTTTACAATTTTATTTATTTACATTTTATGTTCATCAGAAACTGTACCTAGCATGTAGCCTGTGACCATGCCATGGCATGGCATACCATAACCGAAAATGCATATAACTTGATTATAAACCTTACACTCAAACATAAAGTTTCATTATCGTTTCTAATATTTTTTTTTTTCGATTGAAAAGAGAACATATTTTTAAAATAAGAACAAAAATATTTATGGCAAAATAAAACAAAATTTGTAAGCAATAAGGTTGGAAAAACTATGTTTCAAAATAAGACAACATTATTTAATTTTGTGGTCTTGTGGCCGATTTCTATAATTTACAGACCGTTATTGGTTAAAATTAAGACTTGTATTTTTACCAATAATGAGGCAAAAATCTCATAGCTATGCAAAGTAGACCCTCCCATATGGAAGTAGCTATCACAGGTAAAATTAGCTTACTAATCTATTTATATAGTTTGACGATAAAAAAATGCTACCATTGGTAAACAAAACGATACGTTTTTGTATAATAGGAATTGAGCATTAGTCTTCCGGCCACTCGTCGGAAATCTAGTACTATTGTTGATAGAAGAAAAATGGCTTTGCTTCGGCTTCTCTCATCTCATTATCTTCCTACTTTCCTTATGCCAATATAGTGGCATGTCTTCTCTTTCCATACATCTCTATCAGCCGCCATTTAGTCACCGTCTTCCTAGCTATATCGTCATTCACACAATCCATCCATCGTCTCTGGGGCCTTTCTCTACTCCTCTTGGCTCCCCCTAGATAATCATAAATTCATCTTAATGTACGGGAACTTGTTTCGTAAACTGAACAAGTTAAGGCTCTTTCAAACAGTCGCGTGTCACGCCTGTTTGAAAGAGCCTTTACAGTACTTATTAATCTTGTGTGTTTCTGAGAATATAACGGAAAAATAATTTTGATTCAGTGGGGATCCCCCAGTTTGCCGAAAACTCTCATTTAATTGGCATCAGCGCCACCTATTGATACATAACTATATCTTTGTACTAATTACTATATTTCCGATAATAATTCTGATTCAAAAACATTAATTGGCTGTGAATTTTAAAGTTATAAATAATCATTTAAAAAAAGTTTATTTCCCACCAAGGAATTATTGAGAAGACTTCTCAGGATTCCCGTAGGTTTGATATTTTGATTCTCTGATGCTCATATATCTAGGCTTTATTATTAATTATACAATACTTTTTATGAGATTTATATCAATCTCAGCTTTTAAATAGGATTTAATTTTTGTTTTATCCACAAGCACAGAAAACCTAGACTAAACAAAATAATGTGTTACTTCATAGGATTGTATACTAAAATAATTTCATTTATTTTAATGAAATAACGTAACAATATCCATTTGATATACTTCATTTTTTTAGATTTAGATGTAAATAAAATCGTAATGATACTGGACTGGCATTCGTAAGTACCTACCTCTTTCACTTTTGGATAACGGCGACAAGTGCTCAAATGTTTGTTTCTTTATCTTGTAAATAGCATTAAAACAAACAAATAATTATAAATTATACCATAATACAGCAGTTATATATGATATAATAATATGTAATAAACATTTACTTCTACAAGAAGTATTTCTTAACTATTTTAAAAGAAACGTTCACGAAAAGAGCGGCAAATACAAAACCTTTGTTACGTCACAGCCGCCGCACGATGTTTGTCGGCGGTGTGTCGGCAAAACTATAAAAGGAGCAGCCACTTTGATTTGCCGCTTTTTCGTTAAACGGACTTTAGTTTGATTGAAACACTCGTTAGAGTAGTTGATTATTCTTGATTTTGTTAATCGGTAAAATGTCGGAGGAAGGCAAGTCTATGACGCGGAAACTCCTTGACCTGATGCAGGAGACGGGGTACCCGCTGGTGCAGCATAACGGCCAACGAAAGTTCGGGCCGCCTCCGAACTGGACGGGCCCGCCGCCCCAGAAAGGCTGCGAAGTCTTCATCGGCAAGCTTCCCAGAGAGATCTTCGAAGATGAACTGGTTCCAGTGTTCTCGAGGGTGGGAAAAATCTATGAAATGCGCCTGATGATGGACTTTTCTGGATCCAACAGAGGGTACGCCTTCGTAACTTACACGACAAAGTCTGAAGCTTGCAGGGCAGTTAAGGAACTGAATGGCAGCGAGATCAGACCGCGTCGACACATTGGCGTCGTGAAGTCTGTCGATAACTGTCGCCTGTTCGTTGGCAATATCCCGAAGACTAAGACTAAGGAAGAGGTGTTGGTGGAGCTGTCGAAGCGCGTGGGTGGTATTGTGGACCTGATCCTGTATAAGCACTGCTACAATAAGAACTTGAACCGGGGCTTCGCGTTTGTGGAGTTTGCTTCTCACCGGGCGGCGGCCATGGCACGGCGAGAACTTGTTCCTGGCTGCGTCAAGATCTGGGACCAGGATTTGATGGTGGACTGGGCGGAACCAGAGCCCGATATTGACGATGACCAGATGCAAAGGGTGAGCAGATTCTAATATGTTGCGCAGCGTACCTACTTAGTTTTTTGTTTGGCCTAATATTGCGTTTTCACGTGTTCAGTTTATCAGATCTCATTGTAGTTGTTCGAGAATACGAGTTTTATTAGTAAGGGCAGTCATTTGTTTTAATTTCCCTTCATACTGGTCCATCTAATGTAGATTGTTGTATTTCAAATTGCGAATTTAGATTGTTTTTTAAATTGCGAATTAGTTGCACATTTTAAACAACAGCTAATGCCATTTTGTTTATATTGTCATAACACTTGTTTACTTTATGCCCATTAAAGCTCTGCAAGTCTTGGCAGTTATGATAAGTTTAAAGTTAGTGTCCTATCCTATAGCGATTGTTTATTTAAACTAATATGAGCTATGACACCTGCTATGGATTTATTTACTTATTTCAACATTTTAATTAATGAAACCTGCATCTTCTTGCAGGTAAAGGTGCTCTATGTAAGGAACTTCCAAATTAAGACCACACCGGAAACGATTCAGACCATATTTGAAGCAGCCATCGGCAATCAAATTGAGCGAGTTAAAAAGATCTATGACTATGCATTCGTCCATTTCTACCAACGGGAGCATGCAGAGTTGGCTATGATGAAGTTGCAGAATGCTGAAATTGATGGAAGTAATGTGGAGATACGATGGGCAAAACCAGTTGTACGTGAAATTTACCGCATTCAAAAGATGAACAGAGGCAATTCAAAATTCAACCACAGTTTAACCCTGCCTCAAACCCTCTTGCTGCACAAACAACAGTTGGAAAAGAAGGAATACGTATGTTCTCCTAAAGAAGATGAAGGCATTGGTTCAGCAGGTGCAGACGACTCGTCAAATGGGTCGCCATTGGACATGAATTCTGCTAGCTACTATATGTCTAAAGAACAATACTCATTGGCTCCAGCTAAGCTTGATTCAATGTGCAAGAGGTAAGTCAAATTTATGAACTTTTTTTTGCATTTATATAGAATTGTGTGCTAACTTGATATGGATGCCCTTGACTACTTTTTACCATAATTTTATTACCATTCTACCACTTCTGTGTTTTGGTCATAATATTTTTATTTTCTTTCTAGATATATGTGGGCGCCTCCAGTTTACAACTACCAGAAGTATGTAGACCCCACAAGCACGGAAATATGGGTAGGACGAGTTGAGCTGCCTCACATTGGTATGCCTCTTCTGAATGTACCTCGAAGACTTGGACCACTGGCAACAAGACCCTGCCAGACCATGCAACAGGCCCACATCGAGGCTGCTGAAAGTGCACTGCAAGTTATTAAAGTATGTAGATGTTTTTAATGTATCAGTTTTTTCATGTATGAACACAGACTTGATTCTTTTTTCTTTTGATACAAGACTCCTGTATGGTGACCCTTAACAATTTGACTAAATTGACTTGAGTAGTTTTTGGCTTGGCTTCAATAAATAGGTTTTCAATCCAGGTCAATATCTTTCTTCTTTTTGTGTGGTTAATGATTAACCTGGTGTCAGTTTTAAAGCCGCCCATGGTCCTCTGACTTGGCTTCACATGCCATCGAAAAATATCTCGGGCCCGTTTCCTCAAGGTTTGTCAATTTTTCAGGGGTGCTACACTTGCTTTGGGTTTTTTTTATTAATTTGCCAAATTGCCAGACTTTCAAAACTACAAAGTATTAGACAATCCATTCTAATCCCTTTTGCGATAACTCCCAATATTTCAACTTCCATTGTAATTAATTTCAGATGCTGAAGGCAGACCTCATTCAGCAGTCCATGCCACCACCGCCGCTCACACCGGTCTACCCTACCATCATGTCGCCGATGCAAAGCTGCTTCAATCTACCGTACGACTACATGACCCCACAAACGGCCATCTACCAACCTAGGCCATTGCCTGTCACCATGCCCCTCTGGAGAAACGTTTGATTTCAAAATTTAAAATAGAATTTAGGTATTGTTTCTCAGAATTCTAAGCTCTATTCCTAAGTGAATAAGGTGAGAATTCTTTTGTAACCTTCTGTTATTACTGGTCATGAAATCTTAACGACAATCTGATGGTTGTGCAGTTGGAGTTTCTTGAACATTTCGAAGTTTTGTTTTTGGCGAAAAAGTATTTTAGTTATTATAGCGACTTTACGTTAATTCCTCATATTTGTGACTTTTTGTTTTGACTGAGTTTAGTATGTTTTTGACCTGTTTAAATCTGACGCGCAATCGCAGTAGTTTTCTTTGACGGCAGAAGTTTTTGACGTTCAATTTTTGATTTTTGTGATTTTTCGATTCGGAATGTAACTTATTTTTTTGTTTTTGTTAGTTAACATCGATGTTTAATTAGGAGTAAGTATCTAAATTGAGACTTGGATTTTAATTTGTAAAATGAGTTTAAAATTGAATTTTAAACTAATCTAGTCACAATTTAGGGACTTGCTAAGTTTGATTCTCCATTATCGGTCTTTTTCGATAGTTTTATCAGGGCTAAATTTACGACTGTAAAGCTGCCTATGCAGTGCTTCCTTGTGCTTATATCCTAATATATTCAGAGTGAATGCACTGCTTTGACATTTTTGTTGCTATCGACTTTATACATTTTGTAGAATAAATAAATATTTGAAACATGCCTATGATTTTATTAATAAATTCCTTTTATAGTTCTGCTAAACAAGTGATAGTAGTTATAGTCCGATTCATACATGGGTGGGTATTACACTATCATATAGATCATAGATCTATGATTAAAGATATAATTAAATTGTAAAATAGACATTTAATATGGGTATATTCCCCTATTACGAAGCTCGCAAATTTCCCGTAATGTCTATTTTACAATTTCATTATATCTATGATCATATATATGATAGTACACTATTTTTCCAATTTGAGCGTGATGTTATGTTAATGTTATAAGCAATTCTTTGTAAAAACAAAGAATTACTTTATACGCAATTCTTTGTAAAAACAAAGAATTGCTTATTACATAAACATAACATCACGCCTGTAATCCCATAAGGGTTACCCAGGGTGTAGCTTTGTACACCCACATTTCGCGAAAAGGGGGATGGAAAAAGGTCCAGGTCCGCACGGGCGATATTTTCCGTGGCAATTTTTTTTCGCGCACTGGATTTTGAAGAGGAGACTCCCTAAATTGTATGTTAACTTGCATTAATATTTTGAAAAAGTCACGCATACAATCCGAATTGTACTTTAGTATATGACTTACTGGATCTTTTTCAGTTACGTTATTCAAACATTTTCCCTCGATCCGTGTTTTATTCGAAAATCATGTCTTCAAAGATTATTTGTAACAAAAACAAGATTTTCGGCTTTTATGTCTAAAATAATTATTGACAGTACGGAAATATAGTTTATTATCCGAATATAAGATATTTTTTCTCTAGATCAATTATTACTTCAGTTATAAATGAAATAAGAATTGAGACATACGACATTAATTCCGTGCTTCTACACGACTAAAGCGCATAGCGTTTACCCCATAGTGGAACGGTTGGAGCGGAGTTTGCGTGGAAATTGTCTTTGGAGTGTCTGGTCTTAACGCTCTGCTTTCTGCCGATGCACATAGGAGTATTTGACATAAAAAACCGGACAAAATTATTTTATATTTTATTTTACTATTTTATGAAATAAAAGTCAATAATTCATCATAATTAGGCATTTATTTAAAAAGAAAAACAATTTAAAAAAAAGTTACTAATCTAAGAGAGATTTACTCTTAAAACAGGATTTGTTTTCAAGAGGATAATCATGAGGGGACCGAATCAATCAGAATCACTGTCTCCGAGTTCACAGGTGATTTGATCCTCACCATCTTCGTCGTCGGAACTGTCACAATTCAGTGTTTTCGTGAGAAGCATACTAATAGCTTCCTGGGAAAAGGACTTGCTTTTCTTCTTCCGTTTTATTCTGTTGCAGCTGATAAAGGGATCAGATGTCAGCAACAACCTATTTAAAATATCTGTGTTGCAGTCCACTCTTGAAAATTTTCTTGCAAAGTCTACGCGATATTTACGGAAATGTTTGTTCCGGGCTTCAGCAGCCTCCTCTGATAACTGTCCGATAGGTACAATGTGACTTGATATAACTTGTGCGCCATGCATCAGAATCTTGTGAACTGTAGGTGACATGGGATGCCAACCATACAGTTCCACGTACAGTTTGGCAGTTGTGTGAGCAAAGTCATCGAATTTCGCAGGATCAATATCATATCCGCTTGATATCACTTCAAGAATGATTTGGAACCTTTTTATTAAATCTATATTTATTCCAGTAATCCGAGATGAGCATTCAGGATTGTCAAAAAATCTTCTTGACGTATTTCCGTCGTTACTATTGCCGTAACCGACTTTGGGTATGTCAACAAGAAGGCCCATCTCTTCTTTGAAGCTTTTTTGTATCTTCTGTTTTGTTTCCTTCAAAACATTTTTGTCTTCTGCCGTTCGGGCTTGCCACTTCTGTAAGGGCGTTTTATACGCCAGGTGCAACAATAGCTCGAAGAAACGAATTCTTGCGTGCAGAATGGAGAGTCCGAATTTCAGAGACTCTTCACAAACATTACTTCTTTCAAGCTTGTTGAAGTCCTTAGATGTCTGTCCACATATATAGCATCTCATCGTTGAAGCCGTATCAGTCGCGGCATTGCACACCTTTCCATCGACCATTGTGAGCAAAAGGGTGTGATTTATTTTAACGGAATCTTCCATACCAGTTGTTTCTTTGAGATTCCTTGCTTGTTCTTCAATATAGGTGATTTCTTCCTTTGTTATATCCTTTGTTTCGTGAATGAACCGAGCCCGGATAGGACGACAGAATCTCACTGAAGAAGGCACTGGATTTTGCCATACAATTTTTCTTGTCTCTCCATTAAAAGAAACAATAATTCTCACAGGTACAAGAGAACTTAAAAATATATTGGCATCATCGTCGCCAGTGTTGGCAAATGTCTGCTTAAACTGTGTCTGACTAGATCCATCACAGCCCCATTTTGATATTAAGGTAAGATGTTGCTTCTCAAACTCTGATAATGTATCAATCACTTCTTTTAAATACTGAAGTAGTCGCAAAGCCGTATGGTCCAGCAAAGCTTGAAGTTCCACTTCAAAGCTAGTTTCAGTAACTTTTATGCTAATTTCGGCGGGATAACACTCCTTTTTCACTTTTTGTAAAAGCGAATAGCAAGGATAAATTTCTTTTCGGCCACCTTGTATTAATTCCCACTGCCCTCTTGTAAAATTACCTTCTACAAATAACGCTAATGCTTCTTGTGGTGTGTATTTTCTCGCGATTGGTACTTTTTTAGCTGACGATATTACTTTTCGGAACTTTTTAGCTCTGGTAGGCGTTGACGTTATTTCTTTCATAATCTTAGACGCATCAACATTTCCCGAAGTACCTTGACTCACGCTTGCAGCGTACGTCAATTCCTCAACAGGTACCCGGTCCCGTAAATCTTTTGTTCTTCGACGCTTGCTTCGATCACACAATTCTCCGAATTCTTTTGTTGGTCGGCCTGCTTTGTGGGTCCAAGTAGGTAGTTCCAGTGATACATTAAGCCATTCCATATTGTTTTCTACGAATATTTTATCAGTATTACGGGCTGCCGACCATCTTTCTTTGAAACTGGTCTTGAAATATTTCAAAGAACGGGTAAGAACACTTGTTTCTGCGGGTGGACATGAAGTTAGTTGCGCAAGTCTTTCTTGTAACAACGAAAATTTTTCTTCAATCTTCTTCCCTTTGAACTCTTTTATAATAGTATAAAGCTCCATTCTGGTGATTTTTTTCACTCTTTCCGAAGGATCTATGACAAAAGAAAGCAAAAAAATTAGTTTTGTCAATATAATTATAATCTTCCCCATATAGTTTGAACTACTATAAAAAAATATGGGGTACGTTGGGGGGACTTTTTATTCGTGTTTCTACTTCCTTGGAGTCTAGATTTTATGCCCACATAAAAATTTTGAGGCGACAAGGCGCGACACATAAACAAAAACACTAATGTATTCCAAATTTCTTTAAAAAACAAGTAAAAAAAGTGCTGCTGTTTATTGATGGCTATACAAATAGAAAATTTGGAAGAAACGTAATAAAATATACTTCAGTATATAGTACTAACCTTCTATATCCATATCCGAATAGTTAATCTCCTGTTGTTTGCTACACGAAGCCATTTTAGCACAGAAAACTGATAAACACAAACGAGAGCGCCGTGAACAAAGACACGCGTACAGTACGATGACTGAGTTCCGACTGAGACGTTGTGGCACATGCGCGGGAGTTGAGGGTTGGGGGTCTGCCTTTTGATAAACCGGTTATCGTAGGTAAAGAAACATGTATTTTGGGTGCGGTTGGATTAACATCAGTATTTTCAATTTTGACCGGTTTTTTAAGTGAAATACTCCTACGTGCGATGGTTGAAAATACAACGGTGTCTTTTCGACGCACTGGGATGCACTCTGTTGGATTCTCAACCCTCGGCTCAGCACCGAGAGTTGAAAATCCAGTGCGCGATAAAATTCCGGCTCGATATGTTCACGTCCGTGCGAACGTGGGCTAACACTTTGTCCGACCCGGGAATCGAACCTAGGATCTCATGCTCAGCAGTAGCGCTCGTGAGCACTAGACCAAAGAGGCAGTCCTTTTTTTATTCATATTGTAATGTTTGTTTCACACCATAACGCGAGCCGTTCACCGCGAGCTTAACTAATTAGTTTGCAGTTAGTTTAGCTTGCCAGTTTTTTATACATGTGGGTAAATCACAAGCACATGTATGAAAAACTGGCAAGCTAAACTTAACTACATAATTGCAAACTAAGTTTAGCTGGCGGTGGACGATTGGAATAAGGGTTCAAAACGTATCTTAGTACTAAAATATAGAGATATTATACCGGCCTTCACCAGGTCATCGGTCCACCTTTTGGGAAGCCTTCCAACGCAACGCTGTCTTCCGGTAGTCGCCAATATATTATTACCTATTTTTTATAAGGTTGTTTCTCTATATTTTTTATTTTTATTAATCAAAGTAATTAACCATGCAATCAATGCATTTTTGCCAACGTAGTGGTAGCTTATTGATGCCCTTTTTGAAAAAGTCTGCTGGACGGGAGTCAACAAATTCTTCAAAGGCATTTTGAACTGCCTCTTGGTCATTGAATTTTTTTCCCGCCAAGAAGTTATCCAAATTCTGGAAAAAGTAGAAGTTTGTAGGGGCAAGGTCTGGTGAGTACGGTGGATGACGGATAACTTCCAACCCCAGCTCTTGTAACTTGGAGACCGACTGCTGCACGACAACGCGCGATCTCATACAGATCGCGCGTTGTCGTGCAGGAGCAGCGGAGCCGAACGATTGACCAAAGCTGGTTGGAGATGTGAGAGCTTCTCCATCATTATGTTCAGTTCTTCTCAGTACACATCTGCAGTAATGCTCATCCCGTTCGGTAAGAAGCTTTGATGAATGACACCAGCGCTAGACCACCAAACAGTGACCATCAGTTTTTTAGGGGTTAGTTTTCGTTTGGGGCATTATTTAGGTGCTGAACCAGGATCTAACCAACTTGCTGAGCGCAGAATCCATTTTTCGTCGCAAGTAACAATGCGATTAAATATGCCTTCGTTTGTGTGTCTGTTGAGCAGTGTAAGGCTCAACTCGACGGGTGCTTCGCGTTGGTGACAATTTGTGGGGCACCCATTTGTCAAGCTTTTTTACCTTGCCAATTCGACGCAAATGGACCAATATTGTTTTGAGGCTAACATCGAAAGATGCTGCTAATTAGCTGGAGATTCAGAATCATAGGTTTCCACAATGGCCTTTAATTCGTTATTAAAGGCCACGATGCACTCTCTAAAGTAGTGCATTGGTTTAATGTAAATAATCTTCTACTGAACGAAAAAAAGACTAAACTCATTAAATTTTCAATGCCAAATGTCAAGCAGCTATCTACCAATGTTCAAGTAAATGGAACAGAGTTGGACCCTGTTGGACACATAGAAAAATTGTCAGGAAGACTAAGTTCGGCCGCCTATGCTGTTAAAAAAATTAGACAGATAACTGATGTGGATACAGCCAGAATTGTTTATTTTAGTTATTTTCATAGTCTTATGTCATATGGGATTCTTCTCTGGGGAACCTGTGCGGACATTGATACTATCTTTGTTCTACAGAAAAGGGCTGTTCGAACCATTTACAACCTAGGTCCAAGAGATTCCCTTAGAGAAAAATTCAAAGAAATGAATATTCTGACTGTAGCCTCACAATATATTTTTGAAAACCTATTGTATGTACACAAAAATATATCAAATTTTAAGAAAATGTCCGATATTCATAGTTTAAATACCAGGAATAAACACAATCTTGCTGGGCATCGCACACGTCTCCACAAAGTAGGCAACTCGTTCATGGGTCAATGTATACGCTTTTACAACAAACTTCCCATTGACATTCGAAACTTACCCATTAATAGATTTAAAATCTGTATTAAAACCAAACTTTGTAAAAAAGGGTATTATAAAATTTCAGATTATTTAGAAGATAAAAAAGCATGGGATTGAACTGCTCGCTCTGCTAAGCCTTGTGATAAAACTTAACATTTTAACTATTTTGTAAAATCATGAAAATATACCAGTTTTATATACACATTGACATTGTTGAAAATTATATTCAAAATGACATGATTACTTTGTAAAGTATTATATTATTTTAATTAATTATTGTGAATGTGAGGACTATGTGGATATCATTATTATTTTCATTTTTCAGTTAGTTTTAATTATGGTCTGGCAGTTTGAGTAGTTTATGCGGCCTATCCAAATGTCCTTTCTTTGGTATTGTTCGTCGAGTTGAGCTCCTTAAGTTCTGAGTTGAGTTCCACGATTACTGACAAATGCTTGCACTGACTGGACAGGTTCACTCAAATCTGTGTGGTTCTTTCCTCAAAAGACCATTTCAGACACTAATCTACATGGTCCTCATATGGCCTGACCAAGATTATGTCTGGACTTTAAAAGAGACTGTGACCTCTGAGTTTGTTTCGGCCTTTCTTCTCAGAGTAGTCAGATAGGAAACGCCGAACTCAACTAGCTTATTTTTTTTTTTTTTTAATATGACGTGTAAAAGTGATTCCGATATCCTATTTACAGAATAAACAATTTCATTTCATTCTCGATAAAAATTTTCGGTCGACCACGAGGTTCATTTCTTAGGTCGAAATTTCCAGAACGGAAGCGGGCAAACCAATAACGGGTGATGCGATCGTTAGTAGTTTTCGCTCCGTATACGTCGTTGATGTTGCGTGCCGCTTTTGCCGCTTTGCTGCCACGACGGCATACTCCATAATTACTCGAAATTTTAACGTATCCAATGCGTATCCATGATGACGAAAAACGTACAAATGCGATGAAAAGAGAACGTTACCCATTAAACTAATGAATAATTTTCTAAAAAGAATTCCATATTTTAAAAATAAAAATAATTTGAACTTAGAATTCTTAGCGAAAAAAGAAAAAAATGGACTTGAAATCTGGCTAGGTATTTCAAGTCCATTTTTTCGCAGAACGCAGAACGGCAATTTCATAGGTAAAGGTATTTATTATTTTTGTTTTACCTTACAGGTTCAGGTAGGAGGTTCTTTTGCCATCTCGTAGGTAGTGACAAACGTAAATTCACGCCTTTTATAATAGCTAGATAGGTACAAATTGAATCATCCGAGGGTTTAGCATCTCTATACATACAGGGTGGCAGAGACATCGACGCGAAAACTGTCACCATGGATTCAGTACATGCATTAAAATTTATCGTCGGTTATTATAAAAGATCTGCTGTTTCATAGAAAAGTGCAATATCTATGCAGTCAAAATGTATGGAACAGCAGATTTTTTTTAAAAATTACCCACGAAAAATTTCAACGCACGGATTCAGAATCATGTACTGAATCTATGGTAACAGTTTTTGCGTCGATGTCCGTGCCGCCTGGTATAATTATTATAATAAAATAGTAACGAAGTCAAAACTGTAGAAACATAAAAAATTTTTGAAAAAAAAAGTAATTGCTACGAGGTGTTTTTAGAATTGTTGTTCGTTTCTCAGGATGTACCTATGTTGTTGGCGCAAAAACTGGATAAATTCTGTTAAAATTTTGCACAAATACCTATTTCGAAAAGGCTATCAAAGGGCATTAGCTATATTGCATTATGTTCGTATTCCTCAAATTCACCGCGAGATTTAATAGGCCGAGATTTTTTTATAATACCTATTGTAGATAGATGTGCCTTCTGAAAGTGGGCAACGTCGCAAATAGATGTCAGAGAAACCACAACCTCCGTACTATACACACGGACGTATATAAGGGGGGGTTTTGGGGGTCCGGACCCCCCCATTTATATTCATCTTACTTGTCCAACAGAAAAAAATTACATGCACCGCGCCGATTGTAGAAAACGATCGACGAGCGGTGTCTTTGTGTCGCGTCGTGTGTCGCGCCTGTTTGAAAGAGCCTTTAGTCCGCCGCAGTGCGGGGAGCGGGGGAATGGGCACTGCCCCCGCCGCCGCCGCCCGCGCTTCGGCGGCATGGCGGGGCCCAAACCAAGCTAGTCTAGTCTGTTTTGTCTCTTCGCGTTGCGCAATCGTTATACTACAGAAAAACTGTGTCGCTTTTAAAAAGTATGAAAAGAACAAATCAATTATCTCTTTTGAGTTTTTACATTACATATAAGTTTTTATTTAAAGGCACCTACTTAGAGTAACCTAAGTTAAATATTATAGATTACCCGCGACTATACTTGCGTGCTATAGTCGCAGGCAATATTTAATTTGTAAATGATAGATTTAATTGGCGTTAGAGCTCTGTTTTTTTTTTACTTTGGGGACCCCCCCCTTGTCAAAGCTATATCTACGTCCGTGACTATACATAATACACAGATAATTTAATTGTTATCTATTTCGCATAGCCTACTTTATAATCTACAGAAGCAGTAATTTAAGAGTACACTTATAAACTGTTTTTTTATCGACTCTGACTTTGTATTGAATGAATTCCTGCAACTTTAGCATTCTCTGATAGAGTCTAACCTATCCCGGGCGAGGTGCTAAAATTTTCGAGCTTGCTTCGCTCGCTTTTGCATCCTATATTCTCTTCTCAATCTTTTCTACATATGTCGATAAACTTAAGTACTTCTGTTTCTGTATGAACGGTCAAAGAGAAAGAAAACGCTAGCTTAATCGAAGCGGGATGCTAAAAATTTCGAGCTCGCTTTGCTCGCTGTTGCATCCTATATTCTCCATAGCGTTCGTTCTATCTAGCGTTCTCTATATTCTGTATTATGCTAAAGTGGCCTTAAAGATGAAAGATGTCCCGGACCACGAATATTAAGCACAGTGCCACTTCTTCGTAGTTCTTTATTTCGATGAAATTTAGCACACAGACAGACCATGTCTTGAGTTAGGACTTAGGACATTGACAGTTTCTATACGAGTAGTACACTGCCGTACAGTAGCGAAATTCCTGTGAGATATTTTTGGACATCCACGCGGGCTTTGCTAAATAAAAATCGTTGTTATTATAACTAGTTTTTATTTATGTTAAATAAAAGTATTTGTAAAGATCAATAAGTAAACAGGAGTAAGTACTTCTTTTTGCTCACCCTAGTAGTCGAACACTCGTGCGAATCGTTAATCTCCGGACATTCGCATCGCGGTATACATGATGCATTTTCCTCTGTTCTGAAAAATCCGTCCTTGCAAACACATCCCAGGTTGCATGGTTGCATGGATTCGCTGTTGCAGATCGGTGGACTCGCGATTGAAGAGCAGGTTTCGTTCGAGCAAAAAGCCCGCTCACAATGAGTAAGTACTTCTTTTTCGCTACACTTGGGGCGTGCTGAAAACAAGCTGAAAATCAACGAGAGTTATTTTTAAACCGACTTCATAAAAGGAGGATGTTATGCATTCCGATTTAAAAAAAAATGAAATGTTAAAGTTGTAGGTATGTACGGAACGGTTTTTTCGGTTAAGGTTGCGAATCATATTTTGATCAACCTATATGATACAAATTAGATGACCTATTAATTACAAAAAACGTAGGTACGAAAATTAAAATTTCGAAGGCTACCCTGGTTTTGCCTGAATAGTAAAAGTATGACCTAAAGCTATTTTTTACACAATAAATTGATATTCCCAGTGAGCCTCAAACTAGACATTTACAGCTAGGTACAGACTCACTGCAGTAGTACCTAGGTGGCGATTCGAAGTAAGCGCAAACGAATAAGAACGTTGTGTTCTTAATATTTTTATAACTTTATTAAAGTATTAGTAGTAGTAGTTCTTCAAAGATCAAATGCGTAGTACTCGCAACCGGCGTGCGTGTATGCCCAGATGTATGAACGTAGTCGAGGCAAACGGAGTATTTAAGGATCGTAGCAGGTGGCATTCTGTAGTTTCTGCCTACTCCCATCGGAAGAAGGCGTGAGTTTATGTATATGACGTGTATTAAAGTTCATACTTAGTTATTAATTTATTAGTACATAGGAAAAGACAAATGCTTACTTCGTAAATTCAAAGTGCGGTCTGTGAATCTCGCTTTTACTCTTCGGCCTCTAATACTATACTTCTATTCTGCGCTTCTTCTATTTTGCGCGATCACCGTACTTTGGAAAGTTACTTAATTAATTGCGTATGCAAACTCCATAATTATCGTCTCTTGCGTATCCACCATCGCAGTAACAGGAGGGACGACAGTTGTCGTAAGTATTGGGACAGTTAGTCTTGTTTTCTAAATGAAGCGTATTGCAGACGTTATCGCATGGATAACCACATGCATAGTGTTCGTTGGGACCCGAACATTTCGCTGAAAATATTATAAAAATAAAACCAATTACAAAGGTACATAAAACAATCAGATGTAACCTCTTTTTGTCGCATATACATATACCATTAAACCAAAACCATTCGCATGTCCGGCGTTTTGGCCTCGCGTCCAACATAGTTTCCTTTGTCGCATGTCTCATTTGATGGCCAGATTGTATAATTATGTTAATCTTATAAAAGATTTTTTTTTTTAAACTTACCACATTGCTTTTCTGATACACAAACGCCATTCTCAGTGTTTCTGAAGAAACCCGACTGGCAAACACATTTGTGTTCACAATCCTGCACTTCTTCCAAACAACGTATGCTTTCTTCACGATCTCTACAAGTTTGTTGAGGAGGGCATGGATATGTGCATTCGAATACTTCGTTTGGCCCACAATCTGGAAAAAAAATGTTTGAAAATAAGAAAAAACAATATATCGAGACGAACTTAAAAGTTAAGGTTTCAATTTACCAGCAGATTTAAAAAGAATTTGCTTTCAATGTCAATTTCAGCTGTCATATCATATCAATCCATAGACATTTAATAAGATCTCAATGTATCAATCATGTCAACATTATTATTGTATTGTCGAAGTGCCTAAGTTTAAAACTCGCAAAATAAATACAAAAATCTAAGTGATTTTCAGGCGAAATAGAAATTTTGTGAAATAACTGATTATTTTACCAAAATATACCTATGAAAACTGTTCAGTTACATTCTTTTTAGAGGTTACAAATAGTTTCTACTATTGAACTGTTCGTTTCAGAAGCAAAAATGCTGGCTAGAAACTTGTTTTTATATAAAAATTGTTTGAGGTATTGCTCAATATCTTCATGCTGTTTAAAAAACAAACACGTTACTCATCAGCAGCGGACTTTTGCAAACATTAGTTGTGTTAATTTTCAAGATAAAAACATAACCTCTAATCATTCGTACCTTGTGAAGAAAAAACTACACGAAACAAAACAACTTGTGAAAGAAGTACTGGAGGATCAAAACTGCAATACATTTACATACAGAACACATTCATGTGGAGAACTAAGACCCGAACATGAAGGAGAAAAGGTCATACTTTGTGGTTGGGTTCAATACTCAAGATTATCCAAGTTCCTCCTTCTCCGAGATGCCTATGGTCTAACTCAGTGCATAGTAAGCAACGACAGCATAAATTTGTCCGAAATTCCTTTGGAAACTGTTGTGAAAATCAAAGGTACTGTGGCATTAAGGCCTAAAGACATGGCCAACAAAACCATGTCCACCGGCGAAATAGAAGTTATTACGGACAAGTTGGAAATACTTAATACAGTAGATAAACTGCCTTTCAATCTTCGAAACTACCAAAAGCCTAAAGAACAGTTACGGTTGCAGCATAGGTACATCGATTTGAGGTTTCCTGAGATGCAGAATAATTTGAGAGTGCGTTCACATATGCTTCATAATATGAGAAGGTTTTTGATTGAAAATCATAGATTTGTGGAAGTTGAGACTCCTACATTGTTCTGCAGAACCCCTGGAGGTGCTAGAGAGTTTGTAGTGCCTACACATCATGAGGGACTCTTCTACTCCTTGGTACAAAGTCCACAACAGTTCAAGCAAATGCTTATGTCTGGGGGTGTTGACAGATATTTCCAAGTTGCAAGATGTTACAGAGATGAGACCACTCGACCTGACAGACAGCCAGAATTCACACAGTTAGATATAGAACTGTCCTTTACCAACTTAGATGGAGTCTTGTCTATGATTGAACAGCTGCTCTATGATACATTTGTAAAATCACTTCCAAAACCACCATTTAAAAGAATGACTTATAGAGAAGCTTTGGAAAATTACGGCACTGATAAACCAAATTTGACTTACGACTTAAAATTTGTAAATCTGAAGAATTTGTTTCCTGAAAAGTCTAATGATCAAAACTTTGGTGCTTATGCATTACCATACACTAAGGAAATTGGAAAGTTAACTACAAAATACAAGGAGAAAATCAGAGGATATGCCAAAAATAATTCATGCAAAGTGGTTTTAAATGAAAATATTTCAAAAGAATTAGGAATTGATATCAGTAAAAGTGTCCAAAGTGCTGTTGGGGACTCAAACGCAGCTATAATTGTTTTAGGTGATGATGAAAACTCATGCTTATGTTTGGGAGAAATAAGAGAAATAATAGCATCGTTGTTAAAGTCAAATAATATGCTGCAAGTCAAAAAAGATGTACAACCATTGTGGGTAATTGATTTCCCTTTATTTGTAAAAGGTGAAAATGGATTAGAAACCTGTCATCATCCATTTACAGCACCACATCCAGATGACATGCATTTACTGGACTCAGAGCCACTCAAAGTGAGGTCCTTAGCATATGACATTGTAATGAATGGTAATGAAATTGGTGGCGGTTCAGTCCGTGTTCACAGTGCTGAATTACAGGAGAAATTATTGAAGATTTTGAATATTGACGCCTCAAAGCTCTCACATTTCTTGAATGCTTTGAAATGTGGGTGTCCACCGCACGCTGGGATTGCATTAGGTATTGACAGACTAGTCACAATAGCTTGTAATGCAGAGTCAATTAGGGAAGTTATAGCGTTCCCTAAATCCCATGATGGAAGAGATCCATTATCTGGTGCCCCCAATAGCATAAGTGAAGAAGACAAAAAGTATTACCATATTTCTAGTGTTAACTAACTTTTATTGATTTAAATGATATTGTTAACTGTGTGTGTAAGTGATATTAATTGCAAGAAGTATATTATTTATGTTTCTTAAAAAAATTGGTTTATTTAAAACCTTATTCCATACATATTTACTACTAGCTTCCGTCAGCGGCTTCGCCCGCGTGATATCTTTATAAATTATAGCCTGTGTTACTCAGTGATAATATAGCATTCTACTGGTGAAAGAATTTTTACAATTGGTCCAGTAGTTTTTGAGTTTATTAATGTCAAACAAACATACATACAATTCTCTTTATAATATCAGTTTATGTATGTAGTAGTTGGTTAATTTTATTAAAGCTTCACCCGAATGTAGGTACATAGAAGGACTTAAGGCATAGCAGAGTCGGACTTAGTTTATGGGTACTGTATAGTTCAACAATGCAATTCAAAGTCATGCTGTACCAGTCAACTATAGGGTGATAATGAAAAGAGATAACTTGCTAATTGGTAGGTATGTGCAATACTTACCCACCAAAACAAATAAAAAGTAGTTCTTATTAGTTGTTCAATAAGCCCACGTTGGCACGGACGTAATAAAATCGCGGCGATTTTTTTCGTGCACTGGATTTTCAACGCTCTGTTTAGTGCTGAGAGTTGAAAATCCAACTGTGTTTTTTCAACACGCTGGGACGGGAGTGCGTCCCAGCGCGTTGGATTCTCAACGCTCGGCTTAACACCGAGAGTTGACAATTCAGTGCGCGCTAAAATCCTGCCGCGATTTTATTACGTCCGTGCGAACGTCGGCTAAGCCTTTGTGGAGGTACCTGTGGTTTGTGATTCAATAGCTGTTGTTTTTGCAACTACTAGTTTTTGTGTACGTTTACGTTTTTGTGCCCATCGCTGTACCAGTCTCTTCAAAACATTGCAATTGTAGGTATAAGTTCTTCCCCTACTTTTATATTGAAGGCTCGTGCAGACCAGCGCGATATCGCGGGCGCGACAGGCAGCGCGACTCGTGTCGTGCCCGCGATATCGCGCTGGTCTGCATGAGCCTTCATACAACAAAGAGTCACTTGCCTGCTGGAGTGCCCCAATAGTCAGGGTATTCTGTAAAACCAGTGAATTCGTCTATGAAGTTCTCAGCAGATGCTTGAGCCACACTGAACCCACAAAGTAGATAAACAACACACGTAATGATTTTAACATGTTGACGTTGACTGTGATTTGATAAATAAAGACTTGTATCGGTGTAATTATAGACATTACGTTCTTGAGCACGATTCAGGGGTCCTTGTATCGTTTATGTTTTATTTCCTCTAATACTGAGTCTTGGTCTAGTGGTTGTACCATTTTTTTTCTCCAACTTATGAAGCAATGGATTAGCAATCTGTTTCAAATCGAAACAGATTGTTACTGTGTTGTATTACGCAATTAGGGTACCTACAGGTCGGGCAAAGTGTTATTGAAATCTTCCATCCGGAATTTCAGTGTTTTCTCGTTCTTCCTTCGGGGAACAGACGCATGACGGTATGTATTATAGTAGGATCTTACAGGTTAAACAGCTCTATTAGCAAATAAAATAATTTAAATAAAATCTTTGATAAGTCCATTTTTATCTTTCTATCCTGAAAGCTTAATTACTTTTGGGATGATAGGTTGGTACCTATTTCTTTAATATGCAAATTAAATAAAAAACAACCAAGTTCCAAAAAAACACTACAATGTGAAAAATTACTTTAATTTCGGAAGTCGGGGTCAAAAAACGAAACTTCAAAATCAAAGACACCGACTTCCCGACTTCATTTTGTAGTGTTTTTTTTGGAAGTCGATTGTTTTTTGTTGGAAAAAAGTTTTTATTTTTCACTTTTTAGTTGTGGTACCTACCCCACACAAATTCGATAGGGGGGGCAAACCGGGGCACGTACCCCGGGCCCCAATTTCAGGGGGCGACAAATTCAAATGTAGCAGACAAGTGCACCACCCAGCACATTGCAACTTTGCAATAAATTTTCTTTTTTACAAAGGTTATGGCGCCCCTGTTGGACTGTTGGACTATTATCGATCGATAAAATGTTATTAATATGTTGCTGGCAAAATTTTATTTGAATTTCACGGGCTAACTTAGCGCATCCCCATAAAAGATTGGCGGGGGGCGGCAGACGGCAGTTTTTGCCCCGCCTCAAAAAACATCTAGATCCGGGGTTGCACATACTAAGTGGGGAAAACTTACTTATTATTGAAGCTTATTCAAAAACTATCCAAGCAAAGAAAATACAATTTATTTGGGACCACCTCGAGACCATACCCTTTCAAACAAAAAAAGAATTTTCAAAATTGGTCCGTAAATGACGGAGAAATCGGCGGACACACACATAAAAAAAACAAAGATACACTACGAACATATAACCTTCTCCTTTTTGGAAATCGGTTAAAAACTGTAGTTAGCTTGTTGTTAGATGCTTATTGCGTCACAATGATTCAACAAATAATTTATGAGTTAGGTAAAAAGTTTACAGCTGTATCCCAGGTAGACCTTCAACATTCGAATATTAATAGAAAGACAGTTCACTAAGACGTACAATCTTCTGCCTCAGGACATAAACAACGATGTAAGCACTCAGAATTTTCATCTGCCCTGTAATAACCGTCCCAGCAAACGCATCCAGGTGTGCATGCCTCTTCGGCACCGCATATCACTGGGTCCACGATTGAAGAGCAGGTTTCATTCCGACACTGTTTGCATTCCGTATACTCTTCAAATGTATCACAAGGAGCTCCTGATATTAAAGTAAAATTAAATAACGTTTATTCATCAAAAAGTAACAATACAATGTGACTTGTTCGGTGAGCCACAAACTATGTAAGCGTCGCCTGTATTTTGTGGCTCAGCTATAATTATAATTGCGTAATTTTGATTAAGACTAATGTTTCATTTTGACAGTCCAACAATATTCATTGCGTTATTTACGTTGTAGATCAGATTTTTTTTCGAACTTATGAAGCAATGGATTAGTATTCCGTTTCAAAATGTTTCAGATTGTGCTTCATCGTGTATTACGAATTTTACTATAATGAAAAGGAACGTTGAATTCATGTTATTGATTTATTATGAACCATGAGCGGGCTGAGTTAAATGCTTACGTGAAACGATTGATTGCTATGTGATACCACTTAGGCTTCTTACAAGTTACCACATTCGTTTATTGGTATACATTCCCTGTCCAGAGTTTTTCTGATGAAACCTTCCTTACAAACGCATGCGGGGGTACATGACAAGAATGCGGCTGGGCAAATAATCTGATCACGATCATAGCAAGAATCTTCGGGAGGGCATCCTACGCATTTGTTTACTTCGTTTGGTCCACAATCTGGAAAATGGAAATGAAAGAAAATGATAAATAAATTCTAGACTTTCTGATTTTATTTTGATTTTACTTTGTTAGGTACTTTTAATTTTAATTTTTTGTTTTATTGTTTGATTTTAATGTTTTAATGAGTGTCTTTTAGGTTAGTTTGTGATTTCCTGTGCGAGTCTCAATAAATACTTTTTCTTTCATTCTAAATAAAAATATATTGCTTCAATAAACTTGACAATATCGTCAAGCCACCACTTGGTGATAGCATTAGATATGTAACTTCCCCGTGACTTTTTCAAAACTACCATACCTTTTTCTTCCTAGGTAGGAACCCTGGGTGTCGAGACTCGCAGTTTGCCGGTTTTTAACTGACTTCCAAAAAGTTGGAGGTTCTGTATTCGTCTGTATGTATGTTTTATTTATGTACCTATTAACATCGATATTTTCTTCAATTTTGGACAGATTTTGAAAATAGGTACTTAACTACGTAATTTTCCCACTTAGTTTTTCTGGATTATTTTATAATAATTTCTTGTCACTGTTATTTATATAGCAGGTATTCGAATTTGTGTGGGATTGGTACCACAACCAAAAATTGAAAAAAAAATAACTTAAAAAAAAAAGAACTGGATCAAAAGGCAATCTATTATTGAAGCTAACTCAAAAACTGCACCAGTAAAGTTAATAAACAGGTTTTTGTTGAAAATCATTAAATATTTATCATAATATATGATAAATATTTTCCTACAGGTAGGTACGTATATTTTTTGAATACGTAAATACCTTTATAACTATAGGTATTATTTGGAGGTATTTGTCTCAGTATAACAGAACTTTGACGTACCTAATCTATATTATAAAATTAGGTACCTATAGGTATTTGTTTTCTATATTTTTTTTTATCAGTATGTATCAAATTATGATTATGTAGGTACTTACAATAATGTTTAAAACTGTTACACATAAAACACTCGTTCGTAAAGGTTCAATTGAAAATCAGAACATTATACATTATTGAACATTATATATTTTACATTCATTCTATATTAATTAAAAAAAAAACTCGCCAATTACATAACTACCTGATTTTTTGAAGTCTGTTTTAATTATAGGAAAAATTATATGAACATCCTACCTGTTTTTAACGGTTTTCTAATAATTAAACTCACCCGGGTAATACTTAGTAACCGTCTGACCCACACAACAGATAAATAACATAAGCAATGGTCTCAACATATTGACAACTCAATGTTTATTAATAAACGAAGGCTTGACTATGTTCATATATAGGTAGGTACACAGTTTTTTTCTTGAGCACGATCTAGGGATCCTTCTATTATTTAAATTGATTAGAATAACGCTCTTTTTAGACATAAATCATTAGAGATAAGTTTTTTTTTATATCTAGGAAATCTCCAAACGACTGTTTGACACTTCCCGTGACCCAAGGGCTAGCTTTTACCTTGGCCAGCGGCTAAGCATTGCCATACAACGTGGCAATGCCGCCAGTCTCTTGGGTACATTACCAGTCTACAGCGACGCGGAGGAATTTTTCGACGCCATATTTTAGTTTAGCTTTAGTAAGGTTAGGATATTATATTTTTAGTTTTGTCATAACTTCAATAACTACTATTAATGAATAAAAGAAACTAAGCTATTAGTCAAAAGTGACCTCACAAGATCCCCGGTACGGGCAGTGTTTGTAGAAAAGTTTTTGTGCCATTGCATATTGGGCACATGCTCGAGACTATGCTCGAAGAGCGGTCGCCCCCTTTTTTTTTTGGTTGGGAAATTATCAAATAACTTCTGCCGCTTTGAGCGATATAGCTTATATTATTTTCCTATTGGTCGTGCCTGTGACTTTAGCAGCTTTCCTACTATTTTTAATTAAAATAAATTGCATTAAGTTAAAAGAGTATTAACAACTCTATATACTTCCAAGTCGATTGAGGGCGTCCGGTCTGCACCAAGTACAATGGGCAACTTATAGAAATCCGACGACTGATGAAACATGAGATTTGCCGTGGGATATTAAGAACATAGTTGTACTGTACCTAGCTCTGTCTACACAATTTAAAATAACTGTTTTCCCGAAGGGTTAGCCAGATGTGCAGGAACCCATACCATACCCATACCCATATTTCGCTTGTCATATTTAAGTCCTATATTATAGGGGGCGAGCCTATTGGTAAATTAAATAAAACTGTTGTTTTATAATTGGATGTTTATTGCATAACATTAATCAACAAATAATAGGTTAGGTACCTAAAAACTTAACATCTGAATCCGAGTGCCTACCAGTAGACCTTCAAAATTCGAATATGTAGTTCGATAGGTTGTTCAGAAAATTGAGCGAGAAGTAACTATCTAAGACGCACAATCGGGCGAATCTTGCAACTCAGGACATTGACAACGATGCATACAAGGAGAATTTTCATCTGCCCTGTAATATCTGTCCCAGCACCCACATCCAGGTATGCATGCCTCTTCACTGTCGCTATTCGATTTTAACGGACTCACAATTGAAGAGCACGTTTCGTTTAAGTTCTGTTTGCATTCCGTATACTGTTCAAATATCACACAAGGAACACCTGAAAACCAAAGTTTAATTATGACAGCGAATATTTAAAAAGGTTGTTAAATTCTCGTTCCTTTTTTGTTCAAACGAGACTTGCCGACTTGAGTATTTTGAAAAGGTAACAGACAGACAGACAGAATTATTTTTGTGTTTATAATATAAGTAAGGAAGTATAGATATTCGGGTAAATAGGGCGAAATACTGCGAAATTATCCGGGAATTTGATTCGTACGGTCTTATCCCAGCGCCGGACTTACCCCAGCATATTCTTAAAACTTACCACATTCATCTTTCGGTATACATTCACGGCCCAGAGTCTTTCTGATGAAACCTTCCTTACAAACGCATCCGGGGCTACAACCCAAGAATGCGGCCGGGCAGGAAATCTGATGACGATCATAGCAAGAATCTTCGGAAGGGCACCCAACGCAATTGTTTAATACCTCGTTCGGCCCACACTCTGGAAAATGGAATAGAAAAATTACAAATTGCCTGTTATAGTCATGATAGAGCCAGTTTAGATCTTTTTTGAAGGAGGTGGTTATCATTCGATTGCATTTAACGTACTTCAAAAAAAGAATTAACTTCGACCATAAGGCTGATTGGTCAAGGTTGATTTTCGAATGCGTACACAGTCTGTTGTTGACGTCACCGCCAGGGGAATTCTGTTTGCCGTCGTGTCTTTTATAGGATTTCTTCTAGACGTGACGGCAAACGGAATCCCCTAGCTTCTCCCGGACCCAAAAAATCCTATGCAGTATAAGTCCTTATGTATATATTTTTGCAACAACAACATACACCCTTGATTGTAACTTTTAGGGGTAGCTTTTGAAAGTAAAAAAAAATGATTAGAAAAGTGATATTTGTGAACACCTACCTGGTATTTTTATTTCAATCGGCCGATAGTCCGCATATCCCTCAATATCCGTCTAAGCCTCACTGCCTACACTCAACTCCACACAGCTTACAAAAAACACAAGAGATAATGCGAACATTTTGACGACTCAATGTGTATTGATATGCGGAAGCTTGCTTGATCCTTATATAACTACGTAAATAATGTATACCTATTGAATTAGTGACTTTTGTTCAGTTGTTCGCGATTTATTTAGGGTTCCCTGTACACTTTGTAAAGAAGCATAATTATTACAAACTAGCTTTTGCCCGCGGCTTCGCCCGCGTGGATGTTGGAAAATATCCCACAGGAACGTGCTACCGGGATTCAGAGTATCCTATGTCATAACCCAGGTCATGGCCTATCCTATGCCTTTCATCTACATATCCGTTCAGCCTTTACGGCAAAAAAAGGTAACAGGCAGATAATATATCTGTTTTAGGGTTCCGTACCTCAAAATGAAAAAAATAATCTCTTAAAGGATGACTTCGTTGTCTGTCAAGATCCTTTCTCTCAGGAACGCGTGGAGACATCAAGTTCAAAAAGATATCAAAAACTTAGATCTACGGTTTCTTGGATCTGTAAAGAAATCATACTTCCAAGTCAGCGCAATAAAAAAATACGGCCATTTATGCCGCACATTTTGACACTCTCAAATAAACCAGTCTATTTGGTAATTTCTGTTGGCTCAGCAGCATGAAGTTTTGCGAGAAGCAAGGTCAAGTAAAGAGGAAAGTCTGAAAATTGGTAATTTATAGTTATTTATGAACTGCAAAGTTAAGTTTGTTCTTCAATCTGAGATCAAAAATTCATTGACCGTGTCTTGAAGTAACATTTAGTTTGTATTTCATTCAAATCGGTACTCTCCACTCTATTAAAAGTTCTTTTTCAATAGAAAAGTTAAGTATATCCTTTAATCCTGATTTGGAAATTCGGGCAGCCGAGCAAGCACAGCTTTGAGACGGAACCTTCAGGGCGCAAATCCTACTCACACTTGCACGGATTTTTAATATAAATGAAACAGGTTTATATGATTCTAAATGCCTTACTTGAAATACTAATTATTCATTTTACTATTATCACCACCATTAATTTGCAATATCTACTCTAATGTCGCCATTGATCACATAATACCTATTATGTTAGAAAGGTTAGTTTATGACTTTAAATTGTAATAACATAGTGGGCTGATTTTAATGAAATAAAGACTAAATATGAATTCAATATACGGACTATGACTATATTTCCAGTCCATTAAATTTCTTGAAAAGAAGACACAAAAAAATCAATATTACATGTGAATTTTAAAATCATCCCCTCTTACACCTCTTTGGGGGATGATTTAAAAAAAAAACGCCGAAATGCGTAATTCTTTATTTCTTAACAAAAGCATAAATTTGAATTTTCATATTCCTAACTAAAGAAACGCTGGATTTGCCATACAAACTCTCATCCCCTGTATCGCCACCTTTAGGATTATTTTTGAGACAAAAAGTAGGTACCCTACGTCCTTCTCAAGGATGCCATCTATGTCTACCAGATTTTATCGAAATCCGTTCAGTGGTTTAGCCGTGAAAAGATAATATACAGACAGATATACAGAGTTATTTTCGAATTTATAATATTATAGTATGGATTAAGTATTAAGTATGGATGAATTCATGATTGACTGCTTAACTCCATAAAAGTATAGCGTGATGATAATCATTTAAGAAGTTAAATCTATAAGTATCTGCTACATTTGTTCCTTATTCAGCCCAATGAAGTATTGCAATAATTCAACTGTTGTATAGTGGTATACTATGTTCATTTAAATATTAGTAAGTACCTCATTAAAAAGGTTTTTTATCATACAAAGGTATATTGTGTTCTATCTCTTCTCATTTCCTATGAAATGTATGGGAAGTTTATTTGCTATTTCTGACTTTTCTCGTACTGAAACCTCAGTTGGTCCGATATAGTTTTTTGATCCTAGTAATAAGAAATATGATCGACTGACATCAAAAAAGTTTTTGTGAAAATTTGATATTTTCTTGCTGACTGTATATTTTTTTCAAAATCTGTGAATGCAGATCAAAATGTTTCAAATAGTTAAAGACAGTCTCCTAAGACCGTTTTCTTGAAGCGACAATGATTAAGGTAACTGCCATTAATGCCCCATCTCAAATCCACCGTATATATGTTATGATTGACTGCTTAGTTCCATAAATTTTTTAATCTATCTGCAATATTCTAACCTTTTGGCTAGTCTTTTTACAATTCGTGGTAAATTATAAAATTGGTAGGTACATTTATAATTCTTTAGATGTTTATTTCTCTAGATCAGCAATAATAATAACATTGTGAGCTAGGTGTATCTTAACAATTAAAACTCAGTAGACCTTTCTAGATGAAAAAACTTGTTCAGAAATATTGAAGGCCTATTCGTATTAATTTTCTCAAGCTAAACAATAGTATCCTCAACGTCAGGACATGCGTATTCCGGTATGCACGTTGAATCTTCTTCATTCCTAAAATATCCGTCCTTGCAAGTGCATCCCGGTTTGCAAGGCTCCGACTCTTCGCTGACGCATTTTGACGGATTCTTCATTGCAGAGCAGGTTTCGTTTAGGCAAGATTGTTTGCAGTCAGTATACTCTTCATCTCTGGTGCAGTAAATTCCTTAAAAGCAATGTTGTTTAAATAAGTAGGTGGTGGTAAATGTAGGTATCTATTCAATGATATATGTGGGATTGAAAACTGCGAATATTCGAGTTTGATGCTAAAACTGTGTGATCGACACGGAAGGAGATTTATAGACGTCGGGCATTGTCGCTTGGTTCATTGTTCTGTGACGAGTCACACAACATTTTTTACTTACCACATTCTTCTATTGGTATACATTCGCCGCCGCCAATTTTTCTAATGTAACCTTCTTTACAGTGGCATTGGTACTCACAAGGCACGACTACATCTAAACACAAATAGTGTTCACGATCCTGACAAGTCTTCTGAGGAGGGCATGGATTGATGCATCCTGCAGATGCTTCGTTTGGTCCACATTCTTAGAAAGAAAACGATAACGTAAAATAAATTAGATACCTAATAAGTAGAGATGAAACACACAGCTGTTTTTTAATTAAATTTATTTATTTATTTCAGACATAATTCTAGTCCATAGTTATCATTTTACATTTAAATTATAAACTCACAGATAAAAACCCAAAATAAGAATAATAATAATCTAGCAACACAAATGTCAACATATCTTGAAAATCGTTTTCGCAATTTCCAAAGTTAAATTAGACACAGTTTTTAATAATATCAGAAACCAAAAACAAAGCGTAAAAGCCCACAAATTAAAATAAACCATAAAAAAAAGATCAAAATGACCAGACAAATCTATAATCAAAAATTGCCGTAACGGAGGTGACATGACAGATGTCACTTCCAATAAAACTAAGAAAAAATACGAATGAAAACCAGAAAGAATGCTGACAAGATCAGCCACGAGACGAGCACACCCACCGCCTCCGTACTCGTCGCTCAGCTCCGCCTCGCCGCTGTCGGTACACAACCCCACCATGAACGTTGTGACGACACCGGCCGCGGCAGTTGCGTCGAGCTCGAGTGACGAGTATTTTTCCCCGCCGACGTCGCCAACACCTGTACGTCGGCAGGGGAGAGGCCGGCCACCAGCGGGCTTGGGACCTCGAGGCCAACAGGCCCCGAATAGGGTCCCCGCTGCCGGTGGAAATGTGTCGCGCATACGATGGACCCAGTCCATGAATGAAAATGTGATGCACGCATATTATGGGGCTACCGAGGGAGGAATCAATCTTACAGCGTACCGAAGTCGGATGCTCTCTCTGTTTCAGGTGTTTGAACCTGCCGTCAACGTCTCGGCCCAACGATTATCGGATCAGGTGCGTGTCATTCAACACAACCACAGGTTGGATAACGCTACACTTGATCGGCTGCGCTTGGAAAAACAGAATAGCTTTGCTAGTAACCCTCCCCCGTCCCAGAATGTCATGCAGGCGCCTGCCGCGGTTCCACTGCAAGCAAACCAACATTAAGAGGAGGAGGACGGCAGGGCTATATCTGCAGATAACCTATGCAATGTGGAATTAAGGAGTGCACTGGAGGATGCGATTCGTGAGTACCGGTTCACATCACCTGACCTTAGACCACGGCTACCACGTTTGCCCATGAATAAAAGAAACAGAGCACTGGTGTGTGCCCTGGATGCGCTGTTACCTTTTATTGAAAGCAGCGCAAACCTTTGCGATACACAATCTTGTATTGCACGGCTGTTGCGGCATGTCGTATAGCTCGCGTCAAATTCCCAAATACTGACCGATCTGTACGACCGAAACCCGTCGTACCAGCTTGGCAGTGTAGGATTGAGTGTCGTATTAATGAGGCCAGGGTACTCATCGGGAAGCTCATCTGCTTCAGGGAGGGCAATACACGCCCAAGGGTGATGCGCTTTGTGAGGCGGGCATTCTCGGGAACTAGTATTAGTCCCCGAGAATATGTATCCCATGTCACAGAGCGCATCGACTTTCTGAAGCAGAAAGTTTATGCATGGGCAAACCGTATCCGCCGGTACAGGCGAAGAGTGGATCGGTACACTCAGAACCGCATGTTCCAGAACGATGAAAGGTGGGTATACAGAACATGGGAGCGGCCCACTCCCAATCAAGGTGTGACTGACACGCGTCTACCGAATAGTGATGCCATGAAAGCTTTTTGGCGAAGCATTTGGTCGGTGCCTGTCAGTCACACTGAGGGTGATTGGATGCGTGTTGTTGAGCAGGCGTGTGATCCAATACCACACATGGAGGCCATTAGCATTACTCCTCTGGATGTGGCTCGTGCAGTCCGGTCGTTACCTAAATGGTCACACCACATTGTACTGGGATCGATCTATCACCACTGACAGGACTATTGTAGCCAATAAGCCTAATATAGTGGTGATAGATCGACGAGAGCGCCATGCAATGATTGTCGATATCGCTGTCCCTCATGACGAAAATCTCGTGAAAGCTGAGAAAGATAAAAAAAACAAGTATCTTGACTTATCACACGAGGTTGTCGACATGTGGGATGTGGACTCTGCAATCATTGTACCGATAATCGTTACCGTTAATGGCCTGATAGCGAAGAGCCTCGACCAACACCTCAGGAGGCTCTCATTGCGTGGCTGGATCAAGGGCCTGATTCAGAAAGCAGTACTTCTAGACACGGCACGTATAGTGAGGAGGTTCCTTTCTCTAGAGCCCTGACCACCGGCATCTTGGACCCTGTTCCTGATGCCGATGGGCCACTATTTTTTATATTTTTAAATGTTTTTTTTATGATTTTTTGTAAAAATATTTAAAAATGTAAACAATAAGTACTAAAAAGAAATAAATAGTTATAATAATAAATAGTTTTGACGGATACTGAATATCCGGCCATACAAGAGGTACTTATAGTCTGTTGCAGTATCTGATAAAAGTATAAACAAACTCTGGTCACGTTAAATTCTTACACTAACTCACTAAAGGGAATTAGTTACACATTCATTTATATTTAGAAGGTTTAAACTTTACATCTCACCAGATTTTCCAACAATTATTGTTTGAATAAAATTATTAAATGGTACTTGGGAAATCATGGACGAAAATTGAGATTATAAAATTAATGGCAACTGTCACATGACACGCGGTCGCTCACAATGGGCCTTATTTGAAGGCGCAGACGCCAGCATTAACGACATTATTCGTCAAGCCCTCGTCACTGCTGGCGTACCAGTGGTATTAGAACCAAACGGCTTGGTACGTGACGATAGGAAGAGACCAGACGGGATGACGTTGTTGCCTTGGAAAGTGGGTAGGCGCGCATAAGATGGCGCGACACCCTTGCGCCATCTTATGTTCCTAGCACGGCGAGCTGTGTTGGCGCCGCTGCTGCGGCTGCTGAGACCCACAAGCGGCGCAAATACTGTAACCTTATGGGTAACTACAGCTTTGAGCTGTTTGGAGTCGAAACGCTCGGATCATGGGGCCCGAGTGCGCGTCTCCTTTTTAAGGAAATTTTTCGTCGACTGGTCGACACTTGACCTAGTGTAAATAGTTAGTTACGTTAAAAACTGTAAAGTTATCTTGAATTCATTGGTTAAGAATTTAAGGTGCTATTCAAATTAGAATTTCGGGTTTCAGTATTAAATTAATCAAATCAAAGCAGTCAATTTATAAGTGACACTACAGATATGTTTTCTGATCTATTTTTTTACATTATCATCGGAAACTTTTGAAACAGGCCATAGGTAGGATCAATTTTTCTGTTTCCTGTAGTTTTCAGTGTCACACAAGTTATTAAGCAACTATCCTTTTGAATAAGTACACCCATATACGATTTATTAGTCACATACGACCTACTCTACGTATTATTATATAAAATTTAATTGTTAAATATCACATTCTAGTGCGTTTGTTGATCATTATAGTGCCTGCTACACGGCTGCCAACCGCGTCCTCGACAGAGGTGACCTTAGTTGGCGACAGTCAGAGCTGTTTGAAATTTGGTCGTAAACCACCATCTACACGGTTGTAAACCACCAAAGTCACCTCTGTCGGGACGCGGTTAGCAACCGTGTAGCAACCACTTAGTCAATAGCTCGGGTTTTTGTCAAGTTTTTTGTGTACGTTTCGTACTAGTCTCAGAGGTTGTAGGTAATTCTCCTTATTAGCATCTTGTATTAATACAGATTTGAAGAAAAATCCGCTATAATTTTTCCCTATGTTGATAACCTGAACAATTTTTTTTAAATTATTAAAATATAAATAGCATTTGAATGAGATACCTATAGTATTTATAAAACTATTGGCAGTTGCGAATAATCATGTTGTCTTCTGGATCGAATTAGTTAGTTCAAGTTGATAATTAGATGTTCTTCTTTTTCGTGTGGTTAGTGATTAACCTGGTGTCATAGTTTTTATACCACCCATGGATCTCTGACTTAGCTTCACATGCCGTCGAGTAATATTTCTCAGGCTTGCCGGTTTCCTCACGATGTTTTCCTTCATCGTTTTTGAAGCAAGATATAATTATACAATATGCAAATGAATCCAGAAAGTCTCGAGTTCGAATCCAAAGCACGCACCTCTGATTAGATGATAATGATACATAAATTTAATTTTAAGCACGATTTTTTTTGTTCTATGCAAATAAGTAGGTATGAATTGGATTTATTATTAATTTTATGTTTATTATTTCCTATAATCACTAAATGCACCTACACATAAATGTCATTTTAAATATATAAATATAAAAAATATATTAAAAATAGTGGTCTGACTGTGACGGGAGCAGGGTCCAAGCTACTAGCGGTGGTTAGAGCTCCAGACACAGGAACCTTCTCACAATGTGAGCCATATCGAGGTGTAGGTAGCACCTTCTAAATCAGGCCTTATATTTATTAAATATTATAAATGAGAATGGTGTAATAAGAACACTTGCCACTAGACCAGCTGCCCACAGATATAACACACTTATAAATATAACCTCTTTTATTTTGACAATTCAACAATATTCAATGCGTTGTTTAGCTACACACATTGTCGAGCAAACAAAGTTTTTGAAGCAGGCATAGGTAAATCAATGAATTACGAATCCCCTCTAAATGAAGTGGATTGTGAGTGAACCAGATTGGGGGCTGACAAGCACGACTTAATTAAAAATACTTGCCAGGTGCAAATGGACCAAAATCCAGATTTAACGGTACACTGAACCCCACACAGCAGATAAACAACACAAGAAATGACTTCAACATGTTGATGACTCAATGTGTATTGATAAATGAATGCTCGACTCTGCTATATATACCTGCTTGACTATGTACAGTGGATATTATGTTGTTTTGTTCTACACTGGCCTTCAAAACTTTATACCACTCTTTTAAAATTGCGATTTCTCCTAAACTATAGAAGTCACGAGTTTTGAAATAAAAAACGTTTTAAAGCAAATTTCATCAACTTTCTTTGAAATTATGGTTTTTCATACATTAGTAGCGTTTTTAACTAAAAAAAAGATAAAAACCAAATATTTGCCATTTTCAACTTACTAGCAAAAAACTCAAACAACATTTATGAGTATGGTTAACGCCTTATTTACATTTTAATAACTGGTATTGTCTCCTCGGGCTCTGATTACAGCTTCGAGCCGGTTTGGCATACTCAAGACGAGGTTTCAGAGGCGACGTTGGGGAATATTCTCTAATTCTTCCACCAGGGTCTGTTTTAGGATCCTGAGGGTGATAGGAGGTGGTCTGTGACTTCTGATTAGCCTCCCGAGCTCATTCCAGGCATGCTCGATCGGGTTGAGATTAGGACTTCTTGATGGCCAAGCCATTAAGTTGATACCAACCTCCTCAATGTACTCTTGTACGACCCGAGCGGGCGTTATCCAGCATTAGTATCGTACCATCACCCATATTTACAATGTATGGCCCTGCATACTCATTAAGGATCTCTTGTGTATATCTTTCCTCAATAAGAGTGCCATTTTCTATAGCCACTAGTTCTGTGCGACCTTCTAAAGAGATGCCAGCCCATACATGTACAGAGCCACCACCGTATTGGACTCTTTCTGTGAAGCAGGCTTGAATGTATCGCTCACCAGGTCGCATGTACACTTTTCGCCTTCCATCGGAAGCAAATAGTTAAAATCGAGACTCATCAGTGAACTTTAAATATCCTGTAAGTTATTGCAATTTCAAAAGTGTGGTACTAAGTTTTGAAGGCCAATGTATTTTGCACGATTTAGGATTCATTTTACCGGCCAAAGCGCTTCCTAAAATTATAATTCATCGTAGTAAACAATTCCTACTCCTATGAATAGTTTTAGTTGGACCGCCTTTTCACATGTTTAGGCATCGACAAGCCGGATACTCAGCAGTGTATCCGGCGGTATACCTATCTCAATGTATCTTAGCCTAATCCTAACTAATATTATAAATGCGAAAGTGAGTTTGTTTCTTTACGCTAAAACGGCTGAACAGATTTGGATGAAATTTGGCACATGGGTAGACCATGACCTGGGTTAGGACACAGGATAATTTTTATCTCGATATTCCTACGGGATAGAGACATATGCGGGTGAAACAATTGGCGCAACTAGTTTTAAGATATTTAACGAAATAGAACTACCTACTGATCCCGCGGTCATTACGTCAAGATGGGGACCCAGACTTTTAAGTTATAAACTGCAACACATTTGATAAATTTAATACACAAACATTTATGTAACTACATCATATTAATACATAATAAAACCACTTAATACTACATACTCTGTTTATCAGTGGCGAAGGGTGGTTTTATGGAGGAAGTAAGCCGGAGCAGCAAAAAAAAAACTTCGGACTTTCGTCGTGACCGCGAAAAGTTACTTCTTGTTTACCTATCAAAATAAGGGTGTCGATTAATTTTACGTACAGTCAGGGAAACAGATTGGTTAGCAGATTGACTCACCATCAGCTTAGCCTTATCCCACCTATTTATGTTTTTCATTCTGCAAATCTACCATCACACAAACTGAGTTACTGAGTTACCTACCCTGGCACGGGGCAATGTGTGAAATGTTTAACAGTTAGATGTAATTTTAAATGATACTGGAATTATTATTACCACTTGCCTGAATATGTTGGCTGGATATTCCAGGAATCTTCAATCTCAGGTAACTTCTGAGCCGCAATCAACCCCCCCACACAGCAGATAAACATCACTATTATTCTCAACATACTGACGACTCGATGTGTATTGATGGAAGAAGGCTTGACTCAATTTATATTGTATTCATAGTTTGTTATATCAGGCCGCTAGTACCCACAGCTCCATTAAGTAGTTACCCCCCTAAAAGACATGTGCGTTCAAATCCATGATAGGCCCAAGTTGGTTTTAGTGTTTTTCAAAAACATTTTATTATAATTAATGTATTGTGTTAGTAAATAGGCTTAACATTTAAAACGAGACCGGAGGTTTCAAGACCGCAGGCTGTGCATAAGATAGGAGGTTCAAATCCTAGGCAAGAAATGTGCTTTAAGTATTCATTATATATTTTTTAATTTAGTATTTTTCTATTTTGTTTTAGTAATATTTATAAATGATTTATAAATCCAGAAAAATAAAATGCTTTAACAATCATTTAATAATATTGTTATTATTTAACAAAACTGTGATCTTATTTTACTACAAAGATTTATATTTTACAATTAGAATTACAAAGATTTATATTTATCATTTAAAGTTATCATAATATACATATTTTGCCACCTGATATAAACGGGTCCCTAGACAAGTGACATCCTATTAACGCAAACGATCAAATAGGAACCGCTAGAAATAAACAATAATTTTAAGTTAACATATACATCAAACGTTGTAGTTATAACTTGAGGGTAAGGATTAATTTTATAAAGAAAACGTTACTGGATACTTTCAAATTATACCACCTTACCGATTAAACAGAGACCCAAAGATAAAGTGATTCGGACGATAGTAGACAACAATTTCGTCGCAATTCACATGGGCTCGCTGGCTAGTTCGTCAAACTGCTGGTATGAGCATGATGACGCTCGGTGATGTGATGGTTCGAATCAAAGTCGAAACAATGAACTCTTTTCGAAGTATTCTTTAGATTATTCGTAACGAATTCAATGTTGTAGCAATGTAACATTTTTAAACTTGAGGGGCTAGCACATACTGACGCTGTGTGTACATACTCAGTCAGTCATTTATGATGTAGGTACACAATACAATCATAGAAATATGACTAAAGTATAACAGTGTTCTTAATACGTTCAGTGCCGGGAGTCCTCCTGGAGGGTTCACTTGCAATATGTACGGTGGCATGACGTATGACCTTATGAAAAGTGTGTGGATGCGATAGTGATATTAAATTTTAATAATAAGTATGGTTCACGGCAGGGGTTCCCAATCTTTTCCAGTTTGCAGCGCACTAACAGGTTTAATACTTTGTCTCAGCATCCTAGCTAGTCGAAATAGGGTACATGATTAAAATCAAAACAAAACAAAAAACATCCACATTTTAAGGCTGAGTTTTTTATATTTATATTGTCACGCAAGAAAACATTTATTAAGTATTTTGGAAAAAATAGGAAATAAAATACAATGGCAACTTAATAAATGTGAGCTTGGTGATCTCCACATATTTTTTCAAAGCGTGAGATAAAGCTTGACAACGCTACTCTAATTTCTTGCTCCACATTAATCATTGAGCAGTTCGCTTACTTCATCACCACTATTTTTGAAATGGTGAAGAAAACATTGTGAATTATTTAAGAAACAAAAAAATCGAAGAGATTGTGACATCTGCCCACCCGGTCGTAGGATTGGCCGCAAGTTGTGATGACAAGGTATCCATGAGAAAAGAAAACTTAGGTTACATTGTTTTAACAAATCGGTAATTACAGACTAAACTCAAACTTAAAGCATTTATTTCAAATAAACTAATTGAAGGTATATTTGAATTGTTAAGGGGTCGGTCAGTCAGAAAGATGAAGCTAGTTGCCCATTCCAAAGCGTAGTAGGTACCTATGGAGAAGAACGGGCAAGAAACTCCACGGACGCTCTTTTAAACCAAAATATTGTTACAAAATATTGGTTACACCATTTATGTTGAAATTATACATGTGAGAACTACGAGTATGTTTGAAAGACTTGCACGTTAAAAGCATCCGTAATAAAAATATTAAACAAAAATAATTCAAAAATTAAAATATATTAACCGTGGCAGCTAAGGGATGACCAGTCGCTACTGACGGCGCCCGTTCACGAACATGACGCAAAGCTAACATTGACAACTGCATGAATATCGAAATTCAATCAGTCCTTCTGACTTGTTTCCTGTTTAAAGTGACTCAACCGAGCTGAACAGTCGTGCGAATCCTGCGCCTCAGGACTTAAACAAAGGGGGATACATGGAGAATCTTCCTCTTTTCTGAAATATCCGTCCCTGCAGGTGCATCCCGGTTTGCATGGCTCTTGGTCGTCGCAGTTCGGCAGACGTGCGATCAAAGAGCAGGTATCGTTGGAGCAAGATAGTTTGCAATGTGTATACTTTTCATCATCGCCACATGTGAGCACAGGTCGAAACGTTGTTTAAAGAAACGTTGTTTAATTATTTTGTAGGTAAATGCGAGACATTTGGTAGTTACCAATGGGTGTGTAATATATGGCATAATAACAGATGGTATAATATCACTTGAAGTAACGTTCACATGATATAATTTTCATGTGCTATAAAAACAAATAACCTAATTTCATGTGATCTAATGTTATATTTCATATAAACTTCTTTTGTTCTAATAACATGTGGTATAACGTCTATTTCATATAATTTTCAATTTGTATAATGCTCTTTTTATATAACGATCAGTTGACCTAATTTTCTTAATTTTCAGCCAAAATTCTGTAATGAATAACTAAATATCAGGAAACATCATACTGTTATAACCTCACCTAACCCAAATGATTCACGAACAATAAAGGGGATCTGGCGCATGGCGGCTACTACCGCGGCAGGCTCGCTTCGCTCGCTCGCCTTCGCGCGTTAATGGTCACTGTTCTAACTTAACCTAAGCCAAATGCTACCCAACCCAAACCCAACTAACCTAACCCAAATGGCAGGCGTTTAAAATCTAATCAGTTTTTGCAAAAATATACAAAACAAAGTACACGTTTCTAAACTATATTAAACGTTACCTATAAATTTTGAATATTATACTAATATTAATGAATATTAATTCAAATGTGCATTATATAAAATGTTCATTATACCATATAAAATTAGATAAAATGAAATTATATCAATAATTCATTATATCATTTCATCGTTATTTAAAAAAGTACATTAAATGAAGTAGTCATATGATCATTAGAACTTTTTTTATTATTTAAACGTTACTCACCCGTTACCGATAGAGCACCTACAGTTCGCACAAAAACTTATTTTCAGGCCACTCTAAAGTAAGCGCTATCTAAGGCCCCATCTGAGAAATTAAATTAATGCTATATAAAATTTACCAGAAATGTACTTATTAAAAAAAAAAAACTTTTTTTTTACCGGTCGTGATTCGGACCTGTGACGTCGCAAACGTGATTTACACCCGATAAGCTAGCTACTAAACCAATGAGGCAGTCGTTTTTTTTTTTTAATGGTCGTGATTCGGACCTGTGACGTCGCAAACGTGATTTACACCCGATAAGCTAGCTACTAAACCAATGAGGCAGTCTATGATACGATTAGACTTGTTACTTACCACATTCAATTTCTAGTATACATTCGCCGCCCTCAAAACTTCTGAAATAGCCTTCCTTACATACTCATAAGTAGTCACAGACTTGGTTCTTCGAACAAGTTATGTTTAGTGCACGATCTTCACATGTCTCTATAAGAGGGCACGGATTTACGCACTCGTATATCTGGTTTGACCCACATTCTGGAAAAAATAATATTTTAAAAATTATAAGTAGAAACATTGAAAGATTCTTTAGGTAGAGCTTGTGAAGGAGCTCGTCCGGTGAGGACAGGCACAATACATATTTCTGGTTTTGTGGGTATAATTTATGGTGTAATTATCTAATTACCAATACGCACATAAGATATTTCAGTTTTGTCTCTGGTACAGATGGTTCACTCCGCATTTTAGGTATGAAGCTACAAGTACGCGGCGGGCCCGTCTTGTCGGGCTAATTCAGTAAGTGTAACGTAGTCAGAAGATAAAGAGTTACGCGATAGAAAGAGAGGCAAATTGTAGGTGAATATAACTGTAGGTAATTAGCGCTGTGCGACCTGAATTGCACTTTATTGTGTCGTACCAAGAGTCGCTTTTTATTTAAATGTCTGACGACGGCCTGGTGAAAGATGCTTGGGGGAGGCCTATGATGTTGTTACGGGATCTTATCGTAAGACAAACTAATTGATTTATTTCGTTATGTGCTATAGTAGTTTTTATTTTGTTGTTGTTATAATAATAGGTACAGTAAGCCCCACGTCAGTACAAGCTGGTTTCTTATTCTATTGAAAAGCCGTCCTACACTAGGCTAGCTTAAGACACAGCTATACGCCAGTAACCTTAAGTGGTTAGCTTGCGTGTTCTGTACTGAGCTCACGCAACGCGTCGTACGTTCAGCCAGTAATAAGACTCTCCCATCAAGGAACGCTGTCCCAAATTAGACGCATTATTAATTTATTATACATCAGCGGACGTCACGCGGTTTCACTCGCATAGTTCCCGTTCCCATGGGAGTACGGGGATAAAATATAGCCTATGTTTCTCGCTGATAATGTAGCTATCCATTGCTGAATGAATTTTTCAAATCGATCCAGTAGTTTTTAAGTTTATTCGTTATATACAAATCTTTCCGCTTTATAATATTAGTATAGTATACCTAAGTATAAGTATAGAAGTATAGATAAAACAAAAGGTATTTTAATAAAACACATATACTAAAAAATCAATAATTAAATTATCTTTAAAATGGTGAAATTTTCAGAACAACCGACTTCCAAAGAAAACCTACAAAGCAAAAAATAACTTTAATTTCGGAAGTCGGTGTCTTTGGTTTTGAATTTACGTTTATTACCACCGACATCCGAAATTAAGGTAATTTTTTGCTTTGTAGTGTTTTTTTTTTGGAAGACAGTTGATTTGATTTTTCGTAAAAAGTTTCAATTTTTTACTTTTTAGTTGTGGTACCTCCCCCACACAAATTCGAATACCACTACCTGCTTTGTAAATAACAGTGACATGAACTTATCATATCCACATAAAATATGAAGTAGGAAAAGAATACGTATTATTGAAGTAAACTTAAAAACTATACATATAACCGAGGAAAGTTAATAAAATTTATATGTTACCAATTTGAGAGCATACCCTTGCAAACAAAAAAAGAATTTTCAAAATCGGTATATAATTGACGGAGAAATCGGTGGACATACATAAAAACAAACATACGCTACGAACATATAACCTCCTCCTTTTTGGAAGTCGGTTAAAAAATACGCTTGATAAATTTTGCGTGATTCTCCGTTTTTTATCCGCGTTAGATATAACTTAACAAATTAATTTCACTATGTAATATAACCATAATCTAAAATATTCCTATATAAAAAATGCTTTAATTTAACATATATTTTTTCCAAATCATTATCACTACTCGTTTAGACGTGATGTTCAGTTTAAAATCATTAAAAGTCAGTTATCGTCGCCTGTGTATTATCACTGACGCGACGTGCGTTTTGTATGTGTGATTCCATCAGGTCGGGTTTTTGTAATGTTTTTTTATGTTACGTCTCGAATAAGTCTCGGTAAATCATTGCTAGTGCTTCCCCTTTTTGCATCGTCGGTTAACTAAATAAACATCCATTTTCCTTATACTGAAGAGCTCATTAAGATTTGTTTTGTTTTTTTTTTCCATTTAAATATTGACTGTTAACTGTTATAATTTCATTATTCATGTGTTCTGTGAAAAATTTGATATAGGAAATGAGGCAATAATTAAACCCTAGCTATAATATTACTATTAACTAGCCTAAGATATTGAAATTTTACCTTGTACATTAAATTGCAGTTTGATTAGCCTTTTCCCAACTGAATACCAGTATTTTACACGTATCGGACTGCCTATCTGACCTTCACAAGTAACTGTGTAATACGATACCCCTTGGTAAGTCTATCAAATATCTACGAATGACAGCCGGGACCAACGGCATATAACGTGCTTTCCGAGGCATGGAGGGGTTTCGATATATAATGGGTGCTCACCCATCCACGAACCAACCGCGGCAAGCGTAGCTTGACCTTCGATCGACCCGCGCGGCTGTGATGAGCCACGAGCCTCTCTTAAGGTTCCACTAGTCGACGGCTCAAACTCGTTGGTGGCGTAGCCAATATGCATGCTATTTAGTAAAGTTATGAATTAATTTATTTTGTTTTATTTATTTTGTATTTATTTATTTAGCGAAATAGACGATGATTTATAACGAAAACGAGCGCGTAAAATTTCATGAACAGACCTTTGGGCGTATAGATATTATGAAAAAACTACGGTATGACTCAAAATATAATTATTTTAACTTTCAAATAAATTATCTATCCCTGTACGGTGTCTATTTTGCGATTTTCATACTACATAAGTTATTTATTTACGCCCAAAGATCTGTTAAAATTTGTGTTGAAATATGGAAGTTTCGACGCTCATAACTTCCAAACTAATTTGTTTATTCCAATTCTGCTTCCATAAAGAGCTAGATAATGACAAGGAAAATTGATATAATTTTTCATTTGAACGTACACCATCAAACAGATGCGATATCACCATACTATGTTTGTATGGAAGAATGACCGACTAGCGTAACCTTAAGGTTATTAATAGCTTTCAATTTGACCGTTCCTGAAAACCGCAAATGATATGGTACAGACCCAGCCATGTATTACCTACCTGTTAGTATTGGGCGGGGTTCTTCAAAAATCTCAGGAAGATACTCCGTACTGGTACTGAACCCCACACAGCAGATGAACAACACAAGAAATGATCTCAACATGTTGACGACTCAATGTATATTGATGAACGAAAGCTTGACTCTGTTAATATATGTACTTAGTTAGGTTTTTGGGTTCCTTGTATGGATAAAGCAAAGTGATTGACGTTTTTTTTTAAAGTTAACTAGTTTAGTAAGTAAATATTTAAGTATTTAAAATGGGCTTTATTTTGAAAGTTCTTCGACTATGTGGGATTGTTTATACGGGTGTGTAACGTTTTAAATAATGTAATGAATTATTGATATAATTTCATTTTACCTAATTTTATATGGTATAGTGAACATCTCTATAATGCACATTTGAATTAATATTCAATTAGTATAATATTTAGTTACTATAATATTCAAAATCCATAAGTAACGTTTATTATAATTTAGAAACGTCTACTTTGTTTTGTATATTTTTGCAAAAATCGATTAAATTTTAAATGCCTACCGACTAAATTTTAAATGCCTACCCAACCCAAAGGTTGGGTTAGTTGGTTATGGGTTGAGTAGCATTGTTCGTGAATCATTTGGGTTCTATGAGATCATAACAGTATGATGTTTCCTGATATTTACTTATTCATTACAGAATTTGGCTGAAAATTTGTAAATATCAAAATTAGATCAACTGAACGTTCTATAAAAAGAACATTATACAAATTGAAAAATATATGAAATGAACGATATACTAAATGTTATTAGAACAAAAGCAGGTTATATGAAATATAACATTAGTTCACATGAAATTAGGTTATTTGTTTTTATAGGATATGATAATAATATCATGTGAACGTTATTTCAAGTGATATTATTCTATATGTTATTATGCAATATATTAGACACCCTAATTATACCTACCCTCGAACCATACATGAGGTGTCCTTCGACTTATATAGGATAGATATTATAGGCTAGGATTTACTCTTCTATATATATAAAAATGAATCCCTCTTTCCCTTGGTCACGGCATCACGCTAAAACGGATGAACGGATTTGGGTGAAATTTGGGATATGGATAGACTTTGACCCGGAGAAGGACATAGGATACTTTTTATCCCGATATTCCCACGGGATCGAGACTTATGCGGGTGAAACCGCGGGGCGCAGCTAGTATACAATAAAAATTGCGGGTTTTAGATGTCAATTAGTAATGCCCCACATGACTATATGTGGGGTATCAAAATAAAGGGCTTGAGGAAACGAACCAATATGTAAAATAAAATCCTGCCCAATCCGAAAGGGGCATATATGTACTGCAATAATATTACTAAAACTATAAAAAATAAATATATATATATATATATATTATTGAAAATAAAAAAGTTATTGCTATTTAAAATTCACCTTTTTGGTACGGGGCTTGAGGAAACGAACCAATATGTAAAATAAACCCTATCGGATCCGAAATGGGCACATATGTACTGCAATAACATTACTAAAACTATAAAAAATAAATATATATATATATATATATTATTGAAAATAAAAAAGTTATTGCTATTTAAAATTCACCTTTTTGGTACCAAAATGACCCCAAATCAATAAAAAATTAGAAAATTTCAACAGGGGTCATAAGTTAGGTATTACTTGTAGACAACAGCAATACGACGGCTGCCTGCGCCCCATGCAATAACTCGATATATTTCCCAATTGAAAAAATGTGTCAATTTTTTTTTCCTTAAATAGACTCTCAGTAGGATACATAAGAACACCCTTAAGGCTCGTGCAGACCAGCGCGATATCGCGGGCGCAACAAGGGTTGCGCTGCCTGTAGCGTCCGCGATATCGCGCCAGTTTGCACGAGCCTTCACGGATCGGACTGGGTTTTTTTACATGTTACATAACAGAGTAGCCTCTTATATACTCTTAATAAACTGGCGTGCATAAAAGTTAGACCACCCTTTAAAGATGATCCTTTTTTTTTTTGGGTGGGAAATCATCAAATAACTTCTTCCGTTCTGGGCGGAGCGGGAGGGCGTGTCGGACTCTTAGTGACTAAAACCCACCCGTGTTCCTTCGGTTGCCCTGTTGCCGGGGGCCACGATCTCCCTCTCGGTTTTCTTCGCAACCCCGGCAGGCATCGGCCCTAGAAGAAGGCTGGTAAGGCGACAAGGGCGGTCAAAAGAAGGGCGAGGCGGCAGCGGCGTAAGGAGCGAAGCGTCGCTGCTAGGCTCCGCGCCCCGAAGTCCGCAGCTGTAGTGGTAACACTGCAGCCGGAAGCGGAGAAGAGGGGCGTGTCCTACCAGGACGTGTTCGCCAAAGTGGACGCGGTGATGGACCTCCAGGAGATCGGCGCCGCTAAGGGCATCCGGTTGAAGATAACGGCAACCGGGGCCCGGATGCTGGAGGTCCCTGGTGCGGCCAGTGGCCCGGCCGCTGACGCTCTGGCCGAAAAGCTCAGGGCGTCCCTAAATGCGGACGAGGCCCGAGTGTCCAGGCCCACCAAATGCGCTGATCTGCGCATCCAGGGCCTGGACGACTCCGTGACGGTGGAAAAGGTGGTGGCCGCCGTCGCTAAGGCTGGAGAGTGCTCTGCCGAGCAGGTTAGGGCGGGCACCATCCATCCTGACTTCGCGGGGATGCAAGCCATTAGGGTGAGCTGCCCCGTGACGGCGGCCAAAAAAATAGCCGGGGAGGGCCGAAGGCTCTTGGTGGGCTGGGTTTCCGCCCAGGTTAAACTGCTGGAGCCCAGACCTCTGAGGTGTTACCGCTGCCAGGTGGGACACCACGTGGGGGTCAAGTGCACCTCGGAGGTGGACCGCAGCGGCCACTGCTTCCGCTGTGGTCAGCCCGGTCACAAGGCTGGCTCGTGTGACGCCCCGCCGCACTGTGTTGTATGTGCGGCGGCTGGCAAGCCGGCCGATCACCGAGCTGGGAGCAAGGCCTGCGCTCCACCCGCCAAGGCCAAAGGCAGGGGCAAGTCCTCCGCCACCGCCGTCACCGCCGCAGCCGCCGCCACTACAGCCGTAGCCGCTGCCGCCTCTACCGTTGTCGCCGCCGTCGTTCCCACTGCGGCAGTGCCCTCACAGGGGACTCAGGAGGGGGCAGACATGGAGTGCCAATAATGGCCCCATTACGCCTCCTCCAGGCGAACATCAACCACTGCGTCGCCGCTCAGGATCTATTGCTCCAGAGCATGGCGCAGTGGTCGATTAACATCGCCGTGGTCGCTGAGCCGTACTTTGTCCCGCCCAGGGATGACTGGGTGGAGGACCTGAGCGGCTCAGTGACCCTCATTTCGTCGGCCGCCGCCGGAACTCCGTCTCTCGAGTCTGTCAAGAGAGGACGGGGTTGCGTGGCAGCACGGTTCGGGGAGATTGCCGTGGTGGGGGTATACTTCTCCCCGAACCGAACTCTCGCCGAGTTCCACAACTCCCTTGCGGAGTTGAGAGTCGTCGTCGTCGGGTTCTGTTCCCTCCCCGTGCTCGTCCTCGGGGACTTCAATGCCAAGAATCTGGCTTGGGGTTCCCGGTACACGGACACACGGGGCAGGATGGTGGAGGACTGGGCTCTGGAGACAGGCCTAGTCGTCCTAAACCGGGGTTCTGTCCCTACGTGTGTGCGGATGCGGGGTGAATCGGTGGTGGACATTTCGTTCGCCAGCCCCGCTCTGTCACCGCGTGTCATTGACTGGCGCGTCATGGAGGGGGTGGAGACCTATTCCGATCACCGGTACATCCGGTTTGACGTCTCCGCCCAGACCTCGAGCGCGCCGGTCCGACAGGCCCCGAGTGGTCCGCGGTGGGCGCTGAAGCAGCTGGACCGGGAGCTCCTCCTGGAAGCCTCAATCGTGCAGGCCTGGGTGTCATCACCGGACAGGCCTGCTGACATCAACGACGAGGTGGAGTGGTTCCGGCATGTCCAATATATGTGACGTGGCTATGCCCCGGGTCCGGCCCGGACGTGCTTCGCGCCAGGTGTACTGGTGGTCGCAGGAGTTAGAGACCCTGCGCAGGGCGTGCGTTACTGCGCGACGCCGGTACGCCAGGCACCGCAGGCTCCGTATCCGCCCTCCGGATACGGAAGCCATTCAGGCGGAGCTGTACGAGGGGTACAGAGCGGCGAAGACCGCCCTCCAAGCGGAGATCCTGCGGGCCAGGGCAGTGGCCCGTGAGGAGTTGCTGGAGACTCTAAACAGGGACCCGTGGGGACGCCCATACAAGATGGTGCGGGAGAAACTCCGCCTATGGGCTCCCCCGCTGACGCAGAGTCTCCGGCCCCAGCTTGTGGGGGACGTGGTGAGCGCTCTGTTCCCCCCAAGAGGGGAACACGCTCCCCCGCCCATGGCTCCGCCTACTGCGGTGCCCGATGCGGACCACACCGCCGACGACGACGACGATGCTCCGGAGGTGACCGAGGTAGAAATAAGAGTGGCGGTACGCAAGATGAATGCGAAAAATACCGCCCCAGGACCCGACGGCATACCTGGAAAAGCCTGGGTCCTGGCCTTGGGGGCTCTCGGGCCTCGACTAAGGGGGCTCCTAAGCGCATGCATGGAGAGGGGCCAGTTCCCACTTCGTTGGAAGACGGGGAAACTGGTCCTCATCAGGAAGCCGGGGCGCCCGGCGGACTCTCCGTCCGCTTATCGGCCCATCGTGCTGCTCGACGAGGTGGGCAAGCTCTTTGAAAGAGTCATTGCAGACCGCCTCGTCGAGCGGCTGGTGCGGGTGGGGCCGGATCTGGCGGAGAGCCAGTTTGGCTTCCGCAAGGGGCGCTCTACGGTGGACGCCATCATGCGCGTGCGGGCCCTCACGACGGGGGATGCTGTGGCCCGGGGTGGGGTCGTCTTGGCGGTGTCTCTAGACATCGCCAATGCCTTCAACACCCTGCCCTGGAGTTGCATCAGGGAGGCACTCCGGTATCACCGGATGCCGACCTACCTCTGTCGTGTGGTCGAGGCCTATTTGACGGACAGGGCCGTCATCTACCCCGGTCACCAAAGGGAGTGGAACCGGCGAGAGATGTCGTGCGGTGTCCCACAGGGATCGGTCCTGGGGCCGCATCTGTGGGACATCGGATACGACTGGGTGCTGCGCGCCGACCTCCCTAGCGGCGTCAGTGTCGTCTGCTACGCTGACGACACGTTGGTCCTGGCACAGGGGGGGTCGTACCAGGCGGCGGCCGAACTAGCGACACGCGGGGTTGCGACAATCGTCGACAGGATCCGGCAGCTGGGACTCGAGGTGGCCCTGCACAAGTCCGAGGCCATGGGTTTTCATGGACCTCGGAATGCGCCACCGTCGGGTTCCCAGGTAATGGCGGGAGGGGTTCACATCGGCGTCGAGTCGACGATGAAGTATCTGGGACTTGTCCTCGACAGCCGGTGGAACTTCGTCGAACACTTCCGACGTTTGGCTCCCAGACTGGAGCGGGCCGGGGCTGCGTTGAAGCGGCTCCTGCCCAATCTAGGGGATCCAAACGCTTCCTGCCGGAGGCTCTACGCGGGGGTCGTGCGGTCCATGGCCCTTTACGGGGCACCGGTGTGGGCGCGTTCACTAAGGCTGCGGCCAGCCCGCCGGTTGAACGCGTCCCAGAGGGTCATGGCCATCCGGCTGGCCCGAGGATACCGCACGGTCTCCTGCGAGGCGGCGAGCCTCCTTGCCGGATTACCGCCATGGGATCTGGAGGCAAAGGTCCTCGCGCACATTTGGGAGTGGCGCGAGGAGGCGAGGCGCCGGGGCTTAGCTCCGCTGCCGCGAGAAATCGCGGCTCAGCGGACAGAGCTCCGGCGGGATCTCATGGCGTCATGGAGAGTGCGATTGTCGCAACCCAGCGCTGGGCACGCCACAATTGCGGCGATAAGACCCCTCTTTGAGGAGTGGCTTGAGAGGCGCCACGGCGTCCTCACCTTCCGCATGACGCAGGTCCTCACCGGACACGGCTGTTTCGGAAGGTTCCTGCACAGGATAAGGCGGGAGGAAACGCCCGGGTGTCACCATTGTGTGGATCGCCCGGAGGACACGGTGGAGCATACGGTGGAGGTCTGCCCAGCTTGGGCGGAGCATCGCCGTGTCCTCGTGGAGGCGATCGGCGGCGGTGATCTCTCGCGTCCGGCCCTGGTTCAGGCTATGGTACGGAGCGAGAGGAAATGGGAGGCCGTCACCTCCTTCTGCGAAGCGGTAATGCTCGCGAAGGAGGAGGCGGAACGCGTGAGGGAGAGGCAAATTTCGCGCCCTCACGCCCCTAACCGCCGCAGGAGGAGACGCCCAGGGCGTCGGGAATCGCGGGGCGATTTCCGGCCACCGTAGGCGCGGGCTTGCGGGCGGTGAGCAATGGGTGGCTCACCGTCCGATAAGGACCAGGCCCGGGTCGACGGCGCGTTGTGTTCCACGCGCGCCTCAAAGAGATGTCAGCATAATTGAAGGGGTCCACTAGGACCGATGCCTGCCGGGGTTGCGAAGAAAACCGAAAGGGAGATCGTGGCCCCCGGCGACAGGGCAACCGAAGGAACACGGGTGGGTTTTAGTCAATAAGAGTCTGACACGCCCTCCCGCTCCACCCAGAGCGGGAGAAGTTATTTGATGATTTCCCACCCTCAAAAAAAAAAAAAAAAGGCATCGGCCCTAGCGGACCCCGTCGATTCTGCTGACATCATTTTGAGGCGCGCGTAGAACACAACGCGCCGTCGACCCGGGCCTGGTCCTTATCGGACGGTGAGCTACCCATTGCTTACCGTCCGCAAGCCCGCGCCTACGGTGGCCGGAAATCGTCTCGCGATTCCCGACGCCCTGGGCGTCTCCTCCTGCGGCGGTTAGGGGCACGAGGGCGCGAAATTTGCCTCTCCCTCACGCGTTCCGCCTCCTCCTTCGCGAGCATTACCACTTCGCAGAAGGACGTGACGGCCTCACATTTCCTCTCGCTCCGTACCATGGCCTGAACCAGGGCCGGACGCGAGAGATCACTGCCGCCGATCGCCTCCACGAGGACACGGCGATGCTCCGCCCAAGCTGGGCAGACCTCCACCGTATGCTCCTCCGTGTCCTCCGGGCGATCCACACAATGGATGAAAGATGATCCTATGGATTGTTTTTTTTTTTTTTTTTCATTTATTTCAATAGTAGGTGTAGTGTGTGTAGTGGGAGGACTTATAGGTACACCTCTGCCCAACCTTTCAGGAAACAAAGTGTGATGTTATGTTTTATTACAATAACAAAATTGAAAGGTGTAGGGTTTGTCTAGAGGAGTGGGTGACAAAACCTTTGGTTAATTTCGAGTTCTTTATGATTATTTTCAAGAACCCTCATTATAAGTGTATCAAGTTCTAAGTTACGTAGGTACCTAGTATAGTGACACTCGAAAACTTCCATTATTTTTATGTTGCTGTTAGTGCTGTAGTGTCTCTAATAAAATTTTTGCTACTTAATAAAATGCATCTCCGATAACCAGAATTTGTTCCGATAATCTCACTACTGGAAACCGGAATGACCCAGCTAGATTTGGCTCGTACATGTGAAGTTGGTCGTCCCACTGTCTAATAAGTGTAGCTATAAAATATATCTGGAGAGAGACGCTTACATCAGGTGATCGTACTCAAAATGATATGAGGCCAGATTCATAGTTTCTGTCTTAGTTTCATTTGTAGTTTTTTGTAATCAGAAGCTCCGACAGTCTGAAAATCTATTTTACCAAGAGGTAACGTGTTATCGGCAATCGCCCCATGTATAATACTTTTTAGCTGCAGCATACTACTACGTTAAACTGGAAGTCAACGCCATTGTTGGAAAACGTTAGGCAGATCATGATGATTAATAAATAAAAATTATTTTATCTTAATATTTTTACTAGAAATATTTTATACTTATTACCTATTCTATTTTTTTCAAATAAATGTCCGGGTCCCACCAAATACTACGCATGCAGTGGTCTATGCGATAACATCTGTCACACGCTTCATCTACAAAAAAATGTTAGCTGTCATATCTACACTGACTGTCATCCCTTCTGCTACTGCGATGACGGATACCCAAGATATGATGACGGAGTTTGCATACATTTTGAAAATTGCCGTAAGAATGATATAGTGTAATATTTATTTTAATTTGTAAGCCAACTTGGCAAGCATAGAAAAAAAAAAAAAGAGGTGAATGTTAAATGTTTATAATTTTTTATCCCCTAAATATCTTTACCAACACCTAAAATGAAATTCTTCTTTCTTCTCTCAAATCAAGGTCAACCGGAACAGCCTATAGTAGGTAGGTCTCATGTCTCTCTAGCAGATTCTTTGCTACGCTTTTGCTTTACAATGTTCTGCATTCACCATCTGAGGACACTTGCAGGTCGGTATACAGGGTGAATCCATTTGTTTCCGTAAATATCCGGGCTTGCAAGCACATCCCTTCGTGCAAGGCTCTGCACTGGAACAGTCGTAGAAGGCGACGATCGAAAAGCATACTTCGGGTGGGCAAGATTCCTTGCAGTCTGTATATACTTCATTTTCGCCAGTGCAACCGGGTTCTGAAAAGAGGTTTGTGATTATTTACTAGTAAGAAATTAAATGATTTGCACAGCTATCTACAGCCGTTCGATTCGCTGTCGGATTCAATTGTTAAGGTTCGTTTAGGGGGAACGCTACAAAATTGTAACTTTTATGGTATGTTTAAGTGGTAATAAATAAATTATTATTATAAGGTATTTCGTAACACAATTTAAGTGCTACTATTTATTTATTTATTTGCTAGCTTTCGCCCGCGGCTTCGCCCGCGTGGAGGTCGGTAATTATCCCATAGGAACGTACTGCCGGGATAAAAAGTATAATCCAGGTTATAAACTATCTGTGTGCCAAATTTCATTCAAATCCGTTCGGCCGTTTTTACGTGTTTGAGTAACAAACACACAAACATACAATCTTTCACATGAATCAAATTATATTTATATATTAGTAGGATTTATTTATATAAAGGCCAACTAAACACATACACAGTATTAACCCAAAGTCTTTGTCATAATAATTAAAGATCTCGCATGTATCTAAATTACAGGAAAGCACGACACTATCAATTAGCATACTAGAACATTAATTTTATTTTTAATTTAATTTAATTACATGCCATGTTTTCTTTGCCATTACAGATAATAATAAATCTAATGCGACAAAGTAACTTAAAATATACTAAACAATAAACAAACCGCTCAACGCGCCTAAAAAGTTTATAAACATCAAATAATAATAAAAAGATTTAAAAAAAATATTGAATACTGTGTTACATTATAACTATAATTTACAAAAGCTGGGTTTTTTTATAATGACACTTTACATTTTTACTAATGATTTTTTTCTTAAATAAACACAATTACTACTATAAAATATATATTGAGTGATTAGTTAAAAAAGGAAACCAGAAGCAGTTTTATAATATAATATAAATAGTATTATGTCTCCCTGGTACTGAAATGATGAATTCGCAAGAGATGATGACGGAGTTTGCATACTACATATTATAAATTGCCGTAAAGATAAGATCATTTAATATTTATTTTAATTTATTAGCCAACTTCCAAGTTCAGCTCTCCAGAGCACAGGGAAGAAATAAAACAAAAAATGTGATTGTTATATTATTTTGGTTTATTAATTATTAAACTTCTTGTTTATCCATGTCCTAATTATTACCGTCACCCAAAGTTACATTCATTTGAAAATTAAAGTCTACCGAGGCGGCCATTAGTCTGTAGATCTTATGTTTTTTTTAGCAGTTTCTTTTGCCTTACATTCATCACTCATATCGTTTAACTCGGGACACTTGCAGATCGGTATACAGGGTGAATCCGTTTCTTTCCTTAAATACCCGGGCTTGCAAGCACATCCCTTCGTGCAAGGTTTTGCAGTGGAACAATCGATGAAGGCGACGATCGAAACGCATAATTCGGGTGGACAAGATTCTTTGCAGTCTGTATACACCTCATTTTCGCCAGTACAGCCGGGTTCTGAAAAGAGGTTTGCGATAATGAAATGATCTGCACAGCTGTCCACAACCGTTCGATTCGCTGTCGGGTTCGATTCTTAAGGTTCGTTTAGCATTGCTACAAAATTGTAACTTTTATGGTAGAGAATGTGTAAATGGTAGTAAATAAATAATAATTATTAGGTACTAGCTGCGCCCCGCGGTTTCGCCCACATAAGTCTCGAGCCCGTGAGAATATCGGGATAAAAAATATCCTATGTCCTTTTCCAGGTCATGGTCTACCCATATGCCAAATTTCATGCAAATCCGTTCAGCCGTTTTAGCGTGATGCCGTGACCAAGGGAAATAGGGATTCATTTTTATATATATAGATTTTGTAACATAATTGCAACTATAAATAAATAAATATTGAATGATTAGTTAAAAAAGGAAATCAGCAGCAGTTTTATAAAATAATATAGTATTATATTTTACTGCTACTGCGATGTTGGATTCGCAAGCACTGATGACGGAGTTTGCATACTCATCATCATAATCAGCTTATACTCGTAATGTTCCCACTGCTGAGACACATGCCTCCTCTCGATGAAAGGGGAGTGGGCCGAAACTACCACGCGGGCCCAGATCGGGTTGGTAGATGTCACATGTCTTCGAATTTTTTGGTTCTAGAACATGCCGTTTTCCTCACGATGTTTTCCTTTGTTTTGAGAGCAGTGGTGATGAAATTAAATACACAAAGTAAAGCGCCTGCCTGGATTCGAACCCACGACCTACAACTCGTAATTCGGGGTCGTTACCACTGGGCCACCACTGCTCTCACTCCCTGGTATCTGATCCTGGATGGATTCGCAAGAGATGATGACGGAGTTTGCATACTACCTATTGAAAATTTGCCGTAAAGATAATAAAAGCATTTAATATTTATTTTAATTTATTTGTCAGTTTCCAAGTTCAGCTCTCCAGAGCATGGGGAATAAATAAAACACAAAAGGTGATTGTCATAATTATTATGTTGGTTTATTAATTATTATTAAACGTCTTGTTTTTTATGTCCTAATTAGGTAATAATTACCTAAAGTTACATTCATTTCAAAATTTAAGTCTACGGGGGTGGCCATTAGTCTGTAGGTCTCATGTTTCCTTAGCAGTTTCATTTGCCTTACATTCCGGCATATCTTCTAACTCGGGACACTCGCAGGTCGGTATACAGGGTGAATCCATTTCTTTCCGTAAATACCCGGGCTTGCAAGCACATCCCTTCGTGCAAGGCTCTGCACTGGAACAATCGTAGAAGGCGACGATCGAAAAGCATTCTTCGGGTGGGCAAGATACCTTGCAATCTGTATACACCTCATTTTCGCCAGTGCAGTCGAAATCTGAAAAGAGATATGCGATTTTTACCACCATGAACTAATCTGGTCCCTAAACTATGAAACCTCCACATTTATATATTATAGTTTTTCACTCTTGAGTAGTTTCAATGGCAATCGCTTTTCAAGTTTTTATAGATTCCACTGTAGCATCGAGTGCTAATTAGGTAGGTACCAAACTCGCGCACATCTGGGAGTGTCGCGAGGAGGCGAAACGCCGGGGCTTAACTCCGCTGCCGCGAGAAATCGCGGCACAGCGGACAGAGCTCCGGCGGGATCTCATGGCGTCATGGAGAGTGCGATTGTCGCAACCCAGCGCTGGGCACGCCACAATTGCGGCGATAAGACTCCTCTTTGAGGAGTGGCTGGAGAGGCGCCACGGCGTCCTCACCTTCCGCCTGACGCAGGTCCTCACCGGACACGGCTGTTTCGGGAGGTTCCTGCACAGGATAAGGCGGGAGGACACGCCCGGGTGTCATCATTGTGTGGATCGCCCGGAGGACACGGTGGGGCGCCCAGCTTGGGCGGAGCATCGCCGTGTCCTAGTGGAGGCGATCGGCGGCGGTGATCTCTCGCGTCCGGCCCTGGTTCAGGCCATGGTACGGAGCGAGAGGAAATGGGAGGCCGTCACCTCCTTCTGCGAAGCGGTAATGCTCGCGAAGGAGGAGGCGGAGCGCGTGAGGGACAGGCAAATTTCGCGCCCTCACGCCCCTAACCGCCGCAGGAGGAGACGCCCAGGGCGTCGGGAATCGCGAGGCTATTTCCGGCCACCGTAGGCGCGGGTTTGCGGGCGGTGAGCAATGGGTAGCTCACCGTCCGATAAGGACCAGGCCCGGGTCGACGGCGCGTTGTGTTCCACGCGCGCCTCAAAGAGATGTCAGCAGAATCGACGGGGTCCGCTAGGGCCAATGCCTGCCGGGGTTGCGAAGAAAACCGAGAGGGAGATCGTGGCCCCCGGCAACAGGGCAACGGAAGGAACACGGGTGGGTTTTAGTCAGTAAGAGTCTGACACGCTCTCCCGCTCCGCCCAGAGCGGGAGAAGTTATTTGATGATTTCCCACCCACAAAAAAAAAAAAAAAGGTAGGTACCAAAAATAAACTTAGCTTTAGGTTTAGGGTCTTAACTCTCGGTTGGGCTTTATATTGGGTTTTCTTTTGGATGCATTTAGAGGCGGCGTCTGGATTCGTGTTAGGTTAGTGGCAACAAGCTCGACCCCTATTACGTGGGGCTTAGATATTAAAATATAAATGGTAAAATGTGGTTGTACTATTAATTATTATTCCTCTGCACACCCCTTTGAAGAAAACAGGCGTGATAAGTGTGTAGGAAAACTACAAGAAGTGTTTGCAACGTCTATATTAACGTTATTGTCGATACATTTTGGTTTATTATTACTAAGTCCAATTTCAAAAATCAAATTCTACTCATTGTTTCGTCATGCAGTCTGTCGAATTTTTCTTCTCAGAACACTGACAGATTGGTATGCAGGGGGAAGGAGGTTCGTCCTCTTCCCTCAAATATCCAGGCTTGCAAATACATCCCTTTTCACATGGGTGGTAGCCACACCTGAATTGAACAATGAGTGTAAAGCAAGTTTCAGGCGGACAGGGTCTCTTGCAGTCCGTATACACTTCATTTTCCTTGCAGCTTGGTTCTGAAAAGAGTAGGTGCCTCGTGAACATGAATATGTAGAACTATATTATGCAGAAACAATTGAGGATACAGAAAAGGGACATACAATCTGCAGTAGGTTGTTTATAGGCCGCACGACAGTAGTAAATGAGTATGAGTATGTCGTGAAGAAAACGCATGCCTGAGAGATATTTATCAGACACCAGTTTGTCTACCTCAGTGGAAATTTCTATAATAGAGTAAATAGATTGCTCAAAATACACACACTTATCCTACACCAGTGCAGAAATAAATTTAAAGTTTTGCTGATGGAACAAAGTTATGAAGAAATAGAAAACTACTAATAACCCCAGCTTAGTAAGACAAGTACATCTACATTTCTTTACACCCTCACACAACTACAAACACAAAAACTCACACGCACATACACAGAGATATGCTTACGCACACCCACTCCGTTATGATTGCAGCCATCTTAGTCAATTTCTAAACATACTTATGTGAACTTATTTCTGGAGGAACTGACTCCCAAGTCACAGGCTATAAACCTAGTTTGGGAGCCAGGGAGCCTGTTACTGTGTATAATATATGTTATGAATAAAGTTATTATTATTATATTTCTCGACGGCATGTGAAGCCAAGTCAGGGGCCCATGGGCGGTGACTAACCTGGTGTCAGAACACCAGGTCTTATGCCTTAGTACAGACGTGCACACAAGAACATGCACTCTTGCACTCTTGTTCATTGATCTGGAGAAACCGTATGATAGGATACCTCGGGACTCGGATGTGTTGTGGTGATTTTGAAAGAGAAAGGTTTGTTCGGGAAGATGTTGAGTTAATTTGTGCTATGTACATTCAATCTCGTACCTACGTCCAGTCGGCTGCTGGCAACACCGACGAGTTCAGTGTTGCTGTAGGCTTGCACCAAAGGTTGGCTTTAAGTCCTTAACTTTTCATGTTGATTATAAACGCTCTGATATCGGACATACAGGAAGAGGTTCCCTCGTGCATGCTGTTTACCGACGATATTGTTCTTGTCGGTGAAGATGGACCTGAGATCCAGAGTAGATTGAAGAAATGGCAACAGAAGCTAGAAAATGTTGGCTTGAAAATCAAAAGAACCAAAACCGAATTTTTATTTTGCTATTTCGGTGGTCTCTCGAGTTCTGAGGCCATAGCGATTGATGGCGCGGTTCTCCCGGTCAGCTCCAACTTTCGGTATCTCGATTCACTCGTGCAATGCGATGGCGATAATGAAATGGTAACCGACCCTTATCATGTCTTTTACTTACGTTCACAATGGTCCCCAGGTATGCAGGTGCCATTTGCTGCTCTTAAGAAGTGTTCCTTGCATATGCAGCCGCTGTCACATTCTTCTGCAGGAATATCTGGACATGGAACGTCTTGTCCTTTCTGTGAGCAGTCCTTAGCTCTGCACACTCCTTGCATACAGGGGACGAACTCTTCGTTGGCAGACGTGCAGGATGGTGCTGCTGAACACACCATAAATAAAACTAGTTTAGAAATAGCCTCAGAGGAAACATCAAAGATTGTCTTACAGACCTTGTAGAGATAGACGTTAAGCTTAAATGGGGTCTCGGATGATATCGAAGCTTTAATTATGAGCTTAGTAAGGCCACGATGTGATTTCAGTCAGTAAAACTCCGACGATATCATGGTGTGTGTAATGTTACCAATTTATGGTTGCAAAAAGCATTTAATGACTTAAAAAAAAAAAAAAAACACAACGAGCAAAACAAACCGAACTAAAAAGATGTAAACAAGTTGTACAACTTGTTTATTACTTTTTAGGGCATTTTTTGGCAGGGCTATTATGTTTTAAATTTTTATTTTTTTATAATATATGTTTATATTATACATTTTAGTGACAAGTTTTATTTTTATTTTAAAACAGGTCATGCTAAGTTGCTTTCATATTTATAAGCACTAAAGGTGGTTTTATACACTCACGGCGAGGCGATGCGAGGCGTGGATGGCGTGGGGATGAAGTTCGTTTTGCATGTATACCCTAACTATGTAAAATGTACGCCAAAAAAAATTGTAATGTGCTCATCAAGGCCTTCAAATGGATAAATGTAATAATGTTAATATTGCGGTAAATAAAGAAATTATTTTAATTACATATTTGAATATGGAGCCATACTGCTGCTGCTGCTGCTGCTGCATGCTGCCTTTTTTTTTTTAATTACCCTCCGAATGATGTAAGGATTCTAACGATAACCCATACACCGATACACTTACACCCTGTATACTTAAAGGTCCAGCTTGAAAATAATTCCATATTCTACTTACGTTTACATTTGTCTTCCAGTACACAGACGCCATCTTCATTTCGTAAATAACCTTTTATGCAAACACATCCCTTTTTGCAAAATTTTGGGTCCATTAGCATACAAAGTACTGGTTTGTCTTTTTGGGTACATTTTAGAGCTCTGCATTCAGCTTGGATGCATTCCGAACGTCTTTCTTTGGTAGGGCACACTCTAGCTAAAAAAGTTCTACAATAGTTATTAAAATTATAATGAGTTAATTACTTTATTTCAATGTTAAAGTTGATTAAGTACTTGGTTTTCAAACTCCAGCAGTAAATCGCTTTGCTGTAAGCAGAATACATATTCCAATTATGGTCCATCCACGCTTCAGGGGCGCTTCGGTATTCGTATTCACACACTGAATTCAGGAATCCTATTAAGATTCAGGATAGTGTAATAAGAGTTGGGACGATTAGCATCCTAATTAGCCAGACTTATTCAAACTTATTCTTGCTTTCTGACTCGCTTAGCTTCCTTCCTAATTAGGATGCCAGAGTTCAGTATAACGTAATAAGCGAGTTAATTGTGTAGTTAAATATCAAAACCCGGTATGTCCACTACAAGTGAAAAGTGGGAAATGAAAAAAATATGTTTTTAGCTATAGATTATTAAGTTATGAGGTTTTTATTAGGAGATTGTTTTTATGAGAATAGAAATAAAATAATATATAAGTAACGATTAAAGTATGGACTTACCGTCGTTTGATATAAACTAGCGAAACGTACCAGAGTTTGAAAAAAAAATCACTTTGAACTTGCCGACTTCGCTCTCGATAACTCATGAGTTCATGACTATGGTATTGCTAGCCATCTACTGTACGCTGATTGGTCGTCGTGGACATGCTTAATTTTGATAAAGACATGTCAATAGACATACCGAAATATATGAAAGAAATCATCGATTTCAAATGTTATTTTAGTAGTGTTTCTAGTGACTTACCTTGATTTGAAAAAAAAAATAATACTTAAAGTATACATTTAAAAATTCACAGTTCAATTTTGAGTAGGGGTGTGTCTTACCGGGTTTTGATGTTTAACTACATATATGAGTCCCTATAAATGTTGATGGATGATGAAAGATAGAGAGGAAAACCAAAGAAAAGATGTATAGATTGTATGAAGGATGATATGAAACAAAGAGGAGTGAATGATAAGAGTGACGGCTGATAGGGGAGAATGGAAGAAAATCGTGTTGCGCCAACCCCAAGCACCTAATGCCGGACATGTACAGGAAAATGATGATGAATATTTGGGCCACTGTTAATTCCAGAAAAAAAAAAACATAAACCTGATGGCGTAAGGAGTGAACTTTAAGAAAGAAAGATACTAGAACACCTATTTCTGTCTCCAACCCCATTAATAATACTAGTACCTGGTCGACCGAGCTCTGCTCGGGTGAAAATAGATATACATATCGTCCAGGTATTCCAACGTTGTATCACATTACCGAGGCTATGAAAATAGAGAAAACAAATTTTCCCAGATATGAGAAGATCGCTTTTTCGCCCTCGTAACCCCCTATATTGCAACTTTCATCGAAATCGTTAGAGCCGATTTCGAGAACGTGAGTAGAAAACTATATACAAAAAAATAAATATATATACAAATATTGCTCGTTTAATAGTATAGGATAGAATATAAACAATCTATGTACTCGGAGGCAATAGGTCTTTATTGTTAAATTTATGAAGATGACTGCATGAGATTCGCAGAGACACAGGCCTCCTCTCTATGAGAGTGAGTGAGCTGTAATGCACCAGGTGGGCCTAGTGCGGGTTGGTCGATGTCACATGTCATCGAATTATCCGGTACCCTCACAATGACTTCCTGCACCGTTTTGGGAGCAGTCGTGATGAAATGATAATCTACCATATTACTTACGTTCACATTGGTCCCCCGGTACGCAGCTGCCATTTGCTGCTCTTAAGAAGTGTTCCTTGCAAATGCAGCCGCTGTCACATTCTTCTGCAGGAATATCTGGACATGGAACGTCTTGTCCTTTCTGTGAGCAGTCCTTGGCTCTGCACACTCCTTGCATACAGGGGACGAACTCTTCGTTGGCAGACGTGCAGGATGGTGCTGCTGAACACACGATAAATAAAACTAGTTTAGAAATAGCCTCAGAGGAAACATCAAAGATTGTCGATAGACGTCCGTGATAGACTTTAAGCTTAGATGGGGTCTCGGATGATATCGAAGCTGTAATTATGTGCTTAGTAAGGCCACGATGTGATTTCAGTCAGTAAAACTTCGACGATCTCATGGTGTGTGTAATGTTACCAATTTATGCTTTCAAAAAGCATTTAATGACTATAAAAACAACGTCCTCTTGCACATACCTACAATTTTGACCAAGTAGGTATTGCACTTTTGAATGAAACAGGAGAATTTTTATTATTTAATAACCGACGAAAAATTTATTCGCTGGTGGCTCTAGACTCATTTTCTGAATTCATGGTAACAGTTTGCTCGTCGATGTCCCTTACACACTGTTTATCTAAACGTCCAGCTTGAAAATAATTCCATATTCTACTTACGTTTACATTTGTCTTCTAGTACACAGAGGCCATCTTTATTTCGCAAATAACCTTCTCTGCAAACGCATCCCTTTTCGCAAAATGCTGGGTCCATTCGGACACAAACTAATGGTTGGTCTTTTTGAGCACAGTCTAGAGCTCTGCATTCAGCTTGTATGCATCCCGAAAATCTTTCGTTGGCAGGGCAAACTCCAGCTGAGAAAGTTTTACAATATTTATTAAAATTATAATGAGTTAATTACTTTGTTTTCGATTTTAAAGTTGATTAAGTACTTAATTTTAAAACTCTAACAGTAAACTAGCAAGATATAATATGTTCCACTTAATCATTGTGGTCCATCCGCTCTTATTTTATTACACTACACTGAAATCAGGAATCCTAATTAAGATTCAGGATAGTGTAATAAGAGTTAAAACGACTAACATCCTAATTAGCCTGCCTTGTTCAGACTTGTTATTGCTCTCTGACTCGCTATCTTCCTTTCTAACTAGGATGCCAGAATTCAGCATAATGTAATAAGTGCATTAATTTATTTATTTATTTTATTAAGGTCAACCAACAATTGTTTACGCCAGTACATTAGCAGTGTATTACGTATAATAGGATACAATTGCGGGTGCAACAATTAATTATAGGTTAACACCGCTAGCACAAAAAACAGTGGTAAAACTATTAATTACTAAATTACTAAGTTACTAAATTACGACGGATTCAAAAAAGTGTGGAAATTAAATTAATAAATTAGATCATAAACGAGTAAAGAAGATAGAAATTGAATGATAATTGATATTAAAATTAGATTATAAATTAGACTAAAATAAAATAAATTAATTACATTGAACATTTAAGAAAAAAATTAAAACAACAACAATTCAAATACTGACTGTGGTAAGGTAAAAACATATAAAAGTATCCAACTCCATAATAAACACAGTATACAGAATTATTCTATCAAAAATATGTTCTTAGCTATAGATTACTAACATAAGAGGTTTTTTTATGAAACTAACTCGTGTAGGATGTTATTAGAATAAAAATAAAAATAATATCTAAATAACGGATAAAGCTAAAATACAGGTTTTTAAGTTTAGACATACCGTCGTTTGATATAAACTAACGAAACGTCCGGTAGGTTTCGTTAGTTTATATCAAACGACGGTATGTCGGTAAAATAAAAGCGTGTTAAAAATACTAAATAGCCAAGGAACTGCGGTCAAGTTGGAAGTAGCACCTGCCGGCCGCTACCATGGTACCGCTCGCTTCGCTCGCTCAGCTCGCATGTGGTTGGCCACAGTTCTAACCAAACCTAAACCAATTGGTCAAGCAGGGTGCCCTAGCTTAGTTACTGGTACCGATTCCTGGGTAGCAGTTTTGTAAAATGTAACGCAATAACAATCCAGCTAAATGTTGTTCAGCGGTTTTACACAACGGAGCTGTTTCATAAAAAAGCTAGCAGTTATGGAAAACAGCGGATTCTATAATCCACCTGCGACACATCACGTCGGGTACGAGTGAAGTCGGTCGACTGTTCCTAATACTATCTTTGCAATAACATGGGGCATGGGGAAGAGTCCCAGATCGGGCAGTTATTGGGTTAATAGTCCATTATATTATGAAATTCTCTGTAGCCGCCCGGAGTTTTAATTTTGTGCCCGGTTGAGGAAATAGGTTCGTTTCATATAAGGGTAGGGTAGGGTATTCGGCGTGGCGGCGGCCATACAACAGTGCTTGTCGGCGCCATAACAGCGCACATGGGAGTTAAAATAAAAGTAATGAAATATGTGTGAAAGTAGATAATAAATATCTTTGCCTACCCTTGTAATAAAGCCATGCTGTGTAGGTATATTATTTGTTTAATTTATATGAAATAAAACAAAGACAAATTGGAAAAAAGAATGGTTAGTACAATAAACCGCACGTCCGTCGGTGGTAACACTTTGACCTTGAGCTGGCGTAGCGTAGTACGGAGTTTCAATAAAATGCCAGGCCAGTTTAAATTGGCTTTGCTACCTGTGACGTGCGTCCTACTGTACCTACATTTGGTTTACCTACATATCAGTTAGTAGGATTAGCAGGTTAATAACAACCAATAAGCCTCATCGAATTATCTCACCCGAAACGGGCGAAACGACATTTTTAAATAAAATCATTTTTCTGTACGTGAATCGCATGAAGTTAATCTATTTGAGGGCAAATCGACAACTCCAGAAATACATATAGGCAATTAGCACATATTGTATTCACAGAAGTGAAAAGAGTAAAATATTTTGAAAGAAAATGCAACATAATATATCTTTATTAAATTATGATTTTAAGATAACAATGACTAAATTGTACATTTCCCTCAAAGAATTATAGATTACAATTTTAATACTCATAAATCAAATCGAATCAACCAATAAGCCGCTTAATACTACCAACATTGTTTTCTAAAGTCGTTGTTGTTCCGTTACGCCTGCATCCTTCTGAATGCTCCATCTTGGGACACTGGCATATTGGCATGCAGGGAGAGTCAGGAGATATCCTCAAATGCCCATTTTTGCATGCACATCCTTTCTCGCACGGTATACTGATATCGCAACTGAACCTGATCACGACAGAAACGCATAGTTCAGGTGGGCCGGATCTCTTGTAGTCGGACCATTTTTCATTTTCTTTACAGTTTGGTTCTTAAAAGAGTTGTTACATGATTAAATTGTTTGGAATGAGACACAGATGGAAAAATACAGTTTACAGATTTGTTGCAAAGAAGTTGATCATCAACGCCCTATTGACCTTTCATGCAGATGAACATTCCAAAGTTCAAATGGTAGAATTTTCTCTACAGAAACTATCCAAAATTCTACCATTTTAACAACCGTTCCAGGTTGATATTATTTTTAGTTACCTGCGTATTTATGGGAACATATAATAATTTCTTCATTATTTTTCTCCAGTCACATAATTATATCGGCCTCCTTTAACCACCTCCTATTTAGAAGTCGGTTAAAAATATGGTAACATTGATAACTTTAAAATAAAAATGCAAGAATGTATCAGAATGTATTTATTCATTTGCCGTGTATCCGATGGGTTTCCCCATCGGCAGAAATTTCGAACTTCAAATTTACCTACATCCCATAAAGGGCACAAATTTTTGTAAATCTTTCCTTAGTGCTTGTTTTGTTACGTTCAATATACGAGAAACTCTTGTGCAAAATTTCATTTTTCTAGGCCCAGCTGTTTCGGCTGCACGTCGTCTGCTAATGAATGAATAATTAATAGTAGTTTATAAAATTGTTGCACAAGTGTGATTCTATTTTTAAATTTCGGTATTGTGTTTAAAAAGTATGTCAATATAAACTTGTTTTGAAGGTTTTAATTCCAATATTACGCTATGAGAGTAGATAAAGATTTTATTAGGTCGATTTTTCATAACTCATTGAGGAAAATCAAATCAGCCAACACACATCCTCAAGAATGCTTTACTTTACATTTAATTTTTTAAATACAGTGGGAGTCTCTTTTATGTACGTCTTGGACCTGAACTCTATGTATGGAGCGAAAACTTTTTCTAAAGCATTCATACACGGTGTTAGCTCTAGTTCAGGAAAGCCTGGTTCTGGAAAAAGATTAGAGATAGTCCATTGGTAGCTTTTTTTTTTAAGTTGAGTCTTTGTAAATAAATCCCGTGGCATTAGGAACGAGTAATTGCGAACTTTACATATCATAAAATTATCGTCTGTTTGCCTCGAAGGGAGGGCATTTCCTCAGTGATGTTAAAGTAACTAAGTTTTTTTCTGAAATTGCTTTCTTTTGCTTAAAATGTGAGGTAAATAATGATTTTGGGAAATGGAAATGGGCCAGTGTCCTCTGCAAGGTCGAGCTAAGTACTGGTAATTTGTTGGACAAACGCCACAACCGTTCTTGAGGAATTCTTCTCTACAAGCACATTTTTTTATTGAAAACAAAGGCCTTTTCTATGCGTACAAGTAAATGCTATGTCACGATTACTGCAAGACTTCTGGGGGACATGACGTCACACAACGTATTATAACCTTATTTATTCTACATGCTGAAAATATAAATAAGAATTAAAAAAAAAATACTTTCGTCTCGGAAAAAGATTTAGATTTTTCATTTTATTGTGTAAAATGCGATAGGTTTAAAAAATTAAAGCATTACTTATCAGAAGCTTAAAACGAGTAGAGTAAAGAATATAAAACACGCTGTTGAATTTTCAACTTTCGGCGCTGAGCCGAGCGTTGAAAATCCAACCGCACGCTTTTATTTAAGCCTTCATTTAAGTGTCACCTTGAGTTAGTGAAAAAGGGCATAGGTAAGTTATTTAGCATAGTACAGGTAAGGTAGGTTTGGTACTTCCCCTTGTTAAAAAATCTCGTTTCTCGTGGAACGCGAAAACGCAATAAAAAAATAACTTTTACACGTAATGTTTCCACGAAGGGTCAGGCAGAGGTGTACCACTAGGGTGAGAAGTACACCCACATTTCGACAGTTATGTTTAAGTCCCATGTAATTGGGACTGAGTCTATAGCCATCAACCGGACACAAATCACGATACAGGGCTACTACTGAGAAATTCCTTATGGAATCAAGTCCAGGGCCTCATGGTCAGCAGTAGCGCTTGTGACCGCTAAGCTAACGTGGCAGTCACTAGTAACTTTTTAATTTTGAATTATTTTTGTTTTGCTTTACTAGGTTTTTATTTTTGTATCAATGGTTCTTATTTTTCTCAGAGAAACATGTTGGTTTTATATAAAATGGTACGAACAAACTCACTTTGGGATTTATAATATTAGTTAGGATAATAAATTATTATATATATAAAATTATTATATAGAGAAAAGATTTGATTTGTTGTATGTTTGTCTGCTACGCTTTCACGCTAAAACGGCTGAACGGATTTGTATGAAGTGTGGCACATAGGTAGACCATGACCTGGGTTCGGACACAGGCCTTTTTATCCCGAAATTGTCACGGAATCGAGACTTGTGGTGAGACCGCGGGGCGCAGCTAGTCTCTTATAAAAACTATATTCTCACGACATTTTCCTCATTCCTCCGCATCACATGCATTACATCAGTCTACTAGTTTATTGTCTAGACAAAATCAAACTGGTTGCTAATTTAATTACATAATTTATTATTTTTATGCCCTTAATTTTACGGTAAAAAAAAAAAACAACTGACATGTGAACATGTATCTATCTATCAACATAGTTACTTTATCTGTCATTGCTTAATTTATAATACTTTTTCCCTATTGACTATAGTATTAATTTTATTCTAGGTACATCGTCTTCATATATAATTAATAATTATAATTAATATATGCAAAATAATCTTAAACATTTTAAAAGAGTAACTTTCCCATTCTTCTCCATATGAAACCACCATTTGGAAGGGGCGACTAAAATCAATTCAATTTTTTGTACATTTCGACGTTCATATGTGCCTCTTAATGGCCTACTATAATAACATTTGAGTTTGAATAAAGAGTACTTGCCTTCTTTATAAGCGACACATAACGTAACACAACAGGTGAACAACACAAGTAATCTGAACATCTTGACGTCTCAACAAGTTCTGAGCCCTGATACTAGGCTGTTCGACTACTCACTTATATTGCTTTAGGGTTCCCTTATCAAATAACTTGTACACATTACTTTTACATAATTATTTTAAATGCGTGTGTTTTTACCCGACTACGGCAAAGCAATTATGTTATGATTTTGACCGGTATGTATGTATGTTTGTATGTGTGTATGTTCATCTGTTACCTCATAACGTCTAAACTACCGATTATAATTTGACAAATGAGGTATCATTGGAGGCGTCTTGATTGTCCGCTGGTTATGTGCTATGAGAAGTTACATTAAATGCAATATGGCGCCCTCTAGAGGAGATAAAGCTGTGAACTGTTTTTTTTTTAATTGTGCCATGTTGGATATCGAATGAAAGGGCTTGACGAGCATATTACAAATATGTAAATATATCATAATATTTAAGTAAATAAATATGTTTAAATAGTTAAAAACAAGCAAAAGTGAGACTGTGCTACATACGGCGCGGCTGTAAAATTAATACCTTTTATACAATAAAATCCCAAAAAATAAATTAAGTGCTCTGATAATATTGTATCATAAAATTATAACCCCAAAATAATTTAAATAAAAAGTAAGTTCAAAAACTAAAACCCAACTACTGCAAAATCACGCTCTAAAAAGTATGAAACAAGAAAATATTTTCTAGGTAATTATAATGGCATACGTGGTCGCATGCCATTATAATTTTGTAGGTGTACAGGCATGCGGCGACGGCTTTACCTTAACTATTTTTGTATCTATGTCTTGATTTCTGTCTGAAATATTTTCTTGTTTCATACTTTTTAGAGCGTTATTTTTCAGTAGTCAGGTAATGTTACCTTTTGGATAAAATCTTGATGTATTTTTAAATCAGTAGGTACAGATATCCCAAAAAAAGTACTACACTTCGGGAATCATCGTTTTTGTTTGGAAATACGAACGCGCGATGATTAGGTCTAGCTTTGCTTTATCCATGCTAATGGAGCTTCTTTTTTTATTTGTATTTATTTACACATTGGACGAGAAATTTACTATGAATCAATTAATTTAAAATATACATGAATAGTAGGGGTAATTATTTTATTCTTATTAATAGCAACAGCATTTATAGGATATGTATTACCATGAGGACAAATATCATTTTGAGGAGCAACTGTTATTACAAATATTTTATCTGCTATCCCATCTTTAGGTGTTATATTAGTTGTTACAACCATGAAAGTACTTGCCTATTTTGTATTATCATAATAACAAAATTATAGATTAATTAATTGCATACAGTTATCTGTATGCAATTCGAAAATACTTTTCAAAACTTTTGAGTGACTAATGACGATCTGCGATCGAATTAGGTAACCCGACAGAAAGAGAACTTGATCAATGATAGGTGCACTACAATAAAGCTGTGTGTTACCTCTGTGGGGCGACGATCGTGCCAATTCGGAAACACGCAGATTGCCGAAGCACATAACATGTTGCCTTGTGCAAAACAAGGCAAAACTCTAGATCACTGACGCGATAAGGTCAGTCATTTATATGAATTACCAGTTATTATCCTGCTTCCTACTACGTAATATATTATTATCTTGTATTTTTGTGACTTTGTGTCTTTAGATGTTAGTTATAAGAGTTATCGCGATTAACTGCTGAATAAATTTGGAACGAATTTGGGATACAGATCGACTACGACCTGGATTAACCAATAGGGTAGTTTTTTTACCTGGGTATTACGTTCCACTTTCTAACATAAATAGCTTCTGTCCACTAATTCGTTCGGTGGAAGTCGTAAGATCCTACATAATATACTAAAATAACAGCCACATTTTTATAAAATTCCCTCGACACCCGGGGCCGTACTGGTACGACGACAGCGACGCGACGCGGCGGCAACGATATGAACAAATAAATTTCGCTTGTCGTTTCTGCAGTGCGCCCACCGATATATTATGTTTATATGAGTTTGTTTTACTTTTTTTCTTTTTGCTGGCTCATTAGGGTCGTAGCGTGATGTTATAGCCTATGACATTTCTTAAGAATTGGGTTATCAAATGCAAAAATATTTTTTCAAATCCGACTGATAGTTCCGGAGATTACATACAAACTTACAAACAAACAAACAAATTTTACTTCTTTATAATGTTATTATTAATTAATTAATAATATGAATATATTAGTATTAGTAGATATAGATAGTATCAGATGACCCTGCCACATTGCTTTTCCCGAACCTATTGTCATTGTCCGTTTTATAGCTAACAGACCTTTATGAAAATTGGCGGATACAATGATCAACGAGGTAATTGCGTAACACACTTACAATTGTAATGCTTTTCATTTTGACAGTTCAACAACATTCATTGCGTTATTTACGTTGTTGAGCAGATACATTTTTAAGCATATATGAAGTAATGGATTAGCAATTTCCTTCGCAATCTTTCGGAATGTGACTGGAAGCGTGGTACGTGATTATGGTGCTGATTACCTTCTTATAGCTGACTCTTCACCACTTAAGTAGTCCTGAAAGAATACATACGGAACTTTGTTTATTCTACTGTACGTTGTAGTCTATTTTTATTCCAAGTTTATCCTGTTGAGCCTGTTCCAAGCTGGTTGTGTAAATGGCGCCTATGGTTGCTATAGGTAGGTAGGCAATCTCGCAGTATCGCTATTTCGAGACGGTCATCTGAGGGGCAAAAAACAAAAGTCAAGAAGCGCGCTCTTGAATTTTCAACTACAACAACAACAGCAACAACAATAGCGTGCCTTTATTTAGGCATTCATTTAGGTGTAGCTTAGCGTGCGTGAAAACGGGCATCAGTCTCTATTTATAAAAATACCTACATTTTTGACAAGCTTTTGACATTGAACCAGATTTTGAACTTTTGTAAAGACGGGAACTGGTTTTCTAATGGTTTCATCAAATATACCCGAAGCTTACAGGAGACAAGAAAAAACTTTAATATATAAAATAAAATAAAAATATATACTTATATATTATAAAATAATAATAATTATGAATAATAATTAATAAGTAATTTGCATTATTTTTATGTACCTATATAGCACTAGCTTGTCCAAAACAGGAAAAAAGGAACACAAAAAAAAACTTGTTATTTGGCAATAAAGAATGCCTTAAAAAATTATGTTGTAATTTTATTCTCATATCGTGAGTTCATCTCGGAGGTCATATTCACATATAATTTTATCAACAACGTGTAAACATTACGATTCAGAAGGAAAATGCTAATGAAACTATTATTTAACTTAATTATTTAAATAAAACTAGTATAAATGTTCGGCCGAGCCTCCGTTGATGTCATACCGAGTTCAGTCGTCAAGATGTTGAGGTTAATCGTGCTCTCCTGTTGTTTTGTGTTGTCAATGTGTCAATTGAATAGTAAGTAAACCTGTTATATATTATATTTGTCTAAATTGTGTTTGTTAGTAAGAAGTATAGTTGTTACTAACTAAAATTGTGTTCCCTTGTTTTGGCTTTTGGCGGAAGTATCGTTAAATGACTATTTATAAATAGTTTTTTTAGTTTTATACAAACCTATTTACTGAAATGTAATCATTTATCTCTTGTAATGCTGATTGGTTTCCAAACACAACAACCAATGAAAACAAACCAGATTCGTAGTAAAAAAAAATATAGGAGGAAAATAATCAAAGTTATTTCTGCATTCCACGATAAAATTATACTTACATCAGATGACTTACAGACGATCTAACGAGGGGAAATACCTCTACCAATGTAAACGTTCGATGACGTCAGCGTCATTAAGTGACTACTGTTACTAGATAACAAGTTTATTTTGAATTTTACCGTTTATTTATTAAAATGTTTATGTTTATTTTGAATTTTATCGTTTATTTATTCAAATCCATTGTGGCTGCAAATTTATCTGTATCAGCTAGAGTAGAAGATATTAACGTGAACCATCGTCGTTTTGTCTCGCTCCAGCGTTTTTTCTATTATTTGTCGAGATTTCATTTTCAATTCCGCTATTCTTTCTAACTTTACATTGTATACCTTTTTGCTTGAAATAATTTCTATTTTCGCTATGACTTCCACCTATCGCTTTAGCCTATCCTATCCTATACTATTAAATGAGTAATAAAATGTAATAAAAAAAAGTTGTAATGAGGGGTACATTGCAACTTTCATCAAATTCAACTGTGTAGAAAACTTTTCAAAACTGCCAATAGGTGAACAAAATACAAACAAGACATGTCTGAAACAACTTCAATACATGTTTTATAGGTACATGATTAATTTTTTAGACAAGTTGACAAGTTTACGAGACTTGTTTTAACAAACGTTTGAAAGTTCAAGGAACTTTTGACGCTCGAATGACGTAATCAGGCGGAAATTTAAGCAATTCTTTTGTGAAATTTTACTATTATACATTGTAACAGCAGAAGAATTTGCACGCATCTACATTAAGCCCTGGTCCAAATATTTTTTTTAATATTCGGATAGATTATGACCTAAAGAGGTGCCATAAAGAATATTAATTAATAATCTCGAATAATTAAAAAGTTATGCAATAAAGGCTCGTACAGACCAGCACGATATCGCGGGTGCGACACGGGTCGCGCTGCTTGTCGCGCCCGCGATATCGCGCTGGCCTGCACGAGCCTTAACGCGAAATTTCGCGGGTATTTCGGAATCAACTTTGAGACGCTTTTGTAAGTTAGTTCAAATGGCCTCTTGAAACGCGGGGTAAGAAGAGTATATACAAGGAAAATACATGATGATTGAGGCAATGTAGGAAGTGTAGATCTATTAAGTGGTTGTTCTGTCTTATCAGATACAGTTGCTTCCTTATTGGCATCAGCTGGGTTTTACATCTCTACATCTTGATCACTATCCTGTTGATAATTGTTTAACGATTTTCCTACTACAGTTTTTCATGCACCTTTTTTATAAAATCTAATCCATATTATTATATCTCAGCTAAAATGGTAACGGAAAATATCGTGACGAAATTGGAATGTCGTTCCTTAGCTATATCAAATATTTTGACGATATTTGACATTTGCTAACCCGCACTGGGGCTGTAATCGGCCGCGTGGTGGATAACGGCCCGCTCCCTCTCATAGTGAGGAGGCCTGGGTCCAAGTTCACTGCAACGGGAACATTATAGGCTGATTATAATACACCTGTGTATAGTTATTAGCATTGCCAGTCAATGTGTCAATACTGTCAGTTTTCTGGACACGTTTCTGAATGACAGCGATGCGAAGGAGTACTGTGACGCCAATAATAAGTGTCTTTTTGTTTTTTGTACATATATATGGAGTTAAATATTTAATGTAGTACCTAGTATAAATAGTTTTATTGTATTACAAAATATAAGGACAATATACTTGTAGCTGTACCTAACTATATTTCTTTAATTTTTAGATTGTGGACTTAATGAAGAACTGAAATGCGTGCAGCCGTGCCCTCCTCAGAAAACTTGCAGAAATCGCGACATACAATTTAGCTGTTTACAAGATGTTCAGCCTTGTCATCACATTTGTGCTTGCAAGCCAGGATTCCTAAGGAATGCTGTGGGGACTTGTATAACTAATGAAGAGTGTGGTAAGTACCTACCTACCTTGAAATAGACCCAGGTGTATTTGCATGGGTCGACGGCGCTTTGTGTTCCACGCGCGCCTCAAAGAGATGTCAGCAGAACTGACGGGGTCCGCTAGGGCCGATACCCGCCGGGGTTGCGGGAAAGTCCGAAAGGAATACCGTGGCCCCTGGCAACATGGCAACTGAAGGAACACGGGTGGGTTTTAGTCAGTAAGACTGTGACACGCCTTCCTGCTCCACCCAGACCGGGAGAAGTGATTTGATAAATTCCCACCCAAAAAAAGGTGTATTTGCATCGTCGTTCGAGTGATCCAAAGAACGGTTGCTGTGATCGTGAGGGCCGATTCTCAGGTCGAGAAAAGTGTTAGTACCTTATGTGTTTTTCTGTCAGGCAACTCTCAGTACCTGCTTAGAGTTGAAAACCGACATTTATCGGGGAGAGTATAATAGGTAAGGTACTCATTACACTATACTACTCTAAATGGCAATAGCCTTTTCCCAACAATGTATATTGGGGTCGGATTCCAGTCTAACCGGATTCAAATGAATACCAGTATTTTACGTGGAGCGACTGCCTATCTGACCTCCACAACCTGGTAATGGTGATACGATACCCCTCGGTAAGATTGGTTGTCAGACTCTCGGGCTTCTGCCAACCCGTAACGACTGTCAAAGATTCACCAATGACAGCCGGGACCAATGGTTTACTCTTTAGGTCTTCGACAGTTCTTAGCTGGTTCACATACACCATTTCTCATAACCCCACAAAAAAATAATCAAGGGACATTAAATCACATGATCTTGGAGGCCATGTCTTGTCCCCGATTTGAGATAAGGAACTCGTTGAATTTCTCTTTCAAACGAAACATTTGATGAATTAACTGCCGTTTTGATAATACACTTTAATCATTACAACGCGCTGTTCAAACTGTTCGACTCATCTTGATAAATGCCGAACATTTAATAACTCATCTGTCAAAAAATCGCGCCAATAGACAATCTAATATGGCCGCCATCAGTTGTCAAAGATACCTTGTCCGTATTGAAAAACCCTGTATACCTTTAACATTATGCGTATTCTTAACAATTTAAAACACACTTCACACATCTTTGGGTAAAATAACTCGTGTTAGTTTTACAATTCCCCTCGATTGATTATTATCACTCCCTCAAAAACCTCGACAGACATTCAAGACTTTTTCCAACATTTTCAGATATGTGTCAGCGCGAGAATGAATATTTTGCCTGCGGCAGTGCATGTGACAACGAGTGTGCCAAACTTGCCACACAGAACAAGACACAGTGCCCTATAAAGAACATCGTCTGCAATCGCAAATGCTACTGTGAAGATGGATTTGCGAGAGACGACAAAGAAAACTGCATACCTATTGAAAAATGCCGTATGTATTCAATATGAATTAAAATAACACTAAATACCCCTGTAAATAAGCCTTGTTGACTGTAGAGAATGGGGTCGTGGGACTCGTGGGTTCAATCATCGGCACCCTAATTGCGTCTATCAATCATAATCTGAATATTTTTTAAGGATATTGCTAATCAATTGCTTCATATGTTCGAAAAATTTATCTGCTCAACAACGTAAATGAACGTAAATGAACACAATGAATGTTGTTGAATTGCTAAAATTAAACAGATTGTGATTGACCGCGTGTTACACAATTAGGGTGCTGGTCTGGCAGCGATTAAGTATGGTGGGTCGAGTATTAACTACGCTAATATGGGTCAAGAATCATGTACTGAATTCATGGTCACAGTTTGTGCGCCGATGACCCTTACACACCCTATAGAGCTTCATCTTTTATGGTCTTTTTTTGTGGCAATCCGAAATCTGGTTTTGTGCTGTTTAAATGGCTATTATTAAATAAGGTCGCTCCCCATTACATGGCACTCAAATAACTGTGCTGATGGACAATGTGCGAAACGAAAGAAATCTGAAAAATATGTTATTATTTGATTTATTTTCCACTAACTAAAATATGCAATTAATTTATTGTTTTATTCATTTACAGATAGTGAAAATATTGAAGGCGGTTCGTTGAAAGTACCTGAAGACGGATCCCGAGTGCGTCGATACTCTGACTTAGCTGGCAAGTATAATTATCAAGCTCAATGATGGAAGTTTTTAAGAATTATGTATCGTAATATAGGTGTCATTAATCACGCCTCCACGTGTAGCATGACGACCATAAGTTTTGTCGATGGAAGAATAGACAAAATGACAGATTGTGATTGTTTATCTGTCATTTGTCTATTCTTTCGTCAACAAAACCCGTTTCTACTGTAGTCATGCTAACTGTGCAGGACTGATTAAGATCTATTATGGACAAGACCCTTAGTAGGTTATCACATAGGTGGGTTCATAGATCGCTTTTTGACTTTACTAAGTAAAGTAGGTAAGCGTTCCATACGAATATGAACCTGATTTTTATGTGAACATTACCTAATGCTATATGAGTAATGGTAATTAATAATAATAAAATCGAATAATGACCGCCTCGTTGGTCTAGTGGTCGGAAGCGCTATTGCTGGGGTCCTAGGTTCGATTCCCGGGTCGGGCAAAGTGTTATCAGGTTTTCATCTGGAATTTCTCAGTAGCAGCACGGAATCTGGATTTATGTCCGGTTGATGGCAATAGGATCGCCCCCTATTACATGGGACTTAAACATAACTGGCGAAATGTCGGTGTACTATAGGTACACCTCTGCCTAACACAGCCTAATACAGGCGTGATGTTATGTTATGTATGTAATAATAAAAAATAATAAAAAAAAAATCACTAAAACATAAACTTTAACAAAAGTCAGTATACAGAATGGTAAGCAAACTTAAAAGTAGAATTATACAAAAGGTAGTGAGGTTGAAAGTCCAATAAGAACATGTACCCTACCCTCAAACTAGGAGGAACTAATGTTCAAATTCATACGCAACACTAACTTAGCAAAGTAAAAGTGCAATATGTGTATCTTACCTTAATAGCAATTTTGCAAAGGCTAAGTTAAGGGTGGTTATAAGGAATTGCCTTATTGGCTTCAGCGTAATTTTATTAAGATTATGGACTTTATTAACTGCAATACTGCACTTTCCAGAATCAATCTGCACTGGCGAAAATGAAGTACATACTGACTGCAAGAAGTCCTGCCCGCCAAACACGTGCTTATCACTTGTGGCTCGGTTTAAGTGTGACAGCACCGAGCCTTGCAAGAAGGGATGTGTTTGTAAGCCAGGATACCTGAGGCAACAGCCAGGCTCTCCCTGCATACCTACATGTTTGTGTTCCCAGATGAAAAATTCTCTAGACTGCAAGCTTCTCGATTCTACTACAAAAGAATAGAATATTAACTTAAAACAGACGAAGCGAATCACTCATGCGACACAGGGTGGTAAAACTTTTTTTTTAAATAGCCAATTGTATGTATGGCCTGTTCCAAAAATATCTGACAAAAGGTAAATAACGGTACGCAATTACACACTAAAGAAAATTTGTTGCACAATTAACACATTCATTTGTGTTTAGTTTTCAACTTATTATATGACCATTTTTTCCAACAATTATTGTTTGAATAATATCATTAGGTAAGTTGTAATTGAAAAAGCATTGAAATGAAAAATAATGAAAAAAAGTAGTGGCACTACGGGAGTGCCGACAGAAGTGAAATCTTGAAAAAAAATCGGCACCGCGGTAATCCACGCGTTGATGTCTTTTACTCCACGGTGTTGGTAAATTGCGGTACAGTGTCGCGAAATCAATGGTTTAGTTAGTCCCATCTCAAAAATGCCCAACGCACCTAAAGAAGTTTTACTCTTCAAAAATCTTTAAGGTGATTTAGAATTACAATTTCGGGTGCAAGCACTAAAGTAAGTAGCACTAACAATTTACATCCACAGGTACGTTTTCTGATCCATTTGTTTACATTTTCATCAGATATTTTTAGAATGGACTATAGAAATGACGCGTCTCGCGTTTAACACGAGATTCTTGTCAATGTAAGTCCAAATTATATTTTGAAAATAAATGTTAATAGTAATTAATTAATAATGAACAGTTGGCCGCACGTCAGTGGTAACACTTTGACCTTGAGGTAGCCTAGCGTTAAACATGGGCATGGATTTTTACGCAAACGGTTAAATATCCGATTTCAAATTTTGATTTCGTTTTCAAAATCCGTTTTTAGGAGCGGCTCCGGCTCGCAGTTTCGACCGGGTCTTTTTTTGTGTGGGAAGTTATCAAATAACTTCTCCCGCTCTGGGCGGAGCGGGAGGGCGTGTCAGACTCTTACTGACTAAAACCCACCCGTGTTCTTTCAGTTGCCATGTTGCCGGGGGCCACGATATCCCTTTCGGACTTCTTCGCAATCCCGGCAGACATCAGCCCTAGCCGACCCCGTCAGTTCTGCTCACATCTCTTTGAGGCGCGCGTGGAAACGCTCCGTCGACCCGGGCCTGGTCCTTATCGGACGGCGAGCTAGGCATTGCTCACCGTCCGCAAGCCCGCGTCTACGGTGGCCGGTGATCGTCTCTAGTAATATTATTCGGTTATAAGTGCATCGATCAAGACTATCCAAATATAAACAAATACTTGCTTTTAAATCTACTCTTGCCGTGGTTTTGTGAAATCGGTTTGTCTTGTTCGTATTATCGATACGATACGATTTTTCACTGAAATCGGATTTTAGATACGTTTTGGTGTCTCATCAGCGTAGTACGAATTTTGAATAGAATAAGAGGCCAGCTTATCCTGGTTTTGTTACCATTGACGTGTGGCTTGCAGTACAAGACTAACTGTTGCCAACAAATAAATATGATAAGTACATTAACTTCTTGTTTTTCTATACCTTTATTTATTATATTTAGATTACGAAGTAGGTAGGTAGTTACAATGCAGGTATTTTAACCGAAATCTTACATATGTGCTGAAAAACGATATCTATAATGAAACCAGTAATTTAGTATTAAGACTCTTTCAAACAGGCGCGACACGCGACGCGACACAAATACACCGCTCGTCGCGTGTGTTCTCGTCTTTGTGTCGCGTCGCGTGTCGCGCCTGTTTGAAAGAGCCTTTAACAAACACGTCTGAGGAATTGAATTTGAAAAATGTTAATTGATGTTGCTTTTTTACCCGATTTCAAAAAGGGAGGAGGTTTGTCAATTCGACCGTATATATATACAACGTGTAACGTTAAATGCGCAAAACCTCAGACACCCCAACTGATTTTTAATTCAATTAACCTATTTCAGGGAGAAAAAAAAATCATTAAAAGAAATTTAATGGTTTTTTTTATGTTCTGTTTTAGTTCGTAAGATTCGTATTTGCATTGAAATAAAAGCTATTTATATCTCGCGTATGAGAAAATTTTAATTGGTCGACAACAATTTGTGTTTGTTTACCTATTTTGGCGGGTTTGCGCTTGTGATGGCTTGACCTATGAATAAAAAGACACGGCAATTTTTTTAATACTGATTTTTTGAAAAAATGTGACCTATATTAAAAAGTAGTTCAATTGATTCAGCTTGTTATTCTGATCAAACTATTTTCAGGTTTTGCGCATTTAACGTTACACGTTGTATATATATATATTTATGTGTGTTCGCGGATAACTTCGTCGTTTATGAACCGATTTTGATGATTCTCTTTTTGTTGGAAAGGAGATATCCCAAGGGTAGTAACATGATAAGTAAACCAGGATTTGTATATGGGATCCAGGAGAAATCGAGGAAACTCTTCAAATATTGTAGGCAAACCTATAGCGATTTGGATATTTTCCATAATAAGTATTTCACGGGTTGCGATTCGATTACTTTGATATAGTTGCAATAAAATTTATGCTCGTCACAATACATATGGAGAAGTGGAACTGATGGTGAAGTACCAGGAGAGCTCCTCAACGATTAACGTCCCTGCATCGGGAAAAGCAATCTTTTGTAAAAGGTGATGAGCAGTTGAGATTAGGCTATTGTAACTTAGATAAATTACAAACTACCCACTAAAAAGCGAGGAATAAATCATTTATACAAAAAAAAAAAATAACCGTCTTCCAAAAAAACACTACAAAGTGAAAAATAAATTTCGGAAGTCGATGGCAAATAACTAAAATACAAAACCAAACACACCGACTTCCGAAATTTAAGTTATTTTTCACTTTGTAGTGTTTTTTTGGAAGTCGGTTGTTTTTTTGTTTTAGGTTATCATGTTTACCACCATTGTTCTACGAAATAAGGTGCATTTTTGTATGCAGGTGATTAAAAACTAGTCTATGTATCGATACACTGTGGTTTATCTATAACATGCTAGCTGGACAAAATTGGTTTTAATTTTTTTAAGTCTGATTACGTTTGCAGGTCAAACATGGCCAGAGATCGCACAAGGCAAGGTTTGAAAGGAAAAACGAGAGGCCTTTGCCCAGCAGGAACACATAAAGGCTAACAAAAAAAACGAGCTTCTAAACGACCTGCTATGGCAATCTACCACCAACCAACCAAATCTATTTTGGGATATATGTTCCAATAATGAAAAAAAAAAAACAAATAGTAAAATACAAAAATAAACTACAATGCACATAATGTATACAGGAAGGCTGGGACATGGACGCGAAAACTGTTACCATGGATTCAGTACATGATCATGAATCCCGCTGCGTTGAAATTTTACGTCAGTTATTTAAAAAAAAAAATCTGCTGTTTCATAGAAAAGTGCCATAACTACGCAGTCAAAATGTATGGAACAACTGATTTATATATTTGATTTTTAGATGATATATATATATTTACAAATATTGCTCATTTAATAGTATAGGAAAAAGGATTATAGTAAAAGCTTATAATAACAAAGCAGTAATAGAGGATATAAAAAGGCATTCAGAACTTACTTTATTTACAACATTTTCAGGACCTATTAACTGTACACGCGCGCATGAACACTATGAATGTGGAAGTCCATGCCAAACCGAATGTGCTACTCTTGGGCAGATCTGTCCCATTGTAAATATCCGGTGCAATGATGGATGCTACTGCGACGCGGGATACGCGAGAAACAGTTCGGACACTTGCATACCTATATCGCAATGCTAAAGGTATGTATGACCTTGTGAACACCGCAGGAAGCCACTGGATGCGAGAAGCTCTGAACCGGTCGAAGTGGCGGTGCTTGGGGGAGGCCTATGTCCAGCAGTGGACGTCTTTCGGCTGAAATTATGATGATGACGGAAGGTTGTAAAATTTTAAGAAATTTCTTATTTTTACGACAGTTACTATCTGTAATTTTGCCCGCCACTTATCCGCGTGGATTGTGGTATACCCCATACAACAAAACCCTTTCTTTTTTTGGGTGGGAAATTATCAAATACCTTCTCCCGCTCTGGGCGGAGGTCCCGCTCCGCCCAGAGCGGGAGAAGGCGTGTCAGACTCTTACTGACTAAAACCCACCCGTGTAACTTTAATTGCCTGTATGTTGCCAGGGGCTACGGTGACCCTTTCGGACAAACACAACCTTTCGTCACCTTTTTTGAGTTATTTTTAGAAAAAGGTATGCTCTGTTCTTCACTACTTTATGAACATGATTTAAGGTGTCTCTATATTATTATCCACACACTAAATATAATTGGTTAATTTACCTTTATTGACAATAATGAAATGACGTTAAGTAGAAATTAATCCACATTTATTAATTTGCAGATTTTGGTGGAACTTCAGAAAACGGTGGAGGGCGGTTTGGGGGTCGTGTTGTGTTTTTGTTGTAAAAAAAATATTTCTGAATCAATATTATCCTATACACTGACGAAAAATAAATAAATAAATATGTTATAATAACTTCTTGTTCATAATTACCTTTTAATTAATGTGCTAGGTAAGGTCATTCACCTTGACGAGCGTCGTATTCAAAATATAAATGTAGGGTAGGTGCTAAAATTTTCGATCTCGCTTCGATCGCTCTTGCAGCTTACATTCTCAAATTTTCTGCGTAAGTCGAAAAAGTAACTCCTATTTATATATGACTGTCCAAAAGAAAACCTTGCCTACACAAGGCGTTGTGCAAAAATTTTCAAGCTTGCTCTTGCATTCTACATTCTTGCATTTTGTAAATACCATATTGAAGCAATGAAGCACCTGCCTGAAAAAAATATCCTGCCGAGTGCGAGGCCCATGGTGTAGGTAGACTATAATTACGCACGTTATATTTGTTTATTTTTTGTCAGTATTCATTTTTCGCAAAATGTTACTAGAAATAGGTACCTAAAGTACAATTATGTTCTTGTCCGTCGGCAAACCTCGGGTTTCGTCAGTCGTTGGATTTCTCACTTGGTGCAGACAGGACGCTCTCAATCGACTTGGAAGTATATCGAGTTGTTAATACTCTTTTAACTTATTGTAATTTATTTTAAAAATGGTAGGAAATCACTAAATTCGCAGGCATGACAGATAGGAAAATAGTTTTACAGCTCTATATAGTTCACACGATAATCAAAACAAAACAACAATAAAGTAGGTAGGTACCTACTTCGTTCTGAATTCAAATTTTTATACAACATAAATCTAATAATTGATTGACATGGAAATAAGCATTCGTTTGTATTAGGAAATGCGATAATTCCCAAGGAAAATAAGTATATAAACTGAACAGACCGGGGCCGGGGGGGCTTCGCTCGGGGTAGGCTTAGCCCGCCACTAATTGGAAGCCTGTCTTGGCTAGACCTCGACTATGTAACCTTTCCTGACTCGAAGGCTAGATCTGCCTTTGGTATGGAATTTTAACAGACTGCGAGGCCAGCTTGTACTGGTTTTGTTACCGCCGACACGCGGCTTATTGTACTATCGAAGAAACGCATATCTAAGAAATTTGAAAACAAAATCCCGTGAACACGAACCTTTTTTTGTAGGTAAACGTTACTATAGCGGCAGAGCGCTGCAAGCAGAAATAGTCCTTACGGTGTATAGATATGCGTTTCTTCGATGGTATATATAATTTCGAAGTTATTTAATTTATTTATTTATTCATTTATTTAAATGCATCATCATTATCATCATTTCATCCGAAAGACGTTCACTGCTAGACCCCCATAGGCCTCCCCCAAGCAAAGCCACTTCGACCGATTCTGTGCTTTCCACATCCAGCAGCCTTCACAAGGCCATAATTAAAGAAAAAAAAAATTGAGGTCACTTTGGTATGTTTTTTCGAATTTCAAAAATCGTAGACGACCACAGCACAGCGTATTTCTGAACAACAGCATGTATATATTATTTCCGTACTCTTAACTAAGAGAAAAACGAATCGGAAAACTGCAATTAAGGTTACTTATAGCACCTTAATAAACCACTGCGAAACAAGTCCTTCCACTGATTACTTATTGAATATAAGTTTTAATTATTGTTAGCTGCTTGTGAAATAATTATATATAATAGGTAAACTGTGAGGAAAAACATTAAAGTCAACCCGTTTACTTATCAGTAACACAGCAATTATCTTCGAGTCAGTTAATTGTGCAAGATTCTTTTATTTATTTTTTAAATAAACCACATCAAGATAACAGGAAATAATTCAATTAAAAGGTAATTAATTCTTAGATGAAAAAACGTAAACAAAACCCGGTCCGATCGAAAAGGGGCTCATAGGATCGCAATTACCTCAAAGTAATAAAATATTGAATTATTGTTGAAAACAAAACATTTTCTTGTTGCTATTCAAAACATCACATTTTTTGTACCAAAATTACCCCAAATTCATAAAAATGAGTAAATTTTCAACAGGGATCATAAGTTATGATGACTTGTAGACCCCCGCTAAATGACAGCCGCCCGCGTTCCTTGTGATAACCCGGTAAAATTCACCATTGAAAAAAAAAAAAAAAATGAGGCGACTTCGTTTTTCGTATTTCTCGAAAATTACTACATAAATATACTCTCAGTACTATACCTAACACCCTCACGTATTGGACTGGTTTTTTTTACATGTTGTATAAGCCACAAATAAAATTAAGGATAAAGGATAAAAAAAAAATCTAATTAAGTGCAAAATAAAATTCTACTAATATTATAAATGCGAAAGTTTGTGAGGATGGATGTATGTGTATGTGTATGTTTGTTACCCTTTCACGAAAAAACTACTGGACGGATTTGGATGAAACTTTACAGTAGTATAGGTTATTCATCAGAATAACACATAGGCTACAATTTATAATGATTTTATGTAATTTTGGTCATAATATAACGATACGTGTCAATTAAGTCGGAAAAAAATCTTCCATCTGAGAGCTATCTTGGCGTGCGCTGCCTAAACCAATGGAGTTACATAAAGATGATGTACCGCAGGATTGTTTGTCTTAAGTAGATCTAAATAAAAGTCCGCGACAGCATATATCTGCCTTTTATGTGCAAGCCAGTACGACCAAAATTGTGAAATATAAATTTAATTAAATTTGGTACTATTTTACAATGCACATATTAGTATATAATTATCAAACTCTTATCAAAATGAATACATTTCTCGCATTAAGTATTTAATGTAGATAAACTTTGTCTTTCACACTAAGTAATTTGGCCGAATAGTTTAAAAGTTATCACGATAATATGATTGACTTGAACGGAGCGCCTAACGGCGGCGGCAGCACGGGCGGAGCGCGATGCGGCGTCGCGGTCGCGGGGGAGGGGCGAACAATGCAATCCAAGCAATGGCGAGGCATCGCCGAGATTTCTGGGAAAAAAATATCCGATTTTGGTCTACCCTCACCGCAGCGTAGAGGAGAGTTGTCGACCGAGTTGATAAAAGAGCTAAGCTATGATACTAACCAGTTATGTGCTTAGGTATACGAAACTGAGCCACGTTTGCTACCTGATCAAAGAGAGATTTATCACAAAATAGTAGGACGAGTTGAGAATGGTGAAGGCGGACTTTTTTCCTTGATGCCCCGGGTGGTACAGGAAAAACTTTCTTGCTTAATTTACTTTTGGCAAAAATTCGTGGCGGCCATAACGTTGCATTAGCTGTGGCTTCCTCTGGAATTGCTGCAACATTGCTAAGCGGTGGATGGACAGCACATTCGGTCTTTAAATTACCTCTTAATCTGGCGAGTGAAGAAACCCCATAGTGTAACATCAGCAAAAGCAGTGCCCGTGGCCTCCTCTTGCAACAGTGTAAATTAATCGTGTGGGACGAGTGCACAATGTCACACAAACGTGCCATCGAAGCTCTTGATCGTTGTTTACAAGACTTACACGGCAAACAAACAATAATGGGTGGTGTGGTTGTTTTATTGGCTGGGGACTTTCGGCAAACTTTGCCTGTCATCGAGCGAGGCACTGCAGCAGACGAAATTAACGCATTTCTAAAATCCTCATATTTATGGACCAAAGTTGAAAAGCTGCACCTTATCACCAACATGCGTGTCCAGTTATTCAATGATCTAGAGTCGGGCGCGAACGCTGAAAAACTGCTCGAGATAGGTGAAAGTCGATTCGAAACTGACGAAGGAGGTGATGGGGGTGGTTCTATTCACTAACCAATTTTGTCACGTTGTGGATTCGGAAGACGCACTCATTGCTCAAGTTTTTCCAAATTTGCAACAGAACATCCACGATAAAAGTTGGCTATGTGAAAGAACTATACTAGCACCAAGAAATGAGACAGTTGCGAAAATCAATAAAATTATCTTGGACCAAGTAACCAGCGATGCAACAACCTACAACTCCATCGACACAGTCATGTCATCTGAAGACTGTATGAGCTACCCCGTGGAGTATCTTAACTCTTTGGAGCTATCCGGGGTGCCATCACATAAGCTCGAATTAAAAGTCGGTATACCCGTTTTGTTAATGCGCAATTTGGACGCCCCGAGACTATGTAATGGCACTAGATTGCGAGTCATTGAACTAGGCAGGTATATTGTTAAGGCCACAATTTTAACTGGAGAAGCTAAGGGTGAAAATGTTCTTATTCCACGCATCCCAATAATACCCAATAACTTACCCTTCAATTTCAAACGTTTACAGTCCCCACTTAAAGTTACATTTTCTATGACTATTAATAAATCGCAAGGGCAAACTTTGAAGGTAGCGGAGACACATTTAGGTACGCCCTGTTTTTCCCATGGGCAGCTATACGTAGCTTGCTCACGTGTATCTAAATCCCAAAATCTACATATTTACGCTGAACAAAAAAAATCAAATAACATAGTATACAGGTGTAGGTATATTGCAGTAAAAACACAGATAAATTAACACAGATGTTCACTTATTCCAGTTATATACCACATAATTCTTTACTTATTACAAAATCTATTAAAAAAACCGCATTAAAATCCGTTGCGTAGTTTTAAAAATTTAAGCATACATAGGGACATAGGGACAAAGAAAGCTACTTTGTTTTATACTATGTAGTGATTAAATGCAAGTAACATACTATGTAGTGTTTAGTAATCCGTTTGTGCTGGATAGGATAATCTCAAGCCCGGGGAAGGACATAGGGCTACTTTTTATAAACACACCATACAGGTAAAGATTGATGAAAAAACCACTGGACTTAGCATTTTGAAATTTGCAGAGTTCTATTATAGCTTAAAATAATGAGCACTTAGAAAGGAATTCAGATAATTCCACCCTCAAGAGATTCCCTCTAAATATTACGTATAGGAGTTCAAAGATTGTATGGAAACTAATTTTGAAGTTAGAAATCTGGGATGTACGATGTGAAGTTACATTAAAAAAATATAAGTATTTAAAAAAAAAATGTCACGTAACTTAATGTGGCAGACCAAATTCTACCCGAGCGAAGCTGCGGGCAAAAGCTAGTATCTTTATATTTATGTAGGTACATTCAGTAGCTAAAGTAGGTATCTGGTTAAAACTAGTGTTTCAGAAAACAAATAAAACGTAGTATACAATAGTAAAAATTTTAATGAAGGAATGGTAAGTAATTAACAATCAGGCGAATTCTTCATTTCTGGGCAGTCACAAATTGGTATACAGGATGATTCAAGGCTTTCCCTCAAGTAACCGGACTCGCAGATACATCCTGGTCCCTCTTTCTGTTTCTCATCACACTTGTATCTCGCAACCAGGGATTTGCAGATGTTAGGAGGACATTCTTTAAAGTTTGGCGTATACACTTCATGTGCGTTTGGGCACATCGGTCCTGTAGAATAAAAAAAAATCTGTAAATCTCGGCCCACTTCCAGCTACTTCTCCGTTAGATGGCGTGGAACTCGGGGTGGTCTTTTTGTTTTTTATGTAATTGGCATTACAGAGTTGTTGGAGTGGTAGACGCAACAATGGAACTGATTGATTGTACTTTATCTATCATAGAAAATTCACCCGATTCACAACAGCCGATTAAAACGACATAAGACAATAAACTAAATGACAGACGTTTATTTGAATCAGAGTGTAGAAAATTGGAAGGATTTTTCTCTTTAAGCATTACATTAGTTAGATCAGTAACTCATGCGAATTTTACTGCTTAGATGCTTATGTAACAAGATTCTCACCTCCACACTCTTCATAAGAAATACAAACGCCTTTGTCATTTCGGTAGTAGTTCTCCTGGCACACACAGCCTCGCTGACATGAAGCTGCGTCACTTGTAGGACAGCTTTCCATGGCAAGGTCGCGGTCTGAACAGTTTTGTGGACGGCATGTTTGTTGCACGCATGGGGAGTACTTCTCGTTGGCGGGGCAGAGGTCAGCAGCAAGAATAATGAGATATGAAAGATTAGACATTTAAAACGAACTTTAAGGCCAGGTCGATTTCCCCAGCTGTCGCTTATAAGCGACATCGGGGCCGACGCGGCCGTCAAGCCACAGTCGCCAAATGGAACCGTCCATTTGGCGACTGTGGCTTGACGGCCGCGTCGTTGACTCACTCGGCTTAGAACTCTATTTTTTTTTTTTAATAAGTGATATTATAGTCTTCACTATAGTGTTATTCTTCACTTTATAGCCTGCCGGATTTTCTCATCATTTTTTTTTTAAATTAAATATATCACGCGATTTTCTGGGACTTTACCGGAGATATTTTTTAGTGCTTAAAAAAAGTGAAAAAGAACTATATAAGATGAAATACGCTCAGCTGAATAAATTGTTCAAAGAGCATGGTCAAACAATGCTTGTTGAATGATATGATTAATGGATATTTAAAATTATAAATTCATCATCACCAGATGATAAATTTATTCAGGATTTGCAGATGCTTATCCTTCTTCCCACGTAAGTTGAGAATATCCCGTTAGAATAAGACATTCTCCACGGGTGTTTTTGCCAATAACCACCAAGGCTCATAAATGCAAAAAAACGAATAAAGATCATCTGTAAACCTGCGTATTTACACATACTTTGCATGTCTGAAATAGGAGAGAGAGAGAGAGAAGATCCTGCAAAAGCTAAAAAAATACAAGAAATTAGGTACTTACGGCATTCTTCAAACGGCACACAGGTTCCATTACTTCTACCATATCCATCCATACATTGGCATTTTGGTTTGCATTGCAGAATAATGCCTATTCTAAATGGGCATCGACCTTCAAGTCTAGGGTAACCACATTCATCAGTCGGGCAAATGGGAGGGCAGGCGACAAACTTTTCATTGGGTTTGGCACTGCAGTCGAATGGAGCTGAAAGAGTAACGGTGGAGTTTCTTGCCCATTCTTTTACATACAAAAACTACCTTTTGGAAGGGGCGACTAGAATCAATTCTTTTTTTGTAAATTTTGACGTTCAAAAAATACCTTGTATGAGCCTAATTGAAATAAATTATTTGATTTTGACATTGACTTTAACTTTTTGGGGAATACAGGGGTGAAGTTATCTTAGAAAAGAACTAGTAGGACTTACGACAATCTCTTGTTGGTATACAAGTTCCATTTTCAGCGCGTTTGTAGTTGAACCTGCATTTACAAGCTGGAACGCAAGGATCCGCTGGGGTACACACTTGCTCCTCATCAGCTGATTTAGGGCAATTATCGGAGTTGCACTTCATTGGGCAGTCATCCAGAAATTCGTTTTCACCACAAGTTATTGGACCTGAAAAATAAAAACGATTTATAAAGACTAATTTATAAGATGGATGGATACAGACACTAATTTTACAGGTATAGTTTGCCACTAGTCCATGTTTCAAGCCCCGCCGCCACGGCTGAGGCTAGCCGGCCAGCAAGCCGAAGCTGCGGTGGTGAGCGTTAAAACCACCTGCGACGATTATCTTCCGCCCAAACCCTGCAGCGCCGGAGCCGTGACAGAAACAAGGCTTGCTGCATGTTGCATGCCTGCTTGTATGTTGCATGCTTGTTTGCACGCCACACGCTTGCTTGCACGCTGCATGCCTGTTTGCATACTGCATGCCTGCTAGTACGCTGCATGCCTGCTTGCATGCTGCAAGCTTGAAGCAAGCATCCTTGTTTGCATGTTTCTTACTGGGACAAAAACAGCAAATGTCATTTATGATAATGGAATACCGACGTTCACAATTTTTTTTTATTGTCTACCTACGCTTAGAATGGTTCCTGATAAAAAAAGTAATAGCAAAAATTTGAGATGAAATAGAGTGCGCAAACTTTCTAGGCGTTTAGTGAAATGAAAATATGGAAATTAAAATAGTGGTAAGTAAAATGAATGTTCGGAAACATAATACTTCGAACAAATGTTATTTCGGTTAAGTATAACTTCGGTAAAAAGTTGTCCGACCAAATAAAACGTCGCAGTTACAAAAAAATCGAATTAATAAAAAAAATCCAATTGATAATAATAGGTCAACTACAGTATACAGTGGCAGACGTGACTTCAACGAAGTAAAAAAAAAAACAAAACTATAATAGTTGAAAAGTTTTGGGTGAAATGAAATTCGGTCAGATATTTTTCTTACTTATAATAGGTAATCCTCTGTAATTCACTTGTCGACATAGTGTTAACACCACCGAAAACAAACCCCGTTGGTAAACATGTCCGATGCTTAGCAAAAAAATTGAGACGGAGAGCACACGGCCACGACCGCACGCCTCGAAGCCACTTGAATGAATCCGGGTATTTACCATCACTAGATAAGTAACCCTGCAGCTTAGATGCTTATGTAGCAAAATTCTCACCTCCACACTCTTCATAAGAAACACAAACGCCTTTGTCATTTCGGTAGTAGTTCTCCTGGCACACACAGCCTCGCTGACATGAAGCTGCGTCACTTGTAGGACAGCTTTCCACGGCAAGGTCGCGGTCTGAACAGTTTTGTGGACGGCATGTTTGTTGCATGCATGAGGAGTACACCTCGTTGGTGGGGCAGAGGTCAGCTGCAAGAATAATGAGATATGAAAGATTAGACATTTAAAACGTATCTAACATTTAAGGCCAGGTCGATTTCCCCAGCTGTCGCTTATAAGCGACATCGGGGCCGACGCGGTCGTCAAGCCCCACAGTCGCCAAATGGACGGTGACTCACGCGGCTTAGATTTCAATTTTTTTTTTTTAAATTAGGGATATTGAAGTCTTCACTATAGTGTTACTCTTCACTTTATTGCCTGCCGGATATTCTCATCATTTTTTTTTTTAATTAAATATATCACGTGATTTTCTGGGACTTTACCGGAGATATTTTTTAGTGCTTAAAAAAAGTGAAGAAGAACTATATAAGATGAAATACGCTCAGCTGAATAAATTGTTCAAAGAGCATGGTCAAACAATGCTTTTTGAATGATATGAATAATAGAGCTTTAATATTAAAAATTCGCATTGGTTTTTTGGCCCTAGATTCGAAAAACTCGCATTGGTTTTTTCGATGGGAATTGAAAGATGGCGGAACGTGGGAGATACATCACAGCTAACTCCTTTGGGGAATTGAGCGTGATGTTATATTATGTAATGTCCTAAATGTTACTGAAAAAACCTGCATCTAATGACACGTTTTTACTCACATTTGTAATTAATGAAAATGTAATATTTTAACCATTGTACGTGTTTCTTTTAGGTTATTCTAATAATATCTTAGAGAATCAAAATATGGTTTTCAGTAATTTATGCAGTTTGTCAAGTTGTTATAAGACTAGTTTTATATAACTTGTCTGTATATAGCTGACTGACTAAAGTACCCGTCACGAGAAGCTATAAATTATGTAAACAAACATCTTTTACTAAGTAAACATTTTATACTGCGAGATAATAATAAATCGACCATATTCAATCGACATGAAATATAGACGGGTTATATGAAAGTAACAACCTATTTAATTTAGTCGGATCATATTTTAACGACGCAAAGCGCTATCGTTTGTGTTTCTTGGTACCGGAACGCGTCCGTCGCAGGGATTGTAAACTATCGGGACGCCATTTTGAAATAAACGCGTCATTCGAGTTTCGAATGCGTACGAGTTTGTTTCATTGCTTTGCATATATCGCGGATCTGGTTGTTATTGTTAATTTTGTTATTGTTTCGATATTGTTTTGATAAAACTGTAGACAGCTTCGTGAGACATGTCACTGATTCTGACACAGAAATGGAAACATCTGAATCTGACGAATAATTATTCTTAAATAATATATGTTAATTAATATTTGTTACTTAATAATTTATTAAATCTTAAACAAATTCATTTTTTTTGTTGGTCCAAATGTTGTGAACTCCTGAACACTTGTTTACAAAATTTATAGCTTCTCATGACGGTTACTTTAGTTGAATATAACTGTGTAGAAAACTTGTCAAAACTGCCAATAGGTGAACATAATAATTAAGAAGATATGTCTGAAACAACTTCAATACATGTTTTATAGGTAGACGATTAGTTTTTTAGACAAGTTGATAAGTTTACGAGACTTGTTTTAAAACATGCTGCTCGTATATGGTGTACACTGCTAACGCGAAATTTCGCGGGTATTTCGGCATAATCTTTGAGACGCTTTTATAAGATGGCGGTGTCAGTTCAAATGGTCCTCTTGAAACGCGGGGTAAGAAGAGTTTATAGAAGGAAAATACATGATGATTGAGGCAATGTAGGAAGTGTAGATCTATTAAGTGGTTGTTCTGTCTTATCAGATACAGTTGCTTCCTTATTGGCATCAGCTGGGTTTTACATCTCTACATCTTAATCACTATCCTGTTGATAATTGTTTAACGATTTTCCTACTACAGTTTTTCATGCACCTTTTTTTATAAAATCTAATCCATATTATTATACCTCAGCTAAAATGGTAACGGAAAATATCGTGACGAAATTGGAATGTCGTTCCTTAGCTTTATCGAATATTTTGACGATATTTGACATTTGCTAACCCGCACTGGGGCCGTAATCGGCCGCGTGGTGGATAACGGCCCGCTCCCTCTCATAGTGAGGAGGCCTGGGTCCAAGTTCACTGCAACGGGAACATTATAGGCTGATTATAATACACCTGTGTATAGTTATTAGCATTGCCAGTCAATGTGTCAATACTGTCAGTTTTCTGGACACGTTTCTGAATGACAGCGATGCGAAGGAGTACTGTGACGCCAATAATAAGTGTCTTTTTGTTTTTTGTACATATATATGGAGTTAAATATTTAATGTAGTACCTAGTATAAATAGTTTTATTGTATTACAAAATATAAGGACAATATACTTGTAGCTGTACCTAACTATATTTCTTTAATTTTTAGATTGTGGACTTAATGAAGAACTGAAATGCGTGCAGCCGTGCCCTCCTCAGAAAACTTGCAGAAATCGCGACATACAATTTAGCTGTTTACAAGATGTTCAGCCTTGTCATCACATTTGTGCTTGCAAGCCAGGATTCCTAAGGAATGCTGTGGGGACTTGTATAACTAATGAAGAGTGTGGTAAGTACCTACCTACCTTGAAATAGACCCAGGTGTATTTGCATGGGTCGACGGCGCTTTGTGTTCCACGCGCGCCTCAAAGAGATGTCAGCAGAACTGACGGGGTCCGCTAGGGCCGATACCCGCCGGGGTTGCGGGAAAGTCCGAAAGGAATACCGTGGCCCCTGGCAACATGGCAACTGAAGGAACACGGGTGGGTTTTAGTCAGTAAGACTGTGACACGCCTTCCTGCTCCACCCAGACCGGGAGAAGTGATTTGATAAATTCCCACCCAAAAAAAGGTGTATTTGCATCGTCGTTCGAGTGATCCAAAGAACGGTTGCTGTGATCGTGAGGGCGGATTCTCAGGTCGAGAAAAGTGTTAGTACCTTATGTGTTTTTCTGTCAGGCAACTCTCAGTACCTGCTTAGAGTTGAAAACCGACATTTATCGGGGAGAGTATAATAGGTAAGGTACTCATTACACTATACTACTCTAAATGGCAATAGCCTTTTCCCAACAATGTATATTGGGGTCGGATTCCAGTCTAACCGGATTCAAATGAATACCAGTATTTTACGTGGAGCGACTGTCTATCTGACCTCCACAACCTGGTAATGGTGATACGATACCCCTCGGTAAGATTGGTTGTCAGACTCTCGGGCTTCTGCCAACCCGTAACGACTGTCAAAGATTCACCAATGACAGCCGGGACCAATGGTTTACTCTTTAGGTCTTCGACAGTTCTTAGCTGGTTCACATACACCATTTCTCATAACCCCACAAAAAAATAATCAAGGGACATTAAATCACATGATCTTGGAGGCCATGTCTTGTCCCCGATTTGAGATAAGGAACTCGTTGAATTTCTCTTTCAAACGAAACATTTGATGAATTAACTGCCGTTTTGATAATACACTTTAATCATTACAACGCGCTGTTCAAACTGTTCGACTCATCTTGATAAATGCCGAACATTTAATAATTCATCTGTCAAAAAATCGCGCCAATAGACAATCTAATATGGCCGCCATCAGTTGTCAAAGATACCTTGTCCCTATTGAAAAACCCTGTATACCTTTAACATTATGCGTATTCTTAACAATTTAAAACACACTTCACACATCTTTGGGTAAAATAACTCGTGTTAGTTTTACAATTCCCCTCGATTGATTATTATCACTCCCTCAAAAACTTCGACAGACATTCAAGACTTTTTCCAACATTCTCAGATATGTGTCAGCGCGAGAATGAATATTTTGCCTGCGGCAGTGCATGCGACAACGAGTGTGCCAAACTTGCCACACAGAACAAGACACAGTGCCCTATAAAGAACATCGTCTGCAATCGCAAATGCTACTGTGAAGATGGATTTGCGAGAGACGACAAAGAAAACTGCATACCTATTGAAAAATGCCGTATGTATTCAATATGAATTAAAATAACACTAAATATCCCTATAAATAAGCTTTGTTGACTGTAGAGAATGGGGTCGTGGGACTCGTGGGTTCAATCATCGGCACCTTAATTGCGTAATCAATCAATCAATCAATCATAATCTGAATATTTTTGAAGGATATTGCTAATCCATTGCTTCATACGTTAGAAAAATTTGTCTGCTCAACAACGTAAATAACACAGTGAATGTTGTTGAATTGCTAAAATTAAACAGATTGTGATTGACCGCGTGTTACACAATTAGGGTGCTGGTCGGGCAGCGATCAAGTATGGTAGGTCGAGTATTAACTACGCTAGTATGGGTCAAGAATCATGTACTGAATTCATGGTCTCAGTTTGTGCGTCGATGTCCCTTACACACCCTATAGAGCTTCATCTTTTATGGTCTTTTTTTGTGGCAATCCGAAATCTGGTTTTGTGCTGTTTAAATGGCTATTATTAAATAAGGTCGCTCCCCATTACATGGCACTCAAATAACTGTGCTGATGGACAATGTGCGAAACGAAAGAAATCTGAAAAATATGTTATTATTTGATTTATTTTCCACTAACTAAAATACTCAATTAATTTATTGTTTTATTCATTTACAGATAGTGAAAATATTGAAGGCGGTTCGTTGAAAGTACCTGAAGACGGATCCCGAGTGCGTCGATACTCTGACTTAGCTGGCAAGTATAATTATCAAGCTCAATGATGGAAGTTTTTAAGAATTATGTATCGTAATATACGTGTCATTAATCACGCCTCCACGTGTAACATGACGACCATAAGTTTTGTCGATGGAAGAATAGACAAAATGACAGATTGTGATTGTTTATCTGTCATTTTGTCTATTCTTCCGTCGACAAAAGTTATGGTAGTCATGTTAACCGTGCAGGACTGATTAAGACCTATTATGGGCAAGACCCTTAGTAGGTAATCACATAGGTGGGTTCATAGATCGCTTTTTGACTTTACTAAGTAAAGTAGGTAAGCGTTCCATACGAATATGAACCTGATTTTTATATGAACATTACCTAATGCTATATGAGTAATGGTAAATAATAATAATAAAATCGAATAATGACTGCCTCGTTAGTCTAGTGGTCGGAAAGCTACTGCTGAGCATGAGGTCCTGGGTTCGATTCCCGAGTCGGGCAAAGTGTTATCAGGTTTTTCCATCTGGAATTTCTCAGTAGCAGCACGGAGTCTGGATTTATGTCCGGTTGATGGCAGTAGGATCGCCCCCTATTACATGGGACTTAAACATAACTGGTGAAATGTCGGTGTACTATAGGTACACCTCTGCCTAACACAGCCTAATACAGGCGTGATGTTATGTTATGTTATGTATGTAATAATAAAAAAAAATATAAAAAAAATTCACTAAAACATAAACTTTAACAAAAGTCAGTATACAGAATGGTAAGCAAACTTAAAAGTAGAATTATACAAAAGGTAGTGAGGTTGAAAGTCCAATAAGAACATGTACCCTACCCTCAAACTAGGAGGAACTAATGTTCAAATTCATACGCAACACTAACTTAGCAAAGTAAAAGTGCAATATGTGTATCTTACCTTAATAGCAATTTTGCAAAGGCTAAGTTAAGGGTGGTTATAAGGAATTGCCTTATTGGCTTCAGCGTAATTTTATTAAGATTATGGACTTTATTAACTGCAATACTGCACTTTCCAGAATCAATCTGCACTGGCGAAAATGAAGTACATACTGACTGCAAGAAGTCCTGCCCGCCAAACACGTGCTTATCACTTGTGGCTCGGTTTAAGTGTGACAGCACCGAGCCTTGCAAGAAGGGATGTGTTTGTAAGCCAGGATACCTGAGGCAACAGCCAGGCTCTCCCTGCATACCTACATGTTTGTGTTCCCAGATGAAGCATTCTCTAGACTGCAAGCTTGTCGATTCTACTTCCAAAGAATAGAATATTAACTTAAAACAGACGAAGCGAATCACTCATGCGACACAGGGTGGTAAAACTTTTTTTTTTTAATAGCCAATTGTATGTATGGCCTGTTCCAAAAATATCTGATAAAAGGTAAATAACGGTACGCAATTACACACTAAAGAAAATTTGTTGCACAATTAACACATTCATTTGTGTTTAGATTTCAACTTATTATATGACCATTTTTTCCAACAATTATTGTTTGAATAATATCATTAGGTAAGTTGTAATTGAAAAAGAATCGAAATGAAAAATAATGAAAAAAAATAGTGGCACTCCGGGAGTGCCGACAGAAGTGAAATCTTGAAAAAAAATCGGCACCGCGGTAATCCACGCGTTGATGTCTTTTACTCCACGGTGTTGGTAAATTGCGGTACAGTGTCGCGAAATCAATGGTTTAGTTAGTCCCATCTCAAAAATGCCCAACGCACCTAAAGAAGTTTTACTCTTCAAAAATCTTTAAGGTGATTTAGAATTACAATTTCGGGTGCAAGCACTAAAGTAAGTAGCACTAACAATTTACATCCACAGGTACGTTTTCTGATCCATTTGTTTACATTTTCATCAGATATTTTTAGAATGGACTATAGAAATGACGCCTCTCGCGTTTAACACGGGATTCTTGTCAATGTAAGTCCAAATTATATTTTGAAAATAAATGTTAATAGTAATTAATTAATAAAGAACAGTTGGCCGCACGTCAGTGGTAAAACTTTGACCTTGAGGTGGCCTAGCGTTAAACATGGGCGTGGATTTTTACGCAAACGGTTAAATATCCGATTTCGAATTTTGATTTCGTTTTCAAAATCCGTTTTTAGGAGCGGCTCCGGGTCGCAGTTTCGACCGGGTCTTTTTTTTTGTGTGGGAAGTTATCAAATAACTTCTCCCGCTCTGGGCGGAGCGGGAGGGCGTGTCAGACTCTTAATGACTAACACCCACCCGTGTTCCTTCAGTTGCCATGTTGCCGGGGGGCACGATATCCCTTTCGGACTTCTTCGCAACCCCGGCAGACATCAGCCCTAGCCGACCCCGTCAGTTCTGCTCACATCTCTTTGAGGCGCGCGTGGAATCGCTCCGTCGACCCGGGCCTGGTCCTTATCGGACGGCGAGCTAGCCATTGCTCACTGTCCGCAAGCCCGCGTCTGCGGTGGCCGGTGATCGTCTCTAGTAATATTATTCGGTTATAAGTGCATCGATCAAGACTATCCAAATATAAACAAATACTTGCTTCTAAATCTACTCTTGCCGTGGTTTTGTGAAATCGGTTTGTCTTGTTCGTATTATCGATACGATACGATTTGTCACTGAAATCGGATTTTAGATACGTTTTGGTGTCTCATCAGCGTAGTACGAAGTTTCAATATAATAAGAGGCTTATCCTGGTTTTGTTACCATTGACGTGTGGCTTGCCGTACAAAACTAACTGCTGCCAACAAATAAATATGATAACTACATTAACTTATTGTTTTTCTTTACCTTTTACGAAGTAGGTAGGTAGTTACAATGCAGGTATTTTAACCGAAATCTTACATATGTGCTGAAAAACGATATGAAATGCAAAAAAGTAATTTAGTATTAACAAACACGTCTAAGGAATTGAATTTGTTATATATATATTATATATATATATATATATTTATGTGTGTTCGCGGATAACTTCGTCGTTTATGAACCGATTTTTATGATTCTCTTTTTGTTGGAAAGAAGATATCTCAAGGGTAGTAACATGATAAGGAAATCAGGATTTGTTGATGGGATCCTGGAGAAATCGAGGAAATTCTTCAAATATTGTAGGCAAACCTATAGCGATTTGGATATTTTCCATAATAAGTATTTCACGGGTTGCGATTCGATTACTTTGATATAGTTGCAATAAAATTTATGCTCGTCACAATGCATATGGAGAAGTGGAACTGATGGTGAAGTACCAGGAGAGCTCCTCAACGATTAACGTCCCTGCATCGGGAAAAGCAATCTTTTGTAAAAGGTGATGAGCAGTTTAGTTTAGGCTATTGTAACTTAGATAAATTACAAACTACCCACTAAAAAGCGAGGAATAAATCATTTATACAAAAAAAAAAAATAACCGTCTTCCAAAAAAACACTACAAAGTGAAAAATAAATTTCGGAAGTCGGTGGCAAATAACTAAAATACAAAACCAAACACACCGACTTCCGAAATTTAAGTTATTTTTCACTTTGTAGTGTTTTTTTGGAAGTCGGTTGTTTTTTTGTTTTAGGTTATCATGTTTACCACCATTGTTCTACGAAATAAGGTGCATTTTTGTATGCAGGTGATTAAAAACTAGTCTATGTATCGATACACTGTGGTTCATCTATAACATGCTAGCTGGACAAAATTGGTTTTCATTTTTTTAAGTCTGATTACGTTTGCAGGGCAAACATGGCCAGAGATCGCACAAGGCAAGGTTTGAAAGGAAAAACGAGAGGCCTTTGCCCAGCAGGGACACATAAAGGCTAACAAAAAAAACGAGCTTCTAAACGACCTGCTATGGCAATCTACCACCAACTAACCAAATCTATTTTGGATATATGTTACAAAAATGAAAAAAAAAAAAAACCACAATGCACATAATGCATAAAGGGTGGCAGGGACATCGACGCGAAAACTGTTACCATGGATTCAGTACATGACCCTGAAATTTTTCGTCGGTTATTTAAAAAAAAATCTGCTGTTTCATAGAAAAGTACTATACCTACGCAGTCAAAATGTATGGAACAATTGATTTTTATATTTGATATTTAGATGATATATTACAAATATTGCTCATTTAATAGTATAGGAAAAAGGATTATACTAAAGGCTAATAATAACAAAGCGGTAATAGAGGACATAAAAAGGCATTCAGAACTTACTTTATTTTCAACATTTTCAGAACCTATTAACTGTACACGCGCGCATGAACACTATGAATGTGGAAGTCCATGCCAAACCGAATGTGCTACTCTTGGGCAGATCTGTCCCATTGTAAATATCCGGTGCAATGATGGATGCTACTGCGACGCGGGATACGCGAGAAACAGTTCGGACACTTGCATACCTACATCACAATGCTAAAGGTATGTATGACCTTTTGAACACCGCAGGAATCCACTGAATGCCAAAAGGTCTGAACCGGTCGAAGTGGCGGTCCTTGGGGGAGGCCTATGTCCAGCAATGGACGTCTTTCGGCTGAAATGATGATGATGACGGAAGGTTGTAAAATTTTAAGAAATTTCTTATTTTTACGACAGTTACTATCTGTAATTTTTCCCGCCACTTATCCGCGTGGATTGTGGTATACCCCATACAACAAAACCCTTTCTTTTTTTGGGTGGGAAATTATCAAATACCTTCTCCCGCTCTGGGCGGAGCGGGACGGCGTGTCACTTACTGACTAAAACCCACCCGTGTTCCTTTAGTTACCCTTGGTGACCCTTTCGGACAAACACAACCTTTCGTCACCTTTTTTGAGTTATTTTTAGAAAAAGGTATGCTCTGTTCTTCACTACTTTATGAACATGATTTAAGGTGTCTCTATATTATTATCCACACACTAAATATAATTGGTTAATTTACCTTTATTGACAATAATGAAATGACGTTAAGTAGAAATTAATCCACATTTATTAATTTGCAGATTTTGGTGGAACTTCAGAAAACGGTGGAGGGCGGTTTGGGGGTCGTGTTGTGTTTTTGTTGTAAAAAAAATATTTCTGAATCAATATTATCCTATACACTGACGAAAAATAAATAAATAAATATGTTATAATAACTTCTTGTTCATAATTACCTTTTAATTAATGTGCTAGGTAAGGTCATTCACCTTGACAAGCGTCGTATTCAAAATATAAATGTAGGGCAGGTGCTAAAATTCTCGATCTCACATCGATCGCTCTTGCAGCTTACATTCTCAAATTTTCTGCGTAAGTCGACAAAGTAACTAACCTATTTATACATATATGACTGTCCAAAAGAAAACCTTGCCTACACAAGGCGTTGTGCAAAAATTTTCGAGCTTGCTCTTGCATTCTACATTCTTGCATTTTGTAAATACCATATTGAAGCAATGAAGCACCTGCCTGAAAAAAATATCCTGCCGAGTGCGAGGCCCATGGTGTAGGTAGACTATAATTACGCACGTGTATTCATTTTTCGCAAAATGTTACTAGAAATAGGTACCTAAAGTACAATTATGTTCTTGTCCGTCGGCAAACCTTGGGTTTCGTCAGTCGTTGGATTTCTCACTTGGTGCAGACAGGACGCTCTCAATCGACTTGGAAGTATATCGAGTTGTTAATACTCTTTTAACTTATTGTAATTTATTTTAAAAATGGTCGGAAATCTACTAAAGTCGCAGGCATGACAGATAGGAAAATAGTTTTACAGCTCTATATAGTTCACACGATAATCAAAACAAAACAACAATAAAGTACTTCGTTCTGAATTCAAATTTTTATACAAGATAAATCTAATAATTGATGGACATGGAAATAAGCATTCGTTTGTATTCGGAAATGCGATGATTCCCGAGGGACATAATACAGTACATAAACTGAACAGACCGGGGCCGGGGGGGCCTCATTTTGTTTTGCCGCTCGGGGTAGGCTTAGCCTGCCACTAATTTGAAGCCTGTCTTGGCTGGACCTCAACTATGTGACTTTTCCTGACTCGAAGACTAGATCTGCCCTTGGTATGGAATTTTAATAGTCTGCGAGCCCAGATTGTACTGATTTTGTTATCGCCGACATGCGGCTTATTGTACATGTAATTTCAAAGTTATTTAAATGCTTAATTAAAAAAAAAAAAGAAATGAAAAAAAAATGGGGGTTACTGTGGTATGTTTCTTCGAAATTCTATTTTTTTTTTTATCTTAGATAACCACATCGTAGAGTATTCCTGAACCACAACATATTTAACTGCAATAGCTAAAGAGACAAACGAATCGGAAAACTGGCATTAAGGTTACCTACTTGTAGCGCCTTAATAAACCACTGCGAAACAAGTCCTTCCACTAATTACTTCTTCAATATAAGTTTTAATTCTTGTTAGGTGCTTGTTGCTCTGCTACTAAATAATTATATATAATAGGTAAATTGTGAGGAAAAACATTAAAGTCAACCCGTTTACTTATCAGTAACACAGGAATTATCTTCGAGTCAGTTAATTGTGCAAGAATTATTTTTATTTAATTTTTTTATTCTCCATATCAAGATAACAGGAACTAATTCAACTAAAAGGTAATTAATTCATTTAGATGACAAAACGTAAAGAAAACCCGGTCCGATTCAAAAGGGGCTCCTAGGATTGCAATTATCTAAAAGTAATAAAAAATTGAATTATTGTGAAAACATAAAAGTTACTTATTGCTATTTAAAACATCACATTTTTTTGTACCAAAATTACCTCAAATTCTCAAATAAAAATGAGTAAATTTTCAACAGGGATCATAAAGTTATGATGACTTGTAGACCCCGCTACATGACGGCCGCCCGCGCTCCTTGTGATAACCCGGTAAAAGACCCATTGAAAAAAAAAAAAAAATGAGACGACTTCGTTTTTCGTATTTCTCGAAAATTACTTCATAAATATACTCTCAGTACTATACCTAACAGCACCCTCACGTATTGGACTGGGTTTTTTACATGTTGTATAAGCCACAGATAAAATTAAGGATAAAGGATAAAAAAAAAATCGAATTAAGTGCAAAATAAAATATCTTTATATTTATGTAGGTACATTCAGTAGCTAAAGTAGGTATCTGGTTAAAACTAGTGTTTCAGAAAACAAATAAAACTTAGTATACAATAGTAAAATTTTTAATGAAGGAATGGTAAGTAATTAACAATCAGGCGAATTCTTCATTTCTGGGCAGTCACAAATTGGTATACAGGATGATTCAAGGCTTTCCCTCAAGTAACCGGACTCGCAGATACATCCTGGTCCCTCTTTCTGTTTCTCATCACACTTGTATCTCGCAACCAGGGATTCGCAGATGTTAGGAGGACATTCCTTAAAGTATGGCGTGTACACTTCATGTGCGTTTGGGCACATCGGTCCTGTAGAATAAAAAAAAAATCTGTAAATCTTGGCCCACTTCCAGCTACTTCTCCGTTAGATGGCGTAGAACTCAAGGTGGTCATTTTTGTTTTTTATGTAATTGGCATTACAGAGTTGTTGGAGTGGTAGACGCAACAATGGAACATTGACTGCACTTTGCATAATATCTATCATAGAAAATTCACCCGATTCGCAACAGCCGATTAAAACGTCATAAGACAATAAACTTAATGACAGACGTTTATTTGAGTCAGGGTGTGGAAAATTGGAAGGATTTTTCTCTTTAACCATTACAGTAGTTAGATCAGCAACTCATGCGAATTTTACTGCTTACATGCTTATATAACAAGATTCTCACCTCCACACTCTTCATAAGAAATACAAACGCCTTTGTCATTTCGGTAGTAGTTCTCCTGGCACACACAGCCTCGCTGACATGAAGCTGCGTCACTTGTAGGGCAGCTTTCCATGGCAAGGTCGCGGTCTGAACAGTTTTGTGGACGGCATGTTTGTTGCATGCATGGGGAGTACACCTCGTTGGCGGGGCAGAGGTCAGCTGCAAGAATAATGAGAGATGAAAGATTAGACATTTAAAACGTATCTAACATTTAAGGCCAGGTCAATTTCCCCAGCTGTCGCTAATAAGCGACATCGGGGCCGACGCGGCCGTCAAGCCCCACTGTCGCCAAATGGACGGTGACTCACGCGGCTTAGACCTGTTTTTTTTTTTTTTATAAGGGATATTATAGTCTTCACTATAGTGTTTTTCTTTACTTTATGGCCTGATGGATTTTCTTATTAAATTCTTCTTATTTTTATTAAATCAAATATATCACGCGATTTTCTGCAACTTTACCGGAGATATTTTTAAGTGCTTAAAAAAAAGTGCTGTGCTGAAGAAGAACGATATAAGACGAAATACGCTCAGCCGAATAATTTGTTTGAAGAGCATGGTCAAAAAATGCTAATGAATGATATGAATAATGGAGCTTTTATATTATAAATTCATCATCACCAGATGATAAATTTATTCAGGATATGCAGATGCTTATCCTTCTTCCCAAGTAAGTTGAGAATATCCCGTTAGCCACCAAGGCTCATAAATGCAAAAAAATGAATATAGATCCTCTATAAACCTGCGTATTTACACATACTTTGCATGTCTGAAATAGGAAAGAGAGAGAAGATCCTGCAAGAGCTAAAAAAATACAAGAAAATAGGTACTTACGGCATTCTTCAAACGGCACACAGGTTCCATTACTTCTACCATATCCATCCATACATTGGCATTTTGGTTTGCATTGCAGAATAATGCCTATTCTAAATGGGCATCGACCTTCAAGTCTAGGGTAACCACATTCATCAGTCGGGCAAATGGGAGGGCAGGCGACAAACTTTTCATTGGGTTTGGCACTGCAGTCGAATGGAGCTGAAAGAGTAACGGTGGAGTTTCTTGCCCATTCTTCACATACGAAAACTACCTTTTGGATGGAGCGACTAGAATCAATTCTTTTTTTTTTGTAAATTTTGACGTTCAAAAGTGCTTTTTATGTGCCTAATCGAAATAAATTATTTGACTTTGACATTGACTTTAACTTTTTGGGGAATACAGGGGTGAAGTAATCTGAGAAAAGAACTAGTTGGACTTACGACAATCTCTTGTCGGTATACAAGTTCCATTTTCAGCGCGTTTGTAGTTGAACCTGCATTTACAAGCTGGAACGCAAGGATCCGCTTGGGTACACACTTGCTCCTCATCAGCTGATTTAGGGCAATTATCGGAGTTGCACTTCATTGGGCAGTCATCCAGAAATTCGTTTTCACCACAAGTTATTGGACCTGAAAAATAAAAACGGTTTATAACGACTAATTTATAAGATGGATGGATACAGAAACTAATTTTACAGGTATAGTTTGCCACTAGTTCATGTTTGAAGCCCCGCCGCCACGGCTGAGGCTAGCAAGCCGAAGCTGCGGTGGTGAGTATTAAAACCACCTGCGACGATAATTTTCCGCCCAAACCCCGCAGCGCCGGAGCCGTGACAGAAACATGGCTTGCCGCATGTTGCATGCCTGCTTGTATGTTCCATGCTTATTTGCACGCTACACGCTTGCTTGCACGCTGCATGCCTGCTTGCATACTGCATGCCTGCTTGTACGCTGCATGCCTGCTTGCATGCTGCAAGCTTGAAGCAAGCATCCTTGTTTGCATGCTTCTTACTGGGACAAAAACAGCAAATGTCATTTATAATAATGGAATACCGACGTTCTCATTTTTTTTTATTGTCTACCTACGCTTAGAATGGTTCCTGATAAAAAAGTAATAGCAAAAATTTGAGATGAAATAGAGTGCGCAAACTTTCTAGGCGTTTAGTGAAATGAAAATATGGAAATTAAAATAGTGGTAGGTAAAATGAATGTTCGGAAACATAATACTTCGAACAAATGTTATTTCGGTTAAGTATAACTTCGGTAAAAAGTTTTCCGACCAAATGAAACGTCGCAGTTACAAAAAAATCGAATTAATAAAAAAAATCAAATTGATAATAATAGGTCAACTGATACAGTGGCAGACGTGACTTCAATGAAGTAAAAAAAAAAAAAACAAAACTATAATAGTTGAAAAGTTTTGGGTGAAATGAAATTCGGTCAAATATTTTTCTTACTTATAATAGGTAATCCACTGTAATTCACTGGTCGACATAGTGTCACCACCACCGAAAACAAACCCCGTTGGTAAACATGTCCGATGCTTAGCAAAAAAATTGAGACGGAGAGCACACGGCCACGACCGCACGCCTCGAAGCCACTTGAATGAATCCGGGTATTTACCATCACTAGATAAGTAACCCTGCAGCTTAGATGCTTATGTAGCAAAATTCTCACCTCCACACTCTTCATAAGAAACACAAACGCCTTTGTCATTTCGGTAGTAGTTCTCCTGGCACACACAGCCTCGCTGACATGAAGCTGCGTCACTTGTAGGACAGCTTTCCACGGCAAGGTCGCGGTCTGAACAGTTTTGTGGACGGCATGTTTGTTGCATGCATGAGGAGTACACCTCGTTGGTGGGGCAGAGGTCAGCTGCAAGAATAATGAGATATGAAAGATTAGACATTTAAAACGTATCTAACATTTAAGGCCAGGTCGATTTCCCCAGCTGTCGCTTATAAGCGACATCGGGGCCGACGCGGTCGTCAAGCCCCACAGTCGCCAAATGGACGGTGACTCACGCGGCTTAGATTTCTATTTTTTTTTTTTTAATTAGGTATATTGAAGTCTTCACTAGTGTTACTCTTCACTTTATTGCCTGCCGGATATTCTCATCAATTTTTTTTTTAAATTAAATATATCACGCGATTTTCTGGGACTTTACCGGAGATATTTTTTTTAGTGCTTAAAAAAAGTGAAGAAGAACTATATAAGATGAAATACGCTCAGCTGAATAAATTGTTCAAAGAGCATGGTCAAACAATGCTTGTTGAATGATATGAATAATAGAGCTTTAATATTAAAAATTCATCATCACCAGATGATAAATTTATTCAGGACTAGCTGCGCCCCGCGGTTTCACCCGCATAAGTCTCGATCCCGTAAAAATATCGGGATAAAAAGTATCCTATGTCCTTCTCCGGGTCAAGGTCTATCCATATCCCAAATTTCATCCAAATCCGTTCAGCCGTTTTAGCGTGATGTCGTGACCAAGGGAAATAGGGATTCATTTTTATATATATAGATATGCAGATGCTTATCCTTCTTCCCAAGTAAGTTGAGAATATCCCGTTAGAATAAGACAATCTCCACGGGTGTTTTTGCCAATAACCACCAAGGCTCATAAATGCAAAAAAATGAATATAGATCATCTATAAACCTGCGTATTTACACATACTTTGCATGTGTGAAATAAGAGAGAGAGAGAGAGAGAAGATAAAAAATACAAGAAAGTAGGTACTTACGGCATTCTTCAAACGGCACACAGGTTCCATTACTTCTGCCATATCCATCCATACATTGGCATTTTGGTTTGCATTGCAGAATAATGCCTATTCTAAATGGGCATCGACCTTCAAGTCTAGGGTAACCACATTCATCAGTCGGACAAATGGGAGGGCAGGCGACAAACTTTTCATTGGGTTTGGCACTGCAGTCGAATGGAGCTGAAAGAGTAACGGTGGAGTTTCTTGCCCATTCTTCACATACGAAAACTACCTTTTGGAAGGGGCGACTAGAATCAATTCTTTTTTTTTGTAAATTTTGACGTTCAAAAGTACCTTGTATGAGCCTAATTGAAATAAATTATTTGACTTTGACTTTAACTTTTTGGGGAATACAGGGGTGAAGTTATCTGAGAAAAGAACTAGTAGGACTTACGACAATCTCTTGTTGGTATACAAGTTCCATTTTCAGCGCGTTTGTAGTTGAACCTGCATTTACAAGCTGTAACGCAAGGATCCGCTCGGGTACACACTTGCTCCTCATCAGCTGATTTAGGGCAATTATCGGAGTTGCACTTCATTGGGCAGTCATCCAGAAATTCGTTTTCACCACAAGTTATTGGACCTGAAAAATAAAAACGGTTTATAACGACTAATTTATAAGATGGATTGATACAGAAACTAATTTTATAGGTATAGTTTGCCACTAGTCCATGTTTGAAGCCCCGCCGCCACGGCTGAGGCTAGCAAGCCGAAGCTGCGGTGGTGAGTATTAAAACCACCTGCGACGATAATTTTCCACCCAAACCCCGCAGCGCCGGAGCCGTGACAGAAACATGGCTTGCCGCATGTTGCATGCCTGCTTGTATGTTCCATGCTTGTTTACACGCTACACGCTTGCTTGCACGCTGCATGCCTGCTTGCATACTGCATGCCTGCTTGTACGCTGCATGCCTGCTTGCATGCTGCAAGCTTGAAGCAAGCATCCTTGTTTGCATGCTTCTTACTGGGACAAAAACAGCAAATGTCATTTATGATAATGGAATACCGACGTTCACATTTTTTTTTATTGTCTACCTACGCTTAGAATGGTTCCTGATAAAAAAGTAATAGCAAAAATTTGAGATGAAATAGAGTGCGCAAACTTTCTAGGCGTTTAGTGAAATGAAAATATGGAAATTAAAATAGTGGTAAGTAAAATGAATGTTCGGAAACATAATACTTCGAACAAATGTTATTTCGGTTAAGTATAACTTCGGTAAAAAGTTTTTCGACCAAATGAAACGTTGCAGTAACAAAAAAATTGAATTAATAAAAAAAATCAAATTGATAATAATAGGTCAACTGATACAGTGGCAGACGTGACTTCAACGAAGTAAAAAAAAAAACAAAACGATAATAGTTGAAAAGTTTTAGGTGAAATAAAATTCGATCAAATATTTTTCTTACTTATAATAGGTAACCCACTGTAATTCACGTGGCGACATAGTGTCACCACCACTGAAAACAAGCCCCGTTGGTAAACATGTCCGATGCTTAGCAAAAAAATTGAGACAGAGAGCACACGGCCACGACCGCACGCCTCGAAGCCACTTGAATGAATACGGGTATTTACCATCACTAGATAAGTAATCCTATAGCTTAGATGCTTATGTAGCAAAATTCTCACCTCCACACTCTTCATAAGAAACACAAAATCCTGTGTCATTTCGGTAGTAGTTCTCCCGGCACACACAGCCTCGCTGACACGAAGCTGCGTCACTTGTAGGACAGGTTTTCATGGCAAGGTCGCGGTCTGAACAGTTCTGCGGACGGCATGTTTGTTGCACGCATGGGGAGTACACCTCGTTGGCGGGACAGAGGTCAGCTGCAAGATTAACGAGAGAAGAAAGATTACACATTACAAAAATAACAGACATGTAAGTATTTTTAAGTTCCTACTTAATAAAAGTGAAGAAGAACGATGTATGACGAATAATATGTTCAGAAATTTGAAACATATTAGAGAGATAGGTATATGATTCTTTTTAAGTCAAAATCAATCTGTCTAGCGTTTTTCTAACTCTGTTGAAGTCGGCTTCGAGTACAACAAGAAGCAGCTGAATTGGAAAGTCTGTTAAGTACTTAACTTAATAAAAGTAAAGAAGAATGATCACGCTCTTTATTCGGCTGAGCGTATTATTTATCTTAAATAATACGCTCAGCCGAATAAAGAGCGTGATCGATCAATAAGTTTTTCGAATGATATCATGAATAATGGTGGATGTCTTGTATTATCCAGTTACAACAAGACCACCTTCACTGGAGTTTTTGCCAAAGGCCATCCAGGTTTATGACTGAATCCATGTGCCAAAAATAATTAGGTATCCATGTGTAGGAATTGTTCAATAAAACCAAAAAAATAATTTATTCATCAAAATTTATTTTGCCGCCTTCAAAGTAGGCCCGTTCGCTTGCAATACAGCAACGCCAGCGCTTGACTCAGTCCTCCATACATTTTTGGTAAGCCGATTGAGGTATGGTCTTCAACTCCTTCAGCGAATTTTCTTTTATAGCTTCAATCGATTCTTCGAAGTGGTAAGTTTAGCCTCGGGAATAGCAAAAAGTCAGACGGTGCTATGTCAGGTGAGTATGGCGCTTGGTCGATGACATTCGTCGAGATTTTAGCTAAAAACTTGCAAAATGATGGCTTTATGCGATGGTACATTATCATGGTGCAAAATCCAAGAATTGTTGTTCCACAAATCTGGCCGTTTTCGGCCGATGTTCTCTCGCAAAAGCCTCATGACGCATAAATAATAGGGCCATCAACCAGAATCGCTATGCACATGACACTACGAATCAGGTTGATGGGCCCTCCTGGGAGGATGTGAAACGAAAGGCGGATTATGCACTGTCTTTAATTATGAACTAGCTAGGTATCCAAAAAAAAGACTTAAACTTACTGACATTAAATCTAAAAAAAAACATATTACTTAACCTTTGCGATCCGGTCCAACATCAAACCTACATGTAGTGTCACGGATCACTCATGTACGAATCAGTTAATATCGTGTACATATTTAACACTATCAGCTCTGGCAATGGAAGGGTCCATTGCCAGAGTTGATAGTGTTAAATACTTGGGTGTGCATATAGACGACGGACTAAATTGGATAAACAATTCGACACACTAACATCTCGAACACTTCGTCTTATTCACATCTTTCAATATCTCCGAGAATCCACCAGTATTGACATTATAGAAATGGTGCAAATGCCAAATGCCAATCGATTATTGGATACAGTATAACTGTATGGGGTGGAGCAGCGAAGATTTATCTTCTGAGAGCGGAAAGTTCTCAAATGGCTGTATTTAACAACTTAAGGAAACCCTACAGATACCCTACAACGCAACTTTACGATGATTGCAAAGTACTGACGGTTCGACAGCTTTTTATCCTCCAATCTGTCCTGAGGATACATGCCCGCTTACCTCCATCTGATCCAAGTAAGCGTACATATGTTCCCCGCGCTGTACAGTACAAAACCTCATGTGCAAGACGTCTATACAATATCTTAAGCCTTTAAAAAAATACAGAAGGAACTAGACATAATAGACCTAAACAAATTTAATGTAAAATCAAAAAACTTATGACTGGCTCATACAGCAGGATTATATTAAAATAGTCTTTAGTATCATATATCGCTTGACATAATAAATCACTTTAAAAAAAAATCATACACACACACATACATCGGTACATTCTCCTTTTCCCTTCCGGCACACGCACCTCAAGACTCACACATTTTTGGGTAGTGCTTAATGCATTTATAATGGTAAATCGTCTAATCGACTTATGAACTTCAGCTATATTAAATTCAAATTTTGTCCGATCACTGTCTCTCAGGATACAGGTCTCCTAGTTTAAGAGACCAGGGATTGTTATTTTTTGTATGCATAGTTTTTTTTTTTTGATAAATAAACAATTTTATTATTATTATAGTACTCTTCGTAGTGCACTACACTGAGGTGATCAAAGAAAACTATCATCGTAACTTTCCCGGTATTTTTTTACACAGAAATAGTATATCGGTTATAAAGCTGCGTAAACTTTATATTTCTGCGCAAATCCGATAGAAGGTCGCTCGATTCTAAATAAGAGATCTCGTAAGAGTTGATTAAATACATAAGAGTACTTACGGCATTCTTCAAACGGCACACAGGTTCCATTACTTCTGCCATATCCATCCATACACTGGCACTTCGGGTTGCATTGCAGAAAAGTGCCTATTCTAAATGGGCACCGACCTTCAAGTCTGGGCTTGCCACATTCATCAGTCGGGCAAAAGGGAGGACAAGCGACAAACTCTTCATTAGGTTTGGCACTACAGTTGAATGGAGCTGAAAGATTTATTGCGGTTTAAATTAAATGTAAATAGATCTCTTTGTGAAGTGGCTCATTTGGAGAAGAGATCACAGTCGAAACCTATTTTTATGTTATTTGTCATCATTCGAGAAAAGTAATGCCTGGTTGGTCTAGTGGTTATAAGCGCTACTGCTTAGGTCCCGCGTTCAAATCCCCGAGTCAGGCAGTGTTATTGGGTTTTTTATCTGGAATTTCTCAGTAGTAGCCTGAAGTCTGATTTGTTCCCGATTGATGGCAATAGACTCGCCCTCTATTACACGGGACATAACTGGCAAAATCTGGGTTAAATATAGGTTCACCTTTGTGAGAAAAGAAATGTTGGACTTACGACAATCTCTCGTTGGTATACAAGTTCCATTTTCAGCGCGTTTATAGTTAAACTCGCATTTACAAGCCGGCACACAAGGGTCCGACTGGGTGCACACTTGCTCTTCATCAGCTGATTGAGGGCAATTATCGGAATTGCACGTCAATGAGCAGTTATCCAGAACTTCGTGTTCCCCACAAGTTTTTGGAGCTGAAAAGAAAATAAACACTATTTATAACGACTACTTTTAGAAATGAATAAATTCAGTAACTATTTTTACAGGTAATTGACCACTAGTCCATTCAGGAATTTAAATTAATTGAACCAGCCCAGCTGTGGTGATGAGTGAAATTAATTCATGGAAATGGTTCAGAGATCTCTTTTAGTGTCAGGGCGAGGTCAGCAACTCGCCCTGACACTAAAAGAGATCTGCAGGTATAACTCATGCTGATATGAAATTATTTTCAAATTATCCAAGGTTGATTATATGATTGTACGAAACAGTTAACGTTCACTTGCACTTAATGTAATGTCCTGTATTACACCCTAGCAAACTTTGTGTAAAAGCAGTTTAAAAAAAAAACTTACGGCACTCATCTTCAGGTACGCAATCGCCATTCTCGTTTCGCAAGAAATTCTCTTGGCATACGCATGCTTCTTCACAGTAACCTTCCGCGATCAGTGGACAAGGTACAGTTTCGCCCTTTTCCGAACAGTTTTGGGGTCTACAGGTAGCTTGGGCACATATGGACCATTCTTCGTTTAATGGACAGATATGGCCTGTAAAAAAATAATATAATTTGTTGTAAAAAAAGGGATTGTTGGTGTTTAAACTCTTGGAACCTTGCTACGTGATGAGCTTGATTAATCCTTTGAGTTCAAAAATACTTGATTACAAACAATTCAAGCACGTGAGTTATACTCAAATCAATATAAAGACATTTGATATATTTACAACACATCTTAGGAAACAGTAAGAATGAAAAAAAAAATGATTATAGTTACTATTTCTTTTTTTCATAATCTCTTTAATAATAAGTTAATCTCGAGAACAAAATAGCGTTCTCGCTAGGAAAATATTCTCGGATATTTACCATCACTACCGTAATGAATGAATGAATGAATGAATTGCACTGACCCTAACGTGGTTAAACCAGACTCGATAAATCGAATGAACCCCAAGACTTGTACTAGCCTCTGGAGCCTCATGCTTCTTGGGGCTAAAGAGGCCATTGCATATCAAGGAGTAGACTGGGGGGCGCTGTAATGGTGGGTTAGGATTGCCCTTAGGATATGGAAGGATTTGCGAGCCGTACCGGATATGCATCCTAGAGTAGGCATTGGAATACTGGAGAGTCGGGTGATATTTATCTATGGATAGACATCTTTTTTACGACGTCAGCGCCAGGTTGGTTCAGGTTTAGGTCCAGCTTCACTGATGCGTCTGTTCTTTGCTGTATCTTATGTCTTCGTCTGAGTTCAAGCTGCTATCCGTTTCAGGTTTCTTGTAAATCTCGCTAGTAGTCTTCTTAATCTTATCTCGGTCTTCAGCCGTGCCCATCCAAAAATTGATTTCCTTGTCGTAGTACATCCTGTTTTAGATGTCATTTCATTTATTTATTTATTTATAATCATCATTATAACATCACGCCTGTAATCCCCGAAGGGTTAGGCAGAAGTGTACCTATAGTACACCCACAATTAGCCAATTATGTTGAAGTCCCATGTAATAGCGGGCGAGCCTATTGCTATCAACCGGGCACAAATCCAGACTCCGGGCTGCTACTGAGAAATTCCAGATGGAAAAACCCAATAACACTTTGCTCGACCCGAGAATAGAACTCAGAACCTCATACTCAGCAGTAGCGCTTGCAATCTCTAGACCAACAAGGCAGTAAGGAGGAGGAGGTATTTATTTATTAATTTTTATTATTTATGTACACACAGAAAAATACATATAGTTACATCATAATTATAATTATGTTGTTTTGAATACTCCAGCAGTAATCAGCTTGCGATCTCTAGACCAACGAGGCAGTAAGGAGGAGGAGGTATTTATTTATTAATTTTATTATTTATGTACACACAGAAAAATACATATAGTGACATCATAATTATAATTATGTTGTTTTGAATACTCCAGCAGTAATCGGCCATCATATTTGCATTCCAACGACTCTGGTATCGCTCTTCCATCGTGTGAATGTCCTGATGAAAGCGTTCTACAGTTCTTCGCTTAAATCGCCTAAATTTTCTGGGAAGTGGTCTTAATGGCTGAAGAGGAAGTGCATCTTGATGCTCATGTTACATCCTAGTCTTTGAAAGAGCAACACGAGCTACTCAATGTGTTGAATGTAGTCTGGAGACTTTTTATTTGCTAAGAAATTTTGCACAACCCAAACAAACCCAATCCATGCAGATTTTTCTTTATCTGTCATACAGTCAGTAAAATTTTGATCCTTTATTAGTTCCCTGAATTTGTCGAGTCTGGTAAAACTACGCTGGGATCGGTGCATTTCGATCATTCATTCATTTATGAGTTGAGGACCCTGATTTGAGGACCGTCAAAAATACCAGCTTTTATTTTTGCTGCGCTCAATTTCGGGATATTTAAAACATTACCCATCCTTGTTGAGAGCGTTTACAAATTGTTTTATCAGACCTAATTTTATATGGAGAGGGGGTAATAGTCTAATAGCTGATTTTAAATTGGGGTAAGTCCATTTGGAACGATTTTTGCGGTTTATTCTGGTAATATTCACAACACAAAAATAACAGTCATCGTGATGATTAGTCGGTTCACGCCAAATCATAGGACTTTTGAACTTCAAAGTAGGTCCTTTTTTACTAGCCCATAATCGCAATGATGTTACGCAACTACCATATGCAAAATTTGGGATCCATGGCTTACTAAACACTTGTAATGGCGTCCCAAAGAAGTCCAAGTAGGCGTTTTTTATAAAGTCAGACGCACTTAAACGACATTCTCGAAACATATATTCACCACAAACTGCACAAAAACTTCTTTTTAATGTAGACATATCAATTTATTTAAGGATCTTAATAATTTTTTGCACTAAAAAAATATTAGTAAGCCGCGTAACGAAATTTTAAGAAGTACCTGTATGACAAAAACTAGAGCTGCTAGAAAAAAAAAACTGAGGGTAAATATGAAATCAGCGAACTCAAATGACTAAAAACAGTTTAGAAACGTCATAAAACAAAAAAAAAGTTAAATTTAGTTTATCTGTGTAATTTGAGTACAAAGTTACTCCTTATTTCTTAAGAAATTTCTTCCAGCAGACCTGCGGCTTTCTTGGATTTGGGCTTTTGCTGCATATAACAGGTGTGCTTTGCAGCGCCTGTGAACATGTGCAAGATTATCACATCCTGTGATTCTTCATGCGCTTGGGGACGGTTTTCTGTCTAACATATCATGTATTTTCTTTTATCATGACCAAAGAATTCCTAGCGTGGTTAATCAACTCTCTCATGATAACTCTCTCATATCTTTTTGGTCTTGACCATGTGTGATACATTTATCTATGAATGGGCATCTTTTAACGAGGTTGCCGCCAGGTTTGTTCAGTCCAGCTTCACCGGTGAATCTTGTTACCGGTGAACTTGAACCGGTTAAACTGCTTTCTTGACTCTTTCCTTCTTCGTTCTGATGAGTTGTCAGCAGCAGTGTGCAGGGCGCGATCGCCGCTCCTCCTTGTTTATGTTAAGCTCCGACGCGGTACAAGTACGATTTGTAGTTTGCCGCTGTTCACCTCAAGTTGGCACGATTGCAAATATTATAGTTCTAAATTATGCACACTATTCAGCATAAATAATTAATAAAATAAACCCCGACAAAAATCCCGAACCGCGTTCCGAATTCTTGTTTTTCTGTTCGTACTATCGCGGGCGTGCATATCTGAACACTTACTGTAAGGACTATTCCTGCTTGCAGCGCTCGGCCGCTGTACTAATGCTTACCTACATTCATCAAACAATAGTATTGCACCATCAGATGTATGCTGAGACCTATGTTTAAGAAAAAAGAATCCGCCAAACATAAGCCAGTAGAGGTGGTGCGTTTTTTTCAATGAATATGAATTGGTTTTATATGCTATCAGAAAAGTATAAAATTAGCGTCAAGAGTTGAATAAATTTCTCACATTAACAGTTTTTGGGTATGAAGCGAAAAATTTCCTTAAAACTTATAAATGCAAAATCTCGATTTGTTTTAAATTAGCTCTAGTATGACCCCTTTTCAAGGAATGCATGTAATTACCAAGCATCTTGTAGAAAAAAATGTTAATTATAAAATAACAATGTCAAAATCTACAGTTTAAACTTTTACTGTCAGATTATACAGTAAATTTGTTGAGATAATCCGGCATTCGATACACAAATAATGAGTATCTTAAAATTTAAAATACCAATTTCTATGAGGCCAAAGGTCGGCGCGGGCGCGCATCTGGTAAGGTGCAAGAAGGCAACCAGATGTGGTGATTGTGTGGATTTTGTTTTTAAATATGTGTGCCTGCAAAATTATTATAATAGTAAAACACGCATTATAACTTAAAGTTCGGTACCTGTAGGGACAATATAAACTAGTGACTTATAATGACGGAAATATGGCGTGTGTCTTGCAAATCACTGAAATTATATGGAAAGATCTCACCAAATTAGCCTGAACGGTGCCAAGTCCTGTTGCAACATGTACTTAGCAAAAAACTGAGACGGAAAGCACACTGCTACGACCGCACGCCTCAAAGTTAAATGAATGAACCCGGGTATTTACCATTACTACCGGTGTGAAAAATTGGTTGGGTTTCGATGATTTACGAGAACATTGTTAGATCAGTAATCCTGCAGCTTAGATGCTTGAGTAGTAAAATTCTCACCTCCACACTCTTCATAAGAAACACAAACTCCTGTGTCATTTCGATAGTAGTTCTCCTGGCACACACAGCCTCGCTGACACGAAGCTGCGTCACTTGTAGGATAGGTTTTCATGGCAAGGTCGCGGTCTGAACAGTTCTGCGGACGGCATGTTTGTTGCACGCATGGGGAGTAAGTCTCGTTGACGGGGCAGAGGTCAGCTGCAAGATTAACGAGAGAAGAAATATTACACATTAAAAAAAATACGGACATTTAAGTATTTTTAAGTACCTAGTTAATAAAATTAAAGACGAACGTTAAAAGACGAATAATATGTTCAGCAATTTGAAACATATTAGGCAGACATGCAAGTCTTTTTAAGTCAAAATCCAATCTATCTAGCGTTTTCCCAACTTTGTTGAAGTCGAATTTGAGTACCACCAGAAGCAGCTGAATTGGAAAGTCTGTTAAGTACTTAACTTAATAAAAGTAAAGGAGAATGATATAAGAGACATAATACGATCAGCCGAATAAAGAGCGTGATCGATCAATGCTTGTCGAATGATATAAGGTACCGTTCCGTAGCCGACCGCAGGCGACCTGTTGCCGCTACATGACCGGTTTCTATGAAATACCTTCCGTAGCTAGCGACACGTCTCCTTTATACTTAATACATAAAGGTACAGTTCCGTAACCCTGCAGTTGTCACCTGCGGTCGGCTACGGAATTGTACCTTAATGGTGTATGTCTAGTATTATCCAGTTACAAGAACACCACCTCCACGGGAGTTTTTGCGAAAGGCTCTTTTATGACAGAACCACGTGCCAAATCGAAAAAGTTTTATAATGTAGGCTATAAAGTTGTTAACACATATTTCGGTGCAAATGCGGTGAAGCGGCACTCGATTTTAAATAAGAGATCTCGCGAGAGTTGATAAAATACATGAAAGTACTTACGGCATTCTTCAAACGGCACACAGGTTCCATTACTTCTGCCATATCCATCCATACATTGGCACTTCGGGTTGCATTGCAGAAAAGTGCCTATTCTAAATGGGCATCGACCTTCAAGTCTGGGCTTGCCACATTCATCAGTCGGGCAAAAGGGAGGACAAGCGACAAACTCTTCATTAGGTTTGGCACTACAGTTGAATGGAGCTGAAAGAGATATTGCGCTTTGAATGTAGATCTCTTTGTGAAGTGGCTCGTCTGGAGAAGAACTACGATCACAGTAGACACCTATTCCTGCCGCCACGCAGCGTACGATGCGATGCGATGTGATCAGATTTGAAGATTATGGCCGACGGGGTAATTACCGTCCCATTAGACTGTACAATTTTGGCGCCAGAATGGCAAAATACGAACTATGAACGTAGCCTTAGTCACTAACGTCTAAAATGAATCTTCCTCTTTTACACTATGTCATTGTCAATAATTCAAGAAAAGTAATGCCTGGATGGTCTAGTGGTTATAAGTGCTACTGTTGAGGTCCTGCGTTTGAATCCCGGATCAGGCAGTGTTATTGGTTTTTCCATCTGGAATTTCTGGGTTACTCCCGTCTGGCAACGTTCCCGTTTGGCAACGCTACATAAAAATTGGTTATGTTTGTAGATATTACGTACCTTAGTACAGTCAGAGTAAAAAGTTCTAGTGTGCCGAATTTATTTAAGTAATATTTACTGAGTTCAGTTCTAATTTTGTATTTTCGACTTGTTTGTATATTCACAAATAGATATACACATTTGGAATGAATTCACAAAGTTTACCTATCATTATATTCTAGTAACGCATGTTGATGATTTTGCTTTGCTTAGTTTAAATAGTTACTAATCATATTATATTATATTTTTATACAGGGTTGCAGGGACCCTTAAAGAAAATCAGCTGTTCCATACATTTTAGCCGCGTAGGGATTGCACTTTTCTAAGGAACAGCAGATTTTTTTTTAACAACCGACGAAAAATTCCAGCGCAGTACTGAACCTAGGGTAAAAGATTTCGCTTCAATGTCTCTGCCACCCTGTATGATACATTAAAAAATTACACTATAAAAATCTTAAATAGGTACATACTTTTGTCATTTCTAACAAATATTAACATTCCTTAAAAATTTGACTTAACGTACTGACTGTACCTGGTGCATACGATACATCGCTATAGGTAAGCATATGTAGCGTTGCCAAATGGATACGTTACCAGACGGGAGTAACCCGAATGTCTCAGTAACAGCCCGAAGTCTGATTTATGCCCGATTGATGGCAATAGGTTCGCCCCCTATTACATGGGACTTAAACAACTGGAGAAATCTGGGTTAACTGTAGGTTCACCTCTGTGAGAAAAGAAATGTTGGACTTACGACAATCTCTCGTCGGTATACAAGTTCCATTTTCAGCGCGTTTATAGTTGAACTCGCATTTACAAGCCGGTACACAAGGGTCCGACTGGGTGCACACTTGTTCCTCATCAGCTGATTGAGGACAGTTATCGGAATTGCACGTCAATGAGCAGTTATCCAGAACTTCGTTTTCCCCACAAGTTTTTGGAGCTGAAAAAAAAAACATTATTTATAACGACTTCTTTTAAAAATGAATGAATTCAGTAACTATTTTACAGGCAATTGACCACTAGTCCATGTTCAGGCATTTAAATTAATTGAACCAGCCCAGCTGTGGTGATGATTGAAATTAATTCATGGAAATGGTTCAGAGATCTCTTTTAGTGTAAGGGCGAGGTCATGCACTAGCAGGTATAACTCATGCTGATATGAAAAATTTTTCAAATTATCCAAGGTTGATTATATGATTGTACGAAACAGTTAAAGTTAATTACGGACTACTTCTATTTAATTTTTTAAAGTATTTTACACATCTATTTTTTATTTTTATTTATTTAATATTTATTTCTGTATCAATCTATCCGTGTCATCACTGCAGGCCCTATCAGAATACCAGCGCTGCGACATTTTTTTTTTAAATCTCGCAGCATATGCTGAGATAGGAGCCTTTTGGCCTCGTACAGGACTTTCTGTTATTTTTTAAATTTGTTTTTTAATTTTTTATCAATGTTTTAATGAGTGTGTTTTAGTTTAATTTGTGATTTCCTGTGCGAGTCTCAATAAATACTTTTTCTTTTCTTTTTTTTCTTTTAAGTTCACTTACACGTAATGTAATGTCCTATATTACACCCTAGCAAACTTTGTGTAAAAGCAATTTAAAAAAAATCTTACGGCACTCATCTTCAGGTACGCAATCGCCATTCTCGTTTCGCAAGAAATTCTCTTGGCATACGCATGCTTCTTCACAGTAACCTTCCGCTATCAGTGGACAAGATACTGTTTCGCCCTTTTCCGAACATTTTTGGGGTCTACAGGTAGCTTGGGCACATGTAGACCATTCTTCATTTAGTGGACAGGAAGGCGCTGTAAAAAATAAAATGGTTTGTTCGAAAAAAAAAGGGATAGTTGTTTTAACTCTTGGAATCTTGCTTTAGCTTGATTAATCCTTTGATACTTGATTACAAACAATTCAAGCACGTGAGTCAAATTGAAATCAATATAAAGACATTTTATCAATTCTTACAACACATCTCAAAAACAGCAAAAAGAAAAAAAAAATAACGTAAAAATAGCTCGATGCGCACCAACGATGAAACAGAGAAAGAACAGCTTGAAGTATTCGTAATAAATGGTATCGATAGACGTATTAAAATTCAACTGTCTTAATAACATCAACTGTCGTAATTTTGTAATTCAAAGTATCATTTTGAAATACAAATTTATTTACGCAATTTTTCAAAATTCACATAAAAAATAATAATATTCTTCGTTTAGTATTTTCATTTATTTACTAAATATTGTACGGAACCCTTCGAAACCTGACTTAATTTTTCTACGCTGGGGGGTCTAGAATCATTTCTGCGCGTCGATATCCCTAACATCCTGTTCACGTAAACATCCAGCTTGAAAATTACTCCATATTTTACTTACGTTCACATTTGTCTTCTGAAACACAGATGCCATCTTTATTTCGCAAATAGCCTTCTTCACAAACACATCCCTTTTCGCAAAATGTTGGGTCCAATCGGATGCAAGGTACTGACTGGTCTTTTTGGGTACAGCTTAGAGCTCTACATTCAGCTTGTATGCAGCCCGAATACCTTTCGTTGTCGGGGCAAACTTCAGCTGAAAAAGTTTTACAATATTTATTAAAAGTTTTTTTGGTCGATAGGACTCGTGCGGGGTGTGGAAGATTTCTGTAAAGCATGCCATAGGGCTTTGTGTGGGTTGGTCGATGTCACATGTTTTCGTATTTTCGGGTATCCTCACGATGTTTCCCTTCACCGTTATGAGAGCAGTGGTAATGAAATGATAATCCATCCTTATTTTGTGTTTTACTTACTTTCACATTGGTCCTCCGGTACGCAGGTGCCATTTGGTGCTCTTAAGTAGTATTCCTTGCATATGCAGCCGCTGTCACATTCTTCTGCAGGAATATCTGGACATGGAACGTCTTCTCCTTTCTGTGAGCAGTCCTTAGCTCTGCACACTCCTTGCATACATGGGACGAATTCTTCGTTGTCAGAGTTGCAGGATGATGCTGCTAAACACACGATAATTTAACCTCGTTAAGAGTAGCCTCAGAGTAAACATCAGATTCGAAGGTACTGGTTCATGAGACACATCTCATGAACCAGTACTTCTTTTGCCATTATAACACCAAATAATAAAAATGAAATAAAGTTAAAAATTAAAGGCTCCATATAAAAACAAATAAAGATTTTGAAAAAAAAAAAAAAACTGTCTGGCCATGTGGGGTATCATTATCTGGAGTTCATCGAGTGGATAACAATTTTTTTTTAAGGCCGTTTTTGTAAGAGTTCTATCTCAACAACTAAACAAGTTAAGAATTAGAATCTTCTGTAAATCATATACCGTATACTATAGTGTTAGAAATAAACGGTCAGGAGGCGGGGCTTAGTGGCACGTCATGATGTCGTAGGATCGCCTGACGGTGGCGAGACCGGCTGGAGGGGCGATAGCGCCTGCGGCGCGTTCCGAGCGGCGGAGACTCACTTTTCTTGTGGCATTTGAGCGTGCTGGACGTATTAGGCGTTTACATTTTTGTTGATTTGTTATAATTTTAATTTCATTTAAATTGTCATTTAATTAAAGATTGTTTACGTTTAACGTTATATGTTTCCCTTTTTTAAAAAGTCGTCTCTACTCCTGGTTTATAATATCAGAAGTGGGATAGATTTAAATTACACGCGATTTAGATCGTTCGCCATCTTTTAACCGGAAATAGTGTTTTTGAGACAGTTTAAAAAATTTTTCACCACGTGTTGTTGATTTTATCCGTTTTTGTGAATTTTAACGTGATTCGCCAAGTGTAGTATTCTTCCTATTAGATTATATGTCGTGCGTGTTTTTGAAGTAAACAACCACGTGTTAATTATTTTATTTCGCGCTTAGTTTGTTGTTCATGTAGTGGTTATAATCATGTCGAGTCGTGAATGCACGCTGCATACACCTAGGCGTAATTGTCGGGAAAACGATTCGCATAATCATCGCGATGTTGATTAAAGGCGTCGTAGCCGTTATCGATAATCCCGTAGTAGATCTTCTAGAGGTCGTCGTGATAGATCAGAGTACTCTCAAAGTTCGCGTAGGCGCCGGGATAGCCCTCGTCGCGACCCTTTAAATGAAATACTGGTCCGATTGAGCGCTTTAAAGGAACGGTTTCCTTCAAACACTATGCGTACATCTACTCCCATATCGTCACATCCGGGCGGCACTCCGCCGCTGACAACTTCGGTGGTGGCCGAGGCACCTGTTACCGGTAATACGGAAACACGTGCTACGGTTAGAACGCGTGACCACTGCGGCAACGCGGGAGGTTGACGCTGCGTACAGGATTGTGGGAGGAATTCAAGTAAGATCTAAGCATTACGAATATTTTAAAATGCCTTAGACTCGCTATCGCACCTATTATCTATGAAAAATCATCTCTAAAATTCTGAAGCAATTTATATAGATGATGTGTTAATAATGACGAATTCTGTCAGTGACGGTCTGAAAACTTTGCGAGGGTAATGCAGTAAATCTAAAAAAAATGCACGTTCTTAGACACCTAGTTAGTTAGTTAGAATACCTAGGTAGGCTCATTGGTCATGGTCAGGTACGGCCGAGCTCTAGTAAGACTGAAGCTTTAGTTAAGTCTCCTAAGCCATCTAATGTGAGAGGCGTTCAGCAGTTTTTGGGTTTGGCGGGCTATTTTCGGAGGTATGTACATTGCTGCGTACGCTTCGAAAACTGCTTGTATTGCCAAATTGCTTAGAAAAGGTCAGCCTTTTGTATGGGGCGCGGAGCAAGACCTAGCACGTGATTTTGTTATTAAAAGTCTTACTGTTTTAGCAATCTTCAATCCCAACCTGCCCACTGAGCTTCATACGTATGCCAGCGCAATCGGTTTTGGTGCAATTTTATTGCAAGAACATGAGGGTAGACGGAAGCGAGTTGTCGGCTATTTTAGTAAGTTTACGCAGGGTGCCGAGTCCCGTTACCACAGTTACGAACTCGAGACGTTAGCAATCGTTCGCGCGTTACAACATTTTCGGCATTATTTGATAGGCATAGCTTAAAATAGTAACCGATTGTAACTCATTGAAATTGACTGAGCGTAAAAAGGACTTGTTGCCTCGTGTTGCCCGTTGGTGGGTTTACATGCAAGACTTTCAGTTCACGCTTGAGTATCGAAAAGGTTGCCTCATGCAACACGTAGACTTTTTAAGCCGACAGCCCACTACTGTTTTTCAAATTCGAAATCCGCGAAATTGGGCGAATATTGCTGAGACGGCTGATTCTGAAACTCAAAGCTTGATGCAAAAGCTGAGGGATGGTCAATTGGATCTTACGCGGTTTTTTTTTATAAAGAACGATTTGTTGTACTACAAGTACTCGCCAACTAGTGAAGACTCTCGAACGTAGTCAAACGGTTTCGGAAACATACTCCTCGTGGTAGATGCTTTACTAAGTACTGTCTGTTGTACGCCCTGTACAGACAAGATACCGCCGAGTTAAAACGCGTATTTCCCAATACCATTTCACTATTTGGTACTCCGTCAAAAATTGTGTGTGACCGTGGCAGAATGTTCGAAAGTGCATCTGAGACTGGGTTACTGAGTTAGGCTGTAACATACATTTTATTACGCCTGAAATGCACCGTGAAAACGGGCAGGTCAAGCGTTATTGCAGGATGAAGGGTGCGCAGTGGTCCGATACGTTGTGGAAGGTGCAGCTCACCTTGAACATAATGAGGCAGGCCACGACCCGCACCTCGCCTCTGCAGCTATTGACTGGCATTGAAGGGACTACTCCAGTGCTGAGGTCTCTTGTGCGAGACGTCGCGCTGAACGACTCGCATCCTAACCGAGAAGCTCTTCTGACGCTGAGAAGACAGAGGGTGTCTGAGTTGCTCGCTGAAAATCAGCAGCAGCAGGACACGTACGTTAACGAGCGTCGGCGTCAGCCGCGTACATTTGTCGTCGGCAGTTTCGTGTTCGTGAGCAAGGGCTCGCAGAGCACGGGGAAGTTGGACTCCGGGATGCGTGGCCCGTACAAGGTGTTACGAGCGCTCCCACATCACCGGTATGAGCTCGAGCTGCTTGCTGGCTCGTACGGTAAGATAACCCAGACCGCCGCAGAACACATGGTTCCATGGCGCGGGAATGGACGCCGGATGCGTGTGCAGCGTTCTTCGCCACGAGTGGTGAGGGTGAGTTCTCGAGATGCCACGTGCGCTTGCCCGAGGGGCAGCTACCTATGACGTGTGCAGTATGTCTCGAGGGGAGGCTCGTCCTCAGTAACACATGCTTGCTGTTGGCAGCTGTAAGGCATGTTTCTCGCGAAGGAGGACTATCCTCATCAGTGACGCGCGCTTGCCCGATGGGCAGCTACCTATGGCGTACTGGCAGAGCCTCTTATAGGCTTAGGCGTTGCATGGGGTTGTAATTTCCATTTTATTTTTCCTTAAATTTAACAATGTTGAGATCTCATGACCATTTTAATATTAAAATGAACTGACAGACTTTAAATTGTATTAAATTCGTATAGCGGTTTTTAGTCGGTCGCGGCTGTTAGAGTGCACGCTTACGGCCGTGATGCGGGTCTATTAATCGTTATAAGATTTCTTTCTATTCTTAGGTTTCTGAAACTTTTGCAAGTTGTAAAAAAAAAATGTTGTGTTGCAGACAACGATATCGAGGTTCTTGGCGACTCTAATAACGAGGAGCTGCCTATCCAAAGCCAAGCGGTCGAGGACGCCGCGCTGTCAGAAGAGGCCGTGTTAGAAATAAACGGTCAGGAGGCGGGGCTTAGTGGCACGTCATGATGTCGTAGGATCGCCTGACGGTGGCGAGACCGGCTGGAGGGGCGATAGCGCCTGCGGCGCGTTCCGAGCGGCGGAGACTCACTTTTCTTGTGGCATTTGAGCGTGCTGGACGTATTAGGCGTTTACATTTTTGTTGATTTGTTATAATTTTAATTTCATTTAAATTGTCATTTAATTAAAGATTGTTTACGTTTAACGTTATATGTTTCCCTTTTTTAAAAAGTCGTCTCTACTCCTGGTTTATAATAATAGATAATCAAGAAATACTAAAAACGCTGATTTATAAGATATTTAATATTTGGGTAATTTTCTGCAACTGCAAAAAATAATTTTGTAATTCATACTATCATTTTGAAATACAAATTTATTTACGCAATTTTTCAAAATTCACATGAAAAATAATAATATTCTTCGTTTAGTATTTTCATTTATTTACTAAATATTGTACGGAACCCTTCGAAACCTGACTTAATTTTTCTACGCTGGGGGGTCTAGAATCATCTCTGCGCGTCGATATCCCTAACATCCTGTTCACGTAAACATCCAGCTTGAAAATTACTCCATATTTTACTTACGTTCACATTTGTCTTCTGAAACACAGATGCCATCTTTATTTCGCAAATAGCCTTCTTCACAAACACATCCCTTTTCGCAAAATGTTGGGTCCAATCGGATGCAAGGAACTGACTGGTCTTTTTGGGTACAGTTTAGAGCTCTACATTCAGCTTGTATGCAGCCCGAATACCTTTCGTTGTCGGGGCAAACTTCAGCTGAAAAAGTTTTACAATATTTATTTAATATTTAAGTTTTTCTGGTCGATAGGACTCGTATGCGGGGTGTGGAAGATTTCTGTAAAGCATGCCATAGGGCCTTGTGTCAGTTGGTCGATGTCACCTGTTTTCGTATTTTCGGGTATCCTCACGATGTTTCCCTTCACCGTTATGAGAGCAGTGATAATGAAATGATAATCCATCCTTATCTTGTGTTTTACTAACTTTCACATTGGTCCTCCGGTACGCAGGTGCCATTTGCTGCTCTTAAGTAGTATTCCTTGCATATGCAGCCGCTGTCACATTCTTCTGCAGGAATATCTGGACATGGAACGTCTTCTCCTTTCTGTGAGCAGTCCTTAGCTCTGCACACTCCTTGCATACATGGGACGAATTCTTCTTTGTCAGAGTTGCAGGATGGTGCTGCTAAACACACGATAATTTAACCTCGTTAAGAGTAGCCTCAGAGTAAACATCAGATTCGAAGGTACCGGTTCATGAGACACATCTCATGAACCAGTACTTCTTTTGCCATTATAACACCAAATAATAAAAATGAAATAAAGTTGAAAATTAAAGGCTCCATATAAAAACAAATAAAGATTTTGAAAAAAAAAAAAAAAAAACTGTCTGGCCATGTGGGGTATCATTATCTGGAGTTCATCGAGTGGAGAACAATTTTTTTTTAAGGCCGTTTTTGTAAGAGTTCTATCTCAACAACTAAACAAGTTAAGAATTAGAATCTTCTGTAAATCATATACCGTATACTATAGATAATCAAGAAATACTAAAAACGCTGATTTATAAGGTATTTAATATTTGGGTAATTTTCTGCAACTGCAAAAAATAATTTTGTAATTCATAGTATCATTTTGAAATATAAATTTATCTACGCAATTTTTCAAAATTCACATGAAAAATAATAATATTCTTCGTTTAGTATTTTCATTTATTTACTACATATTGTACGGTGGTACGGAACCCTTCGTGTACGAGTCCAACTCGCACTTAACCGGTTTATTTTTTAAAAAAACCGACTTAAATTTTCTACGCTGGGAGGTCTAGAAACAGCTTTGCGCGTCGATATCCCTAACATCTTGTTTACGTAAACATCCAGCTTGAAAATTACTCCATATGTACGGGTTGTAGTAGTTAACTCCGTACATTGATTTGTCGTGAAGGTTTATAAGTTCAGTTAGTTCAGAAACACACTTTCCACTAAGTAGTTAAGTTTATTTAAGTTAAGAGTAAGTAACAGTACTAGACTGGAAGGCGATTATTTCTCTCAGTTGTTGATAGCTACACAGTTATAAGTTCACTATAATTAAATTCGTTAGTCATGTTATTTTATTATGCTAAATTATGACGCGCATCGTTGACCTAAAGTAGGTTACAGAGTAAGCAGAAAAATGTATGGCGATGAGACCGTACACCGTATTTTACTTACGTTCACATTTGTCTTCTGAAACACAGATGCCATCTTTATTTCGCAAATAGCCTTCTTCACAAACACATCCCTTTTCGCAAAATGTTGGGTCCAATCGGATGCAAGGTACTGACTGGTCTTTTTGGGTACAGTTTAGAGCTCTACATTCAGCTTGTATGCAGCCCGAATACCTTTCGTTGTCGGGGCAAACTTCAGCTGAAAAAGTTTTACAATATTTATTAAAAGTTTTTCTGGTCGATAGGACTCGTATGCGGGGTGTGGAAGATTTCTGTAAAGCATGCATAGGGCCTTGTGTCAGTTGGTCGATGTCACCTGTTTTCGTATTTTCGGGTATCCTCACGATGTTTCCCTTCACCGTTATGAGAGCAGTGATAATGAAATGATAATCCATCCTTATCTTGTGTTTTACTTACTTTCACATTGGTCCTCCGGTACGCAGGTGCCATTTGCTGCTCTTAAGTAGTATTCCTTGCATATGCAGCCGCTGTCACATTCTTCTGCAGGAATATCTGGACATGGAACGTCTTCTCCTTTCTGTGAGCAGTCCTTAGCTCTGCACACTCCTTGCATACATAGGACGAATTCTTCGTTGGCAGAGTCACAGGATGGTGTTAATGCTAAACACACGATAAATAAACCTAGTTAAGTGTAGCCTCACAGAAAACATCAGATTCGAAGTCAAAGTCAAATAATATACTTCAAATAGGCACTTAAAAGGCAGTTTTCGACAAACATTTAATGACTCCAAAAACATCGCCATCTTTGCATGATGCGCAAACTGTTACCATGAATTTAGCACATGATTCTAGAGCCCCGGAAAAAAAAACCTGTTTCATACATTTTGACCGCATAGGCACCGCACTTTTGAATGAAACAGATGGTTTTTAGGGTTCCGTACCCGAAAAATGCCAAACGGAACCCTATTACTAGGCGTCCGCTGTCTGTCTGTCTGTCAGCGAGCAAATTTTCAACTATCTACCTATAATGGTTCATGAGACACATCTCATGAACCAGTATTTCTATTGCCGTTATAACAACAAATAATAAAAAAGAAATAAAGTTAAAAATTAAAGGCTCCATAAAAAAAAAATGTTTTGAAAAAAAAAATCTAACTCTGGCGATGTGGGGTAACATTGTCTAGAGTTCATCGAGTGGAGAACAATGTTTTTTTTTTAAGGCCGTTTTTGTACGAGTTCTATCTCAACAACTAAACAAGTTAAAAATTTGAATCTTCTGTACATCATATACTGTATACTATAGATAAACAACAAATACTTAAAACGCCGATTTATAAGGTATTTTATATTTGGGTAATTTTCTGCAACTGCAAAAAATAATTTTGTAATTCATAGTATCATTTTGAAATATAAATTTATCTACGCAATTTTTCAAAATTCACATGAAAAATAATAATATTCTTCGTTTAGTATTTTCATTTATTTACTCAATATTGTACGGTGGTACGGAACCCTTCGTGTATGAGTCCAACTCGCACTTAACCGGTTTATTAAAAAAAAAACCGACTTAAATTTTTTACGCTGGGGGTCTAGAAACAGCTTTGCGCGTCGATATCCCTATCATCTTGTTTACGTAAACATCCAGCTTGAAAATTACTCCATGTGTACGGGTTGTAGTAGTTAACTCCGTACATTGATTTGTCGTGAAGGTTTGTAAGTTCAGTTAGTTCAGAAACACACTTTCCACTAAGTAGTTAAGTTTATTTAAGTTAAGAGTAAGTAACAGTACTAGACTGGAAGGCGATTATTTCTCTCAGTTGTTGATAGCTACACAGTTATAAGTTCACTATAATTAAATTCGTTAGTCATGTTATTTTATTATGCTAAATTATGACGCGCATCGTTGACCTAAAGTAGGTTACAGAGTAAGCAGAAAAATGTATGGCGATGAGACCGTACACCATATTTTACTTACGTTCACATTTGTCTTCTGAAACACAGATGCCATCTTTATTTCGCAAATAGCCTTCTTCACAAACACATCCCTTTTCGCAAAATGTTGGGTCCAATCGGATGCAAGGTACTGACTGGTCTTTTTGGGTACAGTTTAGAGCTCTACATTCAGCCTGTATGCAGCCCGAATACCTTTCGTTGTCGGGGCAAACTTCAGCTGAAAAAGTTTTACAATATTTATTAAAAGTTTTTCTGGTCGATAGGACTCGTATGCGGGGTGTGGAAGATTTCTGTAAAGCATGCATAGGGCCTTGTGTCAGTTGGTCGATGTCACCTGTTTTCGTATTTTCGGGTATCCTCACGATGTTTCCCTTCACCGTTATGAGAGCAGTGATAATGAAATGATAATCCATCCTTATCTTGTGTTTTACTTACTTTCACATTGGTCCTCCGGTACGCAGGTGCCATTTGCTGCTCTTAAGTAGTATTCCTTGCATATGCAGCCGCTGTCACATTCTTCTGCAGGAATATCTGGACATGGAACGTCTTCTCCTTTCTGTGAGCAGTCCTTAGCTCTGCACACTCCTTGCATACATAGGACGAATTCTTCGTTGGCAGAGTCACAGGATGGTGTTAATGCTAAACACACGATAAATAAACCTAGTTAAGTGAAAGCCTCAGAGGAAACATCAGATTCGAAGTCAAAGTCAAATAATATACTTCAAATAGGCACTTAAAAGGCAGTTTTCGACAAACATTTAATGACTCCAAAAACATCGCCATCTTTGCATGATGCGCAAACTGTTACCATGAATTTAGCACATGATTCTAGAGCCCCGGGAAAAAAAACACCTGTTTCATACATTTTGACCGCATAGGCACCGCACTTTTGAATGAAACAGATGGTTTTTAGGGTTCCGTACCCGAAAAATGCCAAACGGAACCCTATTACCAGGCGTCCGCTGTCTGTCTGTCTGTCAGCGAGCAAATTTTCAACTATCTACCTATAATGGTTCATGAGACACATCTCATGAACCAGTATTTCTATTGCCGTTATAACAACAAATAATAAAAAAGAAATAAAGTTAAAAATTAAAGGCTCCATAAAAAAAAAAATGTTTTGAAAAAAAAAAAAATCTAACTCTGGCGATGTGGGGTATCATTGTCTAGAGTTCATCGAGTGGAGAACAATGATTTTTTTTAAGGCCGTTTTTGTACGAGTTCTATCTCAACAACTAAACAAGTTAAAAATTTGAATCTTCTGTACATCATATACTGTATACTATAGATAAACAACAAATACTTAAAACGCCGATTTATAAGGTATTTTATATTTGGGTAATTTTCTGCAACTGCAAAAAATAATTTTATAATTCATAGTTTCATTTTGAAATACAAATTTATCTACGCAATTTTTCAAAATTCACATGAAAAATAATAATATTCTTCGTTTAGTATTTTCATTTATTTACTAAATATTGTACGGTAGTACGGAACCCTTCGAAACCTGACTTAATTTTTCTACGCTGGGGGGGTCTAGAATCATCTCTGCGCGTCGATATCACTAACATCCTGTTCACGTAAACATCCAGCTTGAAAATTACTCCATATTTTACTTACGTTCACATTTGTCTTCTGAAACACAGATGCCATCTTTATTTCGCAAATAGCCTTCTTCACAAACACATCCCTTTTCGCAAAATGTTGGGTCCAATCGGATGCAAGGAACTGACTGGTCTTTTTGGGTACAGTTTAGAGCTCTACATTCAGCTTGTATGCAGCCCGAATACCTTTCGTTGTCGGGGCAAACTTCAGCTGAAAAAGTTTTACAATATTTATTAAAAGTTTTTCTGGTCGATAGGACTCGTATACGGGGTGCAGGAGATTTCTGTAAAGCATGCCATTGGGCCTTGTGTGGGTTGGTCAATGTCACATGTTTTCGTATTTTCGGGTATCTACCTAGTTAAGAGTAGCCTCCGAGGAAACATCAGATTCGAAGGTACTGGTTCATGAGACACATCTCATGAACCAGTATTATTTCTATTGCCATTATAACACCAAATAATAAAAATGAAATAAAGTTAAAAATTAAAGGCTCCATATAAAAAAAATAAAGATGTTTTCGTATTTTCGGGTATCCTCACGATGTTTTCCTTCACCGTTATGAGAGCAGTGGTAATGAAATGATAATCCATCCTTATCTTGTGTTTTACTTACTTTCACATTGGTCTTCCGGTACGCAGGTGCCATTTGCTGCTCTTAAGTAGTATTCCTTGCATATGCAGCCGCTTTCACATTCTTCTGCAGGAATATCTGGACATGGTACGTCTTCTCCTTTCTGTGAGCAGTCCTTAGCTCTGCACACTCCTTGCATACATGAGACGAATTCTTCGTTGTCAGAGTTGCAGGATGGTACTGCTGAACACACGATAATTTAACCTAGTTAAGAGTAGCCTCAGAGGAAACATCAGATTCGAAGCCAAAGTCAAACCTTTCTAATAGGCACATAAAAGCACCTTTGATTGTCGCGATAGTCCTAAGGACCTTCTAGACGTGGAGGTTAGATGGGACTTTTATTATGTTCTTTGAACTGCCATGACGTGGTTACAGTCAGTATAAGTCCGATGATCTTAGCTTATGTTTTCGATAAGCGTTTAATGACTCCACAACATCGTCCTCTTTACATGATGCGCAAACTTTTACCATGAATTTAGCACATGGATCTAGAGCCTCAGGAGAAAAATCAGCTGTCTCACACATTTTGACCGCGTAGGCACCGCACTTTTGTATCAAACGGCTGGTTTTTAGGGTAGGTAAACTATAATAGGTGGACAGTTGAAAATTTCACAGATTATGTATTTCTGTTGTCATTATAACAACAAATAATAAAAATGAAATAAAATTAAAAATTAAGGGGCATGTAGGTATCATTGTCTAGAACTCATCGAGCAGAGAACAATTTATTTTTATTTTTTTTTGTCCTTAGAAATATGGTGCCGTAAAACTTGTCAGTTTTAGACCATTTTTGTACGAGCTCTATCTCAACAACAAGGAATTTGAAACTTCTGCACATCGTGTACTGTATACTTTATATGTGGAGAGACTGGGTGACTCTTTCCTCACCCAGTCACTCCAACACATACGTATTACATTAAGAACTAAATTAGTCTAAAATGGGCTTTAACCCAACTATATTTAATTTAATGACTAATACTCGCTATCTTGCAACTGCCCACTCGGACATGGCCTCCTGGTATTCGCCAATACTTCTAACTTAACTAGCCTAGACTCGGACGTCCGTATCCTATCGTGGTCTAAAACCAAGTACCCTGACTTATTATCCATCAGTCTTCCAAATCCCTATAAAATACCGTTCAGGCCCTCTCCCCTGCCTTTTGTAACATAGACTCAAAAGGGCCACATTTACGACAACCACATGTGTCCGCAACAATTTGGGGCAAACTCCAGCTTAAAAAGTTTTACAATTTATGTTTGTATTTACAACATGTAAAAAAACCCTGTGCAATCCGAAAGGGGCACATAATAGGTACTGCAGTAAAATTACCTAAAAGTAATAAAATCTTATTATTATGGAAATAAATAGTTATTGCCATCTAAAAATCACATTTTTAGTAGCAAAATTACCCCAAATCCATAAAAAATTAGCAAATTTCCAACAGGGGTCATAAGTTATGACTTGTAGACATTCGCTAAACAACGGCCGCCCGCGCCCCATGTAATAACCCGGTAAAAATAAAGTTTTTTTTTTCCAGAAAATTGCCATATAAATAGACTCTCAGTACGATATCTAACAGTATCCTAGTCGGATCGGACAGGGTTTTTTTCACATGTTGTATACTAACTATACATTAAAAATACAAGTAATTGCTACGAGGTGTTAGAACGAGGTTGATGCCGAAAATATAGTTTTAAGATTTTTTGTCCATTTGTCTGTTTATCTGGATGTCTGTTCATCCTTTTTTTTTTTTTTTTTTGAGGATGGGAAATCATCAAATAACTTCTCCCGCTCTGGGCGGAGCGGGAGGGCGTGTCAGACTCTTACTGACTAAAACCCACCCGTGTTCCTTCGGTTGCCCTGTCGCCGGGGGCCACGATCTCCCTTTCGGTTTTCTTCGCAACCCCGGCAGATGTCTGTTCATCCTGTTAACGTAAACATCCAGCTTGAAAATTACTCCATATTCTACTTACGTTCACATTTCTCTTCTAAAACACAGATGCCATCTTTATTTCGCAAATAGCCTTCTTCACAAACACATCCCTTTTCGCAAAATGTTGGATCTATTCGGATGCAAGGTACTGACTGATCTTTTTGGGTACAGTTTAGAGCTCTGCATTCAGCTTGTACGCAGGTCGAATATCTTTCGTTGTCGGGGCAAACTCCAGCTGAAAAAGATTTACAATATTTGTTAAAATTATAATCCGTTTACTCAATTTTTTTTCAAAGTTAAAGTTCGTTAAGTACTTGGTTAAGTTAATTACGCTATTCAAAAGAATTAACAAGGCTTGAAAATAAGACTACGCAGACTATTGAAAACAGATCATAGAAAAAAATCTAAACAATATACCTAGGACCACAAAAAGAGCATGTAAACACCTAAATTCACATAAAAACTGGATACAAAATTTAAAAACAAGAAACACAGATACTAACACGAGGAAAGATTTATTCAAATTCAAATTCAAAACATTTATTTCAGACTCTTCGGTCCATATAGTGTTAGTAGTACATCAAGATGACTTAAAACTATGTTGGTACGACACAAATACAACAAATAATAGAACACCAGTCAGCCTACAATATGTGCAGCCCAATCCAATGCCTCCAAACAAGACCATGGACGTAGTCTGCAATTACCCTCAGGTAGCCTTTATGGATTGTGCCAAAGAGTTCTACAAAGAGTTCTATAAAAATAATGTTGGAACTTTTGCAAGCGATAACAAATATATTACAAATAATAGCGACACTGATGACGAGCCCGCAGAAGTGGATGCGATGCAGGTAGGAAATATCATTTGTACATGTCTAGTACGTACTTGGTAATGGTAGTAGTAGTAAAAGTAAAATAAAAAAATCCAGGGCCAAACGATATCTCTAATGAGGCTTTAAAATTGGAATTATTTTGCTAAACATACTTGTTCAGCAAAATTATAAACATGGGACAAATACCTTAACAATGGAAGATATCTGATATCATTTTGCTTTACAAAAAAGGTGACACTCAAGATATAGGCAACTATCGTTCAATTAGTCTTTTCCCTAGCACTTATAAACTTTTTACCGTCCTATTACTTGGCAAAATCAGTGGAAAATTTTCAATCAGTGGAACAGGCGGCGTTTCGGTTAGATTTCTCAACTATAGACCATCTACATGTAATGCAGAAAATAATAGAAAAATACAAGGAGTTTAACAGACCATTATATGTAGCTTTCATCGACTATGCTAAAGCATTTGATACAACATTAGATAGATGCGATTTGGGAAGCACTGAACTAATGTCACGACCAATAAAAGTATAAAAATATTTTGAAAAACATATACGACAGTAGCACCAGTTGTGTAAAACTAGAGAAACGAGGGCCAAAAATACCAATTCTGCGAGGAGTGAGGCAAGGAAATAAGGAAATCCCAAAATTCCCCCAAATTTTTTAAAGCAATGCTGCAAAACATCTTTGAGGATCTGGAATGGGAAAACGAAGGAACGATCGAACAATCTGTCACCTCAGATTCGCAGATGACATTGTCCTCTTTGCTGAAAGCAGCAGGAAAATTGAAAAAAATGATAAACCTGTTAAGTGAACAAAGTGAAAAAGTAGGTCTTTAATAAATAAAGATAAAATAAAACTCATGACAAATAGTTACACTCACACAATACAACTTGAGGGAAAGACACTTGAATACGTAAATAAATACATATATCTAGGAAAATAAATATAATTAGAAGACAGAAACGAAGAAGAAGAGGTAGAATGCCGAAGTAATATGAGCTAGAAGAAATACTGGTTATTCAAAGAGATCATGAAAGGGAACTATCCGCTCCACCTCAAGAAAATAGTGGTCGATACATGCATTCTACCAAATCTAACGTATGGTTGTCATACGAGGACCTACAACAATAAAAACTAAACAAGTCAGCTGCCAAAAAGCAATGGAGAGGAGTCTTCTGAAAATAAGAAAAATACATAAAATAAGAAGTGAATTTATATGGCAGAAGACAAAGATAATTGACGTACTACACTAACAATCTTTAAAGTGACGAAGGGCAGGCCATGTATCACGATATAGTAACAAAGCGATGGACAGTAGAAGCAACGAGATGGAAAGGACCTAGTGAAAAAAGACGAAAGCGATGACTTATAAAACGATGGAGTGACGACATCATAGCTACAGCGGGAAAAAAGTGGATTCTCCTATCCAAGAAAGTAGCGCAAGTAAATGACATAAACAACGGCAAAGAAAAACATCGTGTTAAAGTGTAAACACTGCTTAATTAAAAGTGAATATTCATATAACTGTAATCGAACACATATATTATGTTATTGTAATACGTAATTGTTTAAGGAAAATAAAGGTTTTATTATCATCATAAGTAGGTACTTGGTTTTGGTTTTCAAATTACACTGAATTCAGGATAGTGTAATAAGCGTTAGGGTTTAGCTGGCATCCTAATTAGCCAGCACACAACAAGTCTGACTGGTTCACCTTAGCTTCCTTTCTTATTAGGATTCCTGAATTCAGTAGGTATAGTGTTATAAGCGATTTATTAATTTTAGTTCCTGTGGATCCAGACTTATTTAAAAAACTAAAGACTTTTCATTTTAAAGACTTTTTACTTACGACACTGTCCATAAGGCACACAAATCCCATCCAGCCTCCAGTAGTCTTCGATGCATCTACATTTGGGGTTGCAAGGCAGTACAATTCCTATATGTCCGAATTGTGGCGGACATTCGCCAGTCGGTGATGCTTGACTGCAGTCATCAGTGGGACAGAGAGGCGGACATGGGTTGTATTCCTCGTTAGTTTTGCATTTGAAGGGAGCTGTAGAAGGTTAAAATTGATGAGTTACTAAAATCATTATTTGTATAGTTCAAATCGTAATTGCTTTAACACTTTTGACAAAAAATCCCAGAAAAATCAAATTTAAGCCTTAAGCCTAAACCATAAGCCTTGCCGTTTTAGATCGCCCTATTATTAACTGGATTATACCATAAAGAGATAATAAAATGGACCGTTGTTTTGACAGCCGCATTAGTTCGAATCTTTTCTTAGCATTTAAATGTTTGAAGAGCTCTTGTGTCATGTTGAGTCCCACACTCACTCTAAAATGTAAATAAACCACTACCAGTTTTAACAATTTCCTGTTTTGACACATATTTTCTATTATTTTTAATATTTCGTTACTTGCTGGTTTTAAATCAAATTATTTTATTTCTCAAGATCATGACATGACCTCACATCTGTATTCTCCGAAAGGGGTGCTGGGACAGGCCTTCTTTCTGTGAGAAGGAGTTGAACCGGATTCAACCAGGTGGGCTTAGTGCGGGTTGGTGAATGCCACATGTTTAAAAAAAAGCGAATGATGGATCTTAACTGTTGTATTGGTGTTTCTTCTCAGAGTAGTCGGTTAGGAAACACCGAACTCATTAGCAATATTTACTGAAATCTACTTAAGACGCAGATATATACCAGTGACCTTGAGTGGTTAGCTTGCGTGTTCTGTACTAAGCTCATGCAACGCGCCGTACGTCCGGTTAGTAATAGGGGGAATTAAATTATCTTTAAAATGGTGATTGATTCAGAAAATACGCTTGATAGATTTTGCGTGATTTTCTGTTTTAAATCCGCATTAAACAAAACTTTACAAATTAATTTCATTACGTAATATAAACATAATCTAAGAAAAATCTAATTCCAAATCATTAAAAGTCGGTTATCATCGCCTTAATAAAAACCTAAATTCACTGACAGACAACGCTCAGCTTAAACCACTGGGTCTAGAACTTAAAATGCACAAGTAGTCCTTAAATAGTAAACGTAAGCACCTTGAAAATATTTTTCAAAATTCATGTGGTTAAATTTAAATAGGGAATTAAAGTTTGTATCGCAGTTCTTCATTTTTGTCGATGTCAAATCCCGTCAGGTACACAATTTGTAAAATATAATTTATCATTTTTAGCCTTTAACCTTTAACCCAGATAGCCTTAGATTTAGCCTTTAACCCAGATACTATGTACCAAAGTACCTTTTTGAGAGAAATAAATTACTATTGCTATTTTATAACTTACGGCACTCCTTAGTGGGTATACAAGACCCGTTGGATGCGCGCCGGTGGTTGAAGGCGCACTTGCAGACGGGAGGCGGGCATACGTCGGACATGACACACGGCTTAACCTCTGTGTCTTCCTCGGTTGGACAGTAGTCGGACTGGAGGTCTGTTGGACAGTTGTCGAGTACCTCGTTGGTACCGCAAGTGATTGGACCTGATGATTAAAGTGTATTTTATTAAAGTATGTACAAAAAGAAAAAAAAGAAAGAAAATACGTTTTTTTGCGGTTAACATGACGCAAAGAAAGAAAATAAAACAAAAAAGAACAAGTTGGGGGGAAAATATGTGCCACATTCACGCAAAACGGCCATCGTTCAGCATAATGCTGCGACCCTATGCGAGACAGAGCCTCAGCGCTTCTTTTCAGCGACAGCTGGCGTTGACGTTATGACTTCGACCGGTGCAGCATACAATAGATTTAAAAAAAAGACATACAAATAAAATAAATAGACAATAATTCTACATGTTAATAAATGAAATATAATATTTAAAATGACAACATTCCGCTCAATCGGTATCGACTCGCGCGCCGCGGGCTTAGAGTAGGCAATCTGTGTGCACAGCTGTCAGAAAACTATTTGTATAACGTTTTGATTGACATCTGATTACATATAGAAGAATGAAAGAAAGAAAACACGTTTATTTGCGGTAAACATGACGCAAAGAAATATAGTAAAAAAAACACGTAAATAACAAATAGGGGAAAAATATGAGCATTAATGCTGAGCGATGGCCGTTTAGCGTCACATCCACGCTAAACGGCCATCGCTCAGCATAAATGCTACCACCCCATGCGAGACAGAGCCCCAAACGCTGATTTTCAGTGACAGCAGTACAGCATATAGTGATATAACAAATAAAAAATCAAATAAATACAATACTAAGTCTTAATTTGGCAATACTTATTAGGAAATAAGAAATGTGGCTAACTACGGAACTAAAATATTGATTATGAAACGCAATAATTGATATCGTAACACCGAGTGTTTAGTTTTAGGTGTAAAAAAAGTATTTGGAAACTTTCCAAGTGCCTTTTTTACACCTAAAACGGTTACAACATCAAATTAAGTGTTATAATTGCAATTAATTATTAACATGCTAGTTCGCTAGTTAGCCACATTTCTTAAAATAGAAAATAAGAAAGGAGCATTTTAAACTAACAAACTTACAACAAAAATAATATCGACCTATGCGAGGCCAAAAAGGCTTCTATCTCAGCATAATGCTACATTATAAAAAAAAAAATACCGCAGCGCTGAAATTTTAATAGTGCCCGCTGTGAAGCTACGGACACACCTACGGACAGATATAAATCCTACTAGGGGATTACAAAATAAATAAAACTATAAAAAATTATAATATAAAACAAATAATAGAAATCAAAACTATTGAATAAAAACTAAAAGAATCGACGCACGTCCGACGCGACGTTCCAACATCCGACGTTCCGATATTAAATAATCTATTAACAGCTATGAGAAAAAGCATATTGGTACATTATATCTAAAACTAAACCTATGTCAATTTACAAAAAAAAAATACTTACGAGGGAATAAATTGTCATCACGACATTTCTAGATAATAGCCGGACGTTAATAGCGGGAACAATGGCGTTTCTACATATGATTAAGTCAGGTGATGTTTTATGGGCTGTCAAATCCTTTAGGGGAAAAGCGTGATACTATGCTATTATCACTTACATTGATTTGCCAATATACAGGTGCCATTTTCTGCCCTCAAATAGTTCTCCTTGCAGACACATCCTTCCTCGCAAGGTTTGTCCGCTGATGATCTATTATAGGTAGAGGGTTCTGCCTTCTCAGAGCAATATTGTGCTCTTTGAATTGATTCAGGGCAGTAGGAAAATTCTTCGTTCTTCGGGCATTTCTTTACTGAAAAATAATTTTCAAACGACATTTATTTTTGTTAATAATACATTTTCATTGCGTTTTAAGCTTCGTGCTGACTAACAAAAAAAATCTAAGAAAACTTCACGGTATAACAATTACCGGCGTCGCACGACAAGTCGCCCTAGTCTGCACGAGTCTTTAGCTTGACTATATAGAAGATTATTCACCAAGATGATAAAGCTGTATTTTATAAGACAGTATAGTCATTGGTGCTATATTAAATCCGGAGCGTACTGAAGGATTCAAGCTAGCCTAAGACGAAGACACCTTAATCCCCGAGGAGAATACTATATTTTTCATACATGATGATTCTAATAAGATTTTTTAAATTGTTTTCATACCTACGTATTTTAAGTTGAGGTTTCAAATTCAAATCTCATAATTGACCACCGGGATAATTATTTAAGTCAAATTCTGTACAAACGCAAATTCAAAGCATTTATTTCAATTAAACTATTTACAGGCACTTTTGAATTGTCAAGGGGTTGGTCAGTCAGAAAGATGAAGCTAATAGTTGCCCATCCCAAAGAGTAGTAGGTAGGTTCCTGTGAAGAAGAACGGGCAACAAGCTCCTACATTTTACATATTCTTATGTCATATGGGATTCTTCTCTCGGGAACCTGTGCGGACATTAATACTATCTTTGTTCCATAGAAAAGGGCTGTTCGAGCTATTTACAACCTAGGTCCAAGAGCTTCCTTTCGAGAAAAATTCAAAGAAATAAATATTTTGATGTAGCTTCACAATATATTCTTGAAAATCTATTGTATGTACACAAAAATATATCAAATTAAAAGAAAATGTGCGATATTCATAGTTTAAATACCAGGAATAAACACAACCTTGCTGTATATCGCACACTATACAATTTCAGATTATTTAGAAGATGAAAAGTTTGGGATTAAGCTGCTCGCTCTGCTAAGCCTTGTGATAAAACCATAAAACTACATAATAATTAAAATCTCATTTAAATAAATAAAATAAAATAAAATAAATTAATATTTCAGATCTTTGAGTAAAAAAAAAAATAGGTATGTACCGACACGTACTAACAAACTAGTTCAGTATTAAAGTTTTGTCATACTTAATGAGTAGGTATTGTATTAAAATCATAATGGAATGAAATGTTCAAGTTGGAAATCCATTACTCCATTGTATCAGCATTTATCGTTACTAAAATAACGATAAATCCTGATTTTACGCATAAGAGTGATTTTTTCATAATACATTTTATTGTATTATTGTATAATAAATTATCAAAAATGACGTAAGTATGTTTAAGTAAATATTTAAAAAGATCTGTTTACGTAAGTCAGCTGTTCATAGCGATTTGTTGCCACCTGTATAAATGTAATTATCATAATGTTTTATCAATAAGTTCCGTAGGCATGGTTTGCGTAGCCGATTTCCGGCCACCGTAGGCACGGGCTTGCGGACGGTGAGCAATGGGTAGTTTGTCGTCCGATAAGGACCAGGCCCGGGTCAATGGCGCGTTGTGTTCCATGCGCGCCTCAAAGAGATGTCAGCAGAATTGACGGGGTCCGCTAGGGCTGATGCCTGCCGGGGTTACGAAGAAAACCGAAAGGGAGATCGTGGCCCCCGGCAACAGGGCAACTGAAGGAACACGGGTGGGTTTTAGTCAAAAAGAGTCACGCCCTCCCGCTCCGCCCAGAGCGGGACAAGTTATTTGATAATTTCTCACTCAAAAAAAAGGCATGCTTTACTTCAGTTTTGGAAATAGGCTTTTTTCTTTAGAACTTTCAAGTAGGCTAACTGTTAAAAATAGTAGTTTTTGCTTCAATCAAGAAGTGTATTTACCATAAATGTACAGAAAAAATAAGCAGATAGTAATAGTAGGACCTACTTATTTTTTTCTGTACGTTGATCTTATATAATGTTGCCCCGAATTGGACGCATAGGTAATTCTTATTTCAGTAGACACCAATGTATGTACATGGTAGCCTCTTTATTTAATGACTTCCCCATTCACAACTGTACTTATTCATCTATCCCAGTGGTCAAGCCAAATATCAACACTATAATGACTAAGATTTCTTATGAGAGCCTATCCTTTCTGTGTGTCCAAACTGTCTCAGTACGCTTTTCTTAATCCTTAAAACTCCCATTGTCTTTCACTCCACAACGCTTCCTAAAATTAACTTGCTAAGAAGTAGCATGCCTTCATCATCATCATCATAACGGCTGATAATAATAATAATATGATGAAAACATCTTACTTAATAACAAGTTAATCTTAGAAAACATTGAAAAGTAAATTATACATTTTCAATGTCCTGTAAATTTTTGGTGAAAATACTTCGGAAATAAATCTTTAAAATATAGTTTGAATTTTGGATATAACTTGCACTTCATCTTGCGTAATGAAATAATGATCGAAACCCCAACCCCCGCCAGTGTCAACGCTCGCACTCATCGATATTTTTACCGAGTCGCACTCTATAGGCCAAGGAACCGTATGCGGCTCGCGAGCCGCGGTTTGCAGACCACTAATCTATCCTGTTGCTTATTTACGTCAAAACATAATTTTTCCATCATCATTTCAGCCGAAAGACGTCCGCTGCTGGACATAAGCCTCTCCCAAGCACCACCACTTCGACCGGTTCTGTGCTTCTCGCATCCTACGGATTACTGCTGCCTTTACCAGGTCATCGCGCATCGGTCCACCTTGTGGTGGGCTTTCGACACCACTCCAGAACCTTTCGGCCCCATCGGCCATCTATTCTACAAGCAATGTGCCCACTGCCCAGGACCTTGGTTTTCCTACAGATCTCTTAATTTCTGATTCGATCACGTAGGCAAACTCCAAGCATAGCCCTCTACCTTGCCCTTTGGGTGACTTTTAGCTTTCTAATGAGGTCAATTGTGAGCGCCCATGTTTCAGTGCCATAGGTCATCACTGGCAATACGCACTTGTCAAAAACTTTCGTCTTGAGACACTGTGGTATATGAGACGAGAAGATAGTACGCAACTTTCCGAACGCCGCCGCCGCCCAGATGAGTCGAGTTCGACGATTGACCTCTTTCTCGAAGTTGGACCTACCTAATTTGACATATTTGTCCTTGGTAAACATAATCGTCAACAACTTCGAGTGGAGAGTCTCCGAACTTCATGAGGAGGGGTCTTACACAGGCATTCGACATGACCTTCGTTTTGTCCATGTTCATTTTAAGACCCACTCTTTCGGAAGCTTTATTGAGGTCATCGAGCATAGTACTGACGTCCTCGATAGTCTCAGCCATGACTACTATATCGTCGGCAAACCGAAGGTGAGTGATGCACTTGCCATTCAATTTTTCAATGGTTCGAACAAAATTAGCCAAGATGATGTCATCATTCTATCACGTTTTGACGCTAATGATATTCTGAACACGTGCTACAAAAACTAATAATAATAACCGGTATTACAGGTACCGGCTACCGGCACGATTTTCCAAACGTATAGTGATGGTTTACATAAAACCCGATTTAAGGAGATAGGTACCTACTTAAATCGGTTAGTGAGTAAACCATTCATTTTGACCTTAGTAAGGCACCTGTCCCACTGCCCCCCGAACCGGCAGCGGCCGGTATTAATACAGTAGTACCTACTCGTTTTTAGGGTTCCATACCTCAAAAGGACAAAAAAGAACCCTTATAGGATCACTCGTGAGTCTGTCTGTCTGGCTGTCTGTCTGCCTGTCTGTCTGTCTGCCTGTCTGTCTGTCTGTCCGTCTGTCACAGCCAATTTGCTCCGAATCTAATGGACCGATTAAGTTGAAATTTGGTACACATATATGTATTTTTGTGACCCAAACACGGATGTGTAACGTAAATAAATGGATTTTGAATATGGGGGTCGCTTTTGGGGGGCAAAAAGACGGGAAAATTAAAAAAAAAGTTTTTCAAACTATAAAATGTGAAATATCAAATAAAAGTACTAATTACGAAGATCTCAAATATTTTTTTATAATCTTGAAATAAATTAATTTACAGATATTTAAGAAAGTTGATGAAAATTGACCATTCCCCCCTTATGTCCAAACTTCCATTTCCCCCTTATCTTCGATCTTATCTTATCTTACTGACCCTAATATTTTGAAAAAAAATACAGAGAATGGTTCTTTACCCATAGATTACAGGAAAACCTATAAGAAGTCTATGGTATTAAAATAACATGGTAAATCTCTCAATGTGAGTACAAATTTACATTTGCAGTTGGAATGTTATAGGAGAACATATTTTTCAACCACAATGTTAAGTTTGTATCCTTACATATTATAAAACAAAGTCCCCCGCCGCGTCTGTCTGTTTGTCTGTCTGTCTGAACGCTATAAACTCAAAAACTACGGAACGGATTTTCAAACAGTTTCCACCAATGGACAGAGTGATTCATGTGGAAGGTTTTCGTGTACAATTCATTTATGGTTTTGTGTAAATTGACTGAAATTTGACGATTATTGTTGAAGATGTCGGAAAAAATCATACCGACTGGGAACTTTATTGGCGTGCGCTGCGGAAATCGTAAAAGTTACATAATATGTTCTACAGTATAGTTTATCTTAAAAAGTTCAACAAAAAATCCGCAATGGTATATGTCTGTCTTCTGACCACAATAACCATGACCCACAATAACCATTTTTATCTTTCAGAATTTGATAAAAATTTCATTGTTATTTCTGAAGCTATTTTGAACGATATTTTATTAATCCTTATCAAATAAACTATGTTATTTAAATTGAGAATTTAAATTCAATTCAAATATATCTCAACATAATTTAATTTAAATGAATAGTTTAAAAGATATCATAGATTCAAAATTACTCGTGACAAAATAATTGTGGTTGACCGTAACGCGGGCGCAGCAGTAGGAATCAATTACCTTTTCCTCGGCTTTTAGGTATGTAATCCCGGTATCGGTAGTACGTTCCCGTGGTATATTTTCGGACATCCATGCGGGCGAAACCGCGGGCAATAGCTAGTTTGGGATAAATTCATCTCAACTACGGAACCCTTCATTGTGCGTAGTCCAACACGCACTTCGCCGGTTTTTAGTTGTAAGCTACTAAAAACGAGTTGGCGAGCAACACGCAGCGAGTGCGTGACGACGTCGAGCGATTACTTGCTAGTATGCTTATGTACTAAGCGTAAGTCTTTCATCGAGAATTCTGCCCGCCAAGCGAGCGTCGGTACGCAAATTGGCAACTAATATTTTTTTTGCAAAAAAAATGGCTGGAGCTAATGTTTATAAATATCTCCGGAACGAAGAGAATAACCGTAATATCCTTGCACACGGTGATGTAACTATTTATTTATAATTTTATGGCATACTTGAATTTTTCCAAATTTAGTGCCGTTTTAAAAAAAAATACGGCACAAAATCTCGTTATATAGTCAACGATCAACTTTTAATCAACGATCAACTTTTAATATACCTATTTCTTCTCTTTTACTTACACGGGTCCTACAATTTTTGCGTGTGTGTGTGTGTCTTCACATTTTTGCTTCTAGGACATGCTGGTTTTCTCATGGGTTGACATTAATTGTAAAACAAAACACGAGGATTGAGAAAGAAATGTTTCTGTCTGTATGTTTGTCCGTCAATTACACATTTACGCCGAAACGGCTGTAAAGATTGAAATAAATGACGTGATTACACAGTTTTGTTATCAGCGGGTGTGCTATAGGTAGGTGCACCTCTGCCTAACCCTTCGGGGAAACAAGTCGTGATGTTATGTTATTCTGTTATCAGTCCTACTAAAGATAGATAGTTTTGTTTTGTAGTTAACATTATATTAACAGACATTTTACGAGTAACTCACGTTTAAAACACACTATCGTTCCGATGCCACCGCGGCGCCGAATAAAACATCTATTTAAATGTAACCGGTTTTGTCGCAAATTTTTTTAACTGAAACAGTGTTCTACTTCTTTTCTACTACAAAAATAATTATTGATAGTTTCTGAACATTGATCATAATTCATCATTTAATGCATTTAATATTATATATTACATTATTATAAATAAATCAAATAAAAAAAAAACTATTTTTGTATCTCACTGTTTCATTGTTTGAATATAATGCTAAAAAGCCATCGGATAATTATCTTAGATTGGAACTCGAACCTATATGTACCGTATCATTACAAAACGAGTACTAACTTTGGTTCAAACTTTCAGATACTTTTTGTGTTAGAACTTTAGCATAATCAGCCTATAACGTTCCCACTGCTGGGAAACAAGCCTTCTCTCGGTGAGATGGAGTGGACCGTAATCCACCACGCGGACCCAGTGCGGGTTCGTTCGCGTCTGTCATGTTTGAACTTTATTAAAATAAAGATCCTAATAAACCCGCAGGGCAGCATGTGGCGAGCTGTTGGGCAGTAGCGACCCCACGGACCCTATCTCCCGGGAGAAGTCTTATTCCTCACCTCTGGCTTGCCTTTATTGGCCGGTTGGAGTGAACACTGACGAGGAACAGAACTCCCACCTCTTTCTTGCCTTAATTGGCTGGCTAGAGTGGAGATTCGCAAGAGCAAACGTGCTCAGAGGAAGGAAGTATTCCAGTAAGATGCTGGTAGGGATCTTGACCGTACTTCCGGGATTGTCCTGATAGCCGTCGAATACCTCTCCACTCCTCATAAGCACCTCAGGACATGTTGCCTCCTTGTCGCTAGCGACCGTTTTCGGGGGCCCATTATTGAGTGTGCAAGTCACCCCCTGCCATTTTATCCGTGTACATATAAACAAATGATCAGGCAGGGGCCATAGTCCTTCCATAGTTCCAGGTAACCAGTCCACTTTAGCCACCCAAACTCATAGTCCAATATCTTTGTTTCCATGTTCTGCAATAGTCCTACACCAACCGGGGGTTGTCCTTGGATGCACTTGTATAGTGCATACAGGGATAATCGTCGGTTGGTGCCTCATTCCATTTAAAATAGTCTAAGGGGCCTCTGCGAGTTGGCTTCGGCCCCTCGTACGCCTTCCAAAGGTCCGGGACCCCAGGGTTCCGAGAAACGTCAAATCCTAATAATACAAAATTGACAACTTGCATCACAAATCAATAAGAATGTTGCACTAAACGAAGTAGTGAAACATTGCAAGCGCTAAGCGCATAGGCAAGCAGGCCTTAGGCCTCTGTCTCGAAGTCAGCGGGCAACGGGGCGACGGGCGGCGGCGGCGGCGGCGGCGGCGCGACAGCGGTGCGGTTAAATGCATAGATTTATATGGAACTGGCCTCGAATGCAGCGGCGCGGGGAGCGAAAATAGTTTTATGTCAATAAAGAAATAATTTATTTACATATAAAACTATGCATTAGAACGCGCCGCCACCGCCGCCCGCCGCCGCCCCACTGCCCGCTGACTTCGTGTCCGTAGCCTTCGAGTCCGGTTTAAAATCATTATATTATTATATTTGAAATAAAAAAAAAATGGCTCTATGGTTTAAATTTGGGTCGGTCTAAAAATAAAACTAGTTCGTCTCGTCTCGGAAAGAGGCCGATAAAGCTTCTTACCTTTACGACATTTATCCGACTTGGATTTGACGACTGCCTTTGTGGAAGAGCTCGACGAAGCGGAATATGACGATGATGTCGCACTGGCTGACGATACACTCGTAGATGTCGCTTGCGCGGATTCTAAAACAATTTTTTTTTTTTTAATTATGTGAGACATTCTAATTTTGAATTCATGATACGTATTAAATACAAATATAAAGATCACAGAGCACCCAGCCCGTCCCATCTTTGATGTTCTCCCCCAGTGACGCCCTAAGCCGAAGCTCGTACCCCACAGGGGGTGCCCTTAGCGAGCGTTCACCTAGCTTTTTAGCTAGTTTGTATGCCCCTGGCTGGAGGCTTTGAGTTTAGCAGCTTAAGGCAACCACAGGATTGGCCGGCTAAATAGTCATCTCATATCTATATGCCCTATCGAAAAACGTTTTTAGCGTTTCACCGAGTTTATAATAGGCGCTCGCGGGGCGCGCGTCATAAACGCTGCATTTTGGGCTCTCAAATTTTTTTTATGAATTTCGATGTAACGAATTACATCGGTCCAGCCATCTTTGAGTAATCTCAGAACATAAATAAAAAAAAATGAAAAACATTCTAACGAACTGAGAACCTCCTCCTTTTTTGAAGCTGGTTAAAAAGAAGACCCTAACTGGGATGAATGGAATTAATTGACAATTAATCGTTTACATGAACATTGAGGTTCAATGTAAATTAGAGCAGACTCCGCATACAAAAAACGTGAACCGTGGATGTTAAGTGTGACAACTGCAGTGTATGTGCGGTGCGAGGAGATTCTCATAGAGTAATCCGTACCGGCAGATATGACACTGTCTGCTTCTTCTGCCTACTAGATATTTAACAAAGTTTTAACTGTCGAGCATTACTCTAATTTCCATTGTATTAATAATGAACTTCATGTGGGATTGTTCACGTGGCAACCACGTTTTCTTCGTTGCGATTTTTTTCTCAAATGTTATCCATCGTTCCCGATTTTAATGATCAAAACTTGAATGAAACCTTCAAATGAAATGTATTTTATTCAAAAATTATAACAAACCAAAGAAAAGTCTTATTTATGTCGTATTTCCGCGGGCAATTTTTCATAAAATGACGATCATTTAACGTTATCCATAATTTGTAAAGAAGAAGAGAATTCATCATTATTAAAGAATTTAGTAAAATAGATATGTATACCTAATATTTTTTTGCAATCAACTACTAACAGACTTTATTTACATCATCAGGCGGGCACATTAGTAGGTAAGATAATTATGTCGTGTCTGTTGCGATAATTTTTCATAATCTCTGATTTTCAGAAAATGGATATTGTAAATATTATATTTATTTTTAAACTAGTTTAAAACGAGTGAAGTTTCCGATGATTTCGCACTTTGAGCTTTATTAGATTTTCTTGAGTGATGGAAACAATTATTTATCGTGTCCTGCCACCACAAACATCAGGTAGTGACTGAGACGTTTGTTGTCCCTGGATCATAACGTGTTGCGCAAAAATTTTGTCCTAGGTGTCTGCTCTAGTTTACATTGAATCTTAATGACCTGATAAATAAATTGATTAATATCATAATATTAAAATTAATGAAATCTTTGACCTTTATACGCTAGACTAGTGTTTTTCAACGTCTAGGTCGCGACCCCTGGGGGGTCGCGAAGCCTCTATGAGGTGATCGCAAGGTCTCAGTAAAAAAAATTTTTTTTTTTAAACTTTGCATTGTTGCTTTAGATAATTCCAGCAGATTTTCTTTTAGGTTGGTTCTCAAACTTGCGTAATCTATAGCTGCATTTAAAAACGTAATTACTCTATTGGAAAATCCCTCATAGCCATGATCCTCATAAATCTATCAATTATACGACAGCTTTACTTAAAATATACTTACAGCCTTACCAATAAAAATAAGTTCTTAATTTCTCTTGTATTGTTAAACAATGTTTAAGCTGTGAATAGGAGTTACACACTACCTTTACTAATAATCAGTGTATAAACAATGCATAGTTACCCACTGCTTAAGAAAAAAACCACTGGCAACATTAGAAGGTGCGTTCTTAAACTGGTACTGCATTAAAAATTAAGAAATCAGTGCATTTTTCATTTGGGAAAAAATTTATAACTTTAAAAAATGTAAATTTAAATAATTACGTTTATTTTACTTCCAAAACTACTGTTTTTTGCGTTATTTTACGATTTATTTATATAAATTATTCTTAATACACTCATGATGCATGCATTAGGTGAAGAACGCAACCGTGAAAACTTTTAGAGTCAATCTTGAACGTCAAAATATCTCAAAGCCACTCAGAGTTCAGTAGGATTGAAGGCTCATGCAGACCAGCGCGATATCGCGGACGCTAAGTGTCGCGCTGCCTGTATCGTCCGCGATATCACGCTGGTCGGCACGAGCCTTGAAATGATAAAATTGTGAAGAGATTTTTTTCTGCAATAATGGCTGAAACCAATGACATTTAACTAATCCAACAATTTTTCTTGCATAATTTATGTAGTTTGCTGAACCTATATTTCAATAAAATATACATTTATTAATTGTTTTACTTAAATTAGAATTTATTGTTTTAAGATTTTTTTATTTTTTTATTTAACCGAAACTCATTTTCTTGTAAACAGAAAGGATCATAACGATTTTGTAACATTCTTTTTTTGGTGGTTTGTCATTGTCAATTTTCATGTAAATAATCCATGGTTTTCAAACTCAATACGACAAAAACAACTAGTTATTATAGGTTATACGTTTGCTACACAAGGTCCGAGGGCTAAATAACGGTTATACGTTATCCATTGTTTAAAGACATCTGTTACACCAGATTTATACAACTGAAACGTCAAAATATTGTTTATTGGTAACGTTGATGTTAACCCTGGTATACGTCATGCATAAAAGTTTATTAGTAAGGCTGTTAGAATTTCATTAGGAGGCGAGTTGGATACATTCTCACCTCAAATCCTTTGTCTCGTTTTCCGTGGAGACGTTTGGCGATGTCTGATGTCTGTTAATTATGTAATTAGATGATACGTAATTATAAAAAATAAAAAAATAAAATAAAATTTTGTATTTTAACAAAACTCTGTACTTTAACTGGTTTAGACAGAAATGCGGAAAACTATATACAGAACAAAAACATTGAGACGAAATAGGAAATACTTAATTTTAAATGTCTGTCTAGTCTATACATAGAAATAAATTTAAAATTAATGAATTATTAATATATTTTTCTAAACCGTACCAACCAGCACGTATGTGTGCCATAACTGTCGTAATGTGAATGTACAACAAGTACACCTCTGCCCAACCCTTTGGGGAAAAAAAAACATGATGTATTGTTTATGTTAATACATTTTCTTTTGTATAATGAACAAGTACGCTAATTAATAGTGCCGTGCTTTCCTATAATTTAGATAAATGCGGAATTTATAATTATGACAAAAACTGTGGACCCTTATATAAATAAATAAATTATTATAGAATTAAATCATTTGCACATTTTCCTTACCTGTACATACCACTAAAACTAAAATATAAGCCACAAAAGCGACACCGAGCAATAATCTAACCATCATCGCGACTAAACCACGTCTGAATAAATACAGCAATCAATTTTATTTATATACATAAACGAGTTTTTTTGAAACCAGCTGTTTTATTGTTCACGTTACATTTGAAACAACAACAATGGCGTGCCTCCAAAATATATGTTATAAAATCTCTTTGATATCGAAATTGTTAGATAATTTTTCTGTATAAAATTATAATATAATTCCTTTTTTTTGGGAATACCAAAAAATTAACGTGCATAGTTATTTAGATAATTGAACTCTAGGATTTTGTTTCCGCTTTGCTTGATAGTTCAAACCTACGATAGAAATTATGGACTTTGTAAAACAATCCAATTTCTTGCTGGGGTTGGTGTATGTGATAGTAATGCCCGCTTTCACAAACACTATGAGCAAAAACTAAAAGAAAGAAAATACGTTTATTTGCTGCAAACATGGCGCAAAGAAAAAACAAAAAATACGGTAATAACAATGTACACATACAAACATAAACTCACGCTTTATTCCCATGGGCAGAAACTACAGAAAGCCACCTGCTACGATCTTTACATACCTACTCCTTTTGATTCGTTTACGTTCATACATCCTATCCTACACACACGCCGCATGCCTAAATTGTATGCCTGAATATTATTACACTGTTGGAATTTCAACTCTCGGCACTAAGCAGAGCGTTGAAATCCAACAGTGCGCTTTTAGTTAGTGAACACGAGCGTAAGGAATTTTTGTCAAGATGCTGTGCAGTACAGCATCCACGTGCTTATTAATTTACCAACAGATAGCGATAACCAAGTTGTCTGCCAAGAGTGATGAAAGAATTGATTTGCTAATAACTAAGTAATCATGACGACATAGAATCGGGTGGAAGGCAGAGAACCGGCTTTTTGGAGCGACTTTGGAGAGGCCTATATGTTCCGTTGCGATAAGTTGAGTGGATTAATTCCATAATTTATTATTAATTCAATATTCGATTATATCTTCAAATGATTAGGTAGAGATTTAATTCGCATTCATGTGACTTAATTTTAAGATACTATGTTATGAATATTTAAATGTATTTTTTGGGGAAAAAAGGCTTAATAATAATAATAACAATTAGCCTATAAACAGTTGGATTTCCTTATTAATTTAACGCATTCAAGGACACTGAACGAGACACAATAGAAGTTTTATTGTTATATTACGTCTGGGGGCGTTTAGTGTCCCTCAACGTGTTAAAGGCATTTTTTTAGGCGTTGAAATATCAGAACAGTTTCGTTACAACTGAAAAATATGGATTTTAATGGTAGGAACATTTTTTGAGAACATATTATTTCCATTATTATCGTTTAATCTAGACAGTTTTATATGTCGTGTCGTTAACATTTTCATGGTGCATGATCAAACTTAGTAGATACACGAATGGTCGTCGTTTGTAGCAGGGGTGTTAAACTCGATTTTTTATAGGGTCATCTACAAAATAATGCTAGAGGGTATTCTTGATTCCAAAATAGACAGTTGTATAATATCAATATAAGAAACCAGTCTTATGACTAAAATCAATCTGCCTAGCCTTTTCCCAACTATAGTTGGAGTCGGCTTCCAGTCTAATCAGATGCAGTTGAATACCAGTATTTTACATAAAAAATACCAGCGCTGCGACATTTTTTTTTTAATGTGAGATAGGGGCCTTTTGGCCTCGTACAGGACTTTCTGTTATTTTTTTTAAATTTGTTTTTTTTTTAATTTTTTATTAATGTTTTAATGAGTGTGTTTTAGTTTAATTTGTCCTGTGCGAGTCCCAATAAATACTTTTTCTTTCTTTCTTTCTTTCTTTACATGGAACGACTTCCTATCTGACCTCCACAATCCAGTTACTGGATAATACGAAACCCCTTGGTGAGACTGGTTTTCAGACTTTCGGGCTTCTGACGACCCGTAACGACTGTCAAAGATCCACGAATGACAGCCGGGATCAACGGCTTAAAGTGCCTTCTGAGGCACAGACGGCTGTTCGTAATAATACATTTACGTTAATTTGGTTCCACCTAACCACTATTTCATCAGATGGCAAGCTAAGATAATCAGTACAAAATAATAACCCGAACAATTTGCAGTCCTAACATAAACAAAGCATAACATCTCGCCCGTTTTCACTGAAGGGTTAAACAGAGGTGTACCATCGGGATAACGCGTATCTAAGCATTTTGAAAACAAAATCCCATGCACACAATACTTTTTTTTTTCATGGGTAAGCGATACTATATCAGGCGAGCATTGCAAGCAAGAATAGTCCTTACAGTGTACAGATAATGATATGCGTTTCTTCGATAGTACCTACAGTACACCCTAATTCAAATATAATGGCGGCTCGGAACATGAGGCGAGTCGCTGCGCAGTAACGAATTCATGGGCCAGCGGGGGTGAGGAGTGGCGTACTGCGCAGCGACTAGCGCACTTCCGAGCCGCCATTAAGTTTGAATCGAACTGTACAACCAAACGCCAGTTATGTTAAATCCCGTATAGGCTTAATAGGGGGTGAGTTTATTGGCATCAACTGGCCACAAGTCTTCACTGGGCACAAATCCGGACAGGGCTGCTACTGGAAAATTCCTTATGAAAAAAAAAAATCACCTATTTGTAATATAATTTGTGGATAAAACCTAATATAATAGATATCAAACGAAAGAAGTTATAGTATTCGGAATTGGCATTTCGTGATTTAGTGCACGAGTAAAATAATTACAATTGTGTCTATCATAATTTTTTTTTTTTACTTTTCGTTAATAAATACTAGAATAGATGTTATTTGTGGATCTTATTTTCTGTTGAGGCTTTATTATATGTATAGTTCCGGGTTCGATTACGAGCTTGGGTTAGATATTAAGAACTCTTGTTGACGTGCTATAAAACTTGTCTCCATTCATGGGATCAATCTTGATGATGACGAGTGAACGCTAATCTTGCAACTCGATGACGATAACTCATCTCAAGTTTTGGCGGTTTTGCTAGCACGTATGACCTCAAACCAACTTTTGCAGGACTCATAATGCCAAGCATTAGGCTCTAGACAGACGGACTACATTTCAACTGCAAATTTGTAGTAGGAATGTAGTTAGTACAACTGGAATAAACACACACAGTCGTACAGTCGTACTAACTACATTCAAACTGCAAATTTGCAGTTGAAATGCAGTCTGTCTGTCTAAAGCCTTAGAGAGTGCTCTGCGATCGAAAAATTTGTTTTACCTCCTTTCTGCAACTGTTTTTACTGTAACACCAGGAGTGTTACAGTAAAAATGTATAAATGTCAAATGTCATGATTTCATGAATTGAACACCTTTGCTAATTTATTTATTTATGAAAATCTTACCTAAAAACTACCATTACAGATCTGCGATCCAATGCGATAGAGAGGCCTTACATGTTAAATCCTTAATCTACATCCTATATCCTAAATCTTAACCTACATCTAAGTAACATATGGAGTTGTATTGCTGATTGTAATTATTATAATTGAGTAAAGCCATATTTGTTACGCCGCGAATCATATTTAGATCAATATACAACATGATACTGACTTGCAAATTGCAAAAAACGTAAGAAAATATTAATTTCGCGGCTACCCTGATGCTTTGGCCTTAATGGATATTAATACTTTACTTCTCAAAAAATTATTTAATGGAGCAGAAACGAAAAAGCAACAAACTAGTTTTAAAAAAATCCTGTCAATCAATGTATGAAACCTGAAAAATTATAGCTTGTGAGAAAATCAATTAACTGAGTAATATTTTTTTAATAAATTCATTTTAGCCATAGGAGGTACCCTAATGAAAATGGCTCTTTTATTCAAAGTAGTTTAATTTAATTAAGGCTTCGTGCACGAAAAAAACCCTTTTTCGTCGAAAACTACCTTTCCGCTATGTTCAAGACAAAGAATTTTTCTTTTCAAATCACAAATAATTTTGTTAAAATTCTGTTTCGCTTTCTCACAACTAATAAACAAAATTGATCAAAATCAGTCGATTTCGTGCACGGAGCCATAATAAAAACTAACTAATATTTTATCTATATTTTTCCAACTTTGACCCTCTTCCGTTGCTTAGCAATCAACAATGAAAAGCTAAATAGTCTTTGACAGTACATAAAGATTGCGAGGTGAGAAATATAACCCAAAACACAGTCAAAACATATTCATGAAAAGTCGATTAAATGTTTTTTTTTTTTGTTTTTGAATGAGCGTTATGAGGGATGCACTTTTATTACAGATGGTACAAAGATGCCGCGTAAATATAAAGGGAAGAGAAACAGTCAAGAATGGGACACGGAAAACATGAGAAAAGTGGTTCAAACGGTATATGACGAAACTATGGGATATTTGAAAGCTGGTTCGACTTTCCAGGTACACACGGCTACACATCAAGCTATACATTTCCAGTATAAGCTAACCTCGCATTGTACGGAAATCCTATACACAGAACTTGATGTGTAGCCGTGTGTACCAACATCCACCTTGCAAAATCGCGTAATGATATTTTTACTGAATAATAGGCTCTTCGACAAGCAAACGCCTAGGACGATTTAAGCCGAATTTTTCGACTTTTCAAGAACTAAGTCTTTTTGAATATCTAAGTCTTGCTGACTATGGAAAAACGGTTTTAGGCCTCACTTCTTCGCCACTTAGCGTTCCATCTCGCAGAAGCGAATAATATTGACCATTGTTTCAACAGGAGTACGAAATTAGCTAGTGTAGATCCGTTAATTGGGTTCATGAGAGGACACCCACAATTTTCACTGCGCGCAGCTGAGCCGACGTTCGTGGCACAGATTATGGGATTTAACATGATAAGTGTCATTTTTTTTTATTAGCTTGAGGAATTTACAGTCTTCCTACGAAAATTTATAACGTAGATGACCGGGTTTGGCCACTGTTCCTAAGAAACGAAGCAGAGTAATTGCCTTCTGAGTGTTGTATGTAAGGTCGTTTTTATTTTGTATTTTATTGTAATAGTGTTAATTTATTGTTTGATTAAGTTAGTTGTATTGTTTGATTAAGTTATGTATGATTATTGAATTTTGTATATTGTGTATGAGTCATTGTAACTCGAATGAATAAATGAATAATAATAAGGAAAAATTCGGTCAAGTGCGTGTCGGACCCCGCACAAAGAAGGGTTCCGTAGTTGAGATGAATTTATCCCAAAAACAAACTTAACTTTGTAATTGAAAAATAATATGTTCTCCCATACATCGATATACGTCACGGTCAATTCTCCAACTGCAAATGTAAGTTTGTAATCGCAAAAACTGTATTTTTTATGTAATAAAACTGTAAATTAACAATTTTCGGACATTTTCCTTTACTTGTGTTGTGGGCCTTTGCTTCCTGCCAAATTTCATGCTTTTAGGTCAACTGGTAGTAAGTACCCTGTGGGTTTTGATTTATTTGCAAATATCAAAATATGTCGCAAAAATAGCCGTATTTTTTATTGCTTTCACTTAGAAGCTTGATTTTTTAGAGCTCCAAGGCACCGTAGATCTACGTGTTTGATATTAATTTCAACTTGATACCTCCACGCGTCCCTGAGAAAATGGGTCTTGACAGACTGACAGACAAAAAGACGGACAGACAGACGGACAATAAGTGATCCTACAAGCTTTTGCCAGCGGCTTTGCCCGAGTGATATCTTTATTTTTTTTATTTTTTTTTTATTTTTTTTTATTTGGAACAACAAACAATTACATAATAAAATATAAAGACATAAAACTTAAAATTAACAATTATGTAATCAGCAGCGTTATTCACAGAATACAAGTAAAATATTAATAACACGCTTCAAAGAGAAGTTAAAAGTACCAAACATATAAATGAAAATAAAACAGTTATTATAAACTTTTGAATAATTTAAAGTGCACTGATTATGACACATGTTGACCTACAATAATCTAACAGTTAAAGGACAAGATGTCTAATTGTTTGATTGCCTCGTGAGTCGAGTTTCGGAATTTTACACGCGTTGCACAGAATAAATCGATGTCAAGAAAGTGTTTATTATAATTGTCAACAAGACGTCGCAACGGAGCTCGAACACCAGCATTTGTTCGACACGCTCTCACTGCAAATAATGGTTGCTTACGCACTGCACGCAAATGTATTCTTCTGGGAACCAGATAACAAATTCTATTGCAAATATCAGAACAGTTGTACGTGTTTCTGCAGAGGTCGTACAAGAGCACAGTCTCCAGAAACAACCGCCGGCCAGTAAGGCTTAGAAGATTATATTTTCCCAGTAAATCGACATAAGACGCAGGAGAGTGAAAGCACCTGTAAGTCATAGTTCTTAAAAATTTCTTTTGTACCATTTCTAGGCAGTTAGAATATTTAACGTATAGGAGATTCCACACCGCAACTGCATACTCTATTTGAGATCTAATTAAGGTCTTGTATAGATAAAGGTAGGTCTGAGGGCGCACAAATTCGGTGGATGACCGCATAACAAATCCGTACATGCGCCAAGCCTTGTTAACAATTGTATTAATGTGTACATCAAGATGAAGCTTGTCATCAAAAATGACACCCAGATCGCGAACCATGGTAACTCTATTTAAAGTGACATCATTTATAGAGTACTGGTATCTGTAGATGTTTTTGTTTTTGGTGATGCTCAAGTAACAACATTTAGGCACGCTAAGTTTTAGTTTATTACACGCACAGTATTCAGACAGTCTATTTAAGTCACTTTGCAAAGTAAGACAATCGCTAGTGTCTTCAATAGGCCTAAATATTTTTAAGTCATCTGCGTATAAAAGAAATTTTGAATTTTGGAAACATTTGCCTATGTCGTTAATGAACAGAATAAATAGAAGTGGTCCTAAAATCGATCCTTGTGGAACACCTGATGTCACTGGTATAGAAAATGATTGATAACCATTAATCACAACGCGCTGCGTCCTATTGGAAACATACGACGAAAACCACCTCAACAGGTTCCCTCGTATGCCATTAAATGCAATTTTGCGCAATAACAGCTCGTGGTCGACCTTATCGAACGCTTTCTGGAAATCAGTATAGACTGAATCTACTTGAATACCAGCATCCATATCATTAAAAAGGTATTCTGAATACGCCACAAGATTTGTTACCGTAGATCTCCTTTTAACAAATCCGTGTTGTTGTGGAACAATAACATTATGAAGCAACGGATAAAGTACACTATGTACAAGCTTTTCAAAGAGTTTCGATAAGGCCGACAATATTGATATTGGGCGATAGTTCTCGACGTCATCTGTAGGGCCAGACTTGTGTACCGGTGTTATGTTAGCTCGCTTCCAAGCATCAGGAAAGATTCCTTGTGACAGAGATCGATTAAAAATAATTTGTAGAGGAACTCATATGTTTTTAGCAGTATTTCTGAGAAATATTGCAGGAAGTGCATCGGGACCAGGCCCTTTTGAGGTATCTAAAGTTTCCAGGTGCCTCAATACCTGCTGAACTGATAATTGAATATTGTCCACAGCAGTACAGTCCTCAGAACAATCTGCGCTTGAGCAAAAATCATTTGACAAAGTGGAAGGTTCATAGACAGATTTAAAATACACAGAGAAGAGATTGCAGATTTCATTAGGGTTGTTTGAGGATTGATTCTTAAAACGCATACTAGAAGGAATTCCTTTGGATGATTTACGGTTTGAGATGAATTTCCAAAAATAATTAACATTTTGATTAATACTGTCCTCAACAGTATTGATGTACCGGTCATAACAATGTTTGCACTCAACGTGAAATCGGGATCTGAAAAGCGAAAACTGTTCATAATCAGACAAATTTTAAAAAAAAATCCACTTTATCCAAGCTCTACACTTGTTCCTAAAAATATGTTTGAAAGCCGGTGAGAACCAAACTGGAAACCTCGATGACTTTACTGATGTTAAAAGAATATGTGTTTTGATAACATTAAAAATGATATCGTAAAAGACCTCCAGTGATTCTTCTACAGAGCAGTTAAGTAGAGAAGACTCCCAATTTATTTCCGATAGATCTTGGTTAATATCGTCGTAATTCGCTTTATAATAGTTAAATCTTTTAATTGTATTACGTCTCATATTACTGTTTCGTGTCTGGAAGGGAATCAATACATAAAACGGGGGATGATATTGATCAGGAGGCAATAAAAGGTCATTAGTTTCGCACACTGTGCAGTCACCATTACTGATAAAGAGATCGAGTATATTATTACTTATGTTTTTATGTGTGTTGTACTGGATAGCATTATGTGTGTACAGAAAATTACTCACAACTCCACCCACAGGGGTGTTATTTCCACAGACCTGACCAAAGGTGGAGAGATTACTGATGTTGGTATCCCAATTAAGAGAAGGTAAATTGAAATCACCAATCAAGTAGAAGCGTTCAACGTCAGTATCGTCAAGGTAGGCATCCAACATTTGAAAGTAGGCATCATAGACAGAATCCGGAGTTTTTGGTGGAACATAAGCTGCACTTATCATATGCAATTTACCCCTATTTATGCTAGGTATCTGAATAATAACATATTCAATGTCGGCATATAAAGCTGCAACAGGGTTGATTCTAACCGCACATAGTGATTTTAGAATCGCTACCAGGGTTCCACCTCCTTCCTTCTTACCAGTGGCTTCACGGTCGCGGTCGCACCTATGTACAGTGTAGCGATCATCAATGAATTCAGCGTCAGATATCTCCGGCGTAAGCCAGGTTTCCGTTAGGACAATAACGTCGTAGCAATTAGCCAGAATATTTATGTATAACGTATGCAGTTTGGTGCGAACTCCCCTACAGTTCTGATAGTAAACTGTAAGAGACTGATCATCCATTACTGAAGAAAGTACTACAAATAAGTATGATAATATTATAATACATTAATAAAGCCTTCATGACAACGAGAGAAATGTGCAACACGACAGCGATGTAATATAGGCAATATAGTGGCACATGAAACAAAAGCTTGAGCATATAGACATAAACCAATAATAACTTAAAGAAGAGTTGCAGTTTGATAAGCATCGAGTGAAAAAAGTAAGCGCACGCAAAGCAATCAATGAGATAGATAAAATACAATGATAAAATAATAAATATCGGGAATTGGCAAAACAAATATAAGAGAATCGGTAGGTACGGTTTGTAGTTCTGAATGTTGACAGTGTCAATGAGTAGAAACAGAAGACCCAGCTGCTGGCGAGGCGGGTTTAATTTTACAAACGTCTTGGGTAGATTTGATGGCGAATGCTCGCGCTCCTTCCTTTTCTCTAGCAAGAATGGTGCCGTTCTTGACCCACGTTTATAAACTATTACTCAGTGGTAAAATAGCATTCTACTGGTGAAAGAATTTTTAAAATTGGTTACAAAAAATCAAATCTTCCTCTTTACAACATTAGTTTAGATGAAATTAAAAAAAAAAACACATCGGTACCTATTTTATAAAAAAAAAAAAAATACATTTAAAAAAACGAATAGAAAACGAATTTATTAAGTACCTACTTTACTCTTACAAATATACTATTTTTATGAAACTAATGAGCATAATATATTATTTCTAATTGTAAAAGTATTCTATTTTGTAGTTTTTCCTTAGCGTGGGTTCCACAAATGTCAAGGTGTTCAATTCCAGCAAAGTCGCATTGATTGTTGACACTTCCATCCCAGTCAGTTTTTTTGTTCGTCAGTCTGCTTGAACTCAAAAAAAAAAAAAAAAAACAATTAGTTAAAATAAAATAAAAATAGTATAAGTTCAAATAAATAAATATTTACATATTTTTAAAATACCTATTATTAGTTTTTGTTCCTTTAAAAGACAATTGGGTATCTATAACTTATATGGTATGTTTTTAGCTATTGCAGATTTTAGCAAAATAATAATAATAATATTTTTTTCTTATTTTCTTCGTTAATTATTTACCTGATGTTCTAAGTTTGTATATAATATACTAGTGACCCGCCGTTTGTTCTGTGCGGGAATCGAATCCGCAACTTGTACTTAATGCCAATCGCTTGAGTACAGCGCCATCTAGCTTCAAATTTAATGATTAAGAATTTGAATAGTTAATTGTACCTTTTAATTAAATATTTACTATCCGATGAAAATAGGTAGGTCAGGAGAAGTCGCATGCTGAGCTGGAACAAAAAACGAAAAAAGTTTAATTAAATTGAATATTTTTTTAAGTAGATCAGAAAATTGGTTGAACTAATCGTATCCTTATTTTGTAATTCCACCTGCTCAGTTGGAGATTCATAAACAAATCTACCCAGTGGATGTGGTATAATAATAATCGGCTTTTATTGTTTCCACTGTTGGGATACAAGTTTCAAAGTCAAAGTCAAAGTCAAAACATTTATTTCAAATAGGCCCATGTATGGCACTTTTGAACGTCAAAATTTACAGAATAATATAATTGATTCTAGTCGCCCCTTCCAAAAGGTAGTTTTCGTATGGAGAAGAATGGGCAAGAAACTCCACCGTTACTCTTTTAAAATGTTTTACAATAGTTTGTATTAGTACGTACATTAGTTAAATAATTATATGTGAAGACGATGCATCTAGAATAAAATTACTATACCACAATAGGTAAAAAGAATTAAAAATGAAGCAACGACAGATAATTTAATTATATGATAGATACATGGTGCTCACATATTTACAAACATAGTAAAAGTAGACGATTTTCCTAATGTTTTTAAAATTAATAAGTCAGTGTGTGAGGAAGTAATCACAGAATGTAAAATCAATGTCATATAATACAAAATTATAAATTTAACAATTAAATTAGCAACCTGTTTGATTTTGTCTTGATTCTAAATTGTCCTATGGAGCAGGACCAGCATGTTTCCAAGCACTCTTATCTTGGATATAATCCTCTAATTTGTAATATGCTTGTTTACAAAGTGTACTTTTAATCTGAGTTTTAAATTTTCTTTCATTTAATTGCAATATGTCACAAGGTATTTTGTTGTAACATTTAACACAGTACCCCATAAAAGATGTATGTACTTTAGATAATCTGAAAAATGGTTGATCTAGTTTATCTTTATTTCTAGTATTAAAATTATGTCTATCACTTATTTTATTAAAAAGATGTGGATTTTTCCTTACATACATAATATTTTCATAAATGAATTGGCAAGGTACCGTCATCATATTAATCCTTTTAAATAGTTTCCTGAGAGATTCGCGGCGACGTAGATTATAAATGGCTCTGACAGCTCTCTTTTGTAAAATAAAGATGGATTCAATGTCAGCAGCCCGACCCCACAGTAAAATGCCATACGACATTTATATTTCCTCTCTATGAGAGAGAATGCGCTGTAATCCACCATGCGAGCCGACTGCTGGTTGGTGCAACCGTACAGCTGCAGCTGTTCCATAAACGATGGGACACTTAAATTGATATCGTGTCTTGCGTGTGCTGAAGCCTGCTCGAAAAGAAACTGATGGACGTTACTGATGGCGCAAAGAAGAACAAATGTGTGAAATGTGCAGTTGATTTAAATATTAGTAAGTATGCAGACAAGGACCATTATCTGACTACGTATTTGCAAACAAACAAACGTGGCGTGGCGTGGCATAGCGGAGCTCGTGGCTAAGTAATAACAGTCGCACGGATCGATCCATCAGGTTGAGCTATGCTTGCCGGGATTGGTCCGTAGATGGGTGACCATCTTTACGTACTGAGACTCCTCCGTGCCTCAAAAAGCACGTGATTCCGGCTATCATTCGTGGATCTTTGACATTTGTTACGGGTCGTCCAAAACCCGAAAGTCTGCCAACCAGTTTTACCCAGTTACTGGGTTGTGGAGGTCAGATAGGTAGTCGCTCCATGTAAAATACTGGTATTCAGCTGCACCCGGTTAGACTGGAAGCTGACCTCAACACATTTGGGAAAAGGCTAGACAGATTGATTTGTATTTGCACTGCGCAGGCAATTTACATTTTTATTAGTATCAGGTATATCATATGACATAAATGAGTTGGCACACACAGATTAGTGACGTCAAAGACTATGCTATTGGATGACAAATACCTGCTGAATAATCTATTGATTGTCAACATTTTGTACCATATTATGATTGATCGTAGCAGGGGGTAATCTGTAGTTTTTGCCTACGGTACTTCTATAGGAAAAAGGCATGATTTAATGCATTTATGTATCTATGTAAATCTTATGATTTATGTCCTTTGGAGCTCCAGTACGATCTACCAGTACGATCCAACAAACGGTATCATACCAATTGGTAAGCGATTTACGAATTTATCACTTACGGCACATTTCATAAGGCACACATTTCCCTTCCTTCCTCCAGTGTCCCTTGATACACCGGCAGGTAGGGGTACATTCCACCACTATCAGCATTTGGCCGTATATGGGACATCTTCCGTCAGGAGTGGATTGCTTGCAGTCATCAGTTGGGCATAATGGTGGGCAGGACACGTATTCCTCGTTCGGCCGATCGCATTTGAATGGAGCTGGGGATTTGAAAAATAAATAATTAGTAGATGGGTTTAGGCAGGTATATTGTGTTTCGTGAGAAAGAACGAAAGCCGAACTAGAACCTTGTTGGTCGCTGTCAAGAACAAACAAAGCAGATCCTTATCATTATGTCAAGGCAAATGATTCCTATGATAGAAGATGTAGATGCTATTGAAACGCCGGCAGAAGCTACTAATTATTAAAAAAAAAAACATTTATTTTAGGTGACCATAGATAAATAAGTCGGTAAAGCCGCTATATCGTGAAGAACCTAAACCAATAAGGTAACGAATTCCCTCCACAACTAAAATCCCGACCAGTGCCAGTTTCGTCAAGCACTGCTCTCACTTATGGGTGACGGCCGACTCTATTTTTATTGTTAAATAAGGCCTAATATCGTGAGTGGGCAGTTTCAATCTATGGCCAGATGGATATTCTCGTCAAATTAATCACTTAAATGAAAAAATATCGATAGGCAACATATATTGTTTGATTTATTGATTATTGACAGTTATCAAGGTAGGTCAATTGTATTTTACCAGTTTAAAACCAAAACTCAATTAACGGACGCGACTTAATTGCATTGGTCATTAGAATTTCAAATACTTTAAATTAACATCCATCGCACAGATAAAACGAAAATGTATTTATTAATTAATTAGTAACCAACCTATATTAACAGACACTTTTTTTCTTACATATACAATCATTTGGCAAAATTACATAAAACTAGACAAAGGATGAAATTAAATTAAATCCAGTCAATCATGAAGTTGATGTATGTTGCCCATACTCCCTGAAGACAAGAATTCAAAGTCAAATTATTCATTTCAAATAGGCCCTTGTTGTATCGCACTTTTGAACGTCAAAATTTACAAAATAAAATTAATTAATTCTAATAATAAATTGATTCTAGTCACCCTACTTAAGGACCTTACCACTTGAAAGGAATAACCTTCATTGTCCTTGATTGTCTGTAATGTGCCAGTTGCAGGACAAATATACTCCCTTTACCACAACTTTCTCTAAGGGGCTGCGTAAACGTAGACACTTTTTGTTACTGCCACGGTACACCGTCACAGGAAACCGTAGTTGCTGTGTCCGGTAGCGGCAATCGGACAAAGTTGCCGGTTGCCTGTAACCAACACGGCGCACCACAGGAAACCATAGTTGCTGTGCGCAGCGCCGTAAAATTGTTTGGAAATTTGTTAATGTTCCTTGTCTCTTCAACGGACAACTTTTAGTTTCCAGTTACTGAAACCGAATACTTTTTGATCGGCCAAAAAAAATGGTTACGTTTGCGCAGGGAGTGGCTGATTTCATACTGGCGCAGCCCCTTAAAAAATTCTGTTCGCTGTCGGAGACGACTTAGGTGAAGAACGCAAGATGAGTTCGACAAATTAATAGACCTGTTATGCCCCACTATAGGGCAAAGACCTTCCTTCCGTCAATTCAATTTTTATCTTTATTTTGCAATTTAAGTTGTCCACCACACCGTGAACGGGACGTCAACGAAAACGAGATGACGACGCCAACGTAGTGACAGTACATTTACTATGGCCGCGTAATCTCGTTTTTCGTTGACGTCCCGTTCACGGTGCGGAGGACAAACAGTATAAAGGTAGAAGTCTAACTCGTCACGCCATCTCCTTTTGGGCCTACCGCGTAGCCAGTTCCTGTTAATCGGAACCTAATCTATGACTATTTTTGTCTAATTCTGATGCAATATGCGGCAGATGGTGGTTTGGCCGGTTCCATATTTTGGCGGCTGCGTTGCCTGCGTCTGCGATTTGTGTTTTGGAACGAAGATCTATACTAATATTATAAATGCGAAAGTAACTGTCTGTCTGTCACCTCTTTACGCCTTATTACCTGAATGGATTTGGATGAAATTAGCAGACGGACAGATATGACATATATGATACATTTTATCCCGGTAATAGTTTTCTGTGGGATAATTTCCGACCTCCTCATGGGGAAGCCACGGGCAATAGCTGGTAATATATAAAAACATTATCCTCCTTTATGTCGCGCAGTCAGGAAAAAAAACTCAGAGATTACTCACGGCATTCCTTAGTATCAATACAAGTTCCATTTAGCGCCCTCTTCATATTGAAGTTACATTTACACCTGGGAGTTCCACAATCTCCGGTGTTGGTACATCCACGATTCTGTTGCTCTGTTATTGGACATTTGTCTTTGTAGCAGTCTGTAGGACAAGGATCCTCATCCTCTCCTGGAGGGCATTGCAGTTGTACTGGAAAATATGAGAAATTCATGGTCAAGTGATCGCTTCGTTCGTCTAGTGGTCGCAATCGGAACTGCTATGCAAGAGGTTCTGGGTTCGATTCCCAGGTCCGGCAAAGTGTTATTGGATTTTCCCGTTAGGGATTTCTCAGTCCAGAGTGTGGATTTTGCCCGGTTGATGTCAATAGTTTCGCCTCCTATTGCATGGGACTTTAACATAACTGGCGAAATGTGGGTGTTCTATTGGTACATCTCTGCCTAACCCCTCGGGCATAACAGGTTGATGTTATCATGAAAATATTGATTAAGCCAGGTGTGGTAAGTGAAAAGAAGAAAAAAAAAACAAGACAGGCAACGAAATACCCTGATTAGAGAAAAGACAAAAGTTGCTAATGTTTTTATCAAAATAGATCAACAAATTTCGAGAGCCACATGTTAAGAGGCATCCAAGATAAGTGGAGTAGGTAAAGTTGTGACTGACTGGTACCCCAGAGATGGCAAAAAGAACAGAGGAAGACAATATAAGAGATGGGAAGACGAACTAAAGCTTACAGCGGGTCCAAATTGGAGAAGAGTTGCGAGAGATAGGACTCAGTGGAAGTTGTTAGAGGAGGCATTTGCCAAAAGGCACACTGAACTAAGAGATATTCTATAAGTTAAGGAAAAATACCACAACGCAAAGATGTTCAGAATAGAAACGGCTTTTTATTATTATTATTATGTTTCACTTACCCCACCTGACCTTACATAGCGGCAGATTACTATGATCACAGATAATATTATAATACTAGCATGGTTAAAAGTATTTCTAGAGCACCGTGGGCTGGGAAGAAAATCTGACATCCATCAATGTAGGTTACGACAACTTCAAATTATGTTGCCTATAAAACGTAAGTATATAAATTGAGCTTAAACGTAGGACGTACTGATAGGTAATCTTGTATTCAATATAGCCATTTGTTTCATGATGTTTTATCGCGAAACAATGGAAAACCCTGTTCCGAATACAGAGTCATTAAATAACTAAGCAACTAACTACCTACTACGTATCTATTAGGCATCTTCTTGCTTTGCGATAGTTAACAAAATCGTAAGATGATGAATAAGACCTTGAAACTTATTTATTTGGAGTAATTCACACTTTTGAAAAGTTCTTGTTCAGGTATAAATTTATATGATAACACGCTTATATTTTTCGAAAGGTAAGTTAGAGATGTGGGTAGGTAGGTATATCTGGTAGTAAGTAGGTACGGATTACAAACCTGTTATAAATAAGTAAACATATTTTGTCTGGTCTGATCCTATGGCGCTATGCCTTTTTATCTTTTTCTCTCTTCTTTATTCCTCCACAAACGATCTCCTCAGAACCTTTCTCTAAATCACTGGCGTCACTTTCAAACTTCCTCTGATATAGGTAGGTGTCTAATAATTCTTCACATCCTTTCTAGAAATGTAAAATAGTAGTAAAAATGCTTACCGGTAGAACTAATCGTGACGAAGATGACAAAGAGAAAAACAAACACAACTCGCGTCATTTCTCAGCTGGTCCGTTCGTAACAATGCACAACTAAAATAATTTAAATCAATATTACTTAGCACTTCGTACCTTCAGAATAGATCGTCCATGAAAGGTATTGGTAATTACCTCATCTCGTCTTCATTAGGTCTTTCAATATTTGAATTTGGAGCCATCTATCTTTTGTTCTAAAAACTATTTGATTACAGTGTTCACATGAATTTGAATAACTTTCGATAATGTGCGATAGATGGAAGCACTGGGGTGAATATATTGTTAGGAGTTTTCCTATTTTCTTCCGGTTGTTTACTTTTATAGCTATATATTATTTTGGTAAGAATTAATTAATTTATGTTTCTCTTACCATAATGTAACACAGTCAAATATTAAAAGATTAAAAACAAAAGCTGACTTACTTCATTATTTCCTCAACCAGCAATACACAAACTAATATTAAGTATACAGAAAACATTAAGTAGTTAATTAATTATTTCCACTAATTACCTCAAAACCATTTTTCTGCAAAGTCACTTCCGGCCTGTCCGTAATTAGGTTAACCTCACTAATCCCCTTTACCGGACTTTTGAGCATCCGAGAAATTCTGTGATCCCGGACATTCTGCAATCCCGGAAATTAGGCCGGAACATCGTTTGGTTCACTTCTAACTGACCATTGGCCGCTTGGTTGTACTTTTGGAAGGAATAGTTCTCTAAGGGCCTTGAGGAACAGGGTGTAAAATTCTCTCATCCTTTATAGAAAAGGGAGGAATCCTCCAACTAGATGGGTATTGTGTCTGGTGGGCAACTGTCCGACGAAGGCTGTCAGAAAGTTATTTATTTATGCTGATTGCGCGGTAAACCTTGCTTGCGCGATGCAGGACTTGTGTGACGTCAAGTTTTTGATGCGTAATTCGCATGTGGCATTGTAGATGCCGCCACAGGCCTGTGACAGTTTTGGAATATAACTAGGTAACTATGAAAGAAGAATAAAAAAATGGAGCCGCGTTTATCTGAATTTACATAACATCACGCCTGTAATAACCAAAGGGTTAGGCAGAGGTGTATCTATTATTAGTACACCCACATTACACCTGTTATGTTTAAGTTCCATGTAATAGAGGGCAAGCCTACTGCCATCAACCAGGCACAAACCCATACGCTGGCCTGCTATTGAGAAATTCCTGAATTAAATTATGTGTCAGATAAGTTAGCCGGAACTTAAGCAAAGGTAATGAATCTTCATAAACATCTGTGGCACCTTCATGTCCACACTAATGGGCAGACCAAGATTATGTAAGGACTTTAAAAGAGACTGCGACCTCTGAGTTTGTCTCGGCCTTTCTTCTCAGAGTAGTCAGATAGGAAACGCCGAACTCATCTAGCTTATTTTTAATATTTTTTTAATATGCCGTGTAAAAGTGATTCCGATATCCTATTTACAGAATAAACAATTTAATTTAATTTAATTTCACCTTCAGGTGAAAAGGTGCGTGTGAACTGAGGGACCAAACTAGGAATCTCAAAAAAAAATCCTAGGATTTAGTAGTAGTCTAAAACAATTGTAGAACGAACCTGGGAATTTGTAAATAAATATATTAAAAACTACAGCCCTTAAAGTGTGGTCCCTCAGTTCTCACAGACCATCAGCCAGTACCCAAATTGCGTAACTTATTTTCGTAAACAATTATGCCTAATTTGTTTAATTTTGACAGTTCAACAACATTAATTGCGTTATTTACGTTGTTGAGCGGTTTTTTTCCAACTTATGATTAGCAATCTATTTAAAATCGAAATAGATTGTGATTGTGTTGTATTACGCAATAAGGGTACAGATCTCAGAAAATATTTAAAAAATGATTGCTACGAGCTCTTACCTCCCCGAACATAAAAACGTTCGGGATTATATCTAAATATAAAAGTAAAATGAGGCTCCATAATTTGTCCTACTCAAAGGGTGAATTTTTAATAAAAGTGACAAGTTGTTATCTCATCCTGAAGGCGCAATGATAAGGCGTTTTCACCCTAAAGCTTTTATTTTTATGCGGCATGATAAACGAAAGATTAAGATATTTTCAGTTTTATGATTTCGCATTTGTAAATTAATTAAATGAAGCCTAGGTAATTATTTTGAAGTGAAAACTTCTTTAGGCGCGTTGGGCATTTTTGAGATGGGAGTAAACCATTGATTTCGCGACACAATGACCACACCTCATTTTTGTGAACGCGATTGTGCTCTTTATTTTTATTATATTACGGATCAATATTCTATGCAAGTATTTTTACTTTAAAGATTTTGTAAACGCGATTATGGTCATTATTTATATGACGTTATGCATCAATGTTCTATAGAAGTATTTTTACTTTAAATGTATCGGAAGTATTTTTCTTTGTAAACGCGATTGTGCTCTTTATTTAGATAAGGTTACGGACCGATGTTCTATACAAGTATTTTTCTTCCACCAAGGCGATCTTGTTAAAGTTTTTACTTCTGTCGGCACTCCCGGAGTGCCACCACATTTTTTGAACTAAGTATACAAAAATTTAACAAAATTTGAGAAAATACTGTCAATAAATGAAATAATAGCGGACCAGACATTATCGGTAATAATGATACTACATTCAAGTAATGTCATTACTATTGACAGTGTGGTGGTTGGAACGATGATGTGATATAAATATTTTAATTAGAAGGAATGACAGTTATATTGATGGCATTTTGATAGTGTCTGGTCCGTTAATGAGCCCATGCCATAGTTGCCGTCAAGGTATCACAAAATATTTTGTCAATTAAGAACTTTTTTTTTTTTAGTGGGAAATTATCACATAACTTCTCCTGCTCTGGGCGGAGCGGGAGAGCGTGTCAGACTCTTACTGAATAAAACCCACCCGCGTGTTCCTTCAGTTGCCATGTTGCCGGGGGCCACGATATCCAACCTAAGTGATATTTACAAAATCAACTATACCTACAGTTGACATTGTAATTGCTTTACCACTTTTGACAATTCCCAGTCAATTGAAAGTCAGTCGCGCTCAAGGCCCAAGGCAGTGCACTGGCGGCGAGATGGTCACACGCGATCAAGAAGGCTGTTGGAGGCAGTATTTACCGAGCGGTTCGCACTCCAAAAGACCGCATAGCTTTGAGACGCGTCGTATGTGGTCGAGATCTTCAGCATTGAGAGAACGACGGAGAGGAAGAAGTCAATTGAAATTTCACCAAGGCCCACTTGCACGTCCCTAATTCAGGGTTAATCAAATAGTAATATTCATCTTGCGCAACCAAGAGTTAGAGGTAAACCTAGGGTAAATATTAAACCCACGTATGTAGGGTGGGTTAAGTCGGTAAACTCTGGTTAGTGCTAGTAATGTAAAAATAAATTGACGTTATGAGGAGGTACCTCATAACGTCAATTTATTTCCGCTGATAACTTATTTTGTATTTTATATTGTTCAAGTGAAAAGTCGGCACTATATCAGCAGGCACTATATGAACTCATATAAAAATAAATACAAATTATAAAAAACTTAAAAGATAAAAAAAAATATCTGACGTTTTCGTCAATTAATAAACTAAATCTCCATGTAAACCATAAAATACAATACGATTACAATAAAGTAGTGTAAAAGAAATGGGTATGCAAGTTCCGTTCATTCATTTATGTTCGGATTACATAATCAGGACACAGAAAGATAGAAATTCTATTTTATATTTCGTCCATTGATATATGTACAATGTGCTCAACTCAAAAACTATTGCGGTAGTACTTTTTAGTGGCACAACGCGTAGGTAATAAGAGTTAAAATGTTACATTATAGTACTTAACTCAAAGTTTGCAAGCTTTACATTTATTTAATTAGTTAACCCGACTAAACGTGTAAGTGGGCCAAAGCTTAAGGCTATCGAATATTCATTTTGTTATCTAGATCTTGTCGTTTTATAAAGTAAGAAGTGACATTCAACCTTAAGGTGTAAAAGCAATTACGAGGTTGACTATACTGTGTTTCTAAGTCCCACGACCTGTGAAATTGTTTCCAGGTCATTACTATATTTGTTTATGGTATTATTACATTGTCTATTTGTATTTTTTCACTAGCCCGTGTGAACTGGTTCAATTTTACTAAGTGGTCGCAAAGGTTTAAATGCCAAGGGACTAAGTAGCAAGAAGGTTCCGTACAAAGTATGCTGTCGGATTCAAAGGTGTTGCTAATAAAATAGAATTAACGTTTATAGACGAATACGCTACTGAAAAAGTCTATTGAACATTTTTGCTGTCGACCAACTATTTCAAATTTTATTTCACATAAACTTACGGGCAATTATTCAACGTCAAAAGCTAGGTACACAGTACTCTTCTCCATAGGAAAATACCTTATGGTATTTTCCTATGGAGAAGAGCCGGCAAGAAACTCCACGGATACTTAAATCCCATCTCAAAAATGCCCAACGCGCCTAAAGAAGTTTTACCATAAAAAAAAAAAAAAAAATTAGTGTGTAAAATAACATATTATAAAAATAAATATTTATTTTATTCATATTTATTCAAATCTTCATTCTAAATCTTTATCTAAGTTTTTAAGACGTAAGTAATTCGACAATAACAAAAGCCAGATAATCATTATCATGATACATTGTGCCACCGAATTATTTTTCACGCCTTCCCTATCCCCTATATTCCCAATGTAGGCCAAATATTTTTACAAGCTTTTAATTAACTTGCCTTGTTAGTGTGTTAACTAACGTTAGCAAATCTTGCAAGCTGAATTTAAACCACATCTTCTTATCCTATGCAGTTGAATTACAAGTTGGTTCAGTTTCGAAGACAATGCATTTTTTATGATGCATGACCTGATTAGACAACCACGATTGACTCCAGACGAGGGAACTACGCAACAGTTTACGGAATAGACACGAAAATTAATATACGCATTTAACTATGCCAGTTTGTTCTAGTCTACCATGACCTGGCTACAGCAGCTAGGATTGGCTCCAGACGAGGAACCTTCTCAGCGGTCAACAGTACAGACACCAAATTTTATACACGCATTTAATTATGATAGTCTATTCAAATATCTACAACGACCCGACTGTTGCATCCAGGGTTAGCTCCAGACCAGTTAACCCTTCAACGGTCAACCGTACAGACATGAAATTTTATATACGTATTTAAAATGTTGATAGCCTGTTCTAAAGTCTGCCATGACTCTGCTGTAGCAGCCAGGATCGGCTCTAGACGAGGAAACTCAACGGTCAACAGCACAGACACAAAAAATTATAAACGAATTCAATTATGACAGACCGTTCTCAAGTCTACTATTACCTAAGTGCTGCCCCAGAATTGGCTTCAAACAAGGGAATTCCTAAACGGTCATTTCATTTATAGACCATGACCTTGCAGCTGCACCCAGGATCGACTCCTGGGTGCAGCTGCAAGGTAGTTTATTTTGTTCTTTTTTGTTCATTAAAAGCTTGTTTTAAAAAAGTTTTTACTTAAATTTTATTTGATATTCGGATATACCATGACCTAAAGAGAAGCCATAAAGGATATAATTAAAAAACTAAAATGGTCTAAAATATTTAAATAGGAAATATGCTTTATTTACCTGTACATCAGCAGACGCATTTTGCTACCAATTGTGCTTTATTTGGCAAACGAAGTGTTTCTGAAATTCCGATGCATAGAGAACCCTAATAAAACTATTTTGATAATTTCTTTATAGAATATACAAGAACAGTTGTTTGTAATGGAAGTGTTACCGGGTTAGAATAATTAAAATTTTTGTCAAAGTTTTTTTTCACCAAGGGGCAAAGTTGTGATGCTAAAAATTATTATAAAAGTTTATTAATTTCCGTTAAAGTATCATTTTCAGTTTTCAATGTGATAAGTACGAAGGACACTGAAGTTTTAAAAATATTGCACTGTAGATATTGTGTTACTAAAATAAAAGTACCTACCTAGTAAGTAGTCTTCGATATCAAAATTGTAAAACTTTTTAGGAAAGTTTTTTTTGTAGATTATAATGTATATATGTAAAAATTCAAATGTACCAAAAAAAAAATGTAAGTCATAAATTGCAGAACATGATGTTGTTCCCGAATGTTTGTTAAGAGCATGCTTATCTATTATATATATATATAGTATATGTACTCATATTTACAAAAAATAAATATGTAATCTATCTTATCTATAAATCAACTATTTTTGTTATTATTATTATTTCTTATTTTACCACTGACTAAAAACATACTCTTGCTTCATAGCAAAAATATACTAAAGCACAGATGATATTTAATGCTACCAGAGGCAGAATGCCACAATGTTAGCGTTTCTTTCTTTCTTTTTGGTTTCCTTACAAAAATTGCCTCGCGCGCGCTTTTTGTCGTTCCTTATTGTAACATATTTTTTGTATTTTTTATTAAAATGTTCTTATCTTTCTCCTATCTCCTTGTCTTGCTTTCTATTTATATGAAAATCGTTGTTTTGTCCTATGAGATTGATGTTTGTTATAATTTCAGTTACTTGTTAAGGTCTATAATCTAATTGGCAGTCATTTTGATTATAGAATTACGTTTTGCTTACATTTTCATTGATTTCCCAACAACACCTTGTTGGTCAGAAATTGATCAAAGAAAATTTTGGTAAGCTATGCGGCTGCCCCATTTCAAAACCTAATAAGGGACACTATTTACAAAAATCGTTTTATTGCATAATCTTGCTAATCCAAATACAAAAACACCAGCGTTGAAAACTCACTTATAAGCAGATATGTTTAAACATCGAAACCTAGTAAGTGTCCCATTGTCTACCCCATGATCACTTTAAAACCTAGTAAGTTACTTTAACCATTTCAAAACCTGGACTTTTCAAAGGCTGACTATATTAACGTTTTTGCAGTCTCCTGCAAAAATTCCTTTTAAGTCATTACTACGTTTTGAAATGGGGCAGTCGTATGGTGACAGATTAACTAGCTACTTATAAGTTGTAACGTAATGGGATTATTACATTTTTAGGTTGACTTTAGTAAATTGAACATTCTAGTATCATTGGTTTCACCACAGAATAATAATTTCAACAACTCAGAGGCCCTTGGGCGGCTTTAAAACTGTGACACCAGGTTAGTCATTAACCACACGAAAAGAAGACCATTTAATACTCAGTGGCAACTACAACATTGGTCTCGTCGTCGCAAGCGCGATTGCTGAGCGTCCAGGTTGGGCAAAGTGTTATTGGGTTTTTCCATTCGGAATTTCTCAGTATAGAATTTCCAGTCGGTCCTGCGCCTGATCCTTTCCGGTCATCTGATCAAAGAGTGAGGGAAGAGGGAGTTCAGCTGTGTCAACGCACACACTTCGTGCCCTATAATATGTTATATATCATGTAACACATAATGTGTACATTTTCTTTTTCTTTCTTTTTTTTTCTACTGTTTTTAGGACATTAAGACGACACGATTATTAAATACTACCTAATTATTGTGATTCATAAATTAATCATCTTGTAATTTATGAATCATAAATTACAAGATCTTTTAAGTTTTTTTTTAAAGAAGTATTTATTTTGTTTTGTATATAGTTTTTTTTTTAAGTTTTATTTAAGAAGATTTTTTTTTGTTTCCGATATCTTTTCTTTGTTTTTTTTTTTAATTTTAGGTACATAGTTTTTAATTTGTGGAAGCTTTGAAATCGTTAGCGCTATCGTACATACTAAATAGATATTAGACTGTAAGCTTTCTTAAAAATAAATAAATAGATGGCTAGTCTCCGTTGAGATTTGCTGCCATGGCCGAATGTATCTACATGGCTATGAATATACTTGCAGACTTAGGTCCCTACAGATTGTCTTTTGTTTTTTCACACGCACACACATAACGTAAAATCTAAAATAGCAGTATATAAAGAAGCCGACTTTATATTTGAGCCGCCTTACAAGCTAACCAATTTGTTTCATTTATGCAAGCTCGACTCTCGGGAACTTATAAACTGCAAACAATACGACAGTTCCTGTGTTGTCTCGGAAGAATTGCAAGTGGTAAAAATACAAGAGAGAATTTTAAGTAGGACGTTGAGCACAGCTATCATCTCGAACAGTAAAATATAAATGCTATCGTCTTTGATGTTGCGTACTTTTAGGCTGCGAGGCGATAGAGGTCGCATAGCGACAAGCGGGCTGCTTGACTAAGACCATAAGTCGCGCACTGGATTTTCAACGCATTACTAACCGTCGAGAATTGAAAATCCAACAGTGTATTTTGAGGCATTAGGATGCACTCTGTTGGATTCTCAAATTGAGAATCCAATAGAATGCATCTTGACGCAGTGAGAACTTGACTTGACTTGTTGAGAATCTCAATGCTTGGCTCAACACTGAGAGTTGAAAATCCAGTCAGCCAAATATACCGGTGACTGTCATTAATTTGAGGGACACTACCTGTCGTGCGAGTAGATTTTGGATGTTTAATTTTTATATATTCGACAGCAGTGATCTATTCAAAAGCCATTTATTATAGTAATTACACAATAGCGACGCTTAAATTGGGTTTACCGCAGTCTCAGTGGCAGTAAACCCATTTATTTATTCTTCAGAAAGCTTACAGTCTGTATTAAAAAGCTAAGTTATGTACACACGGCTACACATCAAGCTATACATTTCCAGTTTATGCTGATCTCGCATTGTATAGGATTTCCGTACAATGCGAGGTCAGCTTATACTGGAAATGTATAACTTTATGTGTAGCCGTGTGTACAATAGCGCGTAAAATTGGCATTTACAAACTATGTAGGTACCTAAAATTAAAAAATAAAACAAAAGAAACATTTTAAAAAAAATCTTAAATATAACTTAACAATTAAACAAAACAAAAGAAATTCTTCTTTAAAAAATAAAAAAGCTATCTTGGAATGTATGATATAGCCATATAGCCAGTAGTTACCTCGTTAAATAAATTTGTTTATCGCTCGCACGCCATCTGTCCCGCTCCACGCGTGTGTTAGATTTATACCGATGTAATTAATACATAACAACGTATTTCATATTGTAACATAAAGTAAGAATTAACTTCTAGTTAAATGCAGTAAAAGTATAGTAAATAACATCATTTTAAGGTGTGTTTAAATTTTGTGTAGCAAATAAGTATGAATCATGTTTGCTTGTCATCGTTTATGGAAACATGAATCATACTTGTTTGTCGCCGCTTATAAAAGCGAGTGTTCCGACTTCATCGAGTCACTTCCGCTTGGAACGTTGACTGGTACGGAGCTCCCGAAGAAAATAATAGATAAGTATAACTATGGTGTAATGTATAAAGGCTATTTTGTTTAAATCAATAAATAAAAGTGTAGTTATATGTATAATAATATAATATATACCTAGTCGATATGAAATAATAAAATATATGTTTCTTGAACAAAGTACTTTCATTTCACTATTTTGTTCTAAAATAATAATATTCTTTGAGCATATAAGTATGTGTATTTAATGTAGAACTAATTAATTGCTCTTTAATGTTGCTTTTATTTCTTTATTCTAACATCAGAAGTGGGATATCAGCCTAATTTGCCCATAATAACATATCTATGTTTATGTAGAGGTCATGGAGCCGTCTCAACTACTGGAAGGTCTGGTGAAAGCCATTCAGGAAGCAATAACCTCAAATTGGCGCTCTGATGACATCGCTTTGCCCATCTTCGACCCAGAGAAAAACGATAATGGTGCTGAAGGATGGTGTCTGAGTATAGAGAAACTTGGCGCTGAATTCAAGTGGACCAGCATCCAGCCAGCTGCCACAGCAGGTAAGGCCCTACGGAGTTCTGCATTAAAATGGTTCGAAACATGGGAACCAGACACCGAACGGTCTTGGGAAGCTTTGTGTAAGGATATAATTGATTTATATCCAGCAAAGAAGAATTTAACCGAAAAGATGTCAAAGGCCATTTTATATACATCTGAACTTACCGACACATATTGTGAATATGCGAGGGAGAAAGTCAGGCTATTACGAGGCACAAAGGTAGCTTTTACGGAATTACAGTTGATTGAACTTATTTGTGGTAGCATTAGTGAAGTTAACGTAAGAATGGCAAGCTTAAATAGTTCGATAGGTTCCGTACCGGACTTAATAACGCTATTCTCTACCTATGAAAAAGCCCCCAAAAAGAGATCTTTGGAGATAGCTGCAAACTCTGGACAAAACGGTATTAAACGTTTTAAACCTAACATGGAGGTCGGGCACAAAGAAGCAAAAACATGTTACTCATGCGGAAATAGTGGTCATCTGATGGCTCGTTGTCCAAAGCTTGAAGCCCACTCCAGTAACAAAGAGTCAAATTCTTCAAAAACTTTGCGAACCATTAAAACTACTTGTTCTTTTTGTAAGGAAGAGGGTCATTCCTTTGAAAAATGCTTTCATCGAGTAGCTTGCACGGTTTGTAACAAGATGGGTCATTCACCCGACAGGTGTTTTCATAGAATTGAGCAAAATAAAAACATCAATACCACAGAAACCAAATGACTATCTAGCAAATTTACTAAGATTCACATAAACGGTATCGAAATTCATTCTTTGTTAGACACTGGGGCTGACTGTAGTTTAATAAGAGAATGTGTAGCAAGGCGCCTAAAATGTAACTTAGTACCATGTTCATTATATTTAGACGGCATAGGTCATGGTAAACTTCATGTTTTTGCAAAAATAAGCGTTCCCGTTCAATGTCGAGACTTGTGTATTCATATAGAATTTTATGTAGCAGCAGATAAAGATTTCCATTACGATTGTATAATCGGCCGTAAAGCTGTTAAACACCCTAATGTAGCGATTGTATTAGATTCCTTAAGTACCAAGTTAGTTAACATTAATACTTATACGCCTCAATTGGTAATTGGATCACTTCAAACGCAGATAAATTCTAGTATAGATATAAACTCTCTCGCTATTGCTCTTGCCCATCTAGACACATCCCTACAAAATAGTATAATTAATATATTTCAAAAGTATCCTCATATTTTACCAACAGACAATAATATAAGTACAGTAACAACAGGTCAGCTTAAAATTCGATTAAAGTCTAATAAAATTATAAACTACCGTCCGTACCGTTTGGCCCCGATTGAGAGGGAGAAGGTTAAACAAATAATTGACGATTTACTTGAAAAAGGAATCATACAGGAAAGTGAATCTGAATATGCGAGCCCTATCCTGCTTTTAAAAAGAAGGATGGAAGTGACAGGCTTTGCATAGATTATAGAGCATTAAATCAAATTATTGAAAAAGAACGATATCCCCTCCCTCTCATCGAAGACCAGATAGATCGACTAGGGAACGGCCAAGTCGAACGATACGTATCCACAATAACAAACATGATAAGCACTTCTTGTACTGATGTGTCAGACTGGCCGAGCGTTTTGTGGAAGGTCCAATTGTCCTTAAACACTACTGTACAACAATCAACTGGCTTTTCACCTATTAGGCTGCTTATTGGCAGAAACTCTAACATCCCGTGTATACAAGCTAGATTAGATGAGGTAATACAAGATGATAATATAATTATTGACGTAACGGCCGATCGTCAGTTAGCACATCAACGTCTTAAAATTGTTGCCGATAAATTCAAAGACCGCTTAGACCAAACGCGTAGAGATAACATAAGTTATAGCGTAGGTGACACCGTTTATGTAAATCAAGACCATAGGCGACATGACAAACTAACAGCAAAATTTAAGGGACCTTACGAAATTATGAACATATTAGATAATGACAGACTCATTAAGGGGTATTGGAAATTTAAGGAATATAATAGTTGCAAAAGAAAAAATTCGCCTATGGCCCGGAGAGTGGACGGAGCAAAACGCTGTAGTAGAAGGTTTATTATGATATTAATTTAAGATATGATTGTATTATGGATTAAAACCTTAGCTGTGGTATGACATTCACTGGCTGCGGGTGATTAAGCTTCACTGACTGCGGGTGTTTGGTCTGCCCAGTAAGGTCTGATTATTGATTATAGCATGATTACTATGAAACGATTACTGATATTATGTAAATAAAATGTACCTATATTTAATAAGAATATTGTGTTTGTACTTCGAGAGCGAAGTACTTGTCAGTATGGCCGTGTTAGATTTATACCGATGTAATTAATACATAACAACGTATTTCATATTGTAACATAAAGTAAGAATTAACTTCTAGTTAAATGCAGTAAAAGTATAGTAAATAACATCATTTTAAGGTGTGTTTAAATTTTGTGTAGCAAATAAGTATGAATCATGTTTGCTTGTCATCGTTTATGGAAACATGAATCATACTTGTTTGTCGCCGCTTATAAAAGCGAGTGTTCCGACTTCATCGAGTCACTTCCGCTTGGAACGTTGACTGGTACGGAGCTCCCGAAGAAAATAATAGATAAGTATAACTATGGTGTAATGTATAAAGGCTATTTTGTTTAAATCAATAAATAAAAGTGTAGTTATATGTATAATAATATAATATATACCTAGTCGATATGAAATAATAAAATATATGTTTCTTGAACAAAGTACTTTCATTTCACTATTTTGTTCTAAAATAATAATATTCTTTGAGCATATAAGTATGTGTATTTAATGTAGAACTAATTAATTGCTCTTTAATGTTGCTTTTATTTCTTTATTCTAACACGTGCATGCTGACCACAGTCTTTTAGTTACAGAAGTCTGACTCTGAACGTCGTTTCACACTAAAATATACACGAAGCCAATTTTGTGGCCGTCGCTGGGGAATCGAAAGAAAACATTTGAGTTTCGCGAAGCTTATATGTTACTGTTACGTCATGTTACGTATGTGGCATGTTAGTGAATGTTGGGAGGTTTTACACATGGAGGAAGACTTGATGGCTTTATGTCTTCTTGGTGTCTCCGTATAATGTTTCTTTTGTGTATGGTACATTTTTTGTGTATGGTATTCTTTTTTGTGTATGGTATTTCTTTTTGTGTATGATTTTTTTTTGGTACTATTTTGATGTACGGTACATTTTTTTGTGTATGATACATACAATAATTTGTTGATAAAAGAATGTTTATTACCATGTCGTCAGTATGTGGAAAAGTTTGAGATACAAGATGGAACGCACTGCAGCTACTCTAGCTTATAAAAATTGAGGAGCATACGCTGTAGAGATCGTCTAATTTAAAATTGCACGCCCCTCCACTGCTTGTTGCTTAGACATTTCAAAATGTTTGTATATACATTTTTGTCGAGGGGCGTACAGTTTTAAAAGACGATCGCTATCAATCTAGTTCTTGTCTTTACGGTATGTGGAAATGTGGTTGTTAAAAAATACAATAGACGTGGATGTATTTAGTAACCTGTTTCGCTTTGCTATTTCTAACGCAAAGTCATTGTGCGTTCAGCGCTCGGTGTGGCAACACGCCGTGGCCGGGTTCGCGACAAGTCAATCGTCATCCTGAGGATGCTTGATTTTTCTTTCAGGAGTTTTTATGGCTCTTTAGAAATAGCAAAGCGATTTTATAATGGATTTCCGCATGGTCACGCCTGAATCAATTAACTAATGTGGTTGTTTTTTATTAAAGCGATCAAGGAATATTTTTTTATCCACTATAATAAAATAGAAAATAGATACTCCCGAAATACGTGTAGTAAAGTTCCTTTAGGTTTAATGCTATCGATAATGTGTCTTAGATCCTAATTCTGACACTCCACAGATTCGCGGAATCAGTCCGTCGTCGTTCGTCAACATTAGTTCGCTCGTTCGCGTTATTTCCTTTGATATGTACTTAGACGAGACCCGAACGATAGAACCTAACATAGAACAAGAAGTAGGTATAGAATAAAAACTATTGCCCCAAAACATATTCTAAAGAGGAATAATCGCTGTGTCAAGACAAGCTTCTATATCAAACTCAAAGCATTTATTTCAATTAAACCATTTACAGGCACTTTTGAATTGTCAAGGGGTCGGTCAGTCAGAAAGATGAAGCTAGTTGCCCATTCCAAAGCGTAATAGGTAGGTTCCTATGGAGAAGAATAGACAAGAAACTCCACGGACACTCTTTTAAATCATATTATTGTTACAAAATATTGGTTACATCATTGTTGAAATTATACATGTGAGAACAATTTATATATATCTATCTTCGATCAATATTGATCGAAGATATCTATACCTACATTGAAGTTGCAAATAGATAGAATAAGAAATGCGTATATACAATATATGAGGAAGTCTGAAAGTGACACCGGTGCCTGAAAATTTATGAGGTAATCGGCTGTCATAGTATTGGGCATATGATGCGGAGGAATGAGGGACATGTCGTCAGAAAAGTTTAATTATGAACCACGTTCATACGAGTAGTAAGACCAAAGAAACAATGGATGGACTGTGTGAAAGATGAAATGGATAGAAAGGGAGTGACTACGGAGATGACGACTAATGGAGAAGAATGGAATACAAATAAATTGGGAAACAGGCAGAAGAATGATGATATTGAACTCGTTCTTCGTACCTATCTGTTTGTATGAACGCGTCGTTCTTTTCTGAAAGGGGGCAACATAGCAAATAGCTGTCAAATATTTCATTATTTTGATTAATTTAGCAAATATGAAACATGGCTAACTAGTGAACTAAAATCAATCATTCTACCCAGCTTTTCCCCAACTATGTTAGGGTCGGCTTCCAGTCTAACCGGATGCAGCTGAATACCAGTATTTTACATGGAGTGACTGCTTATCTTTCTTTTTTTTTGTGGGTGGGAAATTATCAATTCGTTTTCGTCGCACCCCCGGCAGGTATCGGCCCTAATGGAATACAACATCAAGTTCAGTATTATAATTGCTACTCATTATCAATATTTTAGTTCAATATTTAGCGATATTTCATATTTCCATACAGACATATTGCCAAATTAATCAAAACGGGTAAATATTTGACAGCTATTTGCGACGTTGCCAACTTTTAGAATGAACGCTCTGAAATTATGCAACGGACTTTGGAGATTTTGATCTTGATCTATATGAGTTTCGCCTCTATACATATTTCAGATTCTATGTCAGTACATGTACCCTTTGTTAGCTTTTACTTGTTCTCTACGTTACGTACAGAATCCGTTGGTTCACAACTTTAGTTGATGTTGTGAATTTCAATACAATTCTAACTTGCCTGGCAGCGTCGGGCAAATAATTCTACTGCTAATACGTTCAGTTTAACTAAGCTAACTAATTGAATTAACTTTGTTTTCAGTGCATAAGTTTTAATTTTCATAATTTGTTTTTAATCAAATATACGTACAAAGTTGCAGTTTATGCTTTACTGACTGTCTGTTACTGGGATTAATATTACGAACTACGTGTTCCATCTGACGTAACACAAATCCTACATCGTGCAAGCAGAGTTTTTCGCAACTAGCAAAACAAACATCAGGCAGTAGCCCAGCAGACACAACACTCGTCTAGTCGGAAGATCTTCCCTTTTTACCCAGTTTATCATACTTACCTCTAAACAGTCAAAAATTATACGGACAGAGCCACGAGCACAGTTGTTGCTAAAACACTCGAGTACAGGTAATAAATTTTCTCTTAAAATTAATTTTCACAGTCGGTATGTGTTATCATCATTATTCAGTGGTACAAAAGTTTATTTAAATTTACTATGTGGTTATTTGAATTTCTCTATTCATAGTCACTAAACAAACGTCCCATATTGTTCTCTCTTGTATTAAATTTCGTTTGTATTGAGTTTTGTAGTATTTCAAGTATTGTATACATAATAAATTAACGACCTCATTTCTCCGAGTTGAATTTTGAATGACTGAAACTTAAGTACTGATTTTAAGGCCAACACTGTACCAATACCCATTGCAAATAAATGATTATGATTAGAATTTTATGAAGTTACTTACCTACTTCCAAACTACAAAGTTTAGTAGTTTAGTTAGTTTTTTATAATGTTTTAATGAGTGTGTTTTAGTTTAATTTGTAATGTCCTGTGCGAGTCCCAATAAATACTTTTTCTTTCTTTTCTTTCTTTCTTTCTTTAAAGTGAAAAATAACCTTAATTTCGAATTTCGGTGTCTTTGGATCAATCAGTTTTTAAGTTTTTTGCCACCGACTTCCGAAATTAAAGTTATTTTTCACTTTGTAGTTTGGAAGTCAGTTTTATTTTTGGACCACTTTTTAGTGTGTTGGTTTGTAATTCATCAGTTTCACTTTACCAAATGGTGCTTTTCGAGAGCAAATGTACGAGTTACTAAAATTAAAAATACCCAAATCGCTATAGGTATGCCTATAATATTTGAAGAGTTCCCTCGATTTCTCCAAGATCCCAGCATCAGACCGTAACCAAATTACAATAGGACCAACTTTAAAGTATAACCTCTCAAAAAATTATAATCGGTTCAGCCGTCTTTGAGTAATCGGGTAACATACATACAAAATTTAAAAAATATTCCGACGAACTGAGAACCTCCTCCTTTTTTTTGGAGCCGGTTAAAAGAGTGTACTTTTTATTTAAAACAAAAGAAACCAATTGGAACGTTACAAAGCAATTGCATTAAGTCATGGTTTAATGTTTGTATTCTTAAACAAATTTAGTTAAAATTAATGCTCACAAAAGAGTTTTAATAAATAAAAGAGAGAAAAACCCTGAAAACTCCTGAAACCCTGAAAAAGCCTGTCGCAGGTATGCTGGAAGAGATTTCTTTAGAAATAAGCATTGCCTTTGTACGTATTTTTCTGTTCCTTTCTTCTTGGCTGTTTATATGTGTGTGCATAAATGGTTAAATAAATAAAAAAATAAAAAAATACAGCATGAACGGTGAATAAGAAGGCTATTCATTTGAGCTTACATGTTCAAGCTATGTCAGTAAGTGCTATGTACATAATTTTTGTAGTAAATGTGAAATAAATTATAAACTTTGATCGAGCTTCAAATCTACATTACACATTTCTCTTCAAATTTTTCAATTTGACGTTCTGTATTAGTTGAAACTTTTTAAACCACGTAACAAGGCTATACATCATTGTATTGAGCTCAGCATCCATGCATTATCTATTGTATCACAATGAACGTATCAGTCGCGGCTCACAGCTAATCGGCTCCCGTCGCCTCCTCGTGAGCACTTTATTGGAAATTGACAATGCATTCGCGTGCATGCCTTTCAAACATCGAGATCTATGCAGAGGCTTTGACACGTGTCTCGGTAGACTATACGGCGGTATGAGCATTGTAGGTAAATTAAAGCTAAACGTAATCGATTAAAGCTTAAGTTATCCATGAAATTAACCACTGATAGTTAACTAAATAGTAAGACTCAATAGTGTAGCAGGTTTCGATTTTTCCACCCATCCTACTACTCTCCATCAGTAATACAGACAAACAGGTTTCTGTAGTAAACAAGGAACCCTTACAGTTTCGCCATCTCCGTCTGTCTGTCCGTATGTCTGGCTTAACTCAGATACTCTTATTACTAGAAAGCTGTAATTTAGCATGGGTGTACTTAATATATATTTTTTTTTATGTACCTCCCCTACTCGTAAAGTGGGGATGTTTTTTTGTCTCATCTATCCCATAGTGTGGGGTGTCGTTAAAGGTCGTTCAAGAATATTGTGTGTTTGTTAAAACCATTTTTGGATTCAGGAATCCGTTTTCGAAATATTAAGCTTTAAAGTGCTAATTTTTGTTAGAGTCTAGTGTGCCATTTACCATTTAGCTGGCAGGGGCCCTGCCAGCTAAATGGTTGGTTTTGGATATGTGAAAAAATTAAAAACAGTAGTATATATAACGAAATTAAAAGAAAAACTATCACAGCTAAGTAGGCTTTACAAGTTAACGAGTAACAATCGACCAACTTACATTTGCGGTTGCCAAAACATGGTTCTCCCATATATTTCGTATGGAAGAAAATGTTTTTCAACTACAAATTTAAGTTTGTTCTTGGGATAAATTCATCCCAACTATGGAACCCTTCATTGTGCGTGGTTCGACATGCACTTGGCCGGCTTTTCAATAGTCATAACACTCTTATCTGAAGAATAAATATTTCAATTTGGCAGCTTTTGTATAGAAAATATTTCAAACTGTCATATTTATTCTTTAGATAAAAGTTATTGTCCCTAACAATGTTAATTTTACATTATCATTTAAATTGATACAAAATGATTCGATAAATTGCTTTTCAGCATTTCATATTATAGCTAAGTCTTATTTTATTATTCTTAAAATTCTTTTGAATTCTTCGGAATCTTATTTTATGAATATTTTGCTCCATGTTTTCAAGTTTAAAAAAAAAAAACATGTTAATAGACTCTTGTTGCTTCCTGTACCTGAGAATTTCAATTTAAAAAAAAAACAGTGGCACTCCGGGAGTGCCGACAGAAGTGAAAAGTTGAAAAATCGATCGGCACTGCGGTAATTAACGCGTTGATGTTTTTTTTTAATGGTCAAAAGCTGGTGTCATCATGGTGTCGCGACATCAATAGTTTAGTCCCATCTCAAAAATGCTCAACGCGCCAAAAGAATCTTTCACTTCAAAAATCATTCGAATTTACATTACTCTTACTTCGTGCATCAGCACATTTTTACAAAGCTTTTGAATGGCAAAACTCGATTGAAACTTCGAACAGTCTTTATTTTCTGTTGGTGTAAATGTTGATTGTTTTCTTTTTTTCGCACTTTTTCTCAGAAGTCCTCAGTCGAACATTGGCATCGTCGGTGGTAATACTTTGATCTTAAAGCTAAGAACTCACGGAGCGATTCTCACCCGCGCCCGCCGCGGTGGCCCGCAAACACTCGTATGAACACGTAGTATAAGGAAATGTAGATAGTAAATTTCACGACGCAATTTATCGCGGCTTGCGCGATTGTTTGCGGGTCCCGCTGCATCCGCCATCGCGGCGGGCACGACTGAAAACCGCTCCGTGAGTTCTTAGCCTTAGCTGTTCCAGCGTAGTACTACGTTTCGGTAGAACACGAGGCTAGCTTATAATGGTTTCGTTACCACTGATGGCAAACTGTACCTAGTCATACAGGTTACATACGATACAATTGTTATTATAGTATCGTTCTCGAGGCAGTTTTAATCGCCTTGCCGTGGCACTTTGCATGCGCTTTAAAGGTGGGTTTAGACTTAACGAACACAGAAACAGACAAAAGCAAGAGCGTTCTTTTGTTTAAATTCTTGGCATTTTAGTAACACAGCGAACTTGCCTGTTTACATAATAATAATTTGGTAAAGTGGGGTTCACCTCAGACCAAATAAAAAACCAATACATAGCACTACGAACAATACAGTGAAGCATGTCAAAACTACAACTCCGCTCTGTGCATGCATGCTTACACACATTTACAATGAAATTACACCGTACTCTGTGCACACATGTTTACGAACCCGGCCTCACGTCAGTGCTGACAGCGCTATGTCTTTGGTTTTTATTTGAGCTGAGGAGTGGGGATAGAACGTGCATTCGCTCGTCTGGTCTAAATCGATCTTAAAATTGCCAACGAACCCTATCTGTCTTCCACAGACAGCCAGATAGATTGATTCGCATATGATTCTGTAAATTGTGAATCGGTGTATTTTTTGACGCGATTACTACAAAAACTCAAAAGCGTGTAGTATGGTACAGTTACGAACATAAATATCTTAAAGTTATGCAAGATTCAAGAGTGTTTTTCTCGTGGAATAACAATCCCAACTTTGGGAAAAGACCTATTTCATAAAATAGGTAGTATGGTTTAGAAAATATTATGTTCGTAACACCACTAGAATATTGATCGATAGATCAATAATAAAATGTATTAAAAAACCGCTTTTGTAATTATGCTTGTGATTGTGACACAGATTAAACTCCTTTTTTATTTTGGGTAGGAAATTATCAAATAACTTCTCCTGCTCTGGGTGGAGCGGGAGGGCATGTCAGACCCTTACTGACTAAAACCGACGTGTTCCTTCAGTTGCCATGTGACCACGGTATCCCTTTCGGACTTTCCCGCAACCCCGGCAGACAGATTAAACTCCTGGGCCCAATACCACAAAATTTTAAAAGTCTACAATTTATAAAAATATTAAATTGTAAAAAATATTGCGTAAAACACAGAAGTTACAAATATCACTACAATCTCAATATTTGTAAGATTTTTCCATTACCTACAATAATAAAATTATGTGGCTTAAGAAAACAGTAATAGGTACTTACTAAAACTCATTGAATATCCTTTAAAATGTAAACATGATAAATATTCCCTTTGTGGTGATAAATTAACTGTTCAGCTATTAATTCCAACTTCACCTAATAAATTGTTGCATAAATTCGTATTTTAGCTGCGAATTAGATAAAATACGTCCTGGTATTTTGTAACAGAGATATTATTTATCTCTGGTGTGCAGTTAAATTAGAAAACTAATGCTGTTTACATTCGTAATTCGTATAAATAGATTTTCATCCAGAATTTCCCAATAGTAGATTATACACGCAGGCAAAAGCTTTAGAGTGTTATTTACTTAAATATTGAAAATACTCTTAGCAGATAAAATATTCGAAGCGCTACGAAAATAGTTAAACATGAATAGTGGATTTCACAGTTCAGATGTCATAAATTGTGGCATCATGCCACAATACCACAAACATTTTAGTTAACGCCTGGAAATTCAAATGACTTATTTATTTGTTTGATTAAACATTTATTATTATTTGAATCGTTTTTAGGTTTCCGTACCCCAAAAGGAAAAAACGGAAGCCTTATAGGATCACTTCGTCGTCCGTCCGTCAGTCTGTCATGACCAATTTTCTCAGGGACGCGTGGAGGAATCAAGTTGAAATTAATATCAAATACGTAAGTAAATCTATGTTCCCTTAGAATGATAAAAAAATCAAGCTTCTAAGTCAACACAATAAAAAATATCGAATCAGAAATTATCAAATCAGAAATGTAGAGATCCGCAGGAGAACCAAGATAACCGACATTACCCGAAGAATTGTCCAGCCCGTCCCATCTTTGATGTCCTCCCTCCGGTGACGCCCTAAGCTGAGGCTCGTACCCCACAGGGGGTGCCCTTAGCGAGCGTTCACCTAGCTTTTTAGCTTAGTTTTGTATGCCCCTGGCTGGAGGCTTTGAGTGTAGCAGCTTAAGGCAACCACAGGATTGACCAGTTAAGTAGTCATGACCTCAGAGGTCAGCTAGGAGATGCCCAACAGAATAAAAAAAAAAAAATACCCAAGAATTGCCAAATTTAAGTGGCAATGGGCAGGGCACGTTGCTCGCAGAGCAAGAGGCCGATGGGGCCGAAACTGGAGTGGCGACCGCGTACCGAAAGACGTAGCGTTGAAAGGCCTGCCACAAGGTGGAGCGATGACCTTGTGAAGGCCGCAGGAATCCGCTGAATACAGGTAGCACAGAACTGGTCTAAGTGGCGGTGGTTGGGGGAGCCTATGTCCAGCAGTGGACGTCTTTGGGTTGAAATGATGATACTTGACTCACAGCTTTTTATTAAAAAATACAGCCTGGATGCATGAGGGGGTAGATAGGTACTACAACCCCCAAGTTAAAGAGATATAACCAAAACACGTAACAAATTAGAGTCTCTAATGAGATGACGTGAAGCAAGCATCCAAAGCTGAAGTATAAGGCGATTTAACTTAAGAAGATTAATTAAGAGAAGTCTTCTAATTAACCCCTCAGAAGTTTGATCGCGGAACCATTGCGAAGGATTAAGAAGCGAAAAGTTTTACTTCAAAGAAACATGCTTTCGTTTAAGTTTTACTTCAATATTCACACAAATAATTATTTCTAAGCGTTTTATTTCCCAAAAAATATATTTAAAAATTCATTACATGTATAGTATCATAAAATATTCGTTTTTAATTAAAAAGTCGTTCATAAGAATTTAAACATGCATTTTAACAATAAATTGATAGAAAAAAAAAGTGATGAATTGATGTGATTGTGTGTTTTTGTGATTGATTGGTGTTTGATTGTAGAGATCGAATAAAATAAAATACATAATCTCGTGTTCACTAAATATTATTAGGTGCCCTTTTAAGGGCGAAGGCCTCCACCGTCTTTCGTCATTCCACTTTGCCTTGGGCCATTCTAAACCAGGTGGGGCATAAATGACACATATATTACATAATTATTATAAATAAAAGTCGCTTTTCGTGTCTATCTGACCGTGATGTTCTTCTGAACCACCCAATGGATTTTGATACGGTTTACACCATCATTATTCGTCTTTACCTTGCCATATTATGTACAGGTCGGCTTCTAGTCAAACCATGTGCGGCTGACTGTCAATATTGAACACAGACACAGCTAGGCGCTCGCTGTCTAGCTTAGCAACCGACTACTGGCGAATACCAATGTCCTTTCTAATCTAATCGTAGCACGGTGTGAGCTATGCCATAGTATTGTGTGAGCTGCGAAGTAGCGGAGTGTCTATTAACTTTTTTATTTCAATGAAGATTCAAGAGTGATGATGATGATGTCCAGTGGTTTCGGCATATGGCGACTCTTCATCACATCTTGGTGGTTGACTGTCTTCATGCATCAAGCTGAGATCCGTATACATATCTTCATTTGCGGTGGTGTGGAAAACAAACAAAAATTATTATTATATCTTGAAAAGAGTTTTCTCCCCTTGTCATTGAAGTTTGCCGGTGATTTAAGATTTAAGAAAGTAACTGTTTCTTCTGCCCAACTTAAATGGTTTTTTTAAATCAAATCTCATTTTTTATGTTTTTCTGTTTATGTGGTCGAACGGTCTAATCTTCGAATCGGCTGAATCGATTCTAAACCGACTTTCAATGCTTATGCATTGCAATGCTTATAAGGTTAAATAATTTTCTTTGTACACATGCAAAGAGCAGTTTGGTTTCTGTAAAGGTAGTTCAACTGCTCTTGCAATCTTTAACTTTATTAAACTTGAAACAGAAAGTATTAACAATGGCAATCCTGCGCTGTCCTTCTTTTTAGATATGAGTAAGGCCTTTGATTTTGTTAACCATGATAAACTAATAAACAAATTATACTTCTACGGTATTAGAGGAAAAGCTTATGAATGGATGTGAGAAACTAGATGGGATCGTGTTTGCTTTAAAAAAGCTGAGACAAAATGTGTCAGTAGAAGCTGCTCTTGCAGCATACCATGGTTACGTGTCATCTGTCCTAAGCTGTGGACTAATCATGTGGGGTAACTCGACCGATGCTGACAAAGTCTTTAAACTCCAAAAACGCTACATCCAGGTTCACATCGGTAACTAAGCATTTATGAAGACTTATTAGAGTTCACTCGAACTGAAAAAGCTGAAAATAACGCTTTCGGCTGTTTGTTGACTATATTAACAACCACGGAAATAACATTGTAATGTTGCGAGCGTTAATATAGGTGTACAGGTCAGTGTTAATCAGCATGTCGCAAAAAAATACAAAAATATTTTTTCAACTAAAATATTGATTCATAAATAAATTGAGGCAGCCCCAGTAAGTCATAGTTAGTGCACGGCCCCTTAAATAGAGTTTAAAGAATAAATAGCAATCAATTTATGCTTATGCTATAGTACTTTACAAAGTAAATATTTATGTTGTTGTGTATTCCTTAGACTGAAGTTAAAATGACACTAATTTTACTTCAGATTTTCTTATAAATCTTTCTTTCTTGAAGTGCCAGGCTTAGCGGAGTTTAGAATTTAGCTACACCACTTATTAGGAGAAAGGAACACGAACAACGATTTACTAAACCCAAATCTTCTCTTCAAAATCCCATTCCCAAACAATAAGACCCATCCGTAACAGAATAACATTTTCCTAGCACCCATCTTGAAGTTCTAATTTAATATTATTTACGCAACGTCTGTGCTTTAGTGCTTACAAGCGAGTGGTGGAATTAATTGTTCTCTCCAGGGAAACGAAGTCGAAGAACGTAAAGTTTGTTGGTGATTTTAATAATAAATCAATTTATAAGCGTGGCGCCCGGGTGGTTTGCGTCCTTACGACGACGGCGTCGGATCGCTGAGTATCCATTTATTAATTAATACCTTAGATTAATACGTAAGTACGCGTGATGTAAGATTATTAATTTTGTTTTTTTTTTTTTTTTATCGTTTGGATGTGATTCTTAGATCTTTGACAGTCGTTACGGGTCGTCAGAAGCCCGAAAGTCTCACAACCAGTCCAAGGGGTATTTATTGTGTTACCCAGTAACTGGGCTGTAAAGGCCAGATAGGCAGTCGCTCCATGTAAAATACTGGTATTCAGCTGCATCCGGTTAGACTGGAAGCCGACGAAGTTGGGAAAAGGCTAGACAGATTGATTTAGACAAAGTCTAGTCTTTTTAAAAACTACACAACTCTAATCTAAGGCAATTAAGATGCAAATTCTAACCGCTAAGAATGCTAAACATATAAGTGTCGTTCATATAAGTGTTCTTCAGAAAGGTCAGGTGCATAGTACTCGCAGCCGGCGTGCGTGTATGACTAGCATTATGAATGCCAACGAAGCAAAAGGAGTGTGTAAGGATCTAAGTACGTACTGCCGCGCTTGCGATAACTGCAATAAGTATAATTTTGTCCAAATTGAGTTAAACATAGATTCGAAATCAGCGTAATATGCCGTACAATTATCTGACTGCTATTTTAATATCTTAACGGGAACCTTTAATTTTCAATAAGGATAACGGCAGTAAGTCGATTTTATGATAAGTTTTCCTTAGCATAACAATAGTAAGTACCGGCGAGTTTCTAAGTGCGGTATCATCATTCATGGTTTACTTCTGCCAAATGAGCAATAACCACACATTGAGGCGGTTATAAATAAATTGAAGCCAAAGTTATTAATCATACTAGATATAAAATAGTTTTAGTCCTTTAATTGTCAATAAGGATAACGGCAGTAAGTCGATTTTATGATAAGTTTTCTAAGCATATCAGCAGTAATCATACTTACGGCGAGTTTATAAGTGCATGACGTGTATCATCCATTCATGTTTTACTTCTGCGAATGATATGAGCATATAAGTATGAAGTTATTCATACTTACTGCGGTTATATTAAACAATTGATGCTAAAGTTACTAAACTCGTACCATACATAAAATAGTTTTTGTCATTTAAAGTATTCTAATCTATATGGAAATACATATTTAATGATTACACAATGAAACAATACTTTGCTTAGGCTACACAATTCATAAATCAGAATATAAATAGGTTAATTAAACAAGACAGAAAAGGTAAAAATGTGACAAAAACTTTGAGTGCTAATTACTCGAAACTATGCTAAACGTACTTACTGTTATTATCGCTGGCACGGCAGCGTAGCGGTCTACAGTTTCTGCCAACCTCCATGGGAAGGCGTGAGTTTTTGTATTATTTTAGAAAGCTAAAATACATAATACTTACATCTCTTTTCTCATTTTCTTTTTCGAATTCTCATAAACCAGACATAATGAATGAACTTTTAAAGCTAATCCCAGCAGATGTACAGTCGTCCACAAGCCTCTGAACATTCCACTACAACTTCGTAGCAAGCCAGTGAAAGCTATTTAACTTTTAACTTGTTAAAGTTTTAACATTTTGGTACAATGGTGGGGAAGTTTGGACTGTCTGTGATTTATGTTGGGACTGTATTAATTGGTTACCCCTTTTTGTTGATCAGGAAAAAGACGTTTTTAATTTAATGTCCACAAACAAATAAATTATGTGATTTTGGAGAAATTATTATAGAAAACTTCAGTTTGCGCTACAACTTCTAAACCTTTTTATGGCCTTTTCAATAGTAGGTACTAGTCATTCTTAAATTAACTTAATTTGCACTACCATAAAGTTGATATTTGATTAACTGGTAATAATGTCAATTGGAAACAAGAATTTGAATATGGAAGACCTACTGCTATTTTCCGTTCAGTAAAATTAAAAGTTAAGTAAAAAAGTCTCTTTTCGTCGATATTATAAGTCAAAAATAGCTGTATCTCCATCAAATTGTTCATAATGGTGTCTCAGACGGGACCCATTTCTCTTTGTAGCGTTTTATCACGTTATTTTCGTGAAGGGACCTAAGATTGATGACGCCGCGTTGTCCGCTAAGACTTTTGTCGAACAACTAAATCGAAATGTCAATCGCAAGCAGAATTTCTACCACAATGTTCTCTTCCCCGTTTTTCGTTAATCCAGGGTAGACGTTTTTGATGATGTTTTGTGTTGTTTGTGTTCAGATAAAGGTGTCGACTGATTTGCTTGATTTTTGTCGATCGCACGAGGTGTGATCGAACCAAATGGAGTAAATATGTTAAAAGACCTGCATCATGTTTTTTCAACAAGCAATGTTTGATTTTAACACATAACATAACATGACGCCTTGTTTCCCCGAAGGGTTGGGCAGAAGTGTCCCTGTAGCAGGTTCACCCTGTAATAGGGTGCGAGCCTATTGCCATCAACCGGGCACAAATCCAGACTCCAGGCTGCTACTGAGTGTGTGGATCGCCCGGAGGACACGGTGGAGCATACGGTGGAGGTCTGCCCAGCTTGGGCGGAGCATCGCCGTGTCCTCGTGGAGGCGATCGGCAGCAGTGATCTCTCGCGTCCGGCCCTGGTTCAGGCCATGGTACGGAGCGAGAGGAAGTGGGAGGCCGTCACCTCTTTTTGCGAAGCGGTAATGCTCGCGAAGGAGGAGGCGGAACGCGTGAGGGAGAGGCAAATTTCGCGCCCTCACGCCCCTAACCTCCGCAGGAGGAGACGCCTGGGGCGTCGGGAATCGCGGGGCGTTTCCGGCCACCGTAGGCGCGGGCTTGCGGGCGGTGAGCAATGGGTGGCTCACCGTCCGATAAGGACCAGGCCCGGGTCGACGGCGCATTGTGTTCCACGCGCGCCTCAAAGAGATGTCAGCAGAATTGAAGGGGTCCACTAGGGCCGATGCCTGCCGGGGCTGCGAAGAAAACCGAAAGGGAGATCGTGGCCCCCGGCAACAGGGCAACCGAAGGAACATGGGTGGGTTTTAGTCAGTAAGAGTCTGACACGCCCTCCCGCTCCGCCCAGAGCGGGAGAAGTTATTTGATGATTTCCCACCCAAAAAAAAAAAAAAAGGCTGCTACTGAGAAATTTCAGATAGAAAAGTCCAATAACACTTTGCCCGACCTGGGAATCGAACCCAGGATTTCATGCTCAGCAGTAGCGCTTGCGACCACTAGACCAACGAGGCAGTTGTTTGATTTTAACTATGATATTTATCGATCGTTAACAGGCGACAGTGACAATCGATGAAATCGAGCAAATCTGTGAGAACCTGACAGATCTTATTAGTCGTCAAAACATAGCATATCGAGCGACAATAACGGTCTTCAAGAATCGAGAAAATCTATAGGCAACTTAAGAAAGATTATCAAGAGAGATGGTGAAGGAGGAAAAAGAGTTTATTTGGCTCGAATAATGTCCTGATTGGAAATGTATTGTTTTGCAGTTGTCTGTTGTTTGTTAATCTATGCCAGTTTGTTTATTATACGATTTAATTTTTCTAAAAATAAATTAATTGTAGTAGATAATAATACAAACACATAACTTAACATCACGCCTGTATTCCCCGAAGGGTTATGCAGAGGTGTACCTGTAGTACACCCACATTTCGCCAAGTATGTTTAAGTAACATGTAATAGGGGGCGAGCCTATTGCCATCAAACCGGGCACAGATCCAGACTCCGGGCTGCTACTGAGAAATTCTAGATGGAAAAACCCAATAACACTTTACCCGACCCGGGCATCGAACCCAGGACCTCATACTCAGCAGTAGCGCTTGCGACCACTAGACCAACAAGGCAGTAGATAATATTACCTACTTATAAGGAAAAATATAGATAGTTAACTATATATTTCACTAGGTATTAATTAAGGTTCATTTTCGCGATTTTCATCCAACAGGAGGTGGTATTTTTTTACGCCAAGATAAATCTTATTATCTCTACGTAGATTAATTAATTACCTAGATGTTCTAATTACCTACCTAGGTACTGGGCTAAAATAATAAAATAGAACACGTAACAGAAATTCCGTAGGTTTTTTTTGTACAAAAAGGTTTTAATTATCTCGGTGCTAAGCTTCCCTGAAATTATGACATTTAAAAAAGCTTTCTAATATGATTTATTAAGGTGAAAATTATAAAGTTTTTTTTTGTGATAAATCTTTAAAAAAAATTGCATTACATCACGTAGGCGGACCCCCCCGTCAGGAATGAAGTACCTTACGCCATACTTGCACGCACACTCGCACTGTATGTATAATAGAAAGAGAGACAGAGAGAGAGAGATAAAGTCACATAGCGCTCCTTCCTTACGTGGCGATTTCTACCAGTCAACTCCCAACGCAACCCGCGTTAAGCCTCGTGCAGACGAGCGTGACGCGACACCGGTAATTGTTTTACCGTAAATTTTTCTTAGAAATTGTTTTGTTAGAGTGGTGTCGCGCCAGTCCACACGAGGCTTGAAGAAACTTCGTTTAAAAAATGAGAAGTATTTATGTGGAGTAATTAATTAATGTTTCATAGTTGACGTACTACCAAAAAAATTATTATTATTTTTATTGGCATAGTGTGGAACGCCCCCCAGCTAGATGGAACGATGACCTTTAAAAGGTGGCTGGGACAGACAGGATACGGAAGACGAAAGACAAGGTGTTGTGGCGCAGCCTTTGAGAGGCCTATTTCCAGCAGTGGACTGCAATAGGCTGAGTTGATTCACCGATTGAATCCTTAATCGTTTTCAGTTAAAGCCATTTCGATGTTATATCATTCACATTTCCCTCGCTACAAACATTATTATTTACATTACAAATGATGCTCCCAACTGCGCGTTATGTACGGATCATCAAGTGTCATTTGTTCCAAGTTAATGACTTCGATGCAGAACGATCATCGAGGATATATTCACTCGAAAAACATGTTGGTATAGTCGAACAAAGAATTTGGTGTACAGGCAAAAATATCCATCTTTCCACTTCACTATCAGTATTTATGTTACTGCACGCGTACACCTGACGACAGTAGCATGCGACAGGTCAGCGTCAGTCTTGCTGTGAGCGCTGAGGAAGGTGCACGTTTGTTTGTATTGCGCCTTTGCCTTCGCATGATAAGCAGTAAGGCAAATATGTAACTATAGGCCTCACATTTACTCACAAGATGAACAAGACGACCGTCTCTCCCGAATACTCAAAGAAAATTATCTTTTCCTACACGACGTTCGTCGTAACAACTGTTCGCAGACGCAAACGACAACTCTGCATCTTTTTGCAGCGACTAGATGCAACGACAAGAACCACAGTTTGTGGTGGCACATAGTGTAACTTTTGAAGCATATGGCATACTTATGATAATCATGTAAGAAAATTAAAAAGTGTAGTCTGCACACTCGAAACATTGTTTCAAAATTACTTCGTTAGAAGCATAACTGCTTCGTTGGTCTAGTAATCGCAAGCGCCACTGCTGAGCATGAAGTCCTGGTTTCGATTCCCAGGTCCGGCAAAATGGGCACGCCATAATTGTGGTGATAAGTCTCCTCTTTGAGGAGTAGCTAGAAAGGCGCCACAGCGTGCTCACCTTCTGACTGACATGGGTCCTCACCAGACATGGTTGTTTTGGGAGGTTCCTGTCCCAGATATCGCGGGGGGAAACGCTCGGATGTCACCATTGTGTGGATTGCCCGGCTTGGAAGGCCATCACCTTCTTCTGGGAAGCAGTAATGCTCACAAAGGAGGAGGCGAATCGCGTGATGGAGAGGCAAATATTGCGCCCTTACGCCCCAAGCACCCGGAGGAAACGCTCTGGGCGTCGGAAATCGCAAACCGATTCCCGGCCACCGTAGGCGCAGACTTGCGGACGGTGAGCAATAGGTAGCTCGCCGTCCGATAAGGACCAGGCCCGGGTCGACGGCGCGTTGTGTTCCAGACCCGCCTCAAAGACATGTCAGCAGAACTGGCGGAGTCCGCTAGGGCCAATGCCTGCCGGGGTTGCGGGAAAGTCCGAAAAGGATATCGTGGCCCCTGTCATCATACAGGCAACTGAAGGAACGCGGGTGGGTTTTAGCCAGTAAGAGTCTGACACCCCCGCCCTCCCGCTCCGCCCAGAGCGAGAGAAGATATTTGCTAATTTCCCACCCAAAAAAAAGGTCTGGCAAAATGTTATTGGGTTTTTTTATTAGGAATTTCTCAGTAGCAGCCCGGAGTCTTGATTTGTGCCCGGTTGATGGCGAGGCTCGCCCCCTATTATATAGGACTTAAATATAACTGGCCAAATATGGGTATACTATAGTTACACCTCTGCGTAACCCTTCGGGGATAACAGACGTGATATTATTATGTTAGTTGCAAGCTGCCTGTAATGATCAAATAAATAGTTTGACTGTACATATTGTTGTCGAACAGAAAAATAATTGGCACGGAGATTTATTCACTTGTTTTTTTTTATTTACGCCTCCCTAAGTTTTATTACGGACCAAATAAAAAGCAAGATGGCCGCCGCGGCGACGAAGTGGAAATGTCGAGAGTAGCAAATAAAGTGATGAATAAGAATTTTCCTTTTATGTAAGAAAATAAATAGTTGTTTTGCTAAACGTAATAAAACTATTTAGTTATTTCTAAGCTAGGTACTAAAAGTTTTGCAATATACTTTTTCTCAAATATGCTTTGAAATTCGATTAATATTTTGACAACCTTATTTGAGATAAATCGAAAATATTGTAATGCTGTTATAATACTGGTCAAATACATGCGAGCAGCGGCCGGCGACGTTATTATAAAAATCCATATTATTATTTATCTGTCGTGTTTAGCGGCCGAATAAATAAAAAAAATTAAAAAAAATGGAACGGACTTTTTACTTTGACACATAGCAACCAAGGAGATAATTTATCAAAGATTTTTTGTGATAATACTACAAATTAACGATTTTTCTTTTTCCTTCACATGTGCTATGAGACCTTGCGTCTTGCCAAATTTCATGATTCTAGGTCAACGGGAAGTACCCTGTACGTTTTGATTTATTTGCGGGTATCAAAATAATGGCCGTATTTTTTTATTGCATTGATATTTTAATCTTTTTTTTTTAGAGCTCCTCTTGGAGCTCTAAAAAAAAAGACCATACACTTACGTATTTGATATTAATTTCAACTTGATACCTCGCGATACGCGTTCTTGAGAAAAAGGGTCTTAACAGACTGACAAACAGCCGGACGGATAACGAATCGAAATCCGTTTTTTTCCCTTTGAGGTACGGAACCCTAAAAAAGTAAATAGATACGTCTTCCAAGTTTTTATATAAATCGTTTTTGGTCAAATTCTGTACATAAATCTTCGGTGAACATCGTTTTTGCTGTTCGCTGCTTACAGTCCGCCTCTGGTCATTATTATCGATGGCGACTACAAGATGTTTGAGATAATAATAGGTTATCCAATACCGAAAAATATACTTTTACCTCGTCGTGAAAAATATAATAAACATTGGATAATGAGCTTTATTGTAGCAAATAATAAGTATCCAAGCCCGTAGGATATTCTAAATGACGTTAAAGCCTAGTCGGTAAATCAATCAACGTTAAATGAAATGAAATGGTTTTATTAGTTGTAAATAGGGTTGTACAAAATGAAATGAAATTGTTTAATCTGTAAATGGGATATCGGTCTCACTTTCACACGTCATATTAAAAAAAAAGCTAGATGAGTTCAGCGTTTCCTATCTGACTACTCTGAGATCATGTGAAGACTATGTATGTTGGTGTCTTAAATGATCTTTTGTGGAAAGAATCACACCGATTAACTGGACCTATCCAGTCAGTGCACGATTTGTTAGTAATCGTGCAGCTCAACTCAGAACTTAAGGAGCTCAACGACTCGATGAACAATACCAAAGAAAGGACATTTTGGGTAGGCCGCGTAAATTACTCAAACTGTGGCAATTTTCATTAAAAATAGCTGAGAAAAAGAAAAAAATTATATATGACCCACATAGTCCTCACATATACATCACGTAAATCAGTAAAATAAAAATGTTAATATTAATTCTAATACACTTAGTAAAAAATAATTTATTGCTTGGGGTACATTGGAGTTACATTGATAGTTCTCGAAGCGATTGATGTAAACTCGATTTGTAAAACGATTCGCATTCGCTCGCTCAATATTCAAATCGATTCAATGGTGGATATAATTTGTCAGTGACTAGTCACTCGGTGTAGTCCATTTTTCAATTAGTGTCTACATACTAAGGCCCTAGTTATAGCAGGCGCCTGAGACGCGCGTCTTATGCATACACTGCGTTTTGGGCACTCAATAAAATTGTATGAACGAATTACATCAAGTGTTGCTGTCCAAGGGCGCGCGTAATATGCGCGTCGAATGCGCGTATGAAGCGCGCCCTTCCCGAGCGAACACAGAATCTTCGTAATCGTTTACTCTTTACTATTTTTCCTTGTCGTTTTCCGTGCATCAGTAATAAAGTAAAAAAAAACACAATTATCCTGCAAACATGTTGAGGGTTGAAAAGTTACAAGAAAATATGGACATTTTTTGTGCTTGAAGAGGGTCCAACACGCCAAGAACGCGCGCAAGGCGCGTGCCCAAAACGCAGCGTAGGTACTGACCGCGCGCTTTGTGCACCTGTTATAACGAGGGCCTTAGGGTTCGCCCTTAGTGTGTAGCTCAACACTCTGCGCCCGGCACCGGTGGCGGACGGTCGTGTTGCGCTGCGCTGCTGTGTACAAGAGTTCCCGATTTTCCGGCTCAAGCGTTCCTTGGTGGTTCCCGAGTCGTCTCCGTAGTCACCCGACTACCATCACGTCTATTAATTGGGGTCTTTTTCAAGACACAATTAATATCGACTTTCTTTAAGATTGTCGTTCAAAACGTTCGTCGAGGCAATTTTGGCCCCTTCAGGGCAAAACCACAGTTTCGTGGTCCTCGGTGGATACCTTACGGTGCCAACGAAACCGAGGGGGTGTTGACCCAATCACACCCGCCGATCCCCTTCAGGGTTAGGCAGTCAATTGGCCGGGTCCCAGTGTTCGGCCTTGGGGGGTCTCCTAGTCGGCACTGGTGACAGTTTTGCCTCCACAGCGACTCACCTAGCGTGGTCGGGTATATCGATACCCTTCACACTAGACTGGATAGGACCCCGTTGCACAATAAGATAGGCAACGGGCAAAAGCAAGCTTAGGGCTCACCCATAGGCACACATCCTCCCTGTCTACACCCGACAGGGAGGGATTACACATCCCCGGCATACCCACCGGGGAGTTAGGATAGTAGGAAGTTAGTTAGGGAAAAATTCACGCGTAAAGTCTCTCTTCCCCCGTCATTATGAAGGACCCGGTAAAGTGCCTAGCGCTCTTTATCAAGTTCTTCCAGGGTGTACTCGAAGAAGAGCCCGCCCTGAAGACAAAGTATGGAGCTCGGTTCGCCAGGCTCCAAGCTGAGTCAGAGTCCCAGTCATGTCCCTCTGACAATAGCATCGCTAGCTTTAGCGATGCTCTAGAATCCCCCCCGGCTACTGAGCCATCTAGACCCCTTAGTCCGTCAGAGTCCATGGACACTGACGCCCCCATCAGCGCCGCTTCCTCAAAGCGGCCCACCACCCCGTACCCTTATTGTTCGGACGACGACGAAGCAGAGTCCGCCGCTTCTTCTTCTTCCTCATCCTCCTCCCAATCCGACGATGGTTTTACAACCGTCCAAGGAAAGGGCAAGAAGAGGAAGAACAAGAAGCAAAGCTCGTCCCAGGCCAGCAAGGTCGTTGCCCTTGAGGACTTAGACTTTGCTCCCTCGTCGCCCGCACCACTGGTACCGTCCTCAAAAATCTCTCCCGCTACCCCCGCGACTTGCGCTATAGTAGCTTCCCCCTCCACCCCTCGTCCGATTACGTCATCCGCTAGCTGCGCTACAGTAGCTTCCCCCTCCACCGTTCGCCCGATTGCGTCATCCTCCGCGAAGGATACCCCCGCGCCTAACGCTAACGCTAAAAAGATCCCTCTCCCGCCTCCCTTGTTCATCCAGGACAAGGGAAAGTGGACCGACATATCCAAATGGTGTGTCGACCACAAAATAAATTTCTCCAGCGCCCGAAATACCCAGCAGGGTATTAAAGTCAATGTCCCCACGTCGCGCGACTTTAGGGACCTAACCCGTCTTCTGAGAATGAGAGGTGTGTCATACCACACCTACTCACTCCCAGAGGAAAAACAGATCCGCGTAGTGATCAAGCGTATCCCTCGCGAAATCCTCCCATCCGACATTCTAGAGGACCTTCAGTCACAGAAAGTCCCCGTAGATGAGGTCCATCGCATGCACCGCTCTAGAGGCGGAGAGTCATACGACATGGTCCTCGTCATCTGCCCGCCCGTAGAGGGCCATCACCCGATCTTTCAAATTCGTTCCCTGTGCAAGCTCACAGGGTTCGAAATTGAAAAACCCCACAAGAGTGGCATTGTCGGCCAATGCCACCGCTGCCAGTTATATGGTCACTCGCAGAGGAACTGCCATGCTACACCTAGATGCGTCAAGTGCCTAGGTGAGCACGGCACTTCCGACTGCCCCCGTCCAAAGGATCGTTCCCTTTGTACCGACCTTCCCAGCTGCGTCCTATGCGGCAAACAAGGCCACCCGGCCAACTACCGCGGTTGCCCCAAAGCCCCTAAGGCCTCTTCTCCCAAACTGGCCAAGCGTTTCGGACGCCCGCCAGCAAAGGGAAGCTCCCTCCTCTTATAGGATTCCCTCATCCCATTTGCCCCAACGACTAAGCCCTCAGAGGCCTAGTCCGTGGAGTTATCTCCATCACCAGCAGTCTTTCCCTGCCATGGTGCCCTCTCAATTCAGTAACTTCCCTCCCCCTCCCCCCGCTCCCCTCCCCCGCCTTATGGATCCCCGTATTCGCGCCGCCGCGCCACCCGCGCCCCCTGCGCCCTCTGCGCCCCCTGCGCCCTCTGCGCCTCCGGCGCCCGCCGCGCCCCCCGCGAAACCCACGTCCGCTCTTAAAGCTACGCGTCCTTCTCAATCCACTCCCGTGGCTACCCCCAACGTCTCCGTTGACTCGTTCAACGTAATTACGTCAACCTTCTTGGCCTTCGTCTCCCCTCGCGCAAAGACAATGGCCAACGAAATCCTTGCGGCCCATGGCAATCTCCTCCAGATCCAGGCCATCTACAACGCGTATCTGGACATTACGCAAGCCCTAACCTCCCTCGCTACTAAACCCCATTATGGATAACACGGTCTTAGCTAGGTTCAAACCGCGATCCCTAATAATAGGTTATTTCAATGCAAACGGCATTAAAAATCAACGCGAAGAGATTGCGGCTTTCCTCCGCGATCATCAAATAGACGTTCTCTTAGTCCAAGAGACTTTTCTAAAACCTTGCAACCGTAACCCATCAATAGCTAACTACCGGATAGTTCGCAACGATAGGTCACGTTGCCATAGAGGAGGTACCCTGATTTACTACAAAAAGCAGCTTCACTGCATCCCAATTGACCCTCCTCCCCTCTCACGATTAGAAGTTTCGGCCTGCCGCCTCGGCATGTCAGGCCACCAGCCGATCACTCTCGTGTCGGTCTATCTCCCCCCCGCTAATACTTCGGAGAATTTCCAACTCCTCTCTGACGACCTCTCGATTCTACTCACTATGAGTAACTCGCTCATTTTAGCGGGCGATTTCAATGCCAAACATCCCTCCTGGAATAGTTCGGTAACTACTACAAGAGGCCGACACTTGTTCGACCTCTCCCACTCTCTGACCTTTGACGTCATCGCTCCAATGACTCCCACCCACTTTCCGGTTAACGTAAATCACACCCCTGATATCTTAGATGTGGCGCTCCTTAAGAACGTCAATCTAAGACTAGACTCAATAGAAACTGTAAATGAGCTCGACTCGGATCACCGTCCGGTAGTCATGAGATTAGACCCCCGCATAGGTCTCCGCGACCCCAACGCTCCCCCTATCACTAAGAGGATCACGGACTGGAAGAAAGTAAGCACCCAGCTGAAATCCAACACGTCCCCTCAGTTAGACTCTATTCCCGACCTTTTCAACTCTATCGCAGACACGACGTCCGCGATCGACTCACTCACTAATCACGTACAAACCGTCCTGAACGAATGTTCAAGGGAGGTTCCAGCGACGGACGACCGTCACTGGAGCTTGCCGGACGATGTGCGTGCATTACTGACTGAGAAGAACGCGGCCGTCCGTGCCTACAGCAGCTTCCCCTGCCCCGCAAACAAAGCCCATATGCGCTATTTACAGAGATCTGTAAAGACACGCATACAGGAGCTGCGTGACGCGGGCTGGGACAAGATGCTCGGCGAACTAGAGCCCAACCATCTGGCATTTTGGGAACTTCAGAGGAAACTCAGATCCCCTCAATCTTCCTCCATGCCCCCCCTGACCCGTCCCGACAAGACCATAGCCTTTGAGGACGTTGAAAAGGCAGAATGCCTGGCCGATACCCTCGAGGCCCAATGCTCACCCAGCTCCCTGCCAGTAGACCAAGCTCACCTCCTAAAGGTCGACGCTGAAGTCGAACGTAGAGCCTCTCTCCCTCCCGTCGATGACCCTGATTGTCCACTGCCTCCCATCGCTCCAGACGAAGTGCATGACATTATCAAAGGTCTTAAAGCTCGTAAAGCTCCCGGTTCAGATGGACTCACCAATAGGGTGATCCAATTATTCCCTGCCCACCTGATAATGCTTTTGACTACCATCTTCAATGGTGCCTTAAGCAACAACTTCTTTCCCCAGTCGTGGAAAGAAGCCACAGTCATAGGTATCAGAAAGCCCGGTAAACCCAGTACCGAGCCCTCTAGCTACCGTCCCATCAGTTTGCTCAAGGTTCTCGGAAAAATCTATGAGAGGCTTATTTACAAGCGTCTCAGAGACTTCGCCGAGACCAAGGGCCTCATCCCCAATGAACAGTTCGGCTTTCGAACTGAGCACTCTAGCGTGCATCAGGCCCACCGCATCATTGAGTTCATAAGCGATGGTTTCCAACGCGGCTCTTTGACGGGTGCAGTTTTCTTCGACATTGCGAAAGCATTCGATAAAGTCTGGCACAACGGCTTATTATACAAGCTGTACCAACTCGGTGTGCCGGATCGTCTCGTACTCATCTTACGGGACTATCTATCGAACCGCGTATTCCGCTATCGCATTGAAGGAGCACTTTCCTCTCCCCGCCCCATTCGTGCAGGAGTCCCTCAGGGCTCCGTGCTAGCTCCCCTCATGTTCACGCTATTCACTAGCGATATTCCAAACCCAGGTAGAAGGACGCATTTCGCTCTGTTCGCAGACGATACGGCCATCTACTTTAGGTCTAGATACCCCGACAATATCGCCCACACTCTCCAAGGCGCAGTCAATCGACTCGCTGCCTGGTTTCGAAAGTGGCGCATAGAAGTCAATCCCGAAAAAAGCCAAGCGGTTCTCTTCTCAAAACCGCGCACAAGGCTTAGAGACCCCCTCCCCCGACCTCTCACTATGTTCGGTAAGCAGATCCCTTGGGAGAAGCGAGCCAAATACCTAGGTGTTTTCCTCGACCACCATCTCACTTTCGCTGAGCACATAAAGAAGGTCCGTTCGCGAGCCGCTTTCGCTCTCGGTTGGCTCCATTCCGTCCTAAACGCACGCAGCAAGATGTCACTTAAGTGCAAATTGCGAATCTACACAGCGTGTACTCGTCCCATCATGACTTATGCGGGTGCCGTCTTTGCTCATGCAAAACCCCATCATATCCATAGGTTGCAAACGCTCCAAAACCGATTCCTCCGCAGGGCCACAGGCTCCCCCTGGTATGTTAGGAACGAGAGTCTCCATCTCGACCTTAGAATTCCCACGATCCACCAATTTCTAAAACGCCTTGCAAAGCGTTACTTCGATTCCGCGGTCAAACATCGCAACCCTCTGGTTGTCGAGGCCGCCAGTTATGTCCCAAGTAGGATTAGCCGTACCCGCCGACCTAGGCACATTCTCACCGACCCTGATGACCCCATAACCCTCCTCCAGGAGAGCAATAGGGCCACTAGTACTATACACAGAAACAGACGCCTCCCGTCATTCCGACCTCGCCGTCGAGGTCCTTTGCGATCGCGACCGCGCCCCCGAGTAAATGATACTCCTCCCCGACCCTTGCTCGATAACGAGGTGCCAGCAGTGGTTTCAGCTGTGCACGTAGCTTTAAATTCCCCGATTAATAATAATGATCAAAACTTTGATCCAGCCCGTCCCGTCTTTGATGTCCTCCCTCCGGTGACGCCCTAAGCCGAGGCTCGTACCCCACAGGGGGTGCCCTTAGCGAGCGTTCACCCAGCTTTTTAGCTTAGTTTTGTATGCCCCTGGCTGGAGGCTTTGAGTGTAGCAGCTTAAGGCAACCACAGGATTGACCGGTTAAGTAGTCATGACCTCAGAGGTCAGCTACGAGATGCCCTACAGGAAAAAAAAAAAAAAAAATAGTGTGTAGCTCTTTTATTCATGTCAATTGAACTCGCTCAGCACATTCTAAATCACGTCCAAGAGCTGTCAGTGTCAACATTGTTGTGGAATATTGACAATGACAGCTCTTGAACGCGGTTTAGAAGTGCTGATCGCGTTCAGTTTCATTGGTGAAATCCACAAGGGCGAATTTCACTAATAAAACTGATCGCGTTTAGCACATCTAAACCGCGCTCAAGAGCTGTCAGAAATCCGCACTAAATTTGTTGAGGTGATTAAAAGAGCTGTAACCTACCTGTTAAGTATCTGTTTATAATGTGAATACTTGCCTTCTTTTGGAACTATTAAGTAGAGAATCTGGGAAGTAACGGTGACAGTCACGATTTATTTTTTTATTTTTCTTTTACTTCTACATGTAGGTACACTATTTAATAATATATACTATTTTATGAGGTAAAGTTCGTAAGTTTGGATGCAGTAGGTAATAATAACACTTTGCTCAATTGCCGATTTTTTTAATAACAATAAAAATAGATGCCGTTCGATGGTAAGCACAACATTTGAGACGGCTGGACCGACTTGATGTATATTTTTAAAATATTCGTATTAGTTCAAATTACAAGGTTTCAAGGGGACAAGGAATTGAAAAAGATTTCCAAAAAGGACATTGTTAAAAATGGCCTATGCATCAACACGTATGAAACCTTTACAAGAATTACTAGTTTTCTAAATAATTTACTTTACTCTTATTACAATAAAATGGACACTTATTATTTTCGAAAACATTTTAAAAAGTAATTCACTTCGGTCTTATTCCCCAGCGCCATTATTTTTTTTATCAATTTGACGCTTTGAATAGGCTCTCTCAGCGCTTGATCTATGACTAAGGTTTTTATTTACAAACAGAATAAAGCGATTGAAAGCGCTGTGTGAAACGGGCAACATCGACATTAACAGTCTATGAATTGACAGATGACACTGACATTTGGTAGTAATGACAGTGTCAATTTTATCACTCAGAGTACATTTCTTATTATCTACTAACTACCACAACTAAATTAGTATACATAAAGAATGGTTCTGACTACACTAATAGTACACAAACGTTTAAAGATAAAATCGAATGTATTTTCACTAATAAACGCTAAGTTCATGTGTTCTGTCTGTTGGCCTAATTATAACCTCAAAATCCGTTTTTTTTTTTTACAATTATCAGCAGTGTTCGTGATTTTAATTTAGATTCAATCGAATTTATGCATTATTTAGAATACAGAAAGTAAATTCACGTCTCTATTGGTTCTTAGGCAAACGATGTATGAACGCCGAACTGAAAGTGGTTTTTTATATAGGCTTTTTGTATGAACTATTGATATTTTGGGCAGGACAACGTCTTTCGGGTCAGCTATTATGAATATATTCACTGAAGATTCAGTTATCTTGATGGAATGCCCCCTCTATTGTTAGGAAACAAGTCTGCCCCAACCACAGTTCGACAACGACCTTTTTTCGTCCTGGGAATAGAATAGGTACCTAAATTCAAATTTAAAATTCGAAGTCCCACTTACTGGCACCAACTGGCCTAAAATCTTCAAAATTGGAACCTCTTATTATTCTGTTCAGATATTCTGATCAGCTTTGAGCGTTTCGCATAGAATCTCCATTGAAAACGACTTTAACCAGTACAAAGGGAGATAATTGACTCAATCGCTGCAGCCTCCGTTGGGTACACGTTTTGTCAAGTGCCCACTAGAGGGCTCTGGGGGCTAGATTAAAATAGATGCGAATAGTTTGGCAAGTAAGGTAGTCGTGGTACCCTTAGCCGCTTCCCAAGAGAGGGTTGATGACAAAATTGTTTCTAATATGTTCATAGTTTTGGTCTCTTTGTATGTCTAAATTAATATTAGAGAAAAGATTTGATTTTTTTGTATGTTTGTTTGTTACGCTTTCACGCTAAAACAGCTGAACAGATTTGGATGAAATTGACCACATCTGTAGATCATAATCTAGGTTAGAATATAGGATACTTTTTATCCCGATATTCTCACGAAAGTATAAGTGTTATTAGATTTTTCTATCTGAAATTTCTCAGTAGCAGCCTGGAGTCTGGATTTGTGCCCAGTTGATGGCAATAGGGTCGCCCCCTATTACATGGGACTTAAAAAACATAACTGGCGAAATGTGGGTGAACCTGCTACAGGGACACGTCTGCCTAACCCTTCGGGGAAACAAGGCGTGATGTTATATTTATTCTCACGGGATCGAGAACTTATGCGGGGCGCAGCTAGTTATATATAAGTTTATACGCGACACGAGATTATTATTAGCCGATTTTATTATAGACAGTTGAATGAAGGACGACACAAAATTAAAATATTTACATTTTGAGTCTTCGTACAGGTCGCTTTTGTGTCAAAGTTGCTGTTGTACGAACCTAGCATACTTATCCAGTCACTCATCTTCTTGATTCATCTCCACCGGTACCTAAAATTTGAGTTCATCGAAAGAGTGATCCAGAAACTTGCAGAAGCTCACGAAAAGAGAATTTATCAGCATGTGAACGTTGAGGCAATCCAGCTTCTCGACCACACAAGCATAGTTAGAAGACTAAATAAAAAATATAAGTTTAATAAAAAAGCTGTAACCCGACTACGGGAAAATAAAAATGATCTAAAAAGTACGAAACAAGCAAATTTTTCAGACAGAAATCAAGACATAGGGACAAAAATAGTCAAGGTAAAGCCGTGGTCACATACCTGTATACCATGTGGGTACCAGGAAAACCTACAAAATTATAATGGCATGCGACGACGACTTTATCTTGACCTTTCATCAAAAGAAAGGTCCAAACATGTCATGATCATCTCATTTTATTTTTTTTCGAGGTTAGAAATTTACGTGTAAAGTCCACCGTAATAAATTTAGGGAAAATTTATATAGCCTATGTCACCCAGACCATTATTACATACCTATTCATTTCTCATTCAGCAAAATCGGTTCAGTAGTTTAGTCGCTACGGTGGAACACACGTAAAAGCAAACATACATACATAGACTGCTAAAATCATAACCCTTCCTTGTGGCTTTGCCGTAGTCGGGTAAAAATAACAAAACCGTTCGAGCTAGTGTTTAGTGTTAGTGAATAGTGTAAAGCACAAAAGTGCCAAACAAACACAAGAACGAAGTGTATTCACCTTAATAGAGATAATAAGAAAAGTGCTATTGGACATATTCTTAGTAAAGCCAATTTAATAGTTTAGGTTATAATTAAATTACTTATTATCAGTCTATTTATAAGGCTAGATTGTAATAAGATTAGGGTCCATCCTACTGTTGAACAGTAAGACAAGAAAAAAAAAGTGGTGGCACTCCGGGAATACCGACAGAAGTGAAAACTTGAACAAGATCGCCTTGGTGGAAGAAAAATACTTGTATAGAACATTGGTCCGTAACTTTATCTAAATAAACGGCACAATCGCGTTTACAAAAAAAAAAAAAAAATCCGAAACCTTTAAAGTAAAAATACTTGCATAGAACATTGATCCGTAACATAATATAAATAAAGAGCACAATCGCGTTTACAAAAATGAGGTGTCGTCATGGTGTCGCGAGATCAATGGTTTAGTCCCATCTCAAAAATGCTCAACGCGCCTAAAGAAGTTTCACATAAAAAAAAAAAACTCATCTTCTTTATAAAGGATGATGATCAGCAGTAAAAACCTGGTAAATGGGGTTTTACCAGGTTTTTACTGCTGATCATTATTTTGTACACTTTACCGTACCTATACATTTTGGGACCTTTGAGCGGCACGATATTTGTTTTACATGCTGTATCAAATTAATTGCCTACGCAAACTTTCCCTTCATTCAATTTAAAGGGTTGCCAGAGTGAAAATAATGTAATTATGTAGGTACACTTACTTTACTTATTTAAGTTTGGTTAAAATAACAGCTCAAAAACAAAACGTTAGAAATATTATAATAAAATAATATCAAAGTAATGAATTTATAAAAGAGGTTCTACCACGTAATATAATTTACAAAGTTGGATTTCTTGTGAAAAGTCACAAACAAAAACCACTTTAATATTAAATGTTAATAAAATTTTCGTGGCGTCAAGCCACGATATCGTCAAAATTAATGACTTATCCCAATTAATACTTTTCTGAGCACCGAAATATTAAGCAAATTGTACGTCATTCAAAAGTTGTACTCGCACACGAAGGGTTCCATACCACGGTACACTATTTAGCAAATAAATGAAAATACTGAACGAAGAATATTAATATTTTTCATCTTAAATTTTTTTAATCGCAAAGATAAAATTGTATTTCATAATGATACTGTGAATTACAAAAATATTTTTGCGGTTGCAAAAAATCACCCATATTTATATATAATAACTTATGAATCGGCGTTTATAGTATTTGTTGAAGAAGTATTTGTTGATTATATACAGAAGTTTAGTTGAAATTCGTAGCTCGTACAAAACTGGTCTAAAACAGCTTTTACGGCCCGTAAAAATTGTCAGTTTTCAACATTTTTGAAGATAAAATAAAATAAAAAATTATATTTGTTTTCTACTCGATGAGCTCTAGACAATGATACTCCGCATGCCAGGGTTAGATTTTTTTTTTTCAAAATCCTGGGTTATGGAGACCCCCTTTAATTTTTTATTTAATTTTATTTTTATTACCTACGTGTTGTAATAGCGGCAATAGAAATGCATAACCTCTGAAATTTCCAATTGTCTACCTATTACGATTCATGAGATTCACCTCGCTGACAGGCAGACGGACAGATGGACAGTGGAGGTTTAGTAATAGTCCGTTTGGTACCCTTCGGGAACGGAACCGTAAAAATGGTGAATTAAAAAGACGATTAAAATGGCGTCGGGCGGGAACGCGCAATGTTCTAAATTCGAATACCCGTCCCAGTGGCAAATGAAAGTAGGTACCGTTCTGCCAACGACAAAGCATCTGAACAAAAAGCTAATAGCTTAATTATTTATTCAGAACCCTTGAACCGAAAAGGCCGTAAATGTTTTGGTATTAATCAAACTTAATTGCCGCCAATTGAAACCCTTTGTCTTTAAAAGGAAAAAAAAATACGAATTCAAAATGCGAACGTTTTAAAATAATAAACTGCGGATATCGTGACACAAATGACGTTATTTTTTGAAGATAAATGATTGTTTTTACATTGTGATCACATTATTATCGAAAAGAGAAATTGTGAATAAAATTTTATATAAAACAATCTCCTTTATTGCCTAGCAAGCTGGCGTTGTTTTATGAATTTCGACGATCATTCATAACTTTTTATTGGTTAGCGAACTTATTGTGTTTTGTCACTACTTTAATTAAATTTTCGATTTTGAGATGTTTCATCAGAAGTTCTAGAAAGATCTTAGTCAGCAGCACATCAATTCAACGCCAAAAAAGTCCCGACAAAGTTATTTTAAGGCACCGAATAACAGCAATCTAGTTGCCCGTTGTAAACACCTTTTTCTATTTACCACTGGCTTGGTCCTTACAACCGGAAATCATTACCATAAACAGAACTAGCTCGTATGCAACTCAGGAAAGTTGTGAAGGATTCGGTCTGCCAGGAATGTGATGGCAAGCGTCCAAATGAGGCTTGGTACAGATAAAATGATAGTAGCGATGGCGGTCGTTTCACACGATTTAGATCGTGGCGATGAGAGCTTATTATATTCAAATTCAAATAATTTATTTCGGAAAAACTTCCATATTGTATTAGTATTAGAAGCTTTGAAAAATATGTTAGTATCATTAAAATAAAAATAAAACAATATTAAAATTTAAACCATAAATTAAATTAAGATCATAATTAAATTAGAATAAAATAAAAATAAAGAATTACTAAAAAAGACAATAAATTAAATTAAATCAAAATCAAATTTATATTGGTAGGCCACAATTTTATAAGCTCTTGTTGGTTTATTTTTATTAGTTCGTTTGTTTAAAAAGAAAAATGGTTTATTCTGTACCATCAAACGCAAATTACAAAAAAAAAAAAACATAAAATACATTCATACAAAGTAGCCAAAAGCCTCGTATTCAGGCAATAGAAGTTTGACAATTTTATCCATTATGCTTGATGTCAGGGCCAAAGGCAATAGAAACACGACACACACACACACGATACAACACGACACGACACGTTATGTGTTTGTATATAGAAACATTGCTTTAAGTTAAGTGACGATCAAATGTCAAAAATGTATGGTTAAACAGTCGCTGATCATTACTTAAGTTTAAGCAAAATTTATAAATTAACCCTTTAATTAGTAGGGACATGGTCTTACAAGACTGCCCAAAAAAGGAGTGTTATGTTTTCAGGATTTATGTGTGTTTATTCCATCATAGCATAGTATTAGATATGTATGGTCATGGAAATCGATATGATGTATATGGATCGTTAGAATCGTTGTATCATTCATAGATTTTTTTTTTTTAAATGTAAAAAAATGAATAAGGTACTCAAATGAAAACCAGAAACTTTTTTTTAGGGGAAATTGTCTTGAAAGTGTCCAGTAGATTCCAAAAATAATTAAATAACACTATTATCAATCATTAAGTAAACTTAAAATATCGTTTCCAAATGTCGCCGCTTAGTTAATTGTGAAAACAAGGATTTTAAATATTATCGATGTCTTAAATACTTCTTCTGCGTCATATCAATGACTCTCATCCAAACTCTAATAATTATAAATTCGAAATTGATTTTGTTTGTTAGTTTGTAACGCTTTCACGCTAAAACTCTTGAACCGATTTGAATGAAATTTAGAACATGGGTAGACCATGATCTGGGTTAGGACATATAATACTTTTTATCCCGATATTCCCAATCGAGACTTATGCGGGTGAAACCGCGGGACGCAGTATCTTTTCGACCAAAATTCTATTTACGATAGCGCCATTAGTTTGCATTTGTTTTGTGCTTGTTTTTTGTTACTTTTGTTTGCCTACAGTCGAAAGTTTAAATGAAAACCTAAGCCAAAAATAAACTTATAATAAAAAAAAAATCTGCCTAGCCTTTTCCCAACTATGTTGGGGTCGGCTTCCATTCTATCCGGATGCAGTTGAATACCAGTATTTTACATGGAGCGCCAGCTTATCTGACCTCCACAACCCAGTAACTGGGTAATACGCTACCCCTTTGTAAGACTGGTTCTCAGACTCTCGGGCTTCTGACGACCAGTAACGACTGTCAAAAATCCAGAAATGACAGCCGGGACCAACGGCTTGTCGTGTTTTCCGAGGCACGGAGAAGTCTCGGTATGTAAAGATGTTCATCCATCCATGGACCATCCCCGGTAGCTTAACCTGTTGGATCCACCCGTGCGGCTGGTATTACTTAGCCACGACCCTAAAAATAAACTCATAATACCAAAATTGAAATATCCATCGACTGTTGCTGTGAAATTCGTACGTTCTAAGAAGTCTATTCATGTCTTGATTAATCAAATATAATTATTCAGTCATGAATGATAGTAGATACATTCTGTAAAAGCAAACTTCGTTGATCTAGTTCATAATTTGGAACATGGACGGTACAGAAATCGAGCCACATTTCTGCACAGAAATTCATGAATGTGTCCGTTCTTTTCATGGCTCGTTGAATGTAAAACCTGATGTAAGCTTCTCAATTCAACTTGTGTGTTGAAAGAAGTGTTTTTACACACGATTTTTCTGTAAGAGATTTTACGGCTCGAGGTATTTTTCCAATGTACCTATTTGAAATAAAGGTTGAAGTTGGACACTTCAATTTTCCGAATAAAAGCTATTTTGAAAACAAAATGGCGCATCCTTTTTGCTTGAGTGCGGCGAAGACCTAAAGGAAACTTTTTATTTAAATTATAACTAATATCATAAATGCGAAAGTGAGTTCGTTTGTTTGTAACGCTTTCACGCTAAACGGCTGAACAGATTAAAATGAAATTTGACACACGGATAGACCATGACCTAGAATATGACATAACATTTTTATCTCGATAGTACGTTCTCGTGAAATAATTTCCGTCATGCACTCCTTTTCGAAAAACCTACTTCCAATCCACGAGTAGGTACATCACAGATATACATATGGGACACTCCGCAAAACCATTTAAATAAAAAGCGACTCTTGCGTCGACACAATAAAGTGCAATTTAGGTCGCACAGCGCTAACCTAGAATTTGTCTCTCTTTCTATCGCGTAAATCTTAGATCTTCTGACTATGTTACACTCACTGAATTGGCCCAGCAAGACGGGCCCGCCGCGTACTTGTAGCTTCATACCTAAACTGCGGAGTGTCCCATCTGTATTCATTCATCTGTGTGTAGATTTTCAATACACCCAGTAATTGTTCAACAATCATCGAAATCCACTGTTATTTCCGCGACTTAAGAACTGGGCACATAAACCCGGGTTTACAATAGTCCAGTAACCGGCGTGCAGTTCGCTTGCTGCACGTAGGCAGTAACGTAAAATTTTAACGTTCCCCACTGCCCTATCAACACACCGCTTTAGTGTTGAAAATAAGCTGAGCTTATGTCACGCCATATAACACAGTAAAAAATTTACATGTGTATGTCTTTTTGCAACATAAAATGTAATACGTGATACTGAAAGAAAATTCTCGAAACTTGAAGAAAGATACAGGAACTATTTATCTTTGCCACGGAAGAAAATTGTTAAGTTGTCTTGACGTGAAGATTGGTACTAAAAGAGGAATAAAAATACTTTTAATACGATAATCAATGTTTTCTCTTTATGAGATATGGCAATAGTAAGTGGCTTATCATACCACAGTATTGTGAATCGTTTTAATTTCTATTCTGTGCCCCTATAATTTGTATTAGTCATTCATTTATTTTAATTGCATTTGACATTTTATTTGAATTTGAATTCTGTGACCTTTATAATTTGTATCTATTTTAGATGCATTGACATTTTATTCTATTGTGATTTATTCTGTTGCAGTATAGTAACATTTTATTTTATGTAATATGGGTTTTGCCTGAATTAAATGAATTTTATTTTTATTGCGTAATTTTGAAAAACCAAAACCATGTTTAGCCCCATATTAAAATTTATAAAGAAATCAAACATCAATATTGTACACTATTCACGTTCAAACTTCAAACGTTTGACATAATACGAGGCCTAACTTAATTTTTGACACAGCGCCTAAACTTTATTGCGTTTTTGACGAATTTATTTCACTTTTAATTCTGTTATTGTAGTTTCCACGGTATGAAGGTACGGAGGGAAATAGGGAAGGACTTGAAGGGTGATATTTTCCTAGTCGCACTATTGGTTTTGTTAAGGTGTGAGATGCCATGGATATTATGATTCCACATTGTGACACTTCAGCATGTGGGAATCAACGTTGATTATGTGTTTTTATAATGAGGCAACACAATATGTGCTACAACATAGAACATTGCTAAACCTCTCAAAAAACAGAAAAGGATTATAATTAGGTATTGGATCCTACTTAATTATAATGATTATAAACGCAAAAGTTTGTGACGATGGATGGATTAATGGATGTTTGTTACTCTTTCACGCAAAAACGACTGAATGGATTTGGATGAAATTTAACACATAGATAGTTTATAACCCTGATTAACACATATGGTACTTTTTATCTCGGTAGTACGGTCCTATAGAATTCTTTCCGATATCCACGCAGGCGAAGCCGCTGGCAAAAGCTAGTAGTTTATAAAGTTTAATCCAGTCTACACTACTCAGTAATATAGCACAATGTAGCCTTAACGTAGAAGAGCTTTTAGCACTATTAAATCAAAATCAATCAAAATCAAAATATTTTTATTTCACATAGACCTACATGGGCACTTATGAAACGTCAGAAGCTAGCTGCACGGTTCCAATTGGTCGTTTCCTATGGAGAAGAGCCGGCGAGAAACTCCACGGTTACTCTTTTAAAAATAATTGGCTTTTACAATTTTTTCAAATAACAGTTTCAAATGACAAGGTATGGGAGGACAGTGTAGGTATTTCAATAAGTACCAGGTACTTAAGAAAATAGAAATGGTCAACAAATCTACAGTCCACTAAGCCTACAGTGTTCTCACATTCACAAAATAGAAAAGAATCTATACAAAAATATATAAATTAATAAAAATAAAAACCTCTTTTAATTAAACGCAATTACATTATTGCTATTACAAGTGTAATAAATCTGAATAATTATCATGTGCACAAAAGCCTCTAATAAAGAGTTGAAATTAACTCGTAGCTATATAATGTCAAATAATACGATGAATATGTCAAGGATGAATGTAAAAAAATAAGATAATAATAAATATGGTAATTTGGGAGCAGTTAATAGACTCTTACATAATTATGCCGTTAATGATATACCAGGGAAGCCACATGTGCAGAAGGAATTATTAGATTACTATGGTATGTGTGGTGAACTCTACTAGTGCTATACATGGGTTTGACCTCATGACCTCGCTATTCCGCTGCCTTAGAAGTACGCCAGTCCGATGCCTACATATTAGAAGCATGTTCCATAATGTTTACAACTATTTTCTGGTTTTCGAAAAAAGTTGCCCCGTTCTAGGAACTACTCCTATGTACAGTCAAGAAATAAATTATGATGTTAATTTTTACTTGCACTTTGTTATTTTTTTAACTGAAAATATTTTGTATGAAAATAACTGTTCGAAAAGGAAATCGCACTACGTGGGAAAGGTATTTATTTGCCCATTGTTGAACATTATCGCTCCTTTACCGTTCCCAGGTACCGAGGGTGTGTTTATGAAAACAAATCTTTCAATATAATGCAAAAAGTCAGACCTGAAACAACTAGAAGTCATACAAATATATTATTTGTAATACTCAACCGCAGCTAACATGCCGTAAACAAGGAAAAAATCGTGATGAACTATTAAAACAGCGTCCTACTAACTGCCTGGTTTTTCTTTATGACCCTGTTTAATCTGTGAGCCCCGGGCTATAAACTGGGCTTTACAATCGTCCCTCAACTCAGATCGTTGACTATGGAGCACAGACGTTAAATTTTAATGCTCTCTGCTGCCGTATCACCACGTTGCTCTAAAGCTTTAAGCTGGAGAAAACAAGCCGCGCTGTTACATTTTCATTGTTTACTTTTGTATACATTTTCTTGTATTTTTAACAGGTGGGGTTAGCATGTATTTAAGTGTTTGTGAGTGTCGCTTTTAGAGGATAGTGTAGTAAAAGAGTTTACTGTTATTGTTTAGGCCAGTGGTTCCCAAACTATGGGTCGGGACCCATTGGTGGGTTGCGAGAGAAATGGGTGGTACTTGAAAAAATAATTTGCATCTATGAATGCTATGATTAATATTAAAACTAAATACCAAAATTGTACGTATCAAACTCATTGCATTTAAAAGTACCTAACAAACATTTAAGCTGATGCTTAAGCTATAATTACAAAAAAAAAAATTGGAAACAAATACATACATCCTTCTCATTGAAATAGTATTATACACTCCTTGTATTTAATTAGGTATTAAAATTTTCGATTGTAACATTTGTAACGGATTTTTTTTTTCTTATTCAACAGTCATTCATTCTTAGAGTTAAGTATGCCCCTTTTTTCACCATGATAGCCAAGAGGTGAGTCTCGAATTTGGAAGTTTTTCTTAGGTGGGTCGCGGTCCAGTCAACTTTGGGGACCACTGGCTTAGGCTATTGTAGTTCACAGTCAGCTACAGGTTTGTTCATTAATCTTATGACACATGCATCTTAGTGTTGTACTTTGAAGACTTTGCCAAACTTCTTGGCAGTATATGGTTAGGTATAAATGAGACCAAAGATGTAGTATAGTCTGGTTATAATTATCCAAAGGTGCATCTTATATACTAACGACTACGTGCTGATCACAGATAGTAGAAACATTTAATAGATATTGAACGTGCGATAAAGAACATAAGATTGCGATGTAGATTGTAGATACAGCACAAAGATATTGTACTGTAACAGTACACCCCCCTTTAAAAGAAAAAAAAAAAAGTAAATATTATGGTAATAGTGTTTACAATATAAATTTGATCTAGACCTTACTAGTTATTTGCTGATGTATATAAATAATAATGCTATTGTACGCGGTGGAATTTGATGACGCCTGTTGTGGTGCGATTTGCTGACGTCTGTAATTTTGACTTAGCTGTTGCACGAGTGTTTATTATTTTTTCCGTTAAACTCTTCATTCTTCTGTCCAGTGTTTTCATTATGCCATAAATTAGGATCGCACCGATTGTTAAAATAATCTGTCCCATCGCAACATTTCTTGTCCACCGTAAGTCCTCCTGGATCAGGTTACGGAGTTTGTCCGCTTCGTTTTGATTGAGGCAACTGTCCGTATTGTATGTTATCTGGTCCTTAGAACTTTGATTTCCCATTTTAGATGTCTTGTTGTTACGAGTAGTTGTGAATTAATGGTATATGTTAAGATCTATGCTAATATATATACGAATAACTTGCTTCTATCAGCGATTTTTATAGACGTACCACTGGCTTTACCTTACGTCCCGATCGTGTAGCGTACGTGTGTGAATGTCTGTCGCAATCCTTTGAATCTGGCACGTAGTTTGATTCGTCATTGATCATGAAAGCTGGTTTCAATCTATCAATTGATATCACTGTCTCCTTATCCCTAATTCTAATGCAAAATGTTTTATCTGTTCTACTAATTACTGGGTAGGGTCCTTCATACGGCGGCGTCAGGGCTTTCTTCATTCTATCACACCGAACAAATACGTGTGAGCATTCTTTGAGTTCGGGATGCACAAATATAGCTTGGTTATGGTTTTTTCTTTTCGGAATTGACGTCATTTGTGTGATGCCCTTTTGAATTTGTTTTACAAATTCTTCGTACGTTGATAACTGTGCTGCTGATGACTCAAAAAACCCTCCAGGGAGTCGTATTGGCGTTCCATATGTCATCTCTGCTGAACTATAACCTGTGTCTTCTCGCAAGCTACTCCGCAACCCGAGTAAAACTGTTGGGATTTCTTTTAACCAATTTTCGTTGGATTCTCTTGTCATTAACGCTACCTTTAAAGTTCTATGAAATCTCTCTATCATTCCATTGGATTGCGGATGATAAGGTGTTGTCCTAATTTTATGTATTCCCAAAAATCGAGAGAGTGACTCAAATATTCTTGATTCAAACTGTCGGCCTTGATCCGTAGTAATGCGCAATGGACAACCAAAACGAGTAATCCATCCTTCGAAAAGCGTCTTGGCTACTGTTTCTGCAGTTATATCTTCTACCGGAAATATTTCGGGCCATGACGTACAACGATCTATGATTGTGATTAAATATCTCTTCCCTTGTGAAATCGGAAGTGGCCCGACGATGTCAATATGTAAATGCTCAAAACGTTGCGCTGTCATAAAAACACCAGGAGGTGATATCGTATGTCGTTGTATTTTTGATTTCTGGCAGGCTAAACATGATCTACACCAATTATTGATATCTTTGTTCATATACGGCCATAAATACCTTTGGGTTATCATTTTTCTCGTAGTTCTTTTTCCTGGATGGCTCATACCATGAATGGTATCGAAAATTTGTTTGCGAAAATGCTTTGGTAAGTAGGGGCGGCTTTTTCCAGTAGACGTGTCACAGGTGATGTTTATTGTGGAACCCGGAAGCGTAATGTTTTTGAATTTTAATCTTTTATTGTCACGTAATTTACTAAGTTCATTATCTGTTGATTGACATTTTTCCAATTCAGCGTAATCGATAGGTGATGGCACGTATATTTCCTCTATTCGAGATAAGGCATCGGCGGTAATATTGTCACGACCGCTTATGTGTTGGATGTTGGTACTGTACTGTGAAATGAAATCTAACTGCCGGACCCGTCGCGGTGTATCGTTTGATGATGGTTTTTGGGAGAATGCGTATGTCAAAGGTCGGTGATCCGTAAATATTGTAAATTCTCTTCCCTCGATTAATCTGTGAAAATGTTTGACGGCCATGTAAATTCCCAACAGCTCTCTGTCAAACGTAGAATATTTTTGTTGAGTTTCGCTCAATTTTTGTGAAAAAAAACCTAATGGTTCCCAATTGCGTCCGGATTTTTGTTGTAAAACTCCACCAACGCAAGTAGCACTAGCGTCGGTCATGAGCGCTAGTGATGCGTTGCGGGAAGGATGCGCTGTTAATACCGCGTTTTTCAAGCTTTCCTTGCATTTTTCGTAAGCTTGGTCTGCTTCCGTTGTCCAAGGAACAGGTGAATTATCGTTCTTTTTTGAACCATGTAGAAATTCGTTTAAAACTCTTTGATTTTCCGCTGCGCGTGGAATATTACTTCTGTAGAAATTGACCATGCCCAAAAATCTTCTTAATTCTTGAATCGTTTTCGGTTTGGGAAATTCCATGATTGCCTTGTAATTTTCCTCGGTAGGTTGTATTCCTTGGCTCGTTATATGATAACCTAAGAAATCTATTTCCCTTCTGTGAAATTCGCATTTTTCGAGATTAATGGTTATTCCATTCTCGTGTAAACGTTTGAAAACCGTTTCTAAATGCTGATAATGCAAATCTTCGCTGTCCGATGCGATGAGACAGTCGTCTACATATATAAATACGAAATTTAAATCTCTAAATAAGGAATCCATGAATCGTTGAAATGTTTGTGCCGCATTGCGTAATCCGAAAGGCATTCTTAAGTACTCAAAAAGTCCGAAAGGTGTGATGATGGCTGTTTTCTCTATATCCTTAACAGGAATACAGTGGTATGCTTTGCGTATATCTATCTTGCTTAGTATCTTCTTATTTTCTAATATGTATGTAAAGTCAGTTAATCTTGGTAGTGGGTATTTGTCCGGAACTGTCGTGCTATTGAGCATTCGATAGTCTCCGCACGGTCTCCATTCGCCATTTTTCTTTTTTACCATATGCAATGGGCTTGCCCATGGGCTATCTGACGGTCGGCAAATTCCGAGTTCTATCATACTTTGAAATTCCTTTTTGGCTATGTCGTATTTTTCTGGAGGTAATGGTCTTGCCCGAGCTGCGACGGGTGGTCCTATAGTGATAATGTGGTGCTCAATCTTATGTTTGGGCGCATTGCGTAGAGAGGACTCTTTCGTGATGTCTTCGTACCTGTTTAAAAGTTGCGTAATACGTGTATTCGTTCCCACTGCGATAGTACGAATTGCTTGTTGTGCCGCTTTTTCTGAAGTTACATGCGTTGTCAGCTCTGTAACTTTGTCGATAAGTTTGCGACCAGCTATGTCGACTAATAGTTTATAGTGCTCTAGAAAATCTGCTCCAATTATTGGTTGTGTAACATCGGCGATTATAAAATTCCATTTATAACATCGTTGTAGTCCTAAATTCAAGGTAAGCGTCTTCTCGCCGTAAGTCCTAATTTTAGTCCCATTTGCAGCGTATAGTGTGTATTGTTCTTTTTGAAAAATTGAATATCTCTGTTGCTTGCTAATGACTGAGATATTTGCGCCCGTGTCAATCAAAAACTTCATACCACTTTTTCGGTCGGTAATGGTGAGGCGATTGGATGGGTGGATTGCACAGAGTTTCGCCGTTGTCTGTGCTCTTATTCGTTTCCCTGGTTCCGTACGTAAGTCATTGGTTTCCAACCGCATGGCTTAATGCAGTTCCTTGCATATTTTCCGAATCTTCCGTGGTAGTAACAAAATCGATTTGCCCCTCTATAGTTTGTTCTCGGCCTCATAATCGGGAATTGTTGACGTTCCTTGAAATGATTGTGCGTGTTGGGTCGATAGCCATATCGACCTTGCTGAATTGCGTCAATATCTATCTGTAATTTTGCTAGCTGGGTTAAAATGCATGCTGTATTGTTGTCGTTTGAAGTGTCGTTGCTAACAGCTGATATTTCGGTTACTTTTGAATTCATTATTATTTTGTCTGCAATTAGGCTCAGTTTGTCAATTTCCATGTCTTCCGTAACTGCTAGAACCGTAGTAACTGATGTTGGTAAAAGCCTGAACCATAGTAGTTTAATTGTTTCGTCACTGATTTTTCCTCTCCCGAGGACTCGCATTTGACGTAATAACTGCGAAGGTTTTTGATCACCGAGTTCTGTCTCTGATATTAATTTTTGAAACTGCCGCTGTTCTGTTTCTTCGTAACAATCAATTAAACGTTCCTTGATGTTTTTGTATTTATCTGTAGTCGGTGGTGAAGTGATTAGGTCACTAACCTGTAGTATTTCTTCCTTGGATAACTTTGCTATTACCGTACAGTATTTGTATTCGTCTCCTTGCTTCTGTGGTGCTAATATGGCTTCTAGTTGCGTGAACCATAATCTGGGTTGGTCTTTCCAAAATTCCGGAATGCGGGATAAAACCGAGGTGCCAGCAGCTACTTCAAGTGTTCCTTGCTGATTTATGTTCGCCTTGCACGGTGGTTGCGCCATGTTTCTTGCTGCGTATTCGTTCGTCGGGGTCACCAATTTGCCAAACTTCTTGGCAGTATATGGTTAGGTATAAATGAGACCAAAGATGTAGTATAGTCTGGTTATAATTATCCAAAGGTGCATCTTATATACTAACGACTACGTGCTGATCACAGATAGTAGAAACATTTAATAGATATTGAACGTGCGATAAAGAACATAAGATTGCGATGTAGATTGTAGATACAGCACAAAGATATTGTACTGTAACAAAGACAAAAATCTTTCTTCCTTTATCGTAAATATAACTTAGATTTGTAATCTACATGGAAACTCTTGGCTCTTTTTCTTTTAGATTCTGAAAATATATAGTTCAATATTTATTTCCCGTTCCGTTGATCAAAGGCTAAGCTACGCTTAACGTGGTCGATTCGTGGATGGGTGACCATCGATTAGATTTCAAGATCCCTCCGTGCTTTAGAAAGCACGTTAAGCCGTTGTTCCCGGCTGTCATTCGAAGATTTTTATAAGCCTAAAAGTCTGACAACCAGTCTTACCAAGGGGTATTTATAGTGTTACCCAGTAACTGGGTTGTGGAGGTCAGATAAGTAGTCGCTCCATGTAAAATACTGATATTCAGCTGTATCCGGTTAGGCTGGAAGCCGACCCCAACACAGTTGGGAAAAGGCTAGGCAGATTGATTAAACATTAATTTCCCGTTCAACTATTTAAAATTTAACATAATCTAAGTATGCCACATAAGCAGGTTACACACGAACATTATTGTACAGAATAATTATGTGCCGCGTTACATTAATTTGTGGCGCAACGACTTTGCGAGCCTGTTATTATGAGAACCAGAGGTGTTGTAACATGCCTTAATTTGTAATAACTTTAGCGACCGTCATGCTATCTGTATTGTTGTGGTTTAGATTTGCATTACCTCGTGCACGTAGTTTTATTGGCGCGAATAACATCCTATACTATTAAACGAGCAATATTGGTATTTATATATGTTTGTACTCATGTTCTCGAAAACGGCCTTAACGATTTCGATGAAAGTTGCAATGTAGGAGTTTACAGGGGCGTAAAATTGATCTAACTAGCTCTCATATCTGGGAAAAATTGTATTCTCCGTATCTTCACCCAAGCAGAGCTCGGTCGCCCAAAGTTTAGAACAAGTTAATGAATAACTACATTAGAATAATGATATGGCAGCATGGAATTAGTATGTGCTATACATGGGATTAGTATGAATAGTTCATACCAATCCCATGTATATCCTAATTATTATTAAATGGTAATGATGATGAATTATTCTTATTCTCTATTTTCACCAGAGCAGAGATCGGTCGCCAGGTACTAGCGTTAATTTAAGGTTAATATGGGTCAACACATATCCTTTAATTGATAATACTTTTCATAGCAGACCGGAGGAGCTCATGAGTAAATGATAACAACCGTACGGGTCGATCAAAGGTTAAGCTACGCTTGCCGCGGTCGATTCGCACATTACATATCACTACCCCTCCGTGCCTCATAAAAGCACGTCAAGACGAAAATAACAGACTTTTAATAATGATTTTATACTGAAGATGAGGTCTAAACGAGTAGTTTTAATGATTTGGAAAAAAAAATATGTTAAATTAGAGCATTTTCTTAATATTTTAATATACGTAGGCATATTTTGGATTATTTTTATATTACATAGTGAAATTAATTTGTCTAACGCGGATAAAAAACTGAGAATCGTGCAAAATCTATCAAGCGTATTTCTCTGAAACCTTGACTATTTTAAAGATAATTTAATTATTTATCTTTTAGTATACGAGTTTTATTAAAATACCTTTTGTTTTATTTATAATAAATTAATAATACGTTTAATTTGGGACGCTGGAGATACGACGCGTTGCGTGAGCTCAGTACAGAACACGCAAGCTAACCACTCAAGGTCACTGTCATATATCTGCGTCTTTAACCGTTGGTCCTGACTGTCATTCGCAGATATTTGACAGTCCTTTCCGAGGCACGGTGGGGTCTCGATATGTAAAGATGTTCACCCATCGTTGGACCGACCGCGGCAAGCGTTGCTTATCATAATTGATCGACCCGTGCGGCTGTTATTACGTAACCATAAGCCCTATTCCAAGGTAAAAATAAACAAACGAGAAATGAAAAAATCGACCTTTTCTTAATAAACAAAGGTATAAAATTTCTCTTCAATCTATGCCTCGGGGAACATATACCAGAATTTACTAGTTTTGCTGTTGCCAAGCTATTCCCAGAGGGCGTTAGTGTCACAGGTGGATAAGCGACACACAACACCCGGATAACTGCAGTGTAGTGTCGAGTAATCCCCCAAGGGATCAGAAGGGGGGTCACGCGGGGGAGTTAAAGAGCATACAAATGTAAATACTTGCAAAGCCTATTGAGATGAATGGAATCGGTGAAGATGGAAGATGTATGTTGAATTTGGGATTTGTTGTGGATTTGAGTAGTGATAAATGTTTTTGTTTTTAACCCCTGATGCAAAAAGAGGGGTATTATAATTTTGACTGCTATCTGTGTCTGTCTGCGTCTGTCTATGGCATCGAAGTTCTTAAACAGGTGAACCGATTTGAATGCGATTTATTTTATTTGAAAGCAGGTTTTCTAGCTATGGTTCTTAGAAATACGCACATATATATTAAAGTCGGCAGCAGCTCTTTTCTAGTTGATGAATAGATGTGAGTATCTTCCACAGGTCTGATCGATTTGAAATTTGGTATTCTGTTATTTCAGTGATATTAGAACAACATAGTAACCTTTAACTGATGCTGCAGCATCACCTGGAATTTGCAGGATACTCAACTCCTTTACCAACTTACAGCATAGGTAGCGTGTTTGGGCTCATTGGAATGGTCTCAATAAATAGGTTATATATAGATGGTGAACAGGGTCTGGTGATGGAGTAGGAAAAAGAAATGTGCAAATGTTTGCGCCGGGGGTTTTTAAAATTTTAACAGTTTTAGGTACTTGTTTATTGCTAATACTGTTGCTTTCCATCAATAAACAACTAAAATAGAGAAATAAAATTCAATTCATGTATTGATTATTAATGGACGTACAACCCTTTTAGACATTTGTTTAAATTAAAGTTAAAATACCATTTTCTTTTTTCAAAACTTTGTAAATAGAAAATTCTATATATGAATGAATGAAATGCAACGACTGTAGCGTGGTTTACCCAGACTCGATAAATCGAATGAACCCCGAGATTTGTACTAGCCCCTGGACCCTCACATTTCATGGGGTTACAGAGGCCATTGCATATCAAGGAGTAGACCGGGGGGCGCAGTAATGGTAGGGAAAACGTTCCCTTAGGATAAGGAGGGATTTGCGAGCCTACCGGAAATGCATCCTTGAGTAAGCAATGGAATAGTGGAGAGACAAGTGATATTTATTTATGGATGGGCATCTTTTTACGACGGCACCGTTAGGTTGGTTCAAGTACAGGTCAAGCTTCACTGGTGCATCTCTGATGTCGAGCTCTTTGGTGTTTCCAATGTCTTCATCTAAGGTTCTCGCAGCTATCTGTTTCAGGTTTCTTGTAAATCTCGCTAGCAGTCTTTTTAATCTTATCTCGGTCTTCAGCTTCAGATTTCTTACATTAGCAGTTTTTGGATGAAACGGAAAGTTTCCATAAAAATTTAATAGCGTAAAAACTCGATTTGTTATCCATTTTTCAAGGAATGCACATAATTACCAATCGCCCTGTAGACAGCAGTTTGAGGACATAATAAATAAAAATAGTAAATGATAAAAAACAATGTATATCATATTTTGCACAATCTGTACACTTTCACCGTCTGATTATACATCACATTTGTTGAGATACATGGCATTATATAATATAAATAAATAGTGAGTATCTTAAAAGTTATAATACCAATTGCTATTCAGCCTAAGAGCAGGCGCGGGGGCACATCTGGCGGGGTGCAAAAAGGGGCTGTATGGAATTTTGTTTTCCAAATTGAGGTATGCTTGCCCGGGACAGTAAAAGAAAAACATCCCTTGAACTTAAAGGCGATTTTGGAACACTGGACACACAACGGGTGATATTTATCTATGGATGGGCATCTTTTAACGACGTCGTCGCTAGATTAATTCATGTCCAATGGTGCACCTTTTGGCGGGGTTAACTGCTTTCTCGACTCTTTTCTATGTCACTGCTATACTGTGTTATACGTTGCTGTTTCCATTGTCTTCGTGTGGCTTCTATCCGTTTCATGTTTTTTGTAAATCTCACTAGGAGCCTTCTTAATCTTATCTCGGTCTTCAGCCGTCTTGAACTTCACAAATATTTAAATATGTAAACTTAACAAAAACAGCTTCACAAAAAAACCTTTATCACCCAAATAAACGCAAAACTACACTTGGTTTTGAAGTTCCTGGGTTCAAAATCCAATGTCAGAGTCAAGAGCAATAAAACCTAAAAGGAATGCTTTGCTGATCAACAACTACCTGCGACCCTTGATTCACTACAAATGTCTAAAAAAGAATGCGCACTCGCAAAAAAACAACCCCAAACAGTTTTGGAACACTGCACTGCACATGATCACACACGTATTATAGTTTAAAGTTAGTCGAACAAATTGTAAATACAGCATATAAGATGACCAGCATATATGATGATGATGATGATGATGGTTTACAATGACCTCCACTCATCAATAATATAACGATTTTGCAGAGGGAAGTAACGCCCTGAAAGATATGGAAAGATCTCACCAGATTAGCTGTCATTGTATGATAGCTCGCCTGAGATCAGGAATGCACATAGGTAAGCGCCTCACTTTAGCACTAATTTAATGTTATTATTTGGCGATTGATAAAGTCACAGCAGTATCAAAACAAAAAATCACTGTTCGATTTCGCCGACAAGCGACCCGCACATGTGCAAGGCCACAAAGGAATCTTGTAAATAGAAAATTCTATATAGCATGAAAATTCTCTATAATAACAGCTTTTCAATAGCAGTGTTGAAAAAGTAATTCGTCTGTTTAAACTATGTATAGACAAAGTTTCAACTTTATTGTACCTATTCTGGTTTTCTTCTTATTGGCGTAGTTAGTGACTAACCTGGTGTCAGAGTTTTTGGAAGCATTCACTTTGCTTTTGGAAGCAAGTGATTATATAATACGCACATGAATCCAAAAAGTCAGAGGTGCGTGCCTTGGGCTCGATCTCGAGACCAATGGCTTGGCAGTCCGACGGTCACACCACTGGTTATTTATTTATTTAATAAATAAGAAAAGATTTATTTTCGATATGTTTACTATACCATACTTTTCATTTCTAAACATCTATTGAAAAGGTAAGTTTTTCTATATAAACTATTGTAAAAGTTTTCTTTGTATTTGAACACAATGAAAACTTAAATGGATGGCTTGTATTGAAGATAAATTATGCTCTAATAAACCCAGCTTCTTTTGTTATTATTTGCCATGTTAGTTACCCACTGAATATTCATTTTTAAAGTTGATCATACTTTTGAAGTTTTATCTGAATGGTAAAACCACCCTAATAAGTATTAAAAACGAGCGAGCTTTACAGTAGTCGCATATGATGTATAAGATCTGACAGCTCAACTTGATATTAAGCAACATTAAACTGGCGGGGCCTCGTCAAGGTCGTTTCTGACGGCCAACTTTTGCAACGCGCCCGCTCATTGGTCAAATCAAACAGCGCGCTTCCCCGGCTTCCTGTAACACACATCCGTCCCTTTTTTCGAAATCACTCCCACAGATTGCAGGAAAGCGAGAGGAAAGATGTATGATACATCAACAAGAATAGGGTAATTCAAGCAAAATGTAACCTTTAATAGAGCAAAATCCCTCCGAAAACACAAATGTTTATTCGCTGAGTACAAGTTTTCATGTGAAATATATTAGTTTGTTACTCCGTCGGTGACGTAGAAAACGTCGGTCAAGTCCCTTAGGTACTTGTCCCACCGCCGACGAGGAAGCGACTAGCTATCAACGATTTTCTCGCTCATGAAACGTACTTACAAAAGATTGAAGGTCCCGTGTAACTAAATGAGATACATATATTAATAGTTGATCGCTGTTTGTTGACATTACCGGCGAGTACTGGTTTATCACATCGACAAGAACTATCAAAGAGAATCCTCGCTCAGCAACGCTCGCTTGGCACGCAGAACTACTCACGCTTGGTACACATACCAGCGACTAATCTAATCGCTCGTCGCCGTCGCGAATTTGCTGCTAGTTGCTCGCCAACTATGTAGTTTTTAGTTGCTAGCTCTATTCGCTTCTCGTCAATCGTTGGCCGTGGAACAGGTGCTTAAGGGCTGAAAGAATAATTATCTTTGCCTCGTGGGACAGCGCGGGAACACCTACCAAAGATTGATTATTACCTTTGTACAAAAAAAAAATGGCGCGAATAGAAAAAAACTTTTTGTTGATCTAACACTAAGATTGTTAGATAAAGTGTCACTTGGATTTAGTGTTCTGTTTTTCTTTCAACAATTGGGTCTTGTTTACTTTGATTCTTGTTCACAGTTGATATTATATTATAGGATTAGTAATGCAATATACAAGCTAACACTCAAAATTACATTTACATTACTATCGGACCCGACAGACATTGTCATGTCCAAACAGCGCCACCTACTGGGTCCAATTGTATTTTCAAACTATCCAGGTAATATCAACTACTCAAATATACCCACTAAATTACATCCAAATCAGTCCAGCCGTTTAGGAGGAGTTAGGTGACAAACACACGTACAGAAGAATTATATATAAAAGAAGATGGACAAAGTATAGTTTGACCGAGACCCCTGTTCCGCACCTTAGGTATGTGCGCGGTGAAAAGAGGGGTGGAGGTAGTGCAGGCCGCTCATTCGTCAACGTTGAGCCCCACCTCGCCGCGCATTCGTAAGATGCGAAATAGCGGTCCCGGTGAAACTATAGTCCAATAGTAGTGGTAATGGGAAAAGTGCCCAAAAGGCTAGCAGCATTGCCACGTTGGATTGGCTATGCTGATTCTTGGGCCTAAAAATAGGCCAGCCTTCTGGTCGACGTCGAAGAGTCGACTTTGCTTGGCGATGTCTCGAAAAACTAAGTAGGAACTCGGACCCCATGTCCCTAGTGTTTCAACTCCAAATGAACCATTAATTAAACTTAGAAATCAAACTTGCAAATATAAAAAAACCACTTTATTTATAGTCAGTAACAGTTACTCGTGAGTCAGTGAAATTAATTATTCATTAAATTGACTCCCAACTTAAATTGTCTATAAATTCAAATCACAGTTGTTTGAGACGGCAAATGTACATTTTTTCAATTTGATAAACAATTAATTTCCCTAACCGTATATTTTATGACTATTTTATGATTAAGTATTCGTTATTTAATATTGTGTGTAACTGTAAAGGTGGATCCAGACTTGGCGAGGCATGCGCTCCGCACGGCGCACAACGCATGCCTACGTGCATTATGTACTACAAATACTCCATTTGAAATAAGATTTGACATTTAAACAAACGTTTTTACAGTCCGTTCAACCGATTTTGACTTCGTAGCTCATGGCTCGCCACGAATATAAAGGTACACACCTTGCGAGGCATGCGTTGTGCGCCGTGCGGAGCGCATGCCTCGCCAAGTCTGGATCCACCTTAGAGTTACTCTTTTTAGCGAATGACATATTATATTACGTTATTAACCGACTTCCAAAAATTAGGCCTTTTTGGAAGTCGTTTTTTATGTATGTGTGTGTAATATTTTCGTCAATTGTGGACCGATTTAAAAAAATCTTTAGCAGAGGAAGTTAGCGCTATGGTCCCATATAAATTTTATTAACTTTGCTGGGATACTTTTTTTTTGAGTTAGCTTCAATAATTCGTATTTATCGTCAATTGTGTACCAATTTAAAAAAAAAAAATCTTTGCCAGAGGAAGCTAGCGCTATGGTCCCATATAAATTTTATTAACGTTGCTTGGATAGTTTTTTTTTGAGTTCGCTTCAATAATACGTATTTTTCGTCAATTGTGGACGAATTTAAAAAAAAATCTTTGGCAGAGGAAGCTAGCGCTAGGGTCCCATATAAATTTTATTATATTGCTTTGATAGTTTTTTTGAGTTAGCTTCAATAATACGTATTTTTCCCACATAGTCTATGCTGTTGATGTACTTATAAGTTCCTGTCACTGTTATTTACATAACAATAAGTGGTCGAATTTGTGTGGGGTAGGTAGCTACCACAGCTAAAAAGAAAATTAAAGTAAAGTAAAAGACTTTACCAACGTTAGGTCTTAGGACAGTTCATGGCGTCATGGAGAGTGCGATTGTCGCAACCCAGCGCTGGGCACGCCACAATTGCGGCGATAAAACCCCTCTTTGAGGAGTGGCTAGAGAGGCACCACGGCGTCCTCACCTTCCGCCTGACGCAGGTCCTCACCGGACACGGCTGTTTCGGGAGGTTCCTGCACAGGATAAGGCGGGAGGAAACGCCCGGGTGTCACCATTGTGTGGATCGCCCGGAGGACACGGTGGAGCATACGGTGAGGGAAAGGCAAATTTCGCGCCCTCACGCCCCTAACCGACGCAGGAGGAGACGCCCAGGGCGTCGGGAATCGCGAGGCGATTTCCGGCCACCGTAGGCGCGGGCTTGCGGACGGTGAGCAATGGGTGACTCACCGTCCGATAAGGACCAGGCCCGGGTCGACGGCGCGTTGTGTTCCACGCGCGCCTCAAAGAGATGTCAGCAGATTTGAAGGGGTCCACTAGGGCCGATGCCTGCCGGGGTTGCGAAGAAAACCGAAAGGGAGATCGTGGCCCCCGGCAACAGGGCAACCGAAGGAACACGGGTGGGTTTTAGTCAGTAAGAGTCTGACACGCCCTCCCGCTCCGCCCAGAGCGGGAGAAGTTATTTGATGATTTCCCACCCTCAAAAAAAAAAAAATAGGTCTTAGAACAGTGTCAAAATTATTCCGAACACAATACCATTGAATTTCGGAAGTTTGATGGAAATGTTTTTTTCCTGTATATTGTGGTATACACAATTGTATATTATGAGTACCTCTTTTGTTGATTGTTCTAGTACAATTTATTTAAAATTCTTAATCTGAACGTTATTAGGTATTACTTTGTTTTGAATTCATGTTAGGCTGACTCAACATGTCAACTTGAAATAGGTACGTACATTCTTTATAATTTGGCCAAAACTAGTTCTTGTGTTGTCGTTGATCAGTTTTGTAAGACTGTCGCGGTAAGCGCCATCTATGATAGTTATCTGTCCTGATGGCATTTCAAGATTCGAAAATGGCGTATTTGCGCCAACAGCTCCAAACCCATGAGTACTATCTACTTTTAATAGTAACCTGTTACTGCCATTCTTTATAATATTCTTCTAAAATATTTTCCTCGAACTGTCAAACCTTTGTGTACCTACTATGTACGATAGATTATGATTTAAATAGTGATATTAAATAATCCGCCGATCTTGTAATTGACAACAGTTGTCTAATAGGGTACGCCATTCCCAGAATATGTCATTTCACTCGTAGATGCTAGGTACTTAATTCACCTATAATTCTGAACATTTATTTTTTTCTATCTTTTTCAGCTATGGTCGTGATCCATATCCATTCACCGATGACAATGAATAGAAATGACAGGATGGGATACCTGATTGTGACGTCACATACGTTATAGTTCCGATAAACTTCAAGACAACGAGTTACCATGAACTTTTCATAATTTTATTATAATGCGTTAAAATCATCAGTAGCATAGATTACACACAGGTATTTTAGATTTAATAAATCAATTTTGTATCTAATATTTTTTTAACATAACATAACATCACGCCTGTAATCCCCGAAGGGTTAGGCAGAGGTGTACCTATACTACACCCACATTTCGCCAGTTATGTTTTAAGTCCCATGTAATAGGGGGCGACCCTATTGCCATCAACCGCACAAATCCAAACTCCGGGCTGCTACTGAGAAATTCCAGATAAAATCCAATAATACTTTTCCCGACCCGGGAATCGAACCCAGGACCTCATACTCAGCAGTAGCGCTTGCGACCACTAGACCAACAAGGCAGTCAATAATTTTAGCGAGGAATATTAAAAAAAAAAACAATATGACAACACAAGTATATGGTATTATTATTTTCTGGTATTTGTTCCGTAACCCTTCAGTGTCACAGTTAGAATTGCACATGTAACTTGTTGTATTTACAACCATAAAATTATAAAAAATACAAAAATAAAATTTTTAAAAGAAAGAACACTAGATACAAAGTGAAAAATAAGTTTAATTTCGGAAGTCGGTGTCTTTGGTTTTGAATTCTCGTTATTTGCCAACGACTTCCGAAAATAAAGTTATATTTTACTCTGTAGTGTTTTTTTTTCTGCATTATTAGGTATCGAGGTCCAAGTAGATAGACATTTTTCAAATCGAATCAAATCACATGTCATTACTTCAAACTAGGCTTAGAATCAACACTTTTTCAACGTCAAAATTACGTAAGACTGTCCTCCAAAACGCCCGCTCTCTACTACTTCCTAGTGCTTTAGCTGGGAAGAAGAAGTAGCGCAATAAACTCCCCAGTAGCACAGCTGTCTGTTAAGTCAGAAGAACTTGACTTTTTACTCCCGTAATTAAATTTGGTATAACAGCCACGTTACCTGAAAAAATAAGAAATGCAATAACAATCGAATAGAAAGTATGAATTTAACATAATATACCGATTATTCAAATAAGACTCATTCAATTTTATTCTTTCTCGTTTCGTTTGGAAGTTTCTTGAAAATATCAGATACAATCTTCTCAATGTAATATTGCAATCTGAATAAATAGCTACTCATCTTTTAAAGTGAAAACGCACTTAGAGAATGTCGACATCTGTGCCTCGGGGAGAACGGCTAGCACCTACCACTTGCCCTCGAAAAAAGTACCCGAAATATAAAGTGGTGTTACATTTTATTTTGTGCGGCATTTTACTGTATTTAATACAATGTTTCTTGTTCACTTTTTTCCACGTGTTCATGTAGAATATTCGGTTAAAGACTCAATTATTAAATGCTTTTTGTAGTGCACTGGAACTTAATCCTTTGACGACTATGAATGTTGAATATGAGCCATTAAGATGTCAAAAGAAGTTAATCATACAGTTTCAATAGTAGATACTGTAGAACCTTTAACCTGCATCGTTTTAACATGCAACCTCCGCGAGCCCGTCATAAATTGATGCCATAATTACTGGACAAACATTAATTTTTATTTAGAATAGATGAAAAACGGTAGAAGTTGGCTGAAGAGCTGACGTGAATGATATAAAAACGTAAAACGATTCCGTCATAATTATTATGTTATCTGATTTTACCTCTCCCACAATACCTACTGAAGTAATATTTTTTACTTAAATCAATGCACTTCGAGTTATTAGTTTCTAAAACTAAAAGTAATCTCGCAAAGTCACATTATGAGACATCTAAGATACCACTCTTGAATTTGTACAAACTGTGGCAAAGAATGCACGAGTCAGGTGCATAGATACTTATTTTCTTCTCAGGGAAAGTGAGATAGGGAATGTCGACTCCATCTAGATTTTTTTCGAAATTTTATTTAATGACCTGTAACAATGTTTCCAATATCTTATACAGAATAAGCAGTTCCATTTCACTTCCTTTGACAAAACAAACCTTATATGTTCAATTAGAGGTCATTTATTCCCAAATTCAGTTTTACTAATGCTCACAAAAATGCTCATTAAAGTTAATTGGCGTTATTATATCTATTGAAGGTGGAACTCATTTCTGTAATTAATTGATAGTAGACCACGACTTGGAACAAATTACCCTCTACCGTCTTCAATCATGTGACCAATTTGGTATGGTGAAGTTCTACCAAAGTATTGATTAAAACACTTAGAAAGAAAGTAACAAGAATGTAAATGCTTAAAAACCTAGTTCCAGCTTGTAGAATATATAAAATCTTCTTGCTTCTACTACATAAGTAACCATTTTCATAATGATCTATTTCACGCTTTCTTCATGCAAGTTTAACGAAATCTTTCAAGAAACCGCAGACGCGAAGAAAACCTCTCAGCAGAACCAAAAATACTTAAATATAATTTGCAAATAATAACCTTTCACAGAAAATATTCCCAACACGCACGTCAGTTAGAGGAATATTGATAGACACTTCATTTATCAAAGTCAATGCTCTCGAGTCGTGGGAGCTCGCACCAGTCGATATGAAATATCGACTTCAAGTCGTGTTAATAGATTTATGTGACATTAACGATGGAGGTAGATTTATGTGTGGTAAGAAGTGAGAAAAATAGCCTACGTTATATTTTAATGGGTATGTGGTGGCATTTACATCGCCACATGCGAACTACGCATCAAAGACCTGACGTCACACAAATCCTGAATCGCGCAATTAGAGTTTACCGCACGAACAGAATATATATAACTTCCCCGACATCAATCGTTGGGAAGTTGCCCGCCAGACACGATACCCGTCTGGTCGGAGGATTCTCCCTTTTCTATAGAGGGAGAGTGAACTTTACGCCCTCGCCCTCATGCCTCTAAAGGTATCTTAAAAGCATGGACTAGCCAAAAAAGTTTAATTTTCCAGCAACCATTACATTTAAATATTAAATCCATAGACTTCTAAGGTAATATGTACCTAATTCTATCAAACCGTTCAAAATCTCAAATCCTCAAAACGAATGACAAAATTCATCCATGACAAAAACTGCTCACTCACTCAGAACCCTTGTCAGGGAGTTGTTGCATCGTGTTGTTAGTTTTTCATTAGTGTCCATCCATCTAAAGGCAATGGACGGTCAATCAAAAGGGAAATAGCTGTGTTCACAATCATTTGTCTGCACTCGTATTGCCTCGTAAATGGGTTAGGTAAAGGTGTTGGAGTGTTTTGGGTTCCGTATTTTGGTTGCGAGTATAAATTTTCCAAGAAATATTTTCAATATTTGAAGGCCTAAGAATTATCTAATTTAACAAGATTTTAGAGAATAGACAGTGCCAAAAAGTGATCTCGTCAGATTGAAGATACAAATTGTAATTAGTTAGATAACACATATATATAGTTATATAAACTAACACTTTCTTTCCCATGGTATCAGGCAAAAACTACAGGATGATACTTGCTATGATCCTAACATACTTCTTTTGCTTCCTTCATGGTCGTACACGCAAGCCGGTTGTAAGTACTACGCACCTGACCTTTCTGAAGAACATCACCAATAAGGTGGTATATGTCCTTGTAGGGTGACCCCTTACGGCATTTCTATCACATCTGCCTTGTAAATACCTTTTGTTAGTCGCCTTTCATTCATCCTCTCAACATGACCAAACCATCCATGTATAATTTAAATATGCAGACACAATTATATATTTTTTTTCATACCAATTTCTTTAATTTGCAAGAAGTAAAACCTGCAGGTGAAGCTTGCTGGGACTGCTGCATGTAATTGAACCATCTTGTTCCAACTTTAATTAATAAAATTACTCTGGGTGTAAACACTTTAATGCTTTTTTGCACCTGTTAGCTCTCAGAATTTAGACTTTCAATATCACTTGCACATACAAAATAAAAAATGCATTCAAATTGTCTTATTCTCGGGTCCTATAAACATAAGGAATCTTTTTTTTTACCAAGTGCAGCATTTTTTATTGGCAAATTGGGCATATAAATAGATTCGTAACCAAATTTTACCTGTGATAGCTACTTACATATGGGAGTCTACTATACAAAGTTATGAGACGCTTAAGTAATTATTGGTAAAGATACAAGAGTTTTAATTCTAACCAATAACGGTCCATATTCATAGGAATCTAGAAAACCGACTGGTGATTTGCATATATTAGACTAAAGCTGCCCAAAACAGTCTTTTTAAAATGTCCAACAAAACTAAATTTCACTACGTAAAACACTTGTATATCCTTGTTTTGTAATAATGTGTTATAGTTAGATATCGATATTATTTATGCACGGTGATGCCTACGGATTATTTTTTATGATTTTTAATAATATTTATTCTTATATTTCGTTGTGTATTTGTCTTTCAATCTAAGCACTGTTTATTTTATTTTACTACCTGCCTATGTAATAAACAAATCACTGTACCTGACTTGATTTCCATACGTCTTTTCTACTTTTTTTTGCGGGTGACAACTGAAAATCAGCGCTGTGCTGTGGGTTCCCCATAGCACTGCATCATGCTGAGTGGAAGCCTTCTTGTCACAGTCATGTCGTGCAGCTGCCGACTAATTTCTGTTTTACGCTCGTGATTTATTATGTACTTTTTGTTGTTTTCGTTTACTCTTGTCTTTTATGTATGCACGTGTCTCTGTGGCAAATAAACCTATTTTTCTTTCTTCTTTCTTTCTTTCTTTCTTATGCAAACTTTACTTCTATCCCACCATTTTCCTGCATAAAATATTAAAAATCTCAAAGTTCAGCATTATCGATACCGGGTTTTAGCAAAGCAAACACAAGCTGATGACGGTCAGCATATAAATCAATGCTAATTGGACTGCGGCGGACGTGTCAATAGTACCAGCTACCTGTGGGCCCAGCACGATCGGGCGACGGAAACGTAACGAACGGTCAAACGGTTTTTTTTAATCGAAATTATCCTTTTTCATTTTGGTTATTATTTTGCAACAAGCACAATTGTATCACGCAATAAATCTGCCCAGCCTTTTCCCAACTAGGTTGGCATCGGCTTCATCTGGCGGTATTCAGTTGCTGAATACCAGTATTTTACATGAAGTGACGTTCTATCTGAGGTAAAACTTAACCCTTTGATAAAACTGGTTGTCAGACTTTCGAGCTTTTCACTATCCATAGCGACTGTCAAAGATCTACGAATAACAGTCGGGATCAATTGCTTTCCGAGGCACGGAAGGATCTCGATTATATTCATATCTATAATATATAAAGGATGGTCACACATCCAAGAACCGACTGCGGCAAGCGTAGCTTAACCTTCAATCGACTTATGCTGTTGCTATTTTTTAGCCACGAGCTCCTCTCATAGATGTGAATATATTCTTACAAAAAAATATATATTATGTTCAAACACTTTATTTATTTTATAAAACTTAAATATAACTTTACAGTTTCTAACATAACTAACTATTTACACTAGGTACTAAATTAAAAAACTAACTACCTATCTGTATATATAAAACTAGAACGACACTTAGGCGTCGAAATATTCGTCCGCATCGCTGTCATATTATGTTCGAATTTAAAATCGTACAAATATACGTTACGTTTACGTCGCTCGTTCGAGCTAGGCCCACCGTACCTGCAAACTTTACCGTTTCATCTTTTCTGTCGACTCTACGAATTGGTGTGTCAATGCGCAAATTGACAATTTGTTCTCATATGGCGATGTTGATATTTTTTGTAAATATTTTCGTGATATTGTAATTGGTATTGAATTATTTTGTCATGTGTGTCGTAGTTCAGTTTTTATTTTGAACTATAGTATGTTTTTTAATATCGTAGACTAATTTGACATTTCAAGTCATTGTTGTTTGTTTTTTTCAATTTGGAGTTTGACATTTGCACCTGTCAAATTAGTCTACGAGATTAAAAAACAGACTTTATTAAGGTAAAAATCGTTGTTTATAAATAGATTTTATACTTACATTGAAAGTTACTGTGTACCAATATAAATACATTTAAGTAGGTATGAACTTAATACAGAACTTATCCTTAATTTATGAACTGTCAGAGTTACCACATATAGGTAAGTAATTGACGATAAACTTACACAACGATAATTAAACACCTGGATTATTAATGACTAAATTGATTACCTACGACTACAAATTAACACGATGAGTCTCTCTAAATAGAGATGCTTTAGGAGTTTTCGGCAACTGCAATTTCTTAACTCCAGTCATGTAATCAAGTAGACATTTTAGCAACAAAATCGAGTTCAGTTATATTTAATTTACACTAGACCCAATATTGACTTAATACTGGAGAAATGAAGACGCTTAAAAGCTGTACCTAATTAATTGTTAATTGTAATTAAATAGAATGCTAATTACTAAAAGGGAACCTAAGATATTTTTTGTGTATATTAGTTTCTTACCAAAACAAATAGCGAAGGAAAATAATGAGAAAGAGAAAAACGTTTATACAAAAAAAAACAACCGACTTCCAAAAAAACAATACAAAGTGAAAAATAACTTAAATTTCGGAAGTTGGTGTCTTTGGTTTCAGATTGTTAATTGATTCAGGCGTGACCTTGCGGAAATCCATAATAAAATGATGATGTGGATATATTTAATAACCTTTTCCGCTTAGCTATTTCTAAAGAGTCTTGAAAAGACCCTGGAAGAAATCGACACGTGTTTCACCTCTCAACAAGGCATCCTCAGGATGACGATTAACTTGTCGTGAACTCGAACACGGCGTGTTACTCTTTAGAAATAGCTAAGCGGAAAAGGTTACTAAATATATCCACATCATCATTTTCTTTGGTTTCAGTTATTTTCCACCGACATCCGAAATTTAAGTTATTTTTCACTTTGTAGTGTTTTTGTGGAAGTCGGTTGTTTTTTTTTTTTTGTATAAAAGTTTTTATTTCTCGCTTTTTAGTGGGTAGTTTGTAATTTACCTAAGTTACAACAGCCTAATCTCAACTGCTCATCACCTTTTACAAAATATTGCTTTTCCCGATACAGGGACGTTAATCGTTGAGGAGTTCTCCTGGTACTTAACCATCAGCTCCACTTCTCCATATGCATTGTGACGAGCATAAATTGCATTACAGCCATCCAATCGCAACCCGTGAAATACTTATTATTGAGTAATTCCGGTGGTCATTTGTGGTCTTCATCATCAGTTCCACTTCACCAAATGGTGCTTTCCTAGAAAAATTGCATTAGTTACTATAAAAAAGAATTATCGAAATCGGTTAGCGCGATATTGAGTTATTCGTCCATTTGTCGCGCACATACTTAATGCAAAAAGACTTATATGGTTTTCTCATGGATGCCATTATCAGAACTAGACCATTGAAATGGGACCACACGGGAAGTACTAGGTTTCAAATAAAAAAAGAATCATCAAAATCGGTTCACCTAGTCGAAAGTTCTGAGGCAACAAACATTTAAAAAAAAATACAGTCTAATTGAGAACCTCCTCCTTTTTTGAAGTCGGTTAAAAACACAAGGTGCTGTTAACTTGCCAAATGCATGTAAAAATATTTGGTTTTAATTCTGCAATAACTAGAACAGGCTTGGATGCCGAATGCAGAAAAGCAAAAATATGCACTGTGTGCAGAAGATGTGGGTGGTTATTATGATGCAAAAATCCTGCATCTAAGCTTGTATCTAATTATTTTTCATAACATTTTACTCTCATGGATTTCCGCAAAGGACTAATGCCTGATTCCATAACATATTTAACTTTTTTATGTTTTTACGATAGAAGCTTTAAAAGAAAGTATTACTGATGGTATATCGAGAGCATATACAATTATTGGAGTTTACTCCTTAATACCTTCGGCGCCATGAGTATCTTTTTGTCACACAGTTTCTGGCACATTGTGTATCAAATTATTTTATTTCACATAAACCTACAAAGGCACTTATGAAACGTCAGAAGCTAAGTGCACAGTTTCAATTGGTTGTTTCCTAAGGAGAAGAGCCGGTAAGAAACTCCACGGATACTCTTTAAAAACTAAATGGTTTTTACAATGTTTTCAAATTACAGTGTTAATAGGTATGAGAGGACAGTGTAGGCCTATCAAAAAGTACTAGGTACTTAGCAAAATAGAAAATCGTCCACAAGTCTACAGCCTACAACGTTCTCATATTCACAAAATTTAAAAGAAAAAAATCTATATGAAGGATAAATAAAATAATAAAAATAAGGACCGATTTAGACCGAATGACATGATTGCCACTACAGCTGTAGATAACAAATCTAATTTGATAAAAAATATAGAATATTGTAGGTATCCAAAAATATACACATCTTTCTACTTGGTAAAAGTGCTGTGTATCTTTTAGGGACACGTTTTCTATACATTTATTACACAAAAATTTAAATAATTTTTAAAATCGGTCCAGTAGTGGTCCCGTGGGAATATCGAGATACAAAGTATCCTATGTTGTAATCCAGGTCATGGTCTACCCAGGTGCCTAATATCATCCAAACCCATTTTTTTATTATTATTTGGAGTTGCGTTTATTTACACTCTTTACCTATTGCATATTCAGAGACAATCGTATTAAGGACTAAACTTCAGTCGTACGTCGGTACTGATATACACACTGTTTTGGTTTCTTAAATAACAACCCCTCAAAAATAAAGAAAAGCGCCATTCTCACTGTTCTTAGCGAACTACAACGCTCAAGACTTGAATTGCATTCATTACAGCGGGGCAAGCCAACAATGCAGGAATTTGTAGCTCACAGGCAGCGGCATTTGTCAAGTGAATCTCATAAGGGATGCCGGGAGACCTTGAGTTGGAATGTTCTTTGTTTTAAGGATGTTAATGATGGTGCTAATTTGTTTTAGGAAGACAATTTTTTATTTAAAAAAGTGTCCGTGGAGTTTCTTGCCCGTTCTTCTCCACTACGCTTCTACGCTTTGAAATGGGCAACTAGCTTCATATTTCTGCTGACCTATTCTTTGACAATTCAAAAGTGCCTCTAAATGGTTTAATTGAAATAAATGCTTTGAGTTTGAGTTTGAATTTGAAGATATAAAATGCATGGTGTTTTGACGGGAAAATATTTCAAATTATGCGCGACAAGTAACCAGCACTAAAGTTTTAGGTGAATTCAAAAAGTCTAAAAGTTTTCTTCAAAAGGCCCTTCTAGACATGACCCTGATTTGTTAGACTCACATAAAATCTTCTCTACCTCCGAATTTGTTTCAGCATTTCTTCTTAGGGATCAGTCAGCTAGGAAATGCCAGCTCAATCTAGTTTTAAAATATTGACGTGTAAATTGTCTTAAACGATCTAGTTACAGAAATAAACATCATTTCATTTCAATGAAGGAAATGAATAAAAGTAACCTAGGTAATTTCATAAGTGTCACAGGAGATGCCCTAGGCGTCGGGAATCGCAGGCCGATTCCCGGCCACCGTAGGTGCGGGCTTGCGGACGGTGAGCAATGGGTAGCTCGCCGTCCGATAAGGACCAGGCCCGGGTCGACGGCGCGTTGTATTCCACGCGCACCTCAAAGAGATCTCAGCACAACTGAACCGTTAGGGCCGATGGCGGAACTGGGTCCGCTAGGGCCGATGTCTGCCGGGGTTGCAGGTTTGTCCAAAAGGGTTACCGTGGCCCCTGGCGACATACAGGCAACTGAAGGAACACGGGTGGGTTTTGGTCATTAAGAGTCTGACACGCCTCCCACTCCACCCAGAGCGGGAGAAGTTATTTGATAATATCTCACCCAAAAAAAAAGTAATTCCATTAAGAGTAGATTTAGATTAAGAGAAGATTAGGATAAAACTTGTCCGAGCTACCTTAAATATACACATTTTCTTTTTAATATTTTAAATATAGCCTATGCCACTCGTAATTATGTAAGGATTCTAACGATACCCCATACATCCAAATCTGTCCAGGCATTTAAAAGTTATGGTGCGACAAAGAAACTCACACACATACATTAACCCTGAAAACATTACACTCCTTTTTGGGCATTTGTGTAAAAAGACGTAATACTTTGTACAAAGCATTGACATTTTTCAATTCCACATGTTTTTATAAGTGTATGCCTGGCGGTCTTATCTTCAAAAGTAGAGCTCGAAGCAATATCAAATTGTTTATTTGAGGTACCTTATGAAGATGTTTTCTTTAGAGTTGATTTCCTAGCGTTATTGAACTATAAGACCAAGATATTGTTAAACGTAAATAAAGGGTAGACTTTATTATCATTTTGTTTATTGTGTGTGGTGGTTTGGAATAATACTTAGAAAGAAAGAAAAATATGTTTATTCGTCACAGAAACACATGCTTATAAAAAGATAGGAGTAAACAGAAAAATTAAACAAAATAGACTTCATCTATTTAATATATTGAATCACAATTTAATTCTAATAAATTATTTTTGTTTAAGTACGCTGTACTGGTACAGCGTCTAAATATTTGTTTGCTGCACCGGTCGACGTCATTACGTCGGCGTCGGCTGTCGCTGAAAACCAGCGCTGGGGCTCTGTCTTGCATAGGGTCATAGCATAATGCTGAGCGATAGTCGATTTGCGTGGATGTGACGCATGCTTCCCCAACTTTTTTAACTTTTTTATGTATTTAAAACTTTTTTTTTTTGCGTCATGTTTACCGCAAATAAACGTTTTTTCTTTCTTTCTTTCTTTCTTTCTTTACTTACATATTATTATCACGAGCATAAAACAGAAATAATCGGCAGTTGCACGTCATGACTTTGACAAGAAGGCTTCCACTCAGCATGATGCTGTGCTATGGGGGACCCACTGCACAGCGCTGATTTTCAGTGTTGCAGACCAAACCAAGTCCAAACCAGCAGGTTCACTTAAGTAAATCTTTTAAAGAATTCGCCATGTTAAAGCGTAGTTTCTGTATATCCCCATGGGAATAAAGCATTTGTTTCTGTGGAATATTGGTGCGTTATTTTTGTTCTGAGGAAAAAAAAACTGGTCTTGCAGACCGTTAGTAAATCAGTTGGTGTATTACTAATTTTTGTAGTTCGAATGTAATTAGTTTGTACTGTATGCATTTAAAAAATATTGCTTGCTTCATTTTTGGTTTCCGATTCAATTTTATCTCTTTATTTGAATCCGAATTCTTGCCTCTTTTCTCTAAGATCAAACGAGTTAATCCAACAGTTCCCTTAAGACTGTTTTGTCTTAAGATTTCACCTTAACAAATTGAAACGTTACCCCAAATGAAATAACATTCCTTTCAATACAATGTAACAGGAAAAATGCAATTTCTTTTTCGTGACGTCACTTTATTAGATTTGTTTGGTGGAGGTCCCGAGTTTGTGTAGCCATCAAGTAAACATAGACAGAAGGTTACCTTCGTGAAGTACCCAATCAGAAAAAGTGTATACACAAGTAGTAGTTATTTTAGAAATAGGGGCTTAAAAGATTGCTATTTTTATATTTAATTTATCATGAAAATGATGCGATATTTCTAGACTTTATGTGGAACAGAAACATTTAAAACTTAAAAAAAAAAACAACTGACACGCAAAAAAACAAAAAAACTGCAAAGTGAAAAATAAGTTTAATTTCGGAAGTCGGTGTCTTTGATTTTGAATGTTCGTTTTTTGAAATATGACTGACCAAACAAAAAAGAATCATCAAAATCAATTCATCATTGGCGGAGTAATCGCGTAACAAATATACAAAAAAAAAAGAAAACATACAGTCAAATTGAGAACCTCCTCCTTTTTGAAGGCGGTTAATAATAAAATCTACTCGACAAAAATATGCCACGCATAAGTGCAGTTCGCAGCACATGCTTTTTACAAGTCGTTACATATTACTTACAACCTACCAATCTCTACATGTTCCATGCCGACAATATAATTATTTGATTACAACGTAGTTTAGCTATTTGCTTGACTCACATATTTTACAAAGCATTGGACAGGTTCCTTCTGCATGATTCTGTCTTGTCTGGCCCGAGGGGTCGAAAGTAAACGAAAGGAAAAATATGATACCGTTGCGTGAAAGTCTTCAAACGCCACAGAAATGTTTGGAAGTTAAATAAAAGCTTGCGAAAATAAAGAATCATTTGAGCCTTTGTATGGTTTTCGATTTTTTCCTTTTTGTCGTTCCTTTGGTAATGGAAGGTTTAAATGATCTAGTAACTTATCTGCGCCATGTGGTTTTATTCGGAACTAAAGAATTATAGATTTTGGGGCTCGATCTGGCAATTTTCCTTTCGAAATAAAATGAAATGTTTATTTCTGTTATTCGATTTTTTCAGACAATGTTAGACAAAATATTTTTGGTAAATATTTTAATACTAAATAGCGCAGGACTTCGTAGGTATGGATTATTTATATTTTGTTAAGTACCTGGTACTTGTTGGTACATTTTCTTCCCATTCCTAATTTGAAAACATTATAAAAGCCTTTTATTTTAAAAAGAGTAACCGCGGAGTTTTTGCCGGCTCTTCTCCATAGGAAACGCCCAATTAACCATAAACCTAGGATTTATGAACCTGAGTACATAAAATGTAGGTTTATGTGAAATAAAACATTTTCAAATACAGCCTGAATGTCGGCTGCATTTGCCCACAGCATAAAGGCTCTTTGACGCGACACAAAGACACCGCTCGTCGCGCGACGAGCGGTGTCTTTGTGTCGCGTCGCGTGTCGCGCCTGTTTGAAAGAGCCTTAATGCCGTACGAAATGTCGTACGACATTTTACTTAATCTTGCTGTTTCTACATTCGTCTTAGATGACGGATTTTCTAGACCTCGTAGGCTAGAGCTTAGCCGCTTCGACAATTTGGTTATGTGTGGGCCTATTGTACCTTAGGAGTCCGAAGTTATACCCAACAATACAGTGCTGTCCCTCAGAGCCTTTTCTGCCCATTTTCTCTAGTGTCTTTGAGTGTTTGCTTATGCCGCAGTAACTTTTTTTTTAGGTAGATCATCTCGTAGTTGAGCTCTGAGATCATGACTACTTAACCGGGCTTTCCTGTGGGTGCCTTAAGCTATTACACTTAAAACCTCCAGCCTGTTATTCAACTATGCTAATTAAAACTAGGTGAACGCTCGCTAAGGGTACCTACTGTGGGGTACGAACCTTGGCTTAGGGCGTCAACCGGAGGGAAGACATCAAGGATGGGACGGGCTGGGCCGAAGTAACATGATTCGCCATTAAGCAGGTAAGTAGCGCAGCTTACTGCTTATAGGGTCCGCAAGTCGAGCGCCTAGTCACTGCTTATCTTCTCTTGCTAAAACTCTTTCATTGCATGCTAATATGGTGACTGATAAATAAATTATATTTTTCTACAATTGACGAACGCCAACTAAGCTCGTTACTAAGAACCAAAAGTTTATCGTTTGTCCTGGTATAGTCACTAAACCAACCTGTGGACATTTACTGTAGAATCACGTCATAATTGAATTGTTTCAGTATTTCCGGCCACAGTCCACACCGGATGCACTTCTTCGAGAAACTTCCAAACATCGAGCAGTAGGTATTGACGTTAGGATGTAGTTGAACTGTTTCCAACCGGATGATTTCTAATCCGGTTCAGTCTACATCGTAGGTAGGTCAAGTTTTGTTGCGTGAATCAAAGTCATAGTAAAAAACAAAAGTAATGTTGTTTATGGATCGTTATACGCGTGGTCAGAATTGGAACTAACGCGGCCATCTTGTCTTTTCAATATAATTTTACAAATCAAACCTACAACGCGCACTTGTCAATGACATTCAAACGCCAAAAAATATTTGTAGCACTGTAGTTAATTTTGAAAAAATCTATACTATATTATACTTATTTTTTTTTTCTTTTTGTTACATAATTATTATTATTTTTCCTTTAAAAAATACCCAAATAAATAATGATAATTTTGTAAGCTTTACGAAAAAGATACGTTAAATTCGATCTGATATGAAAAAGTCATTGAATTGTACAATCGTATCAACTCTGTAAGTAATCCTCTTACTGAAGATTTCCGTATCTTCATTTTTTTGCGACGAATGTTTTATTTATTTATGATTCTGTGTTACCTACATAAGGCGGAATTTGTGAATCAAGGCATTCTCTGGCAGTGTTTTGTGGATTTTAACATACAAACAAACATAACATTACGCCTGTTTTCTGCGAAGGGTTGGGCAGAGGTGTACCTACCTATATTACAACCCCATTTTGACAGTTAAGTTTAAATCCCATGTAATGGGGGGCGAGCCTATTGCCATCAACTGGGCACAAATCAAGACTCCGGTCTAATACTGATGTAAACATAGTGCCTGGTTTAGGTAGTAGCCTGCCTGAAATCTGCACACTTTCTTAAGATCTTAGAGGAATAGCTTGATATTTTCCAACCATCAATGTTGTATTGGCTTTTCTGACATAATAATCAGTTGATGATATTTCTTAAATATGCATCCTAGTTCAAAACCACTCGATAGGGATGAATGATGGCAAAAAAAATATTTTTGTCCGTCAGTTTTTTTTTACGAAATTAAAAGATGTGCCATGACGTCACGAGTATGTAGATTTTATACTTACTTGTGACGTAGCAACCCCCGCTCCCCAACTTTAATGCGTTTTATCTGAGTCATCTTTTATTACTATGATAAAGCAAAAAATACGTGTCTAATATTTTTTTGTAACCTTCTATGTTTAATTCGTTACCACGATTTGTACTCTTGGAACGACCAGCTGATAGAGAGTTCTTTCAAAGATATATTAACATATCAATCTGGTTTTAGCGTACATTCGTTGATTGAAGCCATTAATTCTGACAGTGTAGGTGTATTTACTGGTTCGCAATTCAGAATTAATATGAAGCAATTTATTTGACCGCATATAGGTTGCGTCACACACATATTGGTTATGTCATCATCATAGATGAAAGAAAGAAAGAAAATACATATAATTAGTACAGCCTAAAAGGCAAACAATATATTGTACTGAAAAAAAAAACAAATTCAACATTGTAGTTGAAAAGCATGTCCTCCCATACATCGATATACAATACGGTAAATTTTCCAACTGCAAATGTAAGTTTGTAATCACATTTTTTTTAAATGTGATATATCTACATATTAACAATTTTCGGACTTTTTTCTTAAATTGTGCTATGCGACCTTGCTTCTTGCGAAATTTCACGATTATAGATCAACGGCAAGTATTGATTATTGTTGATTTATTTGCAAGTATCAAAATATGACGTATAAATGGCCATATTCTTTTATTGCGTTGACTTAAGCTTGATTTTCGCGCTCCAAAGGACCGTAGACCTAGGTATTTGATATTAATTTCAACTTGATACCTTTGCGCGTTTTTGAGAAAAAGGGTCTTGACAGACAGACGGACAACGAAGTGATCCTATAAGGGTTCCGTTTTTTCCTTTTGACGTACGGAACCCAAAAAGCAGGAATGTGTGCCTTACGGCTGCTCCAAATATGCCCAGTTTAGCAAAAATGCCAGACCTAAGTAGTGCCTGACGCTGGTTTTCAACTGGACCTAAAGTTGTGAGCGATGTAAATCAGTTTTATATAATTATCTAGTCCACTCTTAACTTTATAAAAAGAAAACACTCCGGGTTTCAAGTCTAACAGCTGGTTATTATTATATTACATGGAGCGACAACATAAATGTATAATTTGAATGTATTACAGCTCTGGGTTTTTGAACAAAGAGCATATTATTTTCGTTTTGTCACCAAGGCGTGGTGACGGCAGTTTTACCGCAGTGCAATTTATTGTGGTTGGGCGACCATATCGGTTTTATCGTACATATTATGGTCAGCAGACCATTCTCTGTCTTCCCGAATAACAATATATTATACCTTTATTTAAATATTTCAACTAATATTGCTGTCAGTAATAGCTTGTTACCGATGTTATCTATTATGTGCTTACATTAATCACTTTGAACATGAAGATATTATCATGACGTCCACGTCCACGTCACGGCTTTACGATATTACACAGGGAAGTCAAATATATTATGGAAATATAATGAAGACGTTTTTAAATTTCCGTCCAAGGTAAGGCCTTTTGTCTACGGCACGGTTTCGTTACGGTACGGCGTATAAACTGTGCCGTAGAAAAAACCGCGTCTGTCAACAAGCTTCCATAGTGATCCATACAACACTGACGACCGTGCTTACACACGGCGAATAATCCGTAGCTTTTCACGGCAAGAAAAACGTGTGTACACAAAAAGGCTGACGTTATATCGTGCATGATTTTCATAGATTTTATGGACGTGGACATCTACTATCATATCTTCACGTTAAAAGTACGTAAAGTAAATAAGCGAACTAAATTAAACGTATAAATAACACGAAATCAAAGGTTGAAATAGCACTGACACCGACATTTTTTTTTTTTAAATCTCGCAACATTTGCTGAGATAGGAGCCTTTTGGCCTCGTACAGGACTTTCTGTTTTTATTTTTTATTTTTTTCAAATTTGTTTTTTATATTTTTTATAATGTTTTAATGAGTGTGTTTTAGTTTAATTTGTGTCAATGTCCTGTGCGAGTCCCAATAAATACTTTTTCTTTCTTTCTTTCACTGTGCCTTAGCCAAAATTTTCTCTATTACCTACAAAATAAGTAGGTACTTAGTTAGTAAAAAAATAAAGACAAATATTTTATTTGGGACACACACAGGAAATACAAACAACAGTAGGTACTTAATAAAAAAGGAACATTTAAAACTAATAATATTAACATATTTTTTTGAAACAACGAATTCAAAATAATAATAATAGTAGGTACCTAGTAGAGTAAAAAGTAGAGAATAATTCCGTCCGATAAATAGGCGTAGCCATTTAACAGAATATTCTAAGTATTCAAAGTCAAGTCAAAGTCAAATAATTTATTTCAAATAGGCCCATGTATGGCAATTTTGAAAGTCAATATTTACAAAATAATAAAATTGATTCTAGTCGCCCATTCTGCTTAGGCGCGGCGGGATATCCTACAAAAAATGGCGAGGGGCGCGGGCGTGGCGACGGTGTGGCGCGGGCGTTGCGCTGCCCATTTCATATTTAATACAAAATGTATAGGAACGGCGTGGCGCGGAACACACATAACGCCCGCGCCGCACCGTCGCCTCGCCTATGTCACGCCTCTTGAGTGTATGTTCCGCGCCACGTCGTTCATACATTTTGCATGAAATATGAAATGAGCGGCGCAACGCCCGCGCCATACCATCACCACGCCCGCGCCACTCGTCTTTGAGTAAATCTCGCGCCTTATAGACGTTGAGTGGCCTGTTTTATAACATCACGTCATTGGCAAAGTGAAATACAACAGTTCAGCAATAGGCACATAAATAATTTATGACACGGTTTCACTACAAACTTAGTACCTACATTTATTTAAGTAACCCCGAATTTCATGAATACCAATGGGTTATAAAAACGGTACTTAAATCTTTTACCTAATTAATTATTAATGAGAGGCTGGAATTAATCTTCTTAAAAGTAAGTGCTTGATCTTCCTGAGATGTCTTAAGATTAGCACTGTGGAATATTAATTTCCGGAGATGGTATCAAACGGGGAGGAAAAATATACGGTATTAAAACCGCTGGCAGTCAAGAGTCGGCCGACCTTATAAAAAGCTAAATTAAAAGAGTTCGTAAAATGAAATACAGGGTGAATTAAAAATAAGTTCGGGTTGGAATAATTATAAGCTGGCTCAACCGGCTCAAGCTAATAATTTGGCACGACTTTGACCTGGTTAATAATCTTAGAAGTCTTGAGATTAATTAATGTTAGAATGGTATAATCTCACCGGTTAGCTGATGTATTTCATATTTGTACGATTACATCACACATTTATTTAATACGCTAGCATAATAATTTTTACCTAAGGTAAATGAATGCATTACTAATACTATTGAGTACACTGCTCACTTTTCTATTTTCAACACGTTGTAACAATTAATCCTAACTTAGGAGTTTGTTTGTTACGCTTTTACGCTAAAACAGCTGAACGGATTTGAATGAAATTTGGCACATGGGTAGACCATGACCTGGAGAAGGACAAAGGCTACTTTTCATCCTGGATCGCAGACGGAGTCGCGGGCAACAGCTAGTAAATCATATTTTATCAAGAAATCAGAAATATTAGTTTTCTTCCATCTCAACGTATTACAGGAATTGACAAGTGCACGAGCACTTGTATAGTATTCATATTATGGAAAAAAAAGCTTTTATTCAGCGGTAAATTCGGACTACCACAAGCACAAATAAAAAAAAAAATTACAGCAGCAACATCATTATTGAAACCGTTAGCTCATTGTATCGATTAATAATAAAATTTTGTTATCAGCCGTGTATACAATTCGCTATCCCGAAGGCCTCCAGTAGGTCTGTACATTTTGAAGGATTTTAAAATGAAACAGAAGTTGCTCTACACCTCATTTATTGGCCACAATCCAACGCCGTTCATTTCAAAGTCAAAGTCAAAGTCAAATCATTTATTTCAAATAGGCCCATGTATGGCACTTTTGAACGTCAAAAAGTCATTGCAGCTACTGTGATATTTATGCTCGTTTTCACCAATGTCAAATTTAGCAATACCCTGATAAGTCTAACATAAGCAGATTATTAACCAACCATCATAACATTTTGTCTCACGTGTGTGGTTTCATAAATTTCAAGTTCGCTACCTTTTTTAAGAAATCTATTGCTTGGCAGCCCGCAAGAGTTGTCTGAGCATTTTGCAGCGGCGAATCGCTGTCGTAACTTTAGTGATCGCCTAGTGGCTGGTGTAGTGTTTTTTTTTTTGCGTAAACAACAGCTAAATATTTACGCATTTATACATTTCGTTGTCGCCTAGTGTTGGTAAAAACAGGCATTGGCATTGCATAACTTATACAAAGTATACAGCGTGGTAAAACATTACATCTTAATCCCTCAAATATCGATAAAAAACACAAGTCAAACTTAACGAAGGTACAAACAAATAACCCTCAAACCCAAACATTTTTATATCTTTAGATTTATAGCTGTGTTAAAGAAAATCTTCGACGCCACTCAACACGCTGGCATTTCGCCACGTCTACATTTATGACAAGTTAACAGCCAAATCCACTGGAGTTCGACAGCTTTTTATATCCAGACCTTTTTAGGCATTAATCTCATATTATTCTCCAATTTTGGCTGGACCAACAAAAAATAAGGAATATATTACATACACATGATATATTCGTAATTTCTTGTCGCATTTGTTCGAGTTTTTTGGGCTAGAAAATAAACATACATGTTCGCGAGCGCGATACAATTGTCTGCTGAAAAGAAACCCGTTGCCTTGACACAAAGGAGCGCATGGTTTGTTTTTTTATTTTATTTTAAAACGATAACAAAAAGCCAATCCCGTATATAAAAACGTTTAAAAACTGAAGACTAATTCCCGTAATTAAAAACATTCAAAATCTAGTCGCAATCTGATTTCAGCGACAATAAATGTTAAAAACTTTAAAAAAATGTAGGGAAATTAAGCATTTTTGACAGATTGAGACTGAGATCAGACTGCGAACGTTTTTAAAATTACGAGAATTGCCCCTTGGGTCACAATCTCATCGCACCGACCATCAATGTCAAAAACTTGACAAAATGTAAGTAAATTAGAGGTACATATTTTTGACATATCGAGACTGAGATTAGAATGCGAACCATTCTTACAAATACGGGAATTGCTTCGCAGGTAGATAACCTACCACTGACTCTTAGAAAGAGAAATAGAAAATGTTTAAATGGAAATTATTAATTCATTTATTAAGGTACACTAACAGCTTCTGTATCTTAAGTAGATACCTACTTAAATTTTTAAACTGAAGTTCTGCTTCTCTTGTAGATATAGGTATACCATTTCTATCCTTATTGCCCTCAGCGTTGCCAAAACGGCCAAGAAATAACACAAAAATAATAATAATAATAATAATAATAATTATTTGTCGTAAAAACTACACAGATACAGGTTGACACTTAGTTACACGTGGTAATAGTCTGATACAAAATATTGAACAATGACCCCCATGCTAGGAAAACCTGTGTTACAGGGGTCATCCATTCGTCCATTATGGATGTTGTAATAGTAACTTACAATTTAGTAGTGTGCACTTATGTAAAACAAATAATTTAAAAAATATATAAATTATATATAAAAATAAACTAGACTAATACAATCGATTTTGGGGATAAGAAACGGGGAAAGACGGTAAAAGGAGTTTAAATTCATTATGGGTGTGTGTCGTATGAGTGGGTGTAGGTGTGTAAGTGTGAGTGTAGATATGTATGAGTGAGTGTAGGTGTCAATGAGTGGGTGCCTGATTTATTTAAGTTATATTATGGTTTAAGTAATTCTTCTGTGTTGTTATAATTAAGAGTTAGCAGATATTCCTTAGTTTTTTGTTTGAAGTAGAATTTGTTCAAACAATGTATGTTTAATGTGTTGTGGAGTTTATTGTATAGTAATGTGCTTAAATAACGGTTATGCCGTCGTGCAAAGGTGGTCTTCGCATAAACTTGGGGACAAACGGGTTTGGGTCGTCTTCTGAGCGTAGGGCTTTTACATCTATTGGGTGGTGTAATTTTATGTGTATGCGTGATCGCACGAAGTATATACATCTGGCGGACTGTCAATACCTTAAAGTCCGAATAAACTTGCTGCGTGGGATACCTAAAGGGTTTGCTCAACAGGACTTTGATTACTGCACGTTGGGCTCTTTCAGCAGGTATGAGGATTGTTCTGGCTGCACCACCCCACGCAGCGATACAGTAACTTAGGGTTGATTCACATAGGGCAGTGTATACCATTTTTAGGATATTGTTATGGGCAGAAGTTCTTAATTTTTTGAACACATAAATGAGTTTCCTAGTGCGCGCAGATAGAGATTCAATGTGGGTCTTCCAGCTTAGACAGGAATCGAGGTAAAGGCCGAGATACTTAACGGAGGAGGCTCTCGACACTGTCTGGCATGAACAGGGATTATTGCTGTCACGTTCGTCACAAACATGGGCTTTGATTTGTAGTGAGAGGTCAGATGGAAGGGTAGAGGGTCTGGAACCAAAGGTTATAAAGTTGGTTTTGCTGACGTTCAAGGTTAAGCTATTATTGCCCAACCACATCATAACTTGGGTCAAGGACCTTTCAGCGGCCTCCCTAGCCGTTTCCCAGTCGTGTCCGCTGGAGAGTAAGACAGTATCATCGGCATACGCTATAATTTGAGTAGAAGGGAGATTAAGTAGACAGAGTTCATTAACATAGATTTGGAAGAGGAGGGGACTGAGTAAACTTCCTTGTGGCACACCGAAATCTAGTAGTTGTTGACTGCTGATGTACTCACCTATTTTAACGCACTGGGTTCGGTCCGATAGAAAATCCTTAAGCAATTTGAGAGCTGTGCCGCGTATTCCAATTTGTTCTAATTTTCCGAGTAAAATAGGGATAGAGACAGTGTCGAAGGCCTTAGAAAGGTCCAAGAATATGCCGATACATTTGTGTTTACAGTCAATTTTGTTGACAACAGAGTCCAGTAGAGCCAGCACAGCGTCTTCCGTCGATACCCCCTTTCTGAAGCCGTACTGGTTTTCAGCAATGATTTTATACTTGTTCAGAAAGTTGAGGAGATTTTTATGAATAATTCTTTCTAGTATTTTGGAAATTGCTGGAAGTACCGAGATTGGACGATAATTATTAACACAGCCCCTATCACCTGTTTTGAAGATTGGATGAACAATGGCTTTTTTAAGGGTCTTAGGGAAAGTGCCAGTGGATATTGCAAGATTGCAAATGTGCGTTATAGCCGGAACTAGTTTGTGACTGGAAGATTTTATCAGTTTGGGTGGGATATCATCCCAGCCAGAGGCACTGTCTACGCGGAGATTTTTAATGATAGCCTCGACCTGTTCCTCATCAGTCTCCAGTAGGACAATTGAGTTAGGCATAGAGACTGGGCGGGGAGGAGTACATTGGGCGTTACTTAAGTTTTGCGGGATGTTGTTAGCCAAGTTTCTACCGACATCAGCAAAGAAACTATTCACGGTGTTGACTGACACGATTGGGTCATTGTCTATTTTAAGGAGATCTGTCGGTGGTAAAGTATTTTTATTTGTGTCAAGTACATTGCGGATGGCCCCCCACATCTTTTTTGGGTTATTTTTAGCATCAGAATAAGCTTTTTGTTCATACGCGGTTTTAAGTTTTTTGAGGAGATTGTTACAAAAATTCCGATAGCGCAAGTATGTTAGTTTTAAAAACACGTTTTGGGGTTCTTTGTTTGATTTTTTGTGCATGTTATCGCGGTTGCGTATACATTTCAGCAGACCAATCGTTATCCAGGGTTTAATGATTTTAAGTTTACTGGGGATAGTTCTATATATAGTGTTTCTTATTAATATGGGTGTCAGGATTTCATAAAGTTTATCCATGGCAAGATTAGGATCATTTAGATTTGAGACAATTGAGAAATCACAGCTTTCGATATCGCTGATAGCACAAGCTAAGTTTAGGCGCGAAGAAGTGCATCTGTTTGTGTTACATATTGGGGCTTTAATTTCTAAGTTTAATAAAACCGCGGAGTGGTCAGTTATTGACGTTTCTACCACCAATGTGGTTGCCTTGTGATTTGTTGTGAGCAAAACATGATCCAAACAGTTGTTAAGCCGAGTTGGGATCACATGGGTAGGAAGAAGACCGTGTGAGGCTATAAAATTTAGGTATTGACAGGAGCGGGGGTCATTGTTGTTTGGAACAATGTTTATATTTATATCTCCTATTACCGAGACGGTTTTACAGTGCCTACAGTCTGTTAATAGGTTATCTAAACTGTTCAAGAAATTGTCTATGTTCTTTTGAGATGGTGGTCTATATAATGCTATAATAGTAATATTGTTTTGGTCTGTGCAGACTAGACAGCTAGCATCGGTAAATGACGGCTCAGTAATGCTAAAGCTCAAAGTGTCTTTAATGTGTTGATCGAAGCAGCAATGACACAACATACTACTTCTCTTCTTTACATTCATCATTAACTGATCCCACGGTTGCCATTATTTACCTACGTACGCCGAGCGATCAGCAAATTACTCAAATATTTTTTGCCATACTAAATTTGACTAACTAAATACCTAATTTGCGTTATAGCAGCATGTAACCATTATTGTTGTGTATTGAGTTCATATTGTTATCAATTAAAACTATCTTTCATATGCTTTGAAAGGCGAATCAATACCCTCATAAAGTACCTCAATTATAAGTGTTATAATGTAACTTAGGATAAGAGCATTTTGTTAATTGTTCTTACGGTAAATAAAGATATTTAAAAATAGAATGAAATGACCGCCTTTACGGCTCTGCTTTCAACTAACCCCATCTAGTTATTTAGTTAAGACCTCAGTGAAATGTGGCTTTCTCTACCTTACACTCCACTGAACAAAGGACGTCGTGGTTATCCACAGTTTCCTCTATGACGTCACTTGATATACGGGTACATATCTAAGGTGCGAATGCCGTACTCCAGTAACCGCCAGCGTCAACGTGCGGTCTTCATAAACAACTTGTTTGCTTTCATAAATACGAGCTTGAATAATTCTAGAGTAATGTTCTTATATTATATAATTTTGGTTAAAGTTTCTACTGTTAATATTTTATCTACTCGTTTTGAATATTTAATAGTTTCTGTCAATATGTAGCTGTAGTTATAATTTAAAGAGAAAATTACTAACAACTCTTGCACTACGAAAATCACCCTTACCACTACAACATAAAGGCCGTATCAATGTTAAATTGTAACTACTGATTTTCTCTGACTATTCCTACTAACTTTGTTAAAACTCTAAACAAAATTCACAAACTCACTAATTCAGAGTTCACAGTGATTATTCAAACACAACTAGATCAAAAACTTTGTACTATACTTAATGATATTTTCTGATCTTACACTAGTACGGCAAGCGTTCATTAATATTAAACATCACTATAATAATTTAAAAGTCGAAAGAGCCAGGGATCAAGAAGAATTCCGATTCTTCGCTAGTTCTTGCGAATTAATTCCTCTTGAAACTATCTTCATAGTTTAGTTTACAACTTGCATTTGAGTTGAAACCGTATGACTCTGGTCTGGAATATAAATAAGTCTGTGGCATTTACGGCCGTAGTATTATTTTAACATAAATTTACGTAAATATATAGTCGTGTGTATAAAGAAAAGAAAGAAAGAAAATACTTGAAATTGCACCTAATTTGACGCATAAAAGTCAATCAGCCAGACAGGCAGTCTTATCAAGGGGTATCGTATTACCCAGTAACTGGGTTGTGGAGGTCAAATAGGCAGTCACTCCATGTAAAGTACTGATATTCAGCTGCATCCGGTTAAACTGGAAGCAAACCCCAACATAGTTAGGAAAAGGCTAGGCAGATGATGATGACGCAGAAAAGTAAAAATAAAGATAACACATGACATAACATCACGCCTGTATTTCCCCGAAGGGTTACAACACAAACAAAATGTTCGCAGCTGCCATCTTGAATTTACATTTTAAATAAATTAAAATTCCTAAATGTATTTTGATTTTTTATCGGCTTCAACACCCTCGAAAACCATGAAAACGACACCCATGATGAAAAATGTGAAATTTATCGCAGCCACCATCTTGTATTTTCATTTTGACCAAATTCACACTTTCTCTCTCTCTCTAACGAGTTAGAAGAAGACAGTAAGTATGAACGCATTTTCGCATGACAATTTCTGCCAGTTAACTCCTACCCATTGATATATTAAAACCCATATCAATGCTCCTACTGTAAGCCGCGTTAAAGAGCTTCGTTTCCAAAAAAAAAAGATAATGATGAGTTTTCCATTTGATTAGCTACCTTTAGAACCTTTACATACCTACATACATACTTCAAATTAAATCTACGTCTCTTATCCGTCCTTCAATCTCATAAAACGTCTAATGCGATAAAAATCTATCTTCTATGTTTAACGATCAGATCGAAACCGATACGAAGTTTCGAGACGTTTCCAGACGTTTCGAGTTGTTTCGAGATTGTGTAACCCGCGATAGTAAAATCTTCAGACATCTTAACTTTAGTAGCTGTTAAATACGACTAATATACCTAGTTTGGAGACTTATAAATAACATAAACAAATGGTGACTTAATATATTCTAGTGGTCTCGTAAATATATCACGATCAAATCTGTCATTATAGGTTGTTTGAAGAATGGCATTTTGCTGTCATCTTCTGATTCCAGTGAAAGAATCAATCAATGTGCAAAGGTTTTATGCGTAGACAGAGTATAGCAATAGACAAGTCACTAAATAATAAGACAAGGATACACTTATTAGATCCAGTAGTAAGAGTAAAAGACACAGAAATATATTTTCTCTATCTCCTTAGCGTATGCAAACTTTTTGTTTGCACTTTTATTAGCCAAGTCGAGTCGAGTCACGGCACGATTTTTTTTTTAGTATTACGCGATTAAAATTAAATAGTACCAGTTAACAAGTACTGTCAAAGACTAAGAAAGAAAGAAAGAAAAATTGTTTACTCTGCACAAACTAAAGGCACATTACAAAAAAAAAATGGCATAAAATACACATTTACAAATTGGCCAACAGCCTCGTATTCATTATTCTAAACCAATAAAAGTTTGACAAAATTTGTATATTGCTTGATGTTAAAGCCAGAGATCAAAGACAAGTTACAATTGTCTGTCAATTACCGCTTGCATAGTGTGTTGCGACACTACCAAATGAAAACAAGCAAACAATCAAAACAAAATGCCGATTTTTGTAACAAGCAAACAACAACAACAGGAACTATTAAGCTGTGTGCCGCATCTGTGCAAGAATAGGTCATTGCTCAGAGAAATGCCGTAACTTCGAACGACCCTATGGTCACATCGCTGATTTTCATCAAAAACTTTGCAGATGACGTAATGACGTTCCCCTGTGTGACAATAGCATATCGTGTAAGCAAAATTTCTTACGGAAATGAGTGTGAATATAACATTTTTCTTCTTTTTTTACTAAAACATAATTGTACATAACAAAAAAATATCCGTATTTAAGCGTAACTTATAAAAATAAAAAATACTTTCATAAACTGAGAGTTATAAGAATTACAATGAAAAGAAAAATATAAAAATGAAATACTAAGTAATTACTGTGGTGTGTCTTCGTAAATCCAATATTTTAATAGATAAGTAGGTAATTATATTTGCATGCACCATAGGAATTGCGCTGGCATTGCGGCCATTTGCAAAAGGCGTGGCGGCCATTTGCAAAAGGCATGGCGTTGACAAACGACAACCATGCTTTATTCAGTCAAAGCGGTAAATTAGTTAAATGTTATAAGGATTCTTTACTACTTCCTTCTGATATTAAGGAATACGCTAATAGCTAATCTATACAATACTCGATAGATACAGTGCTATGGCTGTGATAAGACCACATTAGACTTGGCACTATTCCGGGAAACATGAAGTCTAATTAATTTCAATACTTAATATAATTAATTTCATAGCAGTTTGGTGGTAATTTTCAATGACAGGCAAATTTAATTGCCACTGATTGTGATACAGTTAATATTAATGAGTTGATTAATTAGCAGCACTGTATTAATAAGGCCGTGTTCACCAACATTCAATCAACCGTTTACATAACGGGTGTTCAAAGACGCTTATTAACGAGCCAAGAGTCACTTGTACTCCTCGTAATAGTGAAAAAAAAAAATTACGTGGAAATCTTCTGGTTACGGAAATATTGAAGGTCAAAGTTTCATCTTTTTTTTACGAAAACAAGTTTGAAATGTTAAAAACAATTGAGTACCCCACAACTCCTTTGCCATTGAATGCACTCATAGGCACAATATTTTGCATGCGGTACGTTGCGTACTACCGTAAAAAGTGACTTTACACATCAAAAATAAAAGTCATAAGTAAAGTAAAGTAAGTAGTAAGTCGTTTTCCAGCTATCATTTTTGCTCAATGTAACTTAGTTTGATGTAAAGAATGCGTAAATAACGGCTATGTGAGAGGTCTTTTTACACCCTGTATTTAAACAGCGGTTTTACCTTTCCCAATTAAATAGTTAAATATAGAACTATTTGTTTGAAGATTTTGGTGAACATGGGCCTAAATTCGATGGTCAATTTCCGAACGAAATAATCTTTTGAATGGTCTACCAAGGTTTGCTGGGTCGTGATTTGTGAACGAGGAACGTGTTCTCTCACCATAGAAAAAAGTGTGTGACAACTTTACGATTGAAAGCGAAGAATAGGAAGACATTTCATTTTATTGACAATGGTCTATCTCACAGTTTTCCTTTCATTCAAGATCTAGCATTTACAATCCAATCACAAGGATAAGGTGTGGGACTGACAGTGTAATCACTATTAGGTGCCAGTCCCTTATCACACCTTAAATATCTTTGGTCAAGAGGTAGGGTAGTGTGGTAAAGTTTAAAGGATAGGTACTATAATACGGTTGAGCTCGAAATTATTTTATAAGTTACTAGCTTTTATCCACGGCTTCGCCCGCGTGGATGTCAGAAACTATCCCACAGGAACGTATTATCGATACCGGGATTACATACTCAATAGCCGAAGAAAAGGTCATTGACTCTTATAGCTGCGCCCGCGTTGCCGTCAACCATAATTATTTTGTTACGCGTAATTTTGAATCTGTGATATCTTTTGAACCATAATTTAAATGAATGAACTGATTTCGAGGCATATTTAAATCTAAATTAAATGCTCAATTTCAGTAACATAGTTTATTGGATAAGGATTAATATAATACCGGTCAAAATAGGTTCGGAAATAACAATGAAATTTTTATCAAATTGTGAAAGATGAATGGTTGAATGGTTGTTGTGGATTTTTATTTATTATTATATCAAAAAAAAACTTTTACATATTTTTTTATTTTTAATAAAAAATAAAATTTATTAAATTTTATTTAAAATGAAATTATTTATAATAAAGTCATCCTTAGAAAATAGACATATGCCATCGCGGACTTTTTTGTTGAACTTCTTAAGGTGAACTGATACTATGATACTGTAGAACATAAATTTTATGTAAATTTTACGATAAAATAATTTAAAAAATCCGTTCGGTAGTTTTTGAGTTTATCGCTTTCAGACAGACAGATACGGCGGGGGACTTTGTTTTATAATATGTTAGGATAAAGAACGGTTCAGTTTAAGATGAGAAGCTTTGATACATTATTTTATAAATTAACATTATAGTTGATTCAGTGACTGATTAAAAACAAGAGTATTTTAGTAGACTTACATAGACTTAAATTATAATACAGACAGTCGTCTTTGGTTTTGTTTTAAAATTGGCATCTGAAATCTGATCTTTTACAAAATCGAAACAAAGAGATTTGAGAAGTCTGACAAGATAAATTGTATTTTCTGATAAGAGTAATATGTCTACAAAGTTATATAACTACTCTGTCTAGATGGTTTTAGAATTGTTTGAATATAAAATTTTGTAAAATTTCTTACTTTTACTAATATTTTTGGTACCTATACAATAAAGAAATTAAAAAAAGAAAGATAATAATTCAATGTACAGGCCTCTTGTAGGTATATTGCATCTATCTAAATATGAAGTACAACTATATCTATATACATCCATTGCTACTCTCAAACAAATGCACTTAATTAACCGAATAAACAGTGCATGCAGTGGACATGTTACGGCTAAAATCCGAAGTGCGGCTATACCTAATTTTAGCCGGCTACAACTAGGTGCGGCCGGTAGCAGCTGGTTAACTTTGCCTAAATGGACCCTGGCACTCGCCGACCACCGCCGCGGCACCGCTCGCTTCGCTGGCTCGGTTCGCGCGGTGTGATATGTGGACACAATTTTAACCTAACCTAACCTACCTTTCAGCCATTTTCATTTGCTACAGCAAAATTTAACCAACCGCTGCCGGCCGCACCTAGTTGTAGCCGGCTAAAACTAGGTATAGCCGCACTTTGGGTTTTAGCCGTAGAATGCCTGGCCGACACCCTCGAGGCCCAATGCTCACCCAACTCCCTGCCAGTAGACCAAATTCACCTCCTAAAGGTCGACGCTGAAGTCGACCGTAGAGCCTCTCTCCCTCCCGTCGATGACCCTGATTGTCCACTGCCTCCCGTCGCTCAAGACGAAGTGCATGACATTATCAAAGGTCTTAAAGCTCGTAAAGCTCCCGGTTCAGATGGACTCACCAATAGGGTGATCCAATTATTCCCTGCCCACCTGATAATGCTTTTGACTATCATCTTCAATGGTGCCTTAAGCAACAACTTCTTTCCACAGTCGTGGAAAGAAGCCACAGTCATAGGTATCAGAAAGCCCGGTAAACCCAGTACCGAGCCCTCTAGCTACCGTCCCATCAGTTTGCTCAAGGTTCTCGGAAAAATCTATGAGAGGCTTATTTACAAGCGTCTCAGAGACTTCGCCGAGACCAAGGGCCTCATCCCCAACGAACAGTTCGGCTTTCGAACTGAGCACTCTAGCGTGCATCAGGCCCACCGCATCATTGAGTTCATAAGCGATGGTTTCCAACGCGGCTCTCTGACGGGTGCAGTATTCTTCGACATTGCGAAAGCATTCGATAAAGTCTGGCACAACGGCTTATTATACAAGCTGTACCAACTCGGTGTGCCGGATCGTCTCGTACTCATCTTACAGGACTATCTATCGAACCGCGTATTCCGCTATCGCATTGAAGGAGCACTTTCCTCTCCCCGCCCCATTCGTGCAGGAGTCCCTCAGGGCTCCGTGCTAGCTCCCCTCATGTTCACGCTATTTACTAGCGATATTCCAAACCCAGGTAGAAGGGCGCATTTCGCTCTGTTCGTAGACGATACGGCCATCTACTTTAGGTCTAGATACCCCGACAATATCGCCCACACTCTCCAAGGCGCAGTCAATCGACTCGCTGCCTGGTTTCGAAAGTGGCGCATAGAAGTCAATCCCGAAAAAAGCCAAGCGGTTCTCTTCTTGAAACCGCGCACAAGGCTTAGAGACCCCCTCCCCCGACCTCTCACTATGTTCGGTAAGCAGATCCCTTGGGAGAAGCGAGTCAAATACCTAGGTGTTTTCCTCGACCACCATCTCACTTTCGCTGAGCACATAAAGAAGGTTCGTTCGCGAGCCGCTTTCGCTCTCGGTAGGCTCCATTCCGTCCTAAACGCACGCAGCAAGATGTCACTTAAGTGCAAATTGCGAATCTACACAGCGTGTATTCGTCCCATCATGACTTATGCGGGTGCCGTCTTTGCTCATGCAGAACCCCATCATATCCATAGGTTGCAAACGCTCCAAAACCGATTCCTCCGTAGGGCCACAGGCTCCCCCTGGTATGTTAGGAACGAGAGTCTCCATCTCGACCTTAGAATTCCCACGATCCACCAATTTCTAAAACGCCTTGCAAAGCGTTACTTCGATTCTGCGGTCAAACATCGCAACCCTCTGGTTGTCGAGGCCGCCAGTTATGTCCCAAGTAGGATTAGCCGTACCCCCCGACCTAGGCACATTCTCACCGACCCTGATGACCCCATAACCCTCCTTCAGGAGAGCAATAGGGCTACTAGTACTCTACACAGATACAGACGCCTCCCGTCATTCCGACCTCGCCGTCGAGGTCCTTTGCGATCGCGTCCGCGCCCCCGAGTAAATGATACTCCTCCCCGACCCTTGCTCGATAACGAGGTGCCAGCAGTGGTTTCAGCTGTGCACGTAGCTTTAAATTCCCCGATTAATAATAATGATCAAAACTTTGATCCAGCCCGTCCCATCTTTGATGTCCTCCCTCCGGTGACGCCCTAAGCCGAGGCTCGTACCCCACAGGGTGTGCCCTTAGCGAGCGTTCACCTAGCTTTTTAGCTTAGTTTTGTATGCCCCTGGCTGGAGGCTTTGAGTGTAGCAGCTTAAGGCAACCACAGGATTGACCGGTTAAGTAGTCATGACCTCAGAGGTCAGCTACGAGATGCCCAACAGAAAAAAAAAAAAAAAAAGGTTTTAGCCGTGACACATATACACAAAGTGCATTATGTAGATAACAACCGCTTCACATACAAAGGAAAGTTGAACAATAAAAGTAATTCTGGAGTTCAATGCTAGATAAATTGTGGCTGACATTTGGCGCTACTGTTATCTTGTAGAGTTAATGGCTCGGTTGCTACTTCTGGATCTAAGGCATGAGAAGACGCGGGTATTAACTTTCTTTTGCATGGATAAATACTCCAGTATTCTCGAATTAGGAAGGTGAAAGGTTATGTATGTCAGAATCTTACCTATAAAAGCTAGTGCAGATTGGAGCGGCAAAACGTTCATAGAAAGTTATAATGGAGAATTTTTTTAGAAGCGAACGCTTACTACAAGCGGGCTGCACACTTTTTCTTAGGTGTGAAAATGTGTTGCACTGCAGCCCGTTGCGGTTGGTATGAGCGCTTGGCTTTTACAGTAGGTAATAGGTAACCTAGTTTTTCATTGATCGGTTGTATCATTGATCGGTTCGTGCATCGTGCATCATCGGTTGTATTATTGTATGGATGATAGATTCTTTAGGCACTTCGAAAACGAGCGTCAGTTTCTTGAAGTGGGAACTGGTTTTCTGTATCGGTGTACTTAATTGATCGGGCGACTGGGTAGTGGGAATTGACTTGCCAGAACAGTGATTTTATTTTGACATAAAATACTTAACCAACATTTAGTAACCTACATTTTTAGTGTATTTTCGTTAGCTGAATTTTTTCTTGTAAGTATCAAGTGCGATTTTCTTAGCAAAAAAAAACAATTACCATTATCCTTATTCTGGTCTGAATGATTTCTAAAAGTTTGTCCATCTATTTTAATGGGACTTTATATATCCATATTTGTATAAATATATTTGTAATTACGTTTTCTAAAACGGCTCTAACAGTTTTAAGGAAAAGGTACTAGATATTATAGATATAAAAGAGATAAGTAGTCCTTCATCATATATTCTAAACTTTCGGTAACTAAGTCTTCATTTATCGTTTTGTTAATTAGACAATGGTATAAAGAGATACGAGTTAGTTATTAATTCGGTGCGCAAGCAGTAATGAAATGTAAGCTACAGGATTCGGCAATTGGCTGGATAAACAACCGCTCTGTTTGTTATTATGGTATAACAGTGAATTTCTAATTAAGTTGGAATTAATAAACTTTGATGTGTGCGGATTTCTTGCAATAACAATCTATTTTTAACACGTTTTTATTTCACTCAAAGAAAGCTGACAATGATACATTGCGTGTTACCTACTTTAAAACAAATAAGAATAATAATAGCATTAGCAGTACCAGCCTATAATGTTTCCACTGCTGGGACACAGGCCTCCTCTCAGTGAGAGGGAGTGGGCCGTAATCCACCACGCGGGCCCAGTGCGGGTAGATAGATGTCTTCTAGGACAAACCGGTTTCCTCACGATGATTTTCTTCACCGTTTTGAGAGCAGTGGTGGTAAAATTATTTGCGCTAGGTAACCGAACCTACGATCTACAACTCGCAAGTTGCAGCCATTACCACTGGGCCAACACTGCTCTCAAAAAGTTTCAGTAGTAAGACGCACAAGTACATTTTTATATATATATATTTTTTTATTAATGAATCGTGTATGAAAATTCCATGAAGGAAATTTTCCATATGAACCGAATTTGTCGTAATTCGATTTTCTTTTTACTGAATCGAAATAAATTTAAATGCCGATAGCACAACCTTTGCCCGCGGCCAGAGTGCACGATGTAGAAATTCTATTAGTCTTGGTATTGGCATGACTTAATTGCGTATTTAAACAAAATAAACGTTTTTTATTTATCTTTTAGATAAAGTAAATATTCTACAATCTTCCCTCGGGCATATTCAAATGTTTATTAGTATTTTAAATGTATTAGAATTTGTATTTTTCGACCCACCACGAGTGTATATATCCACTGGTCATGCTTTCCGATGCCTGATTGGTTGTAAGTCCGGATCTTCTAAAACGTCCCTCATGGCAGATTTATTTCGCAAAGGTATTAAAACAGAAATCCAATAGAAAGAATAAGCTATTCTAGATTATTCTCGGAGACAAGGACTAATACTATTTACTTTAGACGTGTAAAAGTGTTTTTGAATTTACAGAAATAAATATCATTACGGTCCTTCATGTTTTTTTGACTAATCGGGTATCTCAAAAGCCGTTTTTCTCCCGCCACGTCCCGCTACTTGCACCACTCAACCAATATCGAAGTCAGACTACAATATTCTTTATAAGGAACCCAACTCACATTGAGGCACACTGAAAGTTTGATGGCCGCGTGCCATATAAGTACATCGCTCGATATATTGCCGATTTTCTTACTCCCAGAAATACTATCGATCAAATAGATGGGAAAGAATTTTATATCGATTCTGAGCGATCGATGCATTTAGAATTAATTTTGTAGCTTGGTGTTCGGTTGAATGGCATCCAGTATATAAAGGAATCAAATAAAGTAGTCACAAAATCATTTCATGAGATTTTGTCTAAAACTTCGAGCGAAACCTATTTAGAATTGTATGAATTTTAGTTCAAAATAAAATACATTGTCTGTAAAATGTCACAATTATTTAATAGAAATCAAATTTTGAGTACCTATTTCAAAACGATTTCAAAGAAATCGGTGAAGAAATCATTTATATTTTTGAAAAATGACAAACTGAGAAGACGTCAAAATGATAAAGATTGCGTATTTTTCTTTATCTTCGCATCATGATTGAGTTTCGTAGATAACAAAAAACAAAACATTTAACTGTTCCATTCAAATCGTCAAGAGTCTTTTTCTCAGAATATCAATAATCAAAATCGTAAAAGTTGTTCATTATTCAAGAATTATAGCGAGAAGTCGAACAATAATTAAGGCGAAAAGTCTGAAATTTCATAAAATTAATATTGGGGACAACAGAATTATTCGAAGTTGAACTAATTTCAAAGTCGCTCTTTGACTATTCATTTTCCCGTTTTCCTTTTGATTAATGTAAACTTTTCTTTTGGACGCCTACATAATTTGGGACGTTTGATGAGTAATAACATTGATAATAACGCTTTTTTAATAAATTTTCCGTTGGAATAACGTTTTTTAATACAGCTTTTTCAAAGAAACAAACGTTTTGATCAAATATTTTTTCTTTATCTCGACGAGAAGAGTCTGCCTTTTTCTTTGGGTGGAAATTATCGAATAACTTCTCCCGCTCTGGGCAGAGCAGGACGGTGTCAGACTTACTGACTAAAACCCACCCGTGTTCCTTCTGTTGCCTGTATGTTGCCAGGGGCCACGGTAAACCTTTTGGACAAACTCGCAACCCCGGCAACCATCGGCCCTAGCGGACCCCTACAGTTGTGCTGACATCTCTTTGAGGCGCGCTTGGAACACAACGCGCCGTCGACCCGGGCCTGGTCCTTATCGGACAGCGAGCTACCCATTGCTCACCGTCCGCAAGCCCGCTCCTACGGTGGCCGGGAATCGGTCTGTGACTCCCGACGCCCAGGGCGTCTCCTGCGGCGGTTAGGGGCGTGAAGGCGCGAAATTTGCCTTTCCCTGACGCGTTCCGCTTCCTCGTATATCTTTTTCTCCCCTTATATCTTTGGAAAGTCTCTGCCTAGCGATAAAGTAAATGCGTATCAAGACTTCCAATAACCCTGACGTAGACACATCCATCACAACTAAAACTAATAAGTTTTTCACCGCTCCAATATAAGGCACAATAATACCGCCCGATGCAAAAGTTCGTCTTTCGGTTATTTACCGAGGTGCCCAAGTTGCCAAGTTTCGTCATTCCGAAGCTAAGTAAGGATTATAAGAGACGTGGCCCAACTTAGACGTGGTTATGGACTTATGAACTTTTCTACTTAGTAAAGGTGAAATAGCTTTTATTTATAGCTCAGGTTTCGAGTGAAAGGGTGCTTTCTTCATGTTAGGTTGGAAAATAGGCTGTAAAATGGAAATGGGATAAGAACGTCTTAACTTTGGACACCTGCAACATTATAAAGTTTATTTCTGTAAGTAGCTTTATGTACAAACACTTGTACACATTAATAATATTTTAAAACTACGTAGATGAGGTTGAGAGTAGAGTAGAGAATGTTTCCTATCCAACTACTCTTTAGAAGAACACTGAAATAAATACAGAGGTCAGTCTCTTTTAAAATCCAGACATTGTCTTGGTCAGATCAAATGAGGACAATGTAGATTAGGGTCGGAAATGAGCTTTTGAGGAAATAACCAAGTGGATCTGTCCAGTCAGTGCACGCATTTTCAAGTAACGTGTGGCTCAACTCAGAACTTATGAAGCTCAACGTCTCGACTCGTTAAGAGGCGGAGTTGAAATGAGTTATGTTCTTGTATAATTGGCAACACCCGGACCTTTCGAACTGAAAGATTGCGTTGCTGCTTGGCGGCAAATGATTTCACCCGCAAACAGTGAGACTCTTGCGCTTGTCATCTGCCAAAACTGGCTTTCTGTTGGCTGAACGCAATGCAGGTAGATTGCGTTCCCAATTTAGTTTCCAAACATGTAAACAAAATATATGTTTTTGGAAAGCTAACTTTAACTCCCACACATAAAGTTAAGTTTGCGCTACAACACAACATTTCATAACAATTCTTAAATTAAACAGTCTTGTCATTTGTAGTGATGTGACAATTAAACACAAGAGCGCAATGAAAGCATTTCAATCTCAAGGAACAAGAGAAATGCATTTAATGTAAAAAAATTACACTCCTGAGCTACAGTGCACTTAGCCTTTCTAGTTCTGTTTCAAGTATTACTTAAGAATGGTATACAAAGCTGGGTAACATAATTATGTGTAATTCTCTTCGACGCTTAAGTGTCCGTTTTTGCATATATTTTTATAGTTAGTCATTTAATTTAGTACCATAGTGTAAATAGTTGTGTTGTTAATTGAATGTATCTGAAATCAACAAAGTATTGTTTAATTGCATGTTATAAGGGTTAGCTAATTAACTTAATGTTTTACGAATATTTAAGGGAGACAATTTACAAAATAAACTTTTAGCACATCGATAAAAACATAGTTATTAAGGCGACACTAACCGACTTTTAATCATTTTATACTGAAGATCACGTCTAAAGTTAGTTAGCAGTGTTAATGATTTGGAAAAAATGTATGTTAAATTAAAGCATTGTTTTGATAATTTAATAAAGGAATATTTTAGATTATATTTATAATACATAGTGAAATTAATTTGTAATGTTATGTCTAACGCGGATAAAAAACTGAGAGTCACGCAAAATCTATCAAATGTATTTATGTGAAACCCTCACCATTTTAAAGGTTATTTAATTATTACTCTTTTAGTATATGTGTTTTATTAAAATATGTTTTGTTTTATGTATAATAAATTAATAATGCCTCTAATTTGGGACAGCGCTCCTTGATGGGTGAGACCAATAGGTCTAGCCCATCAAGGCACCAACGCGTCGTCAACTTCTTGCGACTGTGCCGCGATATCTTTGAGACGTCACGATATGGCAGTTGGCAGCAGTTGGAACATAAAATGCTCGTAGGTACCTACACAATTAAAAGTGATCAATTTTGTTATATCCATATCTTCTTTATTTACATATTATATTATTAATGTACTTTTTCGTGTCTGTTTGCGTGGCCGCCTTCTTCTTCTTATTTTCTTCAAAAATACGCAACGGTTTTTCATGCGGTTTTCACCATCACTCATATGTAGAATTTATTCCGGAAGGTTTATAATACATTAATATTTAACTTATATGTGTCGGAGACAGGTATGTAACTCTTTCGTTGTTATAAGCGATATTTTAACTGTGGGTAGTGTTGGTTAGTGCGCAATAGAAAAACCGTTTGCAGTTCAGATCACATTATAATTTACTACCAAATTAATCACACTAGCAATGCACACACTGGGCGCACGGCGTTTATTAAAATCACAAATGTAACACAATTATCACAAATTACAATTAACACAATAACTGAGCACAACGAATCGAGTAAAGTTCCGGGACATTTTAACTCCGATGCGATCAGAGACTGAATCCGTCGTGGCCTTAAGACAGCACGACTCTGTAGAAGCGCGCTTTAGGTGTGGGTAGGAGGAGGAGACGCCCTGGGCGTCGGGAATCGCGAGCCGATTTCCTGCCAAAGTAGGCGCGGGCTTGCGGACGGTGAGCAATGGGTAGTTCGCCGACCGATAAGGACCAGGCTCGGGTCGACGGCGCGTTGTGTTCTACGCAAGCCTCAAAAAGATGTCAGCAGAATTGACGGAGTCCGCTTGGGCCGATGCATGCCGAGGTTGCGAAGAAAACCGAGAGAGATATCGTGGTCCCCGGAAAACGGGTGGGTTTTAATCAGTAAGAGTCTGAATTCCCACCCAAAAAAAAAGAGGTGTGGGTAGATCACGTGATGTCGCGCCAGTGGCGCGCTTGCGATTCGTTTCGTGTCCGTACTAATGACTGAATCTGACATTATATAATAAAGAAATCTCGATGTTTTGTCAGGTCGTAATAACTTGTTAATTTCAATCATAAACAAACTTGTGTTTACTTTATAGCAAAGTGGATTTACTTCATAGTAACAAATAAAGGAGCACTAAATTAACAAAGTGGAATAAAATTAATTAAATTGATAACAGTTTACTTCGGCCACGAGTTTATTTCCCGCTGAAACAAAGTTAATTAAAATTGAACCTTTTCAATTGTTTATGTATGCAACTCAATTTTACCTATAAGCTGGGCTTTCAGTGCGGAATTTCATCGGAAAATTGATTTAAACACTTCGAAAGGTACAAATACAAATGATTTTTTCAAATGTGCAATGTTACACGTCGTAATCACAAGCAACTCCGTTTAGCAAGAAATTTGATCGCCAAGTTCTGAACATAGTTATGATCAGTGTTTTAAATTTTCCAGAGGGGCTCGTGAACTGTTATTTACACACAATTTTACAAGGTATGCAATTAATTGCGGTTTTATAGAGGGACTTAACAAAACTAAACTGCAGTACTGTGGAATGCTCTAACTCAACATTTTCTAATGAAGATTCACCTTGTTTATGAATACAAGATATGATCTTAAATCAGCGTAGCACATCACTATACTGCAGCCTTAGTAATGTGAAGGGACAAGGTTCAGAAAATTTAATCTAACACCATGTTTTTCCATCATCCATCACAGAAAATGAAAGTGTGGCGTAGCTATGTAAGTAATTAAAAGCGTCTTTCTTGTGCTGGGTCCCGGTTAGGTATACCGAGACAATTAATTTAGAAGTTTTTGTAACGCGTAACTGTAGTAATTCCGACTTCCGTGGGTTTCATTGAAGGGCCACCGGATCTTTGATTTACTATGGTTTTTGTAAAGGTACTGGGATCACCAAGAGCATTCGTCTGTAACATAACCTTTGTAACGTGGTCGTGTGTATTACCACGTAGAGTGACTGCAGAGAGGACGTCATTACTGTTATGACTAATGTGTTTCATTTTGACAGTTCAACAACATTCATTGCGTTATTCACATTGCTGAGCAGATTTTTTTTCCAACTTATGAAGCAATGGATTAGCAATCTGTTTCGAATCGAAACGGATTGTGATTGATCGTGTATTACGTAATTAGGGTACTGGTGTAAAAATAAAAAGTCTACCCGTAGGTAAGTAATAGTATATTTTTATTCAGATACGTGGGAGTAGTGACAGTGACAGAGATAGTCATGTGACCGTTGGACTGCTATTTCATGGGTCTCGAGTTCGAACCCAAGGCAAGCACCTCTGACTTTTCGGATTCATGTGCGCATTGTATAATTATCACTTGCTTCAAAAACGGTGAAGGAAAACGTTTCACCCAGAGCGGGAGAAGTTATTTGATAATTAAGGAACAAAAAAAAAACGGGTTACTTTGCAATCGCATAGTTTTTTGACAAATCTCTCGGTTTCTTTTCCTAAATTTTTTGATGTACTTTATTGGTATCGGATGGTAAGCTGGTAATATTTTAGACTTCTTTTCAGATCGGTGCGGGAGGTTTATAGAAATTGCTTATTTTGATTTTAAGGTTGAAAGCCATTTAAAATAGCAAGACGTTGGAACTTCTCCAAATAGGTTTTTGAGTTATTCTGAACTTAGATATCTTCAGTGTTTTTCCACTGTTTCTTTGGCAAAATTTAATTGGAATATTTGTCATAGTTCTGTCTAAAACATTAATAGGTTAGAGTTCACAGCGTCGAGTGTATGCCAAATTGAAACGCCAAGTTTAGTATACTTATTATTTTTGTGAACATTATTATACATCGCTGAAAATCTAAGCCCTAATCAAAGCCCGAAAATTTGGTAGAAGCAAATAAAACTTGTTTTTTTTTTTTTTTTTTTTTCTCCTATCACCATGTTGTCCTTTTAAAAAGGTTGACTAGTAGAGAATACCTTGTGGCATTAAGACGATCTTTGTACCACTACTGTACAACTTGTACATCCTATACTATTAAATGAGCAATATTTGTGTATATTGCTCATTTAATAGTTCTAGTCATGTAGTAGACCCGTTTTCGATGAAAGTTGCAATATAGGGGTTCACGGGGGTGAAAAATCGATCTAGCTAAGTCTCATATCTGGGAAAATTCGTTTTCTCTATTTTCACAGGCTCGGCAACGTTGATACTTACAACGTTTGTTTAATTAGATGATATATTTATCTATGATATATTTATAGCAGAGCTCGGTCGACTAGTAACCGAATTGCGTAACAATTAAACAATTATGCCTAATTTTTTTCATTTTGGCAGTTCAACAATCTGTCAATCAGTTCAAATCGAAACAGATTGTGATTGTGTTGTATTACGCAATTAGGGTACAGATATTGTGATTTAAACAAATTTAAAAAATATAAATTTCCCGTTGAGAATAGTTTGGTATGATTTTAAGGGTGAATATAGACTTGTGTATCATGATGACTTAATCCGATTTGTATTTAATCAACGGAATGTGTTCGTTAACTCTGCCATCGCGTGCATACAAACTACATAATATAAATACCGTTCAAATCACTCCAGTGTTCACTCGACTTTTGCGATGCCATATTCCCTAAAGTAGCTTTAGGGAATATGGCATCGCAAAAGTCTAAAAGAGCGGTGGCCGCCACATAACAGCCCCAGTGATGGCCTTCATGACAATGATGGCAACAGTAAAGATTTAAATCGTTAGATTCAACCTACCGCGTCAAAAGATAGTCACGTTTCTGTTTCTCTTCTATTTCTTTGGGCAGTGGGGTTTGACTTTATGTCAAAAATGCTCTCTTGGTAAAAATACCAACTTGCTTTCATAATAAAGATTCAGTGATGTCAATTGCCGGTAAATTATAGACGCTATGTGGCGGCCACCGCTTTTCTAAGAAGCCGTTGCTTTAATACTTATCGCTAATTAAATGTAATTAGCGATAAGTATTATTGTATAATGATACATTGCTCTTCGTATTTATAAAGTATAACAATGTTACCACCAAAAGAGATATCTTAAAAGACAAGAAACAACCCGGGAGAATCCACCATGATGGATTACCGCCATTTGTTTCCGTACACGCGATCCCATGTAAGAAAAATAACACCTGTATTTATGGTATCTATGTCAGTGTAATAAATTAAGGCTTTGGGGTTACAAAGACATAGTGCTGAGGTGTAATAATTGCTGAAGATTAAGAGAAAGAATGAGGAATATATGGGTAGGAAAAATGTCGTGCAATGAAGAAGGTACAGGACACTTTGGCGGACTATTTATTAGAGTCAGCGATAATGGTTTTTTATTGCAACTCATTAACAACGGTTTTCAACCGCCATGTAAGGTCGCTTTGCTCTGATTTGGGTAAGTGATTGATGATATGATGAAATTGTAGGCATATCTTATGAGACAATTAACTTACCGTATCTTTATCGGACGCGACTTACAAGATATTCCGGGTGTAGAGGTTAGTTACAGTTATTTAACTAACAAAAATTTGCAAAACACATAATTCCAATCACCTGATTTCTATAAATTATAATATCAAAGTGTTATAAGGTTTTGGCATCTGGCATTTCGCAGTTGACGTTGCCTTAAAAAATAATCCTAAAACGCAACAGTTGCATGTTGTGTCAAAAATCTCACAGATGGCGCTACAAAGAGATTCGGCGCAAAGACGCGGCCACTTGCCTGGAGAGGCTTTTTATTCTTCTTCGAGTACGCGCCGGTTTTATACCATGCTTAAAATGACGCTTTCGAATAAAGTATCAACCTTTTTTGACTGCTTTGATTCTCGGTAAAAAAGGCCTGATGTAATAATAAGCGATTGAATAAGATGAGCATCTGTCCTCTGCCTGATATGTAAAAATAGTCAATTGACCATATACTGTAACCGCTTATTCATAAGAGAGGCATTAGATTCCAGCTGTAGCTTTTAGAACCATTTCGAAGCAGTTCAAAGTCAAATAATTTATTTCAATTAGGAACATAAAAGGTACTATAGAAAGTCAAAATTAAAAAAAAAAATTGATTCTAGTCACTCCTCCCAAAAGGTAGTTTTCGTATGGAGAAGAATGGGCAAGAAACTCCACCGTTACTCTTTTAAAATGTTTCACAATATTTTGTATACACTAAATGTATAATTATATGCTTCACACCACAATAGGTAAAAATAATAAAAAATGAAGCAATGACAGAAAAATTAAATATGTGATGGATACATAGTGCTCACATATTTACAAGCATTGTAAAAGTGCCTATACGATATTCCTAATTTTTTTACAAGTAATACTAATAAGTCAGTGTGTGAGTTCATGTAATCACAGAATGTAAAATAAATGTTATGATAATAATAAATTATACAGTTAAATTAGCAACCAGTTTGATTTCATCTAGACTCTAAATTGGTTATTGTGAAGATCAAAAATATTATCTTGATGACGGGATTTTTTTGTACAATTATTTGACGCATTCTTGTGCTATAAAAATTAAACATTTAAAGCGAGGCATGCCCGAGCCCCAGAGAGCAAATGGTGCATATCGCTACGCCGAAATGGATCGTTAAATCCTCGCCTAGAATGACAAGTGGAGTGGCTCATAAGCTTTTAGGATATGAGGCCTTGAATTTTGTATTACCTTAAAATAGGCTAACTTAATCTGCGGCTCAGTAATTAAGAATTTCGAAACATTTTGAAGAAGACCTGTCTAATGTAGAATGCGTCAAGATCGTTACTTGATAGTGGAATGTAAAAATAAACATAGAGTAGAGTTAGAAAAATAAGGAGCTAAAAAAACGAAATGTTGTAACATTAGGTGCCCGACATCACGCTTGTTTTCCTCGAAAGGTTATGTTGTTATACTGTGAAGAACTGCATCGAAAAAAACAATACTACGAAATTGCAAAATTAAATTCCGATACAATATTGCTCGTCAATTAATCTGCGTAGCCTTTTCCCAACTATGTAGGGGTCGGCTTCCAGTCAAACCAGATGCAGCTGAATACCAGTATTTTACATGGAACGACTGCCTATCTGACCTCCACAACCCAGTAACTGGGTAATACGATACCCCTTGGTAAGACTGGTTGTTAGACTTTTGGGCTTCTGACGACCCGTAATGACTGTCAAAGATTCGCGAATGACAGCCGGGACCAACGGCTTAATGTGCTTTCCGAGGCACAGCGGAGTCTTGGTATGTAAAGATGTAACCGGACGGTATGTAACCCGTCCACGGACCAACCCCGGCAACCGTAGCATAACCTAGATTGATCCGTGCGGCTGTAATTACTTAGCACAAGCTCACAATATTGCTCGTATCAAATCAAATATTTTCATTAACTTTTGTGACAAACGTGGAGTTTATTTAGCATATTTTTCAGTTGAAACATTTTGTTTTCTCCGTTTGATAACATTATTTTTATTGCTGATAGATATTAGTTAAAAACTGGAAATATTTTTTTATCAAACTTCTATTTATTTGCAGAAGCAATTTTATTTTACCGATTTGTTTACATTATTTTATTTACTCTCGTATTTAGTAGCACGGTTACCAGAAACAGACTAATTTAAGTTTTTTTTTAAAGATAACCAAATAAATTAGCAAAAAAACCAAACATCTCAGACCGAGAAATAATGACTTTTCTGAACTTTCATATCTCCGAATCACGAGTAAACATTATAAGCCTAGCCTTGACCTAAATCTAAAGTGACACGAAGTGATTTATAGAGTACAATTTGGATGAAAAAAGGGATGGGAGAGATAAGGCGGAAACTCTTGATAATGAAAAGGTACTTTAGTTATACAGAAGTAGGTCTTTCCTTTCCCTTATTGTATGTGAATAAGGACGTTATCTAAGAATTTACAAATAAAAACACACGAGAAATAAATAAAAATCTTTCTGAAAGAAAATCTAACGTGTCCGAATTGAATCGTAATTAATAAGCCGATACTAGATCAATCTATCGACATCAACACCTCATTTGGTTCCACCTCAGTAGTTAAGACTATATTGTCTAATCTTACTTAGTTAGGTAACAATTCCTATCTCAGTTACATAAATAGTTTGCAAAAAGAACCTGCAAGATTCATAATCATAACCCGTGCTTTATTTTTGCAATAGTCGGGCAAAAGTCCATTCCAATATCAAAAAGTTTTGTTATGCATATTCTAGGAAGGAAAAATAAAAAAACAAAATCTCATTCTCGAATTTCAAACTAAGAACTACACATAAATCTCCGCGCCATACCAACGTCATTCCAAGGAGTTTTCACACAATTTAATGCCTGATATAAAACAAATTCGTTGCTTGAATTTGACGCGACATTTTAGTAGCCCGACAGTATTTCTTTCAGCCTTTGTGGAGGCAGTTCCTGAATGAAAGATTAATGAGAGGAGTGAGGGGAGAAAGACAAAAGATGCCTTCGAACTGTGTTGAGACGAATTTAGACAAGTCATCTGTTTTTTTTGCGGTTTCGAATAGCCCTTTGAGGTGTGAGATTTGTTTACGCTTAATTAGTTGGCCGTGTTTTTTGGCCTTTTGTGTATTAGAGATTAATATCTGGGGAATTCGGCTTCAAAATTTTACGCTTTTTTATTTAGTTAAGTCGTGTGGGTAGGAGAATGATGGTATTGAAACGATTTAAGAATGTTATTTAATTTCTAGTTAGCATAATGTCGTTTTTTGGTAGAACTGTTAAACGAAAGATGTTTGCTTATCCTATAGGTCAGGTACAAATATATCCTATACTATTAAACGAGCAATATTTGTACATATTTATATATTTGTACTCACGTTCTCGAAAACGGCTCTAACGATTTCGATGAAAGTTGCCCTATATTGGGGGCTAACGGGGGCGAAAAATCGATCTAGCTAAGTCTGGATATCTGGGAAAATTCGTTTTCTCCATATTTTCACACAAGCAGAGCTCGGTCGCCCAAAACTTAAAACAAGATAATGAATAATGACATGAGAATAATGACATTAGTTCAATGACATTAGAATAATAACATGGCAGCATGGAATTAGTAAGTACCTACTATCATGACAGTATGGAATAAGTAGGTAATATACATGGATTAGTATCTGCTATAAATGCTCATTTAATAGTATTCCTATACTATTGAATGAGTATTCTCTATTTTCACCAAAGCAGAGCTCGGTCGCCCAGGTACTTCATTTTATGCGAGACTAATCTAGTGATTACTCATAATATCAATCGTGAATTTAAGGTACTAAATACTCACAAAAGTAATTATATTCAAGTCACAAAATTAATTTAAATCGCAGCATTCCCTCAAAATAGAATAAAAAACCCGCCCGCTCTGAAATACGCGGCCAAAACACAACGTGGAGGGAAGAGCACCAGCTGCAACAAAATTACTTCCCAACTCACAATTTATTGTGGCCATTTCTAAATGTTAAATGCAGTATATTAAGAAATTTAAAAAAAAATAGTGAAATAATGAATCTAAATAATATTTAAGAACATGGCAACTTTGCACCACTTGCAAATAACGAAGGCATTCATTTGTTTCTTGACTTGTTTCAGACGAAAATATATATTTTTTTTAAATAGTAGCTGCTATAAGTGTATTTTTATCTTCGTAAGAACCTGCCACTCCAGTTGTAGAAAGACACACAGTTAACTTCAGCGCCAGCCTTCATATACTCGTATAAATATAAATATTGAAAATACATAACATCCATACTAAATCAAAACTTATCATACTTCTTATAAAATATGCTACAACGTCACCAAAAATGTTACGTGAAAATCTCAAGTTACCTAACATTGACCTACTTTAGGCGCTTATTCTTGAAGTCTGAGCTCCAAAATTAATATCGAAATACATAAAATCACAAAATAGATAGATACAGAAGGTCGACTCCATAAAACGAGCAAAAACGCGCGTACACATCGACACACCTCACGTACAGCGAGTGAATGAATCTATAACAAAAAGTATTTAATTAAACGAGTTACATCGCATAAATGGCGACCCTAGAGTCGCGACTTTGACATCGGTTTGAGATGTATTTTTTCATTTTATCAATTTTAAATAAATGCACCAATCATAACTTTTTAGTATTAACATCTATAACAAATTGTAAGCAATGCATTCCTTGTGAATTTAACCAGAGAATAACATAATAATCCCGTCTCAGTGGCTATGAGGTTGAGCGTGCGGAGTGCACGCGTCAGTGGCGCCTCCCTTGAAAGGTTAGTCCGATCTATCATAACTCGAGATCTCTCTGCGTGATGACTCGTCTATGCACCAGTTTCCACTCGTTGTATGAAGCTTAACTTCTGTACCTATTTTGTGGATATACCGTGATACAGGAGGATCGACGGGACGATCAGATTAATAGCATCGTCTGCCGTCGACGCGAGAAGTGCTCGTAAATCACTGAATGCAAGTACTGATTAAAATACAAGGCGATGTCGGTAAAAGGGATCTAGACGATGTCGATGTCAGGCTTGAGTGAACGAAGACGGGTAAATTGAGAGTCACTTGTTTTTTTTTGTGAGAAAGGGCTGCGGCTGTGAAGTTTTGTTTTGTGAGATCGATGGAAACTCTTGAAATACATTGCAAACTATAGTTTTGTATAATTTAGAAGAATTTTTATTTTTGTAAATGTAAAGACCATGGAGCCGTTTATTAACTTATTAAGATGTATGTTGACTTGAAATAGCATGGCAGTTGAGAATATGTCATGCTCACTTAAATGTCTCGCTAATGGTGGCGAGTGTGTTGGATCATTCGGTTCCCTACAAAATGGTTGAGCTGGATGGTGCTGATCCACGCGTCATGTACAGTAAGCGTTCAAAAGTGCATAAGCACGTTAAGAATCATATTGCTGTGAACACGCGGTATAGTCCGTATATCTGTATGTGTAAACAACACGGCACACACACCACAGAGAACGCAGTATTACGCTTTACACACTGTCGTATCATCGCGTACTTGCGCCTCACTACCGAAACAAATATATATTTCCGTCGCTTTTGTTAGACAACACGCATCATGCGCTTGACCTTGGCCAGTATATGTCAATGCTAAAATTCAATACAAACTTACGTGTGCAGATAGCAGAACGCGTTAAGCATTGGTCTGAGATGCAAACTGGCTTAGGTTCCAACCTCGTCAAGCACAATGCAGTTTTTGCAAATATTAATATTTTTGTTTGCAATAATACTATATCTTAACTATTGCTGCCTTTTTTATTAATGCTGTTATTGCAATAAAGGGTTTAGAATTAAAAATGCGTAATATGTGATAGCAAAATTAAAAAATTGTATTCGTTATATTTATTTTACTTATAGATAATATATTGCTACAATTATTTGTCATTACGTCAGCTCAATAAGATGTGAAATAGATGTCAAAAAACTTAGAAGTAATTTATATTATTTTGACATATTTGTATTATGAAATGTTTTAAATTTTAAATTGATTTTTTCACCATAAATATTAGCTAGCTTATTATTAGTTAGCTTTGATCATGGTCGAAGTAATTAAGCAATAAATAAGAATATAAGACCAATCAAAATGTAAAAAAAAAAACTACTTACAAAATAGGTGATTTTAAGGTAAAGTATGGGCAGTTTGTTTACATTATTTATTTTACATTTTATTTGGCTTTAGTAAATATTGGTTGGTATTGAGGTTATAGCTTAAGTATTCATTTTCTGTACGAAAAGAAGATTGAAACTTAACCTCAAATTGTAATCCTAAAATAATAATATTACTAAAATAATCTTAAACATTTTCGGTCTATCTGCGAGAAATACGACAAACAACATATTGTAACTTGCTTAAAAAATCGTTACCACAAATTCATGCAATAACGAATCTGTTGTTTATTAAGTTGGTACGGTAAATATTTTAAGGTTAAAATATAGCAGTGTCCCACTTGAAGTCTTAATATTATCGTGCGAAACTTAAACGTTCTTGTTTATGCCTTTCTGTCGAAAACGGCTTCCTAGCTGGTCTTCAGTGATACAAGTCTTCAGAGTGCACAGCGAACGGTTCATAATGACGTGTTTAATAATTCAGCAAAATATCTCGTTGGTATGAAACCATTTGTTTCATATTCCTCCATCATTTGACGTCGCTACTGCTCGATAATAAGCCTCTTCCTCATTCCTCTTAACCCTCACAGTATTTCTCTAGAACAAAGAATAACATTGTATTTATTACACATAATAATTATTTATCATTCACTAATCGAATTAAACCTCATAATGAATTTAAAATTTTAAAGGCATCTTCTGTCTCAACAATACCTTTGATTAAGATTTATGTTTAGTAAAATATGAAATATTTAAATGATAACACTCACACTTAGTCCGGTCTTATTAGATATTTGTGTAAATTACATTCACTTTTACGCAGCGCAATAATATTTGATCTCCCTTCAATATTTATATTTGACTGCATTTTGAAAACAATAACCACAACACCGCTAATACTTAAATACTCGTCACCAACAATAACCACGAACCAACAAAGTTTTGAGATTGGCTGGGAACAGACCGTAGCAATCGCGAATACGCGTAACGAACTGCGTCTGTCTACCCCACAGAAATCGAAATGATTTACTTAGTTTTCTGTGGTCTACCTGCTAAACCTTAATATTTATGTGAACAAGACGACCGAAACAAAAAACGAATGATTATTGAACTAGTCATTATTAAAAAATAACAAAAACTATGAATAATAATTATTAAAAAATAACAAAAACTATGAATGTAATTATTAAAAATTACAAGCAAACCACAGATGAGATTTGAACCCTCGCTCGGCTCTCCATAATCGCACATACCAAAGCACGTTATCCACTGAGCTAGCACGCCGTATTCTATATTGATTGAAATTATGAACTACTATGAGTTGCAGACAAAGTGAGTGTGTGTGTATCTATAGTATTGTAACATCTTATAGAAGAAGGTCGTAAGTCAAACCGAAGCGTCAGACTATTGCTTTGTGCGATTGCCTATGGACTTTTGGTCGGTACTGTACGTGAACGGGCGCCGTCAGTTGCTTATTTTTAATCTTATATTTTCAATTGCTTTTCATAATTTTTTGTACATTATTCTTACATATAGAAGCAACAAGAATGATGTACCCAGGATTTTGTAATATCTATATTTAAAAGAGTGTCCTTGGAGTTTCTTGCCCGTTCTCCTCCATAGAGATCTACGTTTTGGAATGGGCAATTCGCTTCAACTTTCTGACTAACTGACCGACTCTTTGACAATTCAAAAGTGCCTGTAAATGGTTTAATAGAAATAAATGCTTTGAGTTTGAGTTTGAGTTTTAATGAAATAACAGATGACAGAATTAGAGCTATATTGATGATGTTCTCCAGAAAGATCAGGTGCGTAGTTACGTAACCGAAGCAAAAAGAGTATGTAAGCATCGTTGCCGGTGGCGTTTTATTATTTATTATTAATTATTTGCGTGGCGTAATAGGGCGTTAATTTATTAATATAAGAGCTTTATTGAATCAGTAGAATTCTAAGATTTCACAACCTTCTGTAGTTTAATTACTGACGTAACATCTGCAGTGGTCGTAGTTGTTCATTACAATAATATAAGGCAATCAATTTATTATTGGATGGTAACCACGGGGGTGCTTCAATGTATGTACGAAACAATGTTGAAAATGAAATAAATATTTTTGAATTTTTACATAAATACATACATGAACTCACGCCTTCTTCCCATGGGGGTAGGCAGAAACTACAGAACGCCACCTGCTACGATCCTTCCATACTCCTTTTGCCTCGTTTACGTTCATACATCTGGTCGTTTACGTTCACGCCCGCCGGTTGCGGTACTACGCACCTGGCCTTTCTGAAGAACATCACCAATAAGGTCAGTATATGTCCTTCTAGGGCGTCCCCGACCGGCCTTTCCCTTCACATCAGCCTTGTAAATACATTTTGTTAGTCGCCTTTCATTCATCCTCTCAACATGCCCAAATCATCTCAGCATACCCTTTTAATTTTTGTCACTACATCTTCTTTTAAATTACACCGCTGTCTTATCACATCATTCCTCAGCCTATTATTCATAGACAAACCACACATGCTTCGCAAGGAACGCATTTCCACAGCATTTATTCTACTTTCATGCTTGTTTTGCCACACCCAACATTCACTGCCATACATAAGCGTGGGCACCAGCACACCATTGTGAACAGTCAGTCAAGCCTTTTTAGACATCGACTGGTTGTTCACAATCGCATGTATAGCACCATTCGCTTTATCGTTTTTTTTTTTAATTTTTATCCACATTTATTCCACTTGTTCCAGAATAAGTAAAAGAAAGAAAGAAAGACAAATAGATTTATTTGGCACAGAAACACATGCATACAAAGACAAGAGTAGGTAAGCAGAAAACAAAATAGGTATAACTTGGTACATAATATGCAAACATGAGTATAAAACAGAAATAGTCTGCAGCTGCACAAGACTGTGACAAGAAGGCTTTCACTCAGCATGATGCTGTGCTATAGAGGACCCACAGCACAGCGCTGATTTGCAGTGGTCACCCGAAAAAGCCGAACAGAAATCAAGTCAGGTTCAGTAATTTGTAAATAATAAATAGGTAACAAAATAAAATAAAATAGTAAAAGTATAAAGTAAAATAGTATAAATTACTTTTTGTCTGTCTTTATTAAATAAATAAATAAATAAATTCGCTTTATTTCGGACACACAATTATCCATATGGTGTTAGTAACGTACAAAAAACAACTTATTGCCTAGTGTTAGTAACAATCAACCTCCGCACAAACTGCTGTACAATCGGAGAGCCAAAGCTCTCGGCTACAGTTTTCAGGATGCTGTTTTGACTGCCCCTCACTCTCCTCAGAATCGACGCAGTTTTTTTGCGTACAATAAATAGCATAGAAGCCGTCGGTGCGGGCTTGCGCAAACATATTCGACGCGCTACAGTATCGAGGCAGCCTCAACAACATCCTGAAAGCATTGTTATATTGGACGCGCAGGGCATCCAGCGATCTCTTAGTACAATTGACCCATAGATTGCCCGTGTACAAGCTTTGGCAGTAAGCCTTAAAAAGTGTTACTTTAACGTGGTCTGTACACCGCGCAAAACATGCAATCATGTTTATTGCTGATTACAAAACATGTAATCAGCAATAAAAGTACTTGTTCTGACTCTTATCTACTTACATAGGTATCTAAGTATTTCTTAGGTAGCTTTTTGAGAAATATATAGGTAATTCATTTTGCCTTGCGTTTCCATCTTAGTGAACCTAAGGTCCAGGCCAAACTCGTAAAACCTGTCTAGATTTATCACGTTAATTGTCAGCCCTTACCCAGATAGGTATTCGACATTGAAGAGTTAAGTGTCCTTATCTGGCTTGTCACCGATCTACTGTAGCAGACATTTTCGTACTTTATCTAAGGTTCTAGTCACGAGATGGCGGCAAATTTTTAGCTAGTAGGTACATCTGTGGTACAGCTACTAAAATCGCGTTCCACATTCATTTTTGCATACCTAATCAATAAACTAGAATCCTTTTCGCCGAATTTCTATCCCTTGCAAACTTTTCGAAAAGTAGACGGCGGTAGTGAACTTGGCGTGCAAATACACGGTAGTTGATTGACAGACTGCGTATCGCCGCCCGCGCGTTCTTCAATTAGCTTCGTTTGTACACGGAAAATAATACAGCTGACTTCATTGACCTTTATTTTACCAATCAATAATGAAACATAAATATAATGTAATTTTTCATTAGAAACGTAATGATACTTTCACATTTCTTTGCTTTCAAATTATTTTATTTTACCTACATACTGCACGACCATATCTAATAATCACTACATATTATAAAACAAAAGTCCCGCCACCGCATCTCTGTCTGTCTGAACGCGATAAACTCAAAAACTACCGAACGGATTTTCATACGGTTTTCAAGAATGGACGGAGCGATTCATAAGGTAGGTTTAAGTGTATAAGTTTTGTGTATGATGTTTTATTCAGCGCTAAAAACCCTTCCGAAGCATGAGCCTATCGCTAGTATCATTCAAACTCAAACTCAAAGCATTTACTTCAATTAAACTTTTAAACTGTCAAGGGGTCGGTCGGTCAGTCAGAAATATGAAGCTAATTGCCCATTTCAAAGCGTAGTAGGTACCTATGGAAAAGAACGGGCAAGAAAATCAACGAACACTCTTTTATATATATTTTTTAACAAAATATTTGTTACGTCATTCATGTTAATTTTTTTTTTTTTTATCTAGTGAGTTAAGTAGTTGGCTTGTATTGGTTGGATAGAGTTGAGGCGGCTTCTATTTCAAAAGAAACAAAATCCTTTCAGGAAATAGTATCTTCAAATATATAAGCGGTTAGCCGAATAAACTAGGTTCCTATTGTAACGAATATTTTTGTATTCAGTTAACTGTTTATTCGTTCAAGAATGTAAGTAAATAATCTGAACAAACTTCGGTTCTGCGGGGATTTTCCGAACAATGTTTGGGATAGACCACCGTGTGATATCGTTACATTTTATTAGGATGAAATAATAATTATTACAATAACTTTTCCTACAGTTGTGACTTAAATGTTATGGATAAAAAATGTACAAAACAATTATGTTAGTTCGAAAGCTTCATAATCGTAGTCAATCGATATCATTAGCAAAACGGATTCTGACGAGGAAACTCTACGTAAACCACGTATCAATTATTTCACGCAGTGTGTACAGTTTGTGGTTCGTCAGTTTATGGTTAGTTGTCTATGGTTTAGTGATGCGGTAGCATGAATTTAAAGTTCATGTGTTATCCATGTTACAATTATAATTATAATAGCTTTTCGCCTCTTCTAATAAAAGATACCAGCCCGATAATTAATTATCTGCCTATTAATTATCACTGGATAAGAAAATTATATACTGTTCATTGGATATAAGGTCGAGATTAACTTCAGATAGTACGAGTATAACTCCATTTTTTAGGGTTCCTCAAAAGGAAAAACGGAACCCTTATAGGATCACTCGTGTGTCTGTCTGTCTGTCAGTCTGTCACAGCCAAAGTGCTTCGAATCTAACGGACCGATTAAGTTGAAATTTGGTACACATATGTATTTATGTGATCCAAATACGGACATGTGACGTAAATAAATGAGTTTTGAAGATGGGGTCACTTTTGGAGGGCAAATAAGAAAAATTAAAAAAAAAAGTTATCAAACTGAATCTTGTGGCATATTACATGAAAGGGCTTGTTACGAAGATCTCAAGTGTATTTTTTTAATAATTTTAAAATAAACATATTTAAAAATATTTAAGAAAATAGATGAAAATTTACTATTCCTCCCTTATCTCCGAAACTACTGAGCCTACAATTTTGAGAAAAATAAAGAATGTTTCTTCACTTATAGATTACAGAAAAACTTATAAGAAGTCTATGGTCTTAAAAAAATATGGTAAATCTATCAATATTGTGCGTACAAATTTATATTTGCACATGGAATGTATGTCAGAATATGTATTTTAACTACAATGTTAAGTTTGTCTTTGGAATGAATTCATCCCAACTACGGAAACCCTTCATTGTGCGTAGTCCGACACGCACTTGGCCGGTGTTTTACAGAGTATGTACATAGATCTATTTAAAGAGAACTTGGTGAACCGGATTCAGCTGAATACCAATATTTTACATGGAGCGAGTGCCTGTCTGACTTCCACAACAACTGGATAATACGATACCCCACAGAGGAGTTTTGGTATTTAAAGATGGTCACCCATCCACGGACCAACCCCGGCAAGCGTAGCTTAACCTAACGGATCGACCCGTGCGGCTGTTATTACTTAACCACGAGCTCCTTAAAATTAAATACAGAAAAAGTTACCCAAATCATAATCTCGTTTCCACTGGTAGAGTTAAAAGAAAGATAATCATACTTACAAAAACCTTTTTATAAAGTGCTACACTTCATACAAGTCCTAATTTTCGCGAACATCCTTGAGCCGAAATATCGCCTTATTATATTAAACAAAAATGTTATACCCTGGAGCCGAGTACCGAGATTGCTAATTTAATAAGCTCTCGTCCCTTATCAACCATTATACATACATAGTTATTTTACCCTCCGATTATATTTACACCCTGTTTTTGAATTGAGAATTTGAAGTTGAGAACATTTAAAAATCTACTTTAGCATTATCTACTTAAGGCGAAAGTTTCAAGGGTAGCCCGCGAAATTCATTTTTTTTTACGTTTTTTGCAATTTTGCAGGTCTGTATCGGGTTGTAAGTTATTCTAAATATGATTCGCGGCTGTATCAAATATTTATGTATAGAATTATAATCATAAAAACCATCAATTCAACTCTCTAAGTTCATGTTATCCTATTGAATGAAGGACTGTTTCATGAAATCATGACATTTAAGGATTATTCTAACGTAAGCAGTTGTATTGCTAATTCTAATGATTATTATAATTCTGTAAACCATATTTGTTACAACTAGAACTGATCCTATTTTCATGTAAATTTTGGCAGCAAAAGTGCCATTAAATGGTCTACTTGAAAGACTACTTTGACTTTTAATTCAAAATTTCTATGCAAACAACGTAAAGGCTCTTTCAAACAGGCGCGACATGTGACGCGACACAAAGACACCGCCCGTCGCGCGACGAGCGGTGTCTTTGTGTCGCGTCGCGTGTCGCGCCTGTTTGAAAGAGCCTTAAGGAATTTTGAATTTTGCGGGCTACATTGAAGGAATCACCTTAAGTAATGCTACAAGTGTTGTCAAGTTGTCAAACTCAACACTTTGGAATCTTGACAAGTTCTCAACTTCAAATCCGGGTGTTAGCAGTGAAAATCTTTTTAACATGGATGAAAGTACCGGTTATATTTTTGCTAATAAACGAAAAGTTTCCTTTGAAAAGAGTCGACAAAAAAGAAGGGTAGATAAAGAGTATCATTAAGCTACCGGTAATAAGTCGAAGATTTTGTACTTTATTTTTTCTACGACTGGGATCAACGAAAAGCCCGGTAAGCCTTATTCTTTTAACCGCAGTCATCGCAACCGGAGGAGTAATCATGGCTAAGTAATAACCGCCGCACGGGTCGATTCATCAGGTGAAGCTGCTCTTGCCGGGGTTGTTACGTGGATGAGTGACCATCTTTACATACCGAGATTTCTCCGTGCCTTGGAAAGCACGTTAAGCCATTAGTCCCGGTTGTCATTCGTGGATCATTGACATTCGTTAAAGGTCGTCAAAAGCCCGAAAGTTGACAACCAGTCTTACCAAGGGGTATCATATTAGCCAGTTACTGGGTTGTGGAGGTGAGATAGGCAGTCGCTCCATGTAAAATACTGGTATTCAGCTGCATCCGGTTATGCTGGAAGCTGACCCCAAGATAATTGGGAAAAGGCTAGGTAGATTGAGTCTTCGTAAGCGGTCCTTCTCGGCTCGTGGTGTTTGAAGAGGTCTACTATAAGTTTGCTTAGTAAAAAAATATAATCAATCGAATAGAGGACCTGCTCCTTTTTTTTTAAATCGGTTAAAAATTTTTACAACCAATCTTTTTCTTCAAATTTTAATCAAGAATCTCTATCTTAATATTATAATCTTAACTATATCTATCCAAAGCATGCGCTGCATCATTTATAGAATTTCTTCATAAAACAACAAAGAGGAATTAACAATTACAGACACCTTCGTTCATAGCTACAATAAGCAGAAACTAATAATTTCCATGTTCTTTAAACGAATGGTTTCTTTATTAATCGCAGAGTTTCTCTATGCACAGCTTACTTTTTTTTTTGTGTGTTGTCATTGACTAACCTTTTTTTTTTTTTTTGGGTGGGAAATCATCAAAAAACTTCTCCCGCTCTGGGCGGAGCGGGAGGGCGTGTCAGACTCTTACTGACTAAAACCCACCCGTGTTCCTTCGGTTGCCCTGTTGCCGGGGGCCACGATCTCCCTTTCGGTTTTCTTCGCACCCCCGGCAGGCATCGGCCCTAACGGACCCCGTCAATTCTGCTGACATCTCTTTGAGGCGCGCGTGGAACACAACGCGCCGTCGACCCGGGCCTGGTCCTTATCGGACGGCGAGCTACCCATTGCTCACCGCCCGCAAGCCCGCGCCTACGCCGGTGGCCGGAAATCGGCCTGCGATTCCCGACGCCCAGGGCGTCTCCTCCTGCGGCGGTTAGGGGCGTGAGGGCGCGAAATTTGCCTCTCCCTCACGCGTTCCGCCTCCTCCTTCGCGAGCATTACTGCTTCGCAGAAGGAGGTGACGGCCTCCCATTTCCTCTCGCTCCCTACCATGGCCCTAATCAGGGCCGGACGCGAGAGATCACCGCCGCCGATCGCCTCCACGAGGACACGGCGATGCTCCGCCCAAGCCGGGCAGACCTCCACCGTATGCTCCACCGTGTCCTCCGGGCGATCCACACAATGGTGACAACCGGGCGTTTCCTCCCGCCTTATCCTGAACAGGAACCTCCCGAAACAGCCATGTCCGGTGAGGACCTGTGTCAGGCGGAAGGTGAGGACGCCGTGGCGCCTCTCTAGCCACTCCTCAAAGAGGGGACTTATCGCCGCAATTGTGGCGTGCCCAGCACTGGGTTGCGACAATCGCACTCTCCATGACGCCATGAGATCCCGCCGGAGCTCCGTCCGCTGTGCCGCGATTTCTCGCGGCAGCGGAGTTAAGCCCCGGCGTTTCGCCTCCTCGCGCCACTCCCAGATGTGCGCGAGGACCTTTGCCTCCAGATCCCATGGCGGTAATCCGGCAAGGAGGCTCGCAGCCTCACAGGAGACCGTGCGGTATCCTCGGGCCAGCCGGATGGCCATGACCCTCTGGGACGCGTTCAACCGGCGGGCTGGCCGCAGCCTCAATGAACGCGCCCACACCGGCGCCCCGTAGAGGGCCATGGACCGCACGACCCCCGCGTAGAGCCTCCGGCAGGAGGCGTTTGGACCCCCTAGATTGGGCAGGAGCCGCTTCAAAGCAGCCCCGGCCCGCTCCAGTCTGGGAGCCAGACGTCGGAAATGCTCCACGAAGTTCCACCGGCTGTCGAGGACGAGTCCCAGATACTTCATCGTCGACTCGACATCGATGTGAACCCCTCCCGCCATTACCTGGGAACTCGACGGTGGCGCATTCCGAGGACCATGAAAACCCATGGCCTCGGACTTGTGCAGGGCCACCTCGAGTCCCAGCTGCCGGATCCTGTCGACGATTGTCGCAACCCCGCGTGTCGCTAGTTCGGCCGCCCGCGCCGCCTGGTACGACCCCCCCTGTGCCAGGACCAACGTGTCGTCAGCGTAGCAGACGACGCTGACGCCGCTAGGGAGGTCGGCGCGCAGCACCCAGTCGTATCCGATGTCCCACAGATGCGGCCCCAGGAGTCATTGACTAACCTGGTGTCAGGGTTTTTATGCCATCTATGGGCGTCTGACTTGGCTTCACAAGACGTCGAGAAATATCTCTCAGGCATGCCGGTTTCCTCACGATGTTTTCCTTCACCGTTTTTGAAGCAAGTGGTATTATACAATACGCACATTAATCCGAAAAGTCAGAGGTCGGTGCCTTGGGTTCAAACTCGAGATCTATTGCAGTCCTACGGTCACACCACTCTTTATTGGGGGTTATTAAAGTGCTAACAATACAAATCTACATAAGCCTATATATATTGCGTAGATACTTATAGTGCTACCTGCAGACTAAGGTGACATTTGGTAACCAAATTATTCAAACACGAGGAACAAGTTGCGAAGCAAGGCTATAAGGTGCAGAGTTAAATGGGGCATCAATTTGACGCTTGGTTTGAACTTTGTCAAAGCCGGGGCTAACATACCTAATGGGCCCATTAGAAAGTTTAGGACGATAATTTGTCCGGTTTTTTAAATGTTCTAGGTCAAATGTAAAATACATTTGATTAAAGTATTTTTTTTTACCCGACTGAACGAGAGCAAAGACAGGGTTATGTATTTCACTTGTTTGTATGTATATTTGTATGTATATGTGTGGGATTCTTTATACCCTCGAAGCATAGATACTAACGGCTGGATGGATTTTAAAACATGAGGTGTCTAACGACTCGTCTAGGTCGTGCGATGATTATAGGCTAGGTTTTATTTTTATAAAATCAAAATGGTGGATTTTAGACGTCAATAAGTAAGGACTTCAATACAATAATTTTGGAGCATGACCTTGTGGGATATCAGATAAAGGGCTTGAGACAACGATTCCAAAAATATAACACACTTAAAGGTTGCAATAATGTGTAATTTTTTTTGGATATTAGAGTGTGAAAGCTTGGTTTAAGAAGGTCACATAAACTCTTTATAAAAACAAATGTAAAAAGCAGTGTCCCACTACCCAACCACTTGAAATAACATCGTTCAAAAATATCGATAAACATTAATAAACTAAAGCTTCACATTGGAATAATGTACGAGTTTCGTTTAACTGGTATCGGAATCGAAAACAGTTTTCAAACTCAATTCTTTTCTGCCCGTATGGAAATTTGTTTCAGTATTTTGATATACCATTTTTCTCGTTGAAAATAATGTCAGAATTATACAAAGGCAATCCTATACGTTGTATGTATTGTAAGGTTTCAAGAAAATTATCAGCAACATCAACTTTGTGCGATCATCTGACGAAATGTGGGTGTATTGTGAAGGTACGCCTCTGCCTAACCCTTCGAAGAAAACAGGCGTTATGTTATTTTTATGTATATTATCAACGTTGTTACCTTTGTGACGTAGGTTTTAAGCATCTTCTATCTAACCTAGTGAATTCGGCTAGTTTAAACACTGGTTTTTCCTATGTCCCCGCTGCTGACGTGGAGGCTGCGTGACATGCGTGACATCGAGGAAAAGAAGATAGATTCTAGAAATGTGGTGCTGGAGAAGAATGCTTAAGGTATCGTGGATGGCGTTTCACACCAACACCTCTTTATGCCAAGAACTCGGCATCAAAAAACGTTTATCTGTTCTGGTCCAAACGAGTAGACTGAAGGGCACTAGACCACGCGAATGCTCACTCGTGAGATGGACTGACAGAATTAAATCCATAGTGGGTGAACCCGTCAGTAAATGGCGAGAAATCGTGAGGCAAATCACTTCAGGCCCTGGACAAGAAACTACATGAAGACCACGACGTCTCTGACAAGAGTGCTTCGAAGAAGATCTAACCTAGTCAAAACTTGATAGGTAAACAAAAAACTTAGGTTCCTACTACGATTACGCGTCCAAAGGAGCTCTGAACCTATATTCACTTTAGATACTCGTACAGTAGTAGCCCGCACTTCAGTGGGAACAGTATCTAAAAGCTGGTCTCATATTTTTTTGAAACTCCGTACTACGTGTTACTACTATCTGACGTGCGGTTTTCTAAGATTTACGCAAGGTTTCCTTTCCTTCAAGTAACGGAGGTAATTCTCATAATTTGCATTATTAGATGGTATAAATGTGCCGCAGGAGAATTTGCGAATACGAATTGGTAATGCTTAAAGTTAATATTGTCTGCTCCGAGCAATGTAACCGAATTTTGTGGAACTACGACCTCTACTGTGGCATTATTATATAAATTATGTTAGCTTGTTAATTGTGCAAGTGCTATTTTAATATATTTGTACACTTCTATTCTTTATATTTTATGCACAAAAGTACAGAGGCGGACTTATTGCGTTTGTTACTACAATGATGATGATAATTTTGTTTGAATAGCAAATAATGAAGCTATTATTAGATTTTTCTTTAATTGAAAATAGTAAAACAATAAAATGGTGTCCGTAAAGGGTAAAAGTAATCGAGACATTAACGTCCAGCAGTGCAGGTCGTATAAAAAATATTGGCTAACAGTTAAGAACAATAATGAGAATCATTCATTCCCTTGCTCATTACAACACACTGTGATGATCAATTAATTTGCCATAAACAAGTTCAATTTTCTTCATTTACCTTCTGTCTTATCCGATGTAACAAATCTCAGTACACACGACTATAAAATAGGGCAAGATCGCGAACATCTCAGTTCAGTCAGTTCAATCAGCTCACTATTCACATGCAAATACATTCAATTCGCGGGAAAAGCCGGGTTCCCTGTAAAACTACCGTTTGTATCGTGATAAAATCCTGTTTCAGTATTGTCCCTATCCTTTTCAATACTGATACAATATGCTACTTTTTTCCCTTTGAGTGTAAGCTTGGTTAAACTAGACTGGTTTATAACCAACTTCTAAAAAAAAGGAGGAGGTTATTTTCTAATTGGGGTTTGCGATTTGTGTGTGTGTGTTTCATGGCTAGTTAATTGGCCTCATGAGATTTTGGCAAGGTGAAAAAAACGAACTTTTGTAATTAGGTATCTACTGGATACATTTTCCTAACTAATAGGCAGTGTAGTCTGTCTACACTTGTCTATTTGGATCGTGTTCACAGCTAACGACCGAATATATTTTCGGAAATTCAGGTGCAGCCGCGGGCTTTTTAGGTAGATATGCTATGATGATAGCGATCCTAATTTCCAATGCAAATGAATGAGTTAAGTTTCAGGATAATATATTTTGGTTTTTGAAGGGGAAAAGTTAGCCCTTGATTTTACGGATCAACGATTCTTATTTCCTTACTTTTATAAAAAGTTTTCGCTTGGTTTACAGTTTGTATATAAGTACTTTAAAATATAGCCTACAGCTTCTTCCTGCGGCTTCTCCCACGTTGAGGTCGGAAATTACCTCACGGGAACGTACTATCGGGATACGTATCCCACTTAAGTTCTAACCTAGGTCATGATGTGCCGAATTTAATCGAAAGCCATTTAACTGTTAAGACGTGAAAATATAATAGACATACAGAAAAGCGGAGTTTATATATGTAAATTTTAATATTAAAAATGCGAAAATATAATTAAGCATATATATTTAAATGTATTTATATATGTCGGAAGTACGTTATGATTTGACTAATCGGAGCGCCAGCGCCGCCTAGCGGCACTTGACAGAGTCTACAACATAACGGTCCTTGGACCGGCCGGAGTTGAGCAGAGTTCATCGGTGGCGGTTAAACAGTGAAGACGTTTAGAAACTGACGCGCGTTCCGTATAGTTGTGTCGTACAGTGTGTGAATTTCTAGTGTGATTTATTTGATTGTAAATTATAATGTGATTTGAACTGCAAACGGTTTTTTTATTACGCAATAACCAATACTGCCCACAGTAGTTAAAATATGGCTGATAATAACTAAAGAGACACATATCCTTCTCCGTCATATATATATTTAATATGTATAAAAAATAATATATTTATCCATATACAGTATGCATTGGTACGCTATTTTATAAAAGTGAAAACCAAGCTAAAACTTTATTAATTTATGCATTGTGCAATTATTATTGTTAAGCAAAAAGAATGATAGAATAAGTAATGTAGTCAAACTTTTATGTTTATTTAAGCAAATTAGTAGATAAATAGTTAAACTAAAGTTAACAGTTTATGTACACACTTATAAACAGACAAGAAGAAAGGAACAGAAAAATACGTACAAAGGTGATGCTTATTTCTAAAGAAATCTCTTCCAGCATACCAGCGATAGATAAGAGGTTAAAGAGATGTAGACAACTTGCGTAAGAGTGGAAGAGAAAATAAAATACATAAAATAAAAAAACTAAACTATTCACTAATTTAAATATAAACATACAATATGAGAATATACTTAAATACATATTTCTAAAATACATATTACTAAAATAGATATACATAATTAATTATAATATAGTATACAATAATAAATACATAATATGGAACTATGACGAAGTGGAAAGATAGTGTTCTTTCACTCTTCTTTTAAAAACTGCAACATGCTGCATTTTCTGTATTTCGGCTTGGAAAAAAAAAAGTAGATATGTTCAAGATACGCATTTTACAACACACATTATAATAAATAAAACATGTTAACAATGTTTACAACTTCCCTTAAAATGAACATATAATTTTCATGAAACTCGTTGAAAGCATTCACAGCACGTCACATCGTAATTTAAAGTCAACAGTTTCCGTCTTGTTCTGACCCTCGACAGTCGACTGCCTAAAGTCTTTAATTATATCTCTTAACTCGGTTTCATCTCTTACTCACGAAACTCCCTTGACTCACGAAAATGGTTTCCAAAATTTAAAATATGAAATATCTTTTACCTTATTTTAAAGTTCACCTAATGTTTTTAAAAAAGAAACAAAACCATAGACAATATTCAAGGTCTTTGTAAAAGATTTTTTTTAAATAAAAAGTGCACTGATCATAAGTTCTCTAAAACCAAATAATTGCCTTCAATACCTATGCGTCAAATGAGAATTTAATAATAATATAATATGTTTGCCCATTGCCACTTAAGTTTGGCAATTCTTCGGGCTTTGTCGGTTACCTTGGTTCATGGGCAGGGCACATTGCTCGCAGAAGGGATGGCCGATGGCGCCGAAAGTTTCTGGAGTGGCGATCGCGTACCGAAAGACGTAACGTTGGAAGACCTCCCACAAGATGGACCGATGACCTTGTGAAGGCCGCAGGAATCCGCTGGATGCGGAAAGCACAGAATCGGTCGAAGTGGCGGTGCTTGGGGGAGGCCTATGTCCAGCAGTGGACGTCTTTCGGCTGAAATGATGATGATAATGATGATAACATGTTTAATTATTCCGCTCTCCATACTCGTTTATAAACTCCGAATGTATTTTTAAACGTTTCCTTCAAATCATGTTCTGTTAAATGAACAATTTAAGTAAAATGCACTTAACTGATATAATGAATACTAATTCCATTTACATAAAATCGTAGCATAATGGCCTGTATTATTAGGGACACTCAATTTCCCTTTTCCCAAAATCCTTCCACTTTTCATCATTCATGAAAGTCTCATAATTTATTTTTAACCGTTTCCGTCCAACCCTTTCATGATGTTCTATGTACAATAATACTTAAAACGCTGTTCCGCAACCGTTCCCCTGAAAACACTCAACCCTATAAAGTACCCTGTCATTTGTAACTGAATCGGACCTGACATTATCATAAATTCTTTAATTTTTCCAAACTGACTGCTGCATCGAGTTGCTGAGCATCTACGTATAGAGCGACTTTTACTATAGGTTATGCGCTTGTCGCAATGCTAAACATCATGGATGGAATCACACAGTGAGTGAATACTTGACAGTTATTAGAACTGTCAAATTCGCAGAAAAATATCTACAATTAATCGATTGACAACATTCGTATTAATTCATGCTTTTTGAAAACGACTTGAGGCCCATTTAGTAAAACCGACAGTTGACAATCCGGCAATTCGATAATTGTATAAGTTTCTATCATACACTATATGCTTTAAACATTTTATGCTTAAACAGCACCTGTCGTGACAATGTGACAATTTTTTTTTCAAGTATGTCGCTTAGTCTGATAAATTTAATGGAGCCCTAAATAAGCGATGTACGAATGAACTTACAGAAACACAGTAAATGTATATAAACAACATTCTTATAATCCCACAAAATTATACCAAAATCAACTATGCATATTCATGAAACTGACTCATAATTTCTTTTTAACCGTTTCCGACCAACCTCGTAAACAATTGTTCTTAAAACGTCGTTCCGGGAATACCCGGTTGAAATACACAACCCTATAAAATAGCGCTGTAAGGCCCTCGAGTGACATCGCCTTTGTTCGCTCTCTCTGTGTGTATCTCGGCCATTCATAACTTGATATTCGAAGTTAACTGACGTCTTTGAATTTAAATGTGGTGGCTTTTATAATTAAATGTATTATCTTATCTTTGTGATGTTTTCTTTGATAAGTATGGAGTCCGTTGTTGTGTTGATATAGCAGGATTTTCCATAGGAATAATAATAAAGCAAAAAGGGTGAAAAACAAAATTACAGGTTTTGAATAAAAGTAGATTACTAGATTATAGATTATTTATACTTACTTCAAGGTACTTCTGGCAATAAGTAACTAAAACGAAAAAGAAGCGGAAATTGAGTTATCGAAATAAAGTTGTGACATAAGCAGCAAATAGGTATTTTCGCAAGTCGTCGTCAGCTCCAGTAGGTATTACGTCAGCACCACTTTATTTCACGTCAACATGAAAACATACTGAGAAAGCCTCGTTTACTTACATTAGGTCTATAGGAACGGATATAGGTGACGTCATCGATCACGCTTGACAGAAACTCCTGACGCTACGTAAAAATGTTCGACCAGGGGGTGTCTCTCCATCCCTTATGTGACATGATTTGGCAGAAAATTACAGATAAATATTCAGGATTTAGTTTTACGTTTTAGCGTTGTTTTTTTATGGAAGCATGTTTTCGTCAATAGTTCTCTGTTGACAGCTATCGTGCTGTTAGACACGATTGAGTGCGAATTTTCGATCGTTCCTTAATTATTTTAATACGTTCGCTTCTTTTATTTTTAATGATGGTCTGGCAGTTTGAGTAGTTTATGCAGCCTACCCAAGTATCCTTTTTTTGGTATTGTTCGTCAAGTTGAGCTCCTTAAGTTCTGAGTTGAGCTCCAATATTTACTGACAAATGCTTGCACTAACTGGACAGGTCCACCCAAATCTGTGTGGTTCTTTCCTCAAAAGTCCATTTCATTTCAGACACTAATCTACATGGTCCTCATATGGCCTGACCAAGATTATATCTGGATTTTAAAAGAGACTGCGACCTTTGAGTTTGTTTCGGCCTTTCTTCTCAGAGTAGTCTGATAGGAAACGCCGAACTCATTTAGCTTATTTTAAATATTTTTTTAATATGACGTGTAAAAGTGAGACCGATATCCTATTTACTGAATAAACAATTACATTTTCTATTTTAATTACTCTCGGCAGTCATGAGCATCTTCATTTCACTTCTGGAGAATTGCCATCCAATAATTGGGATCAGTACCTCTTTTCTATTTATCATCACTTTTTTAATGAATAAACGCCAAAAAACAACTCATCTCATTCATCTGAAATTCAACAAGTTTTTGTAAATAGAATGAAAATGCTAAAACTCCCACCTTTTAAATTCCATAAGAGTTTACTTCTGCACTTCTATCTTGTTCTGCTCCAGTGCAGCTGAGTGCATTGCGGTAAAGGCAAATGCATCTTCATCATCCGCGCTGGACATAAATTTCAACCAAATGCCGCAGTGGTGCTTGAAGGCGAATCTTTAAATCATCCTCGTTGCCTCGAAATTACGCTCGTAAATGAAAAATACTTCAAAATAAAGAGAACCTACCTTTTGCTAAGTAAAATAAAAGGTTAAAATAGCTTTTGCATAATATTGCAGTTACCTTATTCACGATAAAAATACCTTTTTTTTTACTATATCTATTTTCTTTTATTTTTTAGATAGTCACAAAACATCGAAAATCTACTTTAAAGATGGTGGTGGTAATTTCTGAATTCTAATAGAAGGAGCAGTTGTAGGTCGTGGATTCGAACCCAGCCAGGCGCTTTACTTTGTGTAAATAATTTCATTACCACTGCTCTCAAAATGGTGAAGGAAAACATCGTGAGGAAGCCGGCATATCCTATAACCAAAAATTCGAAGATTTGTGACATCTACCAACCCGAACTCGGCCCGCGTGGTAGATTACAGCCCACTCCCTCTCGAAGAGAGGAGGCCTGTGTGTCCCAGCAGTGGGAACATTATAGGCTGATTATGATTCTAATAATTGTATCTAGCCCTAACTTGCTAGACCTAGAACCCCACAAAGCTATTTTGGGATTCTAGGTCTAGCTAATTTATTTCGACAAACTGTATAATTGCTACCGTGACGTATTTTGGTATTCAAGCACTTCTCTTATATCAAACTCCATATTCAAAATCAAAAATTTAGTCTTGTTCACACACTCCATACGAGTGTGCCCATTACCTCCATATTAAACCAACACATAGTTATTTAACGGCTATCACTAACACACAGTTTAAAAGCCTACATGAGGGGTCCCCTCTTGAGAAGAGGAGCTTGAAACAATATTATCTCCACTCTCGCCAATGCTCGATAACTTGGTAAATATTTGGTTTGCGTCAAGCGCCACGTTGACGGGAAAATATGGAAAATTAAGTTTATTAATATTAATATATTTTTATTAAAACGGGTACATTATGAACGGTTTATAAGTTAAATACGTTTAAGAACCTTATACTTTTAATTAGATAGTTAACTATACTTGCTTAACAGTTACAATTTTAACTTAGTACTGCAGTTGTTGGAGGCTTGGTTTTGGTCCGGTGAAGCGTCTTTTTTTTGTGTTCTAATTACTAGGAAATAATACGCCACCCTGTTATCCTTTAGAACACAATATACACGGTGACAGGGACATCGACGCGAAAACCGTTACCATGGATTCAGTACATGATTCTGAAACCCCTTGCGTAGAAGTTATTAGTCGGTTATTTAAAAAAAAAATGGTTTTCCATAACTTTTGACTGCGTAGGTATTTTACTTTTCTATGAAACAGCAGATTTTTTTTTTTTTAATAACCGACAAAAATTTCTACGCAGAAATTCATGTACTTTCGGTTCAGAATCATGTACTTAATCCATGGTAACAGTTTTCGCGTCGATGTCCCTACCACCCTGTATAATAAACAGACCGCTTAGCTTGGATTGTTAAATTAAAATTGCTACTTTGTCCTATCCTGTCTGGTGATGATTTAAACTTGAGGCATGGTTCACCACCTCCAGATAAATTCTCGAGTATAATTAATTTCACGCAATTTTTAAAGTGAAAACTTCTTTAGGCGCATTGGACATTTTTGAGATGGGACTAAACCATTGATTCCGTGACACTGTGATGACACCTCATTTTTTTAAACGCGGTTGTGCTCCTTATTTATATTAAGTTAAGAATCAATGTTCTATGCAAGTATTTTTACTTTAAAGGCTTCGGAAGTTTTTTTTTTTTCTTTGTAAACGCGATTGTGCTCTTTATTTAGGTAAAGCTACGGACCAATGTTCTATACAAGTATTTTTCTTCCACCAAAGCGATCTTGTTCAAGTTTTCACTTCTGTCAGCACTCCCGGAGTACCACCACATTTTTTTTTCTACATTTTAATTGTTATTTGTGGATAGCGCATATCCGAGGTGAAACAAGCTTTCACTATTCCAAAAACTATTAATGCCAAGAGCAATATTAACCGAACCGTGTTTCGAGATCATTTACAAGTTCTATCACGTTCCTTAGGTGTCTACTTCAATGAAATACTGTTTGAGACTACGTAATTTATAACCCTGTATAAAGTTAGAGGCTGTAAACCTTCGGACTATTACCGATTTAATTGAAGATTGGTGAAGCGATAAAATGGTTTCGGGGATATTATTTATGTAACAAACGTCAATTGATTTATGTTTTTATTATAGTTGGCAAACAAGCTGGCGACATAAAATACGATACAAATTGTATAGAATTATAGGCTTATAACTGGAAAATATGGAGAGTTTTGATTAAGTGGTGTTTGTTAGAATAAAATATACATAATTATGAGAGGTGGAATAGCAACTACTTACTAAAAAAAAAGTGGAACTCCGGGAGTGCCAACAGAAGTGAAAACTTGAACAAGATTGCCTTGGTGTAAGAAAAATACTTGTGTAGAACATTGCTCCGTGCCCTTATATAAATAGAAGGCAGAATCGCGTTTATAAAAAAAAAAAACTTCCGAAACCTTTAAAGTAGAAATACTTGCATAGAACATTGATCCGTAACGTAATATAAATAAAGAGCATAATCGCGTTTACAAAAATAAGGTATTGTCATGGTGTCGCGAAATCAATGGTTTAGTCCCACCTCAAAAATGCCCAACGCACCTAAAGAAGTTTTTGCCTCAAAAATATTCAAATAATATTACAACCCTGTAAAAATACAGAAATAACAATCTTCAACTAACTTTTGGCGGCTAGAATAGGTAAGGTTAAAATAAAGTATTTGACCACAAAGAGCCGGTTCAAAAAAAAAAAGATATCGTACGTAGTTTTATTAGGTAAAACAAAAAAAAAACGTTATAGTGATGTGGTAACTAACATCTGAAGTGGAAAAAATTAAACATTTTTTTGGACGGCACCGTAAATAAATAGAGTTATTCTAGAAACAAAAAAATCAATTTCCCACGTAAATGAAGAGTTTTCTTATACAAAAGGTGAGGTATCTTTTTGAAAAACATGTGGCCTTGTCTGGTCACAAAAGGAAAATCCATTCTTTATCTTTTCGGTTTGATGGCACATATTACACTGACCGAAAGATCAATGTCGGATTCTCCAAAGATTTCAACTTTGTGTATCAAAGACCAACTACCAACATACCTTGACACATTCGGTATATTTAAAAAACCTTTAAAACAAGCTGTATAAGGTTGATTATTGAATGTTTTGGGTAAAACTGAGGGGTCATTACAAAATATTTTATGGGTTTTCGAAGATTCTTAGGGGATTCAAGGTCGGCTTTCCTTTATCTCGTATAAGCTTCAATGGATCGAGTAATATTGTTTTAGCGTCGATATTACTTTTTCTCACATGTCAACGTTATTTATACTGCTTCATGTGGGTACAAAAAATATTTATAAAGACGGAGAGGAGATTTTTGGGTGATTGCAATGATTAGCAATGAAAAGCGAATAGTTGAGTTGACTGATTCCTCGATTCTAATGTTCTTTACGATTTTTGTATCACTAAGGATGTTAGGTGGTACAATTATTTATAATATCTCACATTAGTTGAGGAAGTGCAGCATATTTGGAATATCAGTTTGTTTTTTGGGAATTAGTAGAAGAGGAAACGGGTTAGCCCAATAAAATATTGGTAAATTATTTAACTTTAATAATACAAACAAATAAATAAAATAAAACTTAAGAACCTCAAAATTTCAGTGAAGCTAAGAATCTCCAGAACTGTGATTTTATTTAGGCTGCAGTTAATTCTGAATATAGTATTCCAACTCCAACTCCATGTCACATTTTTTATTCTAGAAATATTCACAAAATCTTAAACAAATAAGGTCACTTAATAGTTTAAACAATTACAATGAAGATTTTACATAACGTAGTAAATAAGTATAAAGGATTGCATTCTTACCGAAAATGTTTTCGTAATAAACGTTTTGTTCCCGTGTGGCTGTCAGCAGAAATATCAAGATGGCGCCCTGTTTATAGTACTTGTTGACATCATATAGAATGTGACATTATGTTTACGGGCAAAAAAACACAGATGGAGTTTACATTAATTGAGATATCCGTGTATTCCAAATTGCCAGCAATGGGTATTTCAAATTCGCTGCACTTCCTCTACATACTTTCATCTTTTATGAAAACCTATATGATACCTATAAAGGAAAAATTTATATGATAACCAAAAGGTGGAAAAGCTGTCATTGTCGGGAACCACACAACAAAAGAAAAATATCACATGTGGTTACTAAGGACCTTCAAAATATTATTAATTTTTAAAATGTTGTTGCTTATTTATTTTTGTTTTCCAATCCTTAAATGTCGCAAATTATGTAATTTTCTTTTCCTGTTATTCGCCTCAGCTTGTTAAAAAGTTGCGCCAAATTAAACTTTTTAACAAGCTACTGTGCATTTGATATGCGAGCCACGATTTCGAAATTAAATGACTTTCAAATTCGATTGTATGCCATAGTTTAATTTGATTTAAACTGTCTGTACCTAGTTACTAAAGTATAAGTAAATTAACGCTTTTATAGTGACATTATTAAATACTTTATACCTACTACCACTTTAAAACACGAAGGTACAAATCGCAAATTAACACCAACAACACCAGTAAAAACTATTTAATTTTTAATCAACAGTCAACCCTAACATAATTGGTTGCAGGTGGCCATAGTGATGGGCCGAATTGCGTCGCATCGGCTTTCGGTGTCGATCGGGGCCGAGGCTTGAGCCAATGCGTAATTGGCTTGGCATTGTCAATGAACATGCAAACTGGCCTAGTGTGGAAATTGGGAATGTTTTTGGCCTGCACTTCGTTTTGGTTTAAGTAGGATTATGGGGCTATACTGACCAAGTGGTATATATTTCTTAGTGAATACCGGGTACATACTGTAGATAATTGCGGAAAAATTGTTTTGCAATTTGGTAAATAATGATTACTGTATATGGTGTATTTTTTGGGGGAAACAATAAAAAAAAACTGCCACATAGATCGATATAAAAGAAAGAAAGAAAATCGTTTATTTGCGCTAAACATGACGCAAAAAAATTGGAGGGTGACCCGACATGCCAAACACTTTGGCATGTCGGTTTGGATATGAGTAACAAAGATTTCGCTTCAAAAAGCCGAACTGTTTCTTACGGCCAGCTCCCTAATTACGAGATCAATCACAATCTGTTTCGTTTTGACAATTCAACAACATTCAAACAACAGACAATTTTTTCGAACTAATGAAACAATAGATTAGCAATATCCTTCAAAATGATTCAGGTACTTTAACACACCGAGTAAGAGAAAAGTGAATTCTGTAAAAATGTGATACTGCACTCTACGTTTCCCTGTTTCCAAGAAAATTTACACAATTTAATCCTAGATTATTTCACGGAATAAACAAGGGACAATGTAGCGGTTTTCGTATAGTTCTATTTAGCTAAAGACTTGGGTACTGCATAACAGAGAGGCTTTGATCAAACCGAAATTGCTTCGCCAATAATACAGCATGTATCAAAATCGTAATCGCGAAAACATTATCAACTGTCCCATACAAAACTTCAATACCTACTCGACCTAAATGTATGGGACAGCTGATAATTTTATGCAATTACGATGTTGGGCCCATTGAGAAAGTTGTTCAGTATGATCGTCTGTACCACACTCGTAAATATAACCACAGCTTTCTGATACACTCTGTATACATCATTGTGTTTACTCAAACCATATAATAAGCCAAATCCAATGGCCTAAACACTCGAATCGAAGGGACCGAAGGCCAAAACCCTTCTGTTCAAACAAAACAAATCACAAATCTATTTCCAGACCACAGCACATGTTTGTCCATACTTTTGTTCTGAGGCTACTGATATTAGCCTCACTAAACAAATATAAAGCACATGAATGTTGCAGAGAATTGAACTGGAACGGTTTTGGCAGCTGTCTAAATCGCTTTAAAGAATAATACACGAACAGTTTTCATTTAATAAATAGGTTGAGTGGAAATGGTTTCAATTTAAATTGTTATTTATAGTGGGGACTGTCTACTTGTTTATCTTTTGTTGTCATTTTATATATTATACCACTTGATATCGAGAATAAAACGAAGTTAGCGAAATACCTACCAATCTATGCCAATACTACCGCTTTCCGAGTCACGCAGAAGTCTCAGTATGTAAAGATGGATAGGTGACCATCTTTACATACTGAGACTCCTCCATGCCTCGGAAAACACGTTAAGCCGTTGGTCCCGGCTGACATTCGTGGATCTTTGACAGTCGTTGCGTCACGCTTACCAAGGGGTATCGTCTTACCCAGTTACTGGGTTGTGGAGGTCAGATAGGCAGTCGCTCCATGTTAATAAGCCGAAGCCAACTTATTTGGGAAAAGACTAGGCAGATTAATTGTATACTACCACATTAATTGATGGTTCATGAAAAGAAAGATGATAACAAAAAAAGCGAGTTCACGAATCCACAACATAGTGTTAAGGTAAGTTCGGTAATTAGAAAAATTTTTAATGAGTTACTAAACTAGAGTAACGAAGCTGTTAAGCTGACGTGTTCAAGAACTAAAATTAATTAACACTTATTTATTTAAATAAATAAGTGTTAATTAATTTACTTCTTCTTTATATGACCATGCTCATTATTTCTGTTGATATAGATAAATTAAAAAATGATGTGTTTCAATCAAAATAAAATACCATCGGTAAGTACTTGAGTATCTCAACCATTTCAATAAAATGAAGAGAAGGATAAAATCCTGAAACAACAGTTTATGAAGTGGAAAAAACTTTAGCCACATAAAAAAATACACATCCACTGTCTTACTTTGTAATAATATTTCAAAATGGTAGAATAAATCTATTTACTGGTACGTACTTTTCCGATGCACAAGAGAATAATGACTCTAGTCGACGTGTAGCAGCTGTTACGACAGCATAACTTGCGCACTCGCGATATTGTTCAGTAAACTACATAACAGTCGTGGCAACAGAGCAACTGCTGCCCTCGGCTTCACCAATGTGGACCCTAATTCTTTTTCTAAAATAAAAGTAAGTTACTCTTTATAACATCAGCTATCCTTTAGAAAGTCGGTCCAGCCGTTTCGAAGATTAGCAGGAACAAACAGACAGACAAAATTTTACAGAATGACTTTTTGTTACAAGTATCGTATATACTTTCATATGCATATAGTAAAAAGCTGTTATTTTGACATAACAAACAGACACTTCAATTTTATTTGTTTGTATGTATAGACAAGCCGTGTACCCGATGGAATTACCTATCGGCAAAAATTAAGAGCTTCCATACAAACTTTCATCCCATATTTAACCCCATTAGGGAGTGAATTTTCAAAAATCCTTCCAGGTGTTCACTTTCGTTATAAAAAGAACTGATGTGCAAAATTTCACGCTTCTACACCCAGTTGTTTGGGCTGTGCATTGTCTGACAGTGGAAAGAAAGAAAATATGTTTATTTACGGTAAACTTGATGCCAAGAAAGAACACAAACACAAAAATAACTAGTTGGGGGAATATGTGTCATATCTATGCAAAACGGCGCTCGGCATAATGCTACGACCCTTTAATGCGAGACAGAGCCCCAGCGCTGGTCTTCAGTGACAGCCGGCATTGGCGTTGACGTCAATGAATATTTAAGATTTTTATCAAGTAGAAGATTTAAAACCTAATATCATTGAAATTCGTATAGAAAGTGTTAAGTTGTCAGTATCTCAAAGCAGGACAGAGGTTTTCTCTTATTCTGAGACAGTTAAATATCTGACCAGTTTAATCTAAACTATTCAAAACCGCCCAGACAAAAAGCGAGTACTGTTCAAATATTTACGACTCAAGACACGTACATAATTTGTGCCGATTAAGCAAAACTTTTCAGCTACCAATAAAGTTTTGAACAAACCGTCCGTATGTTATTCCAAGTTGCTTTCTCCGAGTATTTAAAATTACCAACAACTGGTTACAAACTAAAGTTAAAGTTAAATTACTGAGTAATCTTTCTTCGATATCTTCGAGTTTTGTCTTGCGTATAAATTGTATATTCAGGTGGCGTACCTTGCTTCACTGTTATTATTAATAACAAGATAACTGAAATTGAATACATTATTGTATACGGTTGTTGTTTGCTTTCGAACATGGTAAATGAACCGTGTTTGAAAGATAGTTCCAACAATGCGTTGCGTAATCTTACCCCTATAAATTTATAAGGGTAACATTGCGCAACGAACTGTTTAGAAAAATAACGACAACTAAGTTTAACAATTAAAATTTTGATATAAATACTACCTGTAATCCATTTTTGCTGCTTGCTTTGCTGTTTACAAAGTTAGGAAAAGGCTAAGCAGATGATGATAAGTTTTACCGATTAAATATCAATATTTTTGAAAAGTAAATCATTTCAGAAACGATTTGGCTAGTTCTTAGGAAATCAACCACCAAACTGTCAACGTATTTTTAAACATTAATTTCTCTTGCACTTTCACTATTAAATGCTTCAATAGCTCGTTAAATCAACAATTTTCCTAGTAAACTCCCACTGTTTTCTTTTCTCACCCTCTATATTTGTATTCACAACATTAATTCTAGGACAGGATGTCTATTCCTAGTTATGCCAACACGAAGCAATATTAATTTGCTCAAATAAACAGAGCTTTAGTTAATTAACAAACACGTCAGGCGAAGAAAATATAATCTAATGCGAACTTCCAGTATACCGGTATTAATTTCCTGTTGTTGCTTATTGAATCAGGCACGGATGTAGGGTAGGTTTTAATAGATCCTAGGGGAAACAAATCAACTTATTTATACGTCATCGTCTGCCTAGCCTTTTCCAATTAATGTTGGGGTCGGCTTCCAGTCTAACTGGATGCAGCTGAATACCGAGATATATTTACATAGAGCGACTGCATAACTGACCTCCACAACCCATTTAATGGGTAATACGATACCCACTCTACTTATTTATTAGTATGGAAACTAAATAGACTATTTTACCTCTTATTATATCGAGAAGACATAAGTATTACAGATCACCACGCCTGCTCAATAGTCAATTCCTCATGAGGTTTTTCTACACGGTGCTACCGTAGGTTCAAGATAAACTTAGAAAATACATAATTATTAAAAATTCACGTTTGTACGTAGATATCTGCCCGATTTTGAACCCACGTATCATGAATATGTACAAGTACCTCGCATTTCAGTGGTTAAAATATGACATTGACGCCGCCTTAATATGCTGCATTAAAGGCGATTTTTACAGACAATCGTGTGCGGTTGCCTGTAACTATTTACACGGAATAAAACAAAGATATATATTAAGTTCCAAGCTCATTGCACGTGTCCCCTAGGTAGTGCTAAACGAACGACGTCGCACAAGGCACAAAGGCTAAGATACTTGAGTCAATTAAAACTGGAGCAAACAGAATACAAGCTCTTTTTAGCATTCTGTGCCGAAATTTGCAAAAAAGAAAGCTTTTTCTTCTATGAAATCAATTTCAAAATGTTATCAGTCTGGGCTCAAACCTATATCGCAGTAACTACATTTGAATTCCTTTCACGTTCTGTCTACTGGCATCAGTTCTTTATCGACATATTCACACTTCAACCGTTGGATTGTTATATTGTAGTGGTGATTTCCCACCTGGCATTTTTTTCACCCTACGACGTGAATATTTTCAATGAAATCTATAGCAAATCTCTCAAAAAAAATAGTGATAATATATTTTAAACTCATAACACCTCAATTAGTCCTGTTTCCCTCGGGTTTCTATACCTGTAGCACGAAACACCTCAATTAAGCCACCAAAAAAGTGCTAAGTTAATTCTAAAAAGTACTTCACTACTTTAAAGTGTACCTACATAATAATCAATCATATTTTATTAACTAGTACACATACATTTATAAAATAAAAATATAATATCCTAACCTAACTAAAACTATTAACAAACTAAAATGGCGTCGCTATGAATTTAAGGATAAAATTTGTAATTCTCTTGTCGTTAAGTCTCATAAAAGTAGACCTAAAAACCTCTTAAGAAAGTGTGTCAAGTACGAGAAATTATTTTTTCTCCTGCATAACATTATTCTGGCGACATTCCAAGAACTGTATTATGCAGACGATTTGTTAATGGAGGGAAATATGGTAAGATGGCTGCCAAAAGAGAGGAGTGCTTCGTTCACGTTTTTAATGCGACTTCATAGAATCCAATGACCCATGCTAAGGACGGACAGGCGGAATATTGTTTTTGGTAAGTATTTTTGCCATATTTTTTTTTGGTAGTAAAATGAAAATAATGCTGCTAACTTAGCAATTCCAATAATGAAGGAAAAATTCTTGATTAAATTATAATCTATGTATTTGTTTATGTTTTTAAAACTAAATGAGTTTGGTGTTTCCTAACTGACTACTCTGAGAAGAAAGACCGAAATAAACTCAGAGGTCACAGTATCTTTTAAAGTCCAGACATAATCTTGGTCAGACCATAGGAGGACCACCCAGATTAATGTCAGACATGGTCTTTTGAGAAAAGAACCACATAGATTTGTGTAGTACAGTGTACGCATTTGTGAGTAATCACTTAGCTCAACTCTACGGTACAGATGGTCCAAATAATGACATCATAAAAAAAATTATGCATAAAATAATGTGAAAAAGCCGTGTAAAAATAAAGATAGATTTTTAAAGGGTTCCCATAAACTTTTAAGGATATCGTAAAAAAATTGTGGTACTCCGGGAGTGCCGACAGAAGTGAATACTTGAAAAAAATCGGCACCGCGGTTATCAACGCGTTGATTTCTTTTACTCCACGGTGTCGGCAACAGGACGTGAAGTCAATGGTTAAGTCCTATCTCAAAAATGCCCAACGCACCTAAAGAAGTTTTCACTTAAAAAAAATAACTCGAAAACTATCAAGAATCGCGGATCATACATGGGTAATTTTCGGATACCCCTGGGCATGAGGAATCTATTTTACTAATGATGTCACTATTTAGACCATCCTGTATAAGTTGTGCAATTGATTTTAGATTTTATAGAAAAAATGACGATCTGCCGTACAAACTTTTATCCCCTATTTACCCTCCTTAGGGTAAGAATTTTAAAATATCCTTCCTCGGTGCTCACCTTCGTTGCAAAAGGACTTCTAGTGCAAAATTTCTTGCTTCTATACCAGGCGATTTAGTCTTTGCGTTGTCTGTTAGTGAATTAATGAATTAAAGATTTAAATTAAATAAATATTTTAAATTTGACTTTACACAGCAAACATTTGTAATTGTCTACTCAACAACTCCTAAGCTACAATTCAATTCTGATAAAACAAAAGAAATACAATCTTCACCATCTTACGTCACCATAAGGTCAATGAGAATTACCATAAAAACAAGGCACACTTATGTAAGTCCAGTAAATGGACACAGTAACAGGGTTTGCAAATCATAGGCACTTAGCCCATCCCTTGTAACCATTACCATTACAATAACACTGCCTCGACTGACTCGAACGTGCCTTGAATATATCAGCCAGATAACAGTATATGATTTTCTTCGATTAAATGTCCAGTAAATAATAATACTGTTCTCATTTTCTAGCAGATAAAGCTTATTATAATTAAAATCAGTTTTTAGATGAGAAATTTTGACCATGTTTTACTCATTTATTATTTTTAAAAACCTATTTTATCATGACATTTTTAAATAATTTGACTCGTAGTGACATTATACCTAATTTTTATTAATATTTGCATGCCATTGTTTAAGGCAAACGTGATGATCTGTTTTTATCTATACTTTTAACATCTCTTGCATGCTGACAATTTGTGTTGTAGTATTGTACTCATGTTTGAGCAAATAAATTATTATCTTAACTAAATATTTGAATGACCGTCGTTTTCGATCACGTAACTGTTCGCATAGAGACCCTAATTTGTGAGGACAAAATTATAAATAAAAAATTATAATAACATACATAACATCACGCCTGTAATCCCAGAAGGGTTAGGCAGAGGTGTACCTATAGTACACCCACATTTCGCCAGTTATGTTTTTAAGTACCATGTAATAGGGGGCGAGCCTATTGCCATCAACCGGGCACAAATCCAGACTCAGGGCTGCAACTGAGAAAAAAAAATAAAAATAATAATAATATAATAATAAAATTAATAATCTGTGGCCCGACTGTCAAGATGACGGTCAGGAAAAATTTTCTCCGTGGAATTTTCTATAATTATTATGAAGATAAATATCCAAAAATACTGTTAATAAAATAAAAAATAACTGGAAAGTAAATAAAAACCACCAAGATATAAAGAAATGCAGAATTCACGGAGAATACCAATGAAATGCTGACACGAAGTCGGGCACGAAAACTAATAGACACACACCCAACATCTTCGGGTTCGTCGCTCAGCTCCGCCTCGCAGTTGCCGGATCCTGCTCCAGACGTGAGTCCAGTGATACCGGTCGCTGCAGTTGCGTCGAGCTCGAGCGACGAATACTTCTCGCCGCCGACGACACCACCACCAACACGTCAGCGTGGAAGAGGCCGACCACCGGCCAGCTTAGGACTTCGAGGCCCACCGGCCTCTGATAGGGTCCCCGCTCCCGGTGGAAGTGTGCAGCGCATGAGATGGACACAAACTGTCAACGAAAATGTCATGCGCGCATACTTTGGGGCTACAGAGGGGGGAAGTAACCTGACTGCGTACCGTGGTCGGATGCTCTCTCTGTTTCAGGTGCTTGAACCAGCTGTCAACGTGTCGGCGCAACGACTGTCGGATCAGGTACGGGTCATCCAGCGTAACCATATGCTGGATGACGTTGTCCTTGATCGACTACGCCTCGAATCACGGAATAATCATGTTACACCTGCTTCGCCACTGGTCACGGTGCAATTACAAAATTTACCCAGTTCTTCACCGCGATCCGACCGCGTTGGTGAAGAGGATGATGACGGGGTTATATCCGTGAGTTCCCAATGCAATGTACGACTGAGGAGCGCTTTGGAGGATGCTTTCCGGGAGTACCGTTCCATTCCGCCTGGACTCAGACCACAATTACCTCGTTTGCCCATGCACAAGAAAAATAAGGCGCTGATGTGTACTCTAGACTCACTGCTGTCAAATTGTTTTGACGGCAGTAAAGACCTCGCTGATACCCACTCGATCTTGTACTGTGCAGCTGTAGCGGCATGTCGTGTAGCTCATGTCAAATTCCCCAACAGTGGCAGAGCTCCACGACCAAAACCAGCTGTACCAGCTTGGCAGTGCAGGATTGAGCGTCGTATCGGTGAGGCTAGAGTACTTATCGGCAAGCTAATCTGCTTCAGGGAGGGCAATACTCGCCCTAGAGTGATGCGCTTTGTGAAGCGGGCGTTCTCGGGAACTGATATCAGTTTTCAAGATTATTTGACCCGCGTCACAGAGCGTATCGACTTCCTGAAGCAGAAGATCTATGCATGGGCAAACCGTATTCGACGATACAGGCGGAGAGTGGAGCGGTACACTCAGAATCGCACATTCCAGAGCGATGAAAGGTGGGTTTATAGGGCTTGGGAGCGACCAGACCAAGGTGTGGCTGACACGCATCTGCCGGATGATGATGCCATGTGCTCTTTCTGGCGCAGCATCTGGTCGGTACCTTTCAGTCACACCGAAGGTGATTGGACTCGGGAAGTCGAGCGAGCCTGCGATCCAATACCAGAAATGGGGGCTATTACTATCTGCCCCCAAGATGTAGCTCGTGCAGTCCGTCCGTTGCCTAACTGGAAGTCTCCAGGGCCGGACGGACTGCACAACTTTTGGATAAAATGGTTCCAAAGGTCGCACGCCCGTTTGGCATCCCAGTTCCAGTCAGCTTTAGAGTCAGGATCGCTGCCCCAGTTCCTAACAACAGGAATAACCCACCTACTCCATAAATCAGGTAGTACTGCGGAACCCAAAAATTATAGACCGATCACTTGTCTACCGACGGTCTATAAAGTTTTTACTTCCATTTTGAGAACTAAAATTAACAAACATATTGACACCAACTCCATCATGTCTGCCTCTCAAAATGGATGTAGGAACGGGTCCCGCGGTACTAAGGAGCTACTCCTCATCGATATGGCCATTAACCAGCAGGTGCGTCGTTCCCGAAGAGATCTGTCGACATGTTGGATAGATTATAAGAAGGCCTATGACTCGGTGCCACATACATGGCTCATGAGGGTGCTGGAGTTGTATAAAGTAAATGCAACTCTACGCAACTTCCTGATGTCATGTATGGGGCAATGGAGGACGGTGCTTCGCTATCCAGGATGTCGACAAATCCTGAGGAATAGCGAGCCAATAAGGATTGAGCGAGGTATATTCCAGGGTGACAGTTTGAGTCCACTTTGGTTCTGCCTAGCCTTGAATCCTCTAAGCACGCTGCTGGAGGATTCAGGGCTAGGTTATCGATTGAGGAGAGGTGGTCAGGTTATATCTCACCTCCTTTACATGGATGACCTGAAACTCTTTGCCCCCAACAATTTGCAACTGCTGGAGCTACTGAAGGTAACCGAAACTTTCAGTAGCGCCATCAGGATGGAATTTGGTGTGGACAAATGTGCAGTCATGCATGTAAAACGAGGGGAGATCGTGGAATCCGTGGGAACCCAACTCTCGGATTCCATACAACTAAGATCCCTCTCCTCAATCGAAACCTACAAGTATTTGGGTATGTCGGAAGCGTTAGGTGTCAACGCTGCTGACATGAAGCAATCGCTGAAGGAGCGCTTCTTTAACCGCCTGAATAAAGTATTAAATAGTCTTTTATCAGGTGGAAACAAGGTGCGCGCCTTCAACGGTTGGGTCATGCCGGTTTTGATGTACTCTTTCGGCATACTCAAATGGACTCAGACGGAACTTGACGCCCTGGATAGGAGGGTCCGCACACTGCTGACCGCAAATCGCATGCATCACCCACGTTCATCGGTGATGAGACTGTATATCCCGCGGAAGTGCGGAGGTCGAGGCTTCTTAAATGCTAAGACCCTGCACAACCGTGTGGTATGCAGTCTCAGGGAATACTTCCTAGAAGCCGACGTGGGGATGCACCGAGATGTGGTCACAGTGGACAAAGGCCTCACCCCGCTTTCCTTAGCTAACGAGAACTGGCGCAAACCTATAGTATTAGATACTAATGACCGCAGGGAGGTATGGCAGAGCAAAGAGCTTCACGGGCGCTTTTACCGGGCCTTACATGGGCCGGATGTAGACCTGTTAGCGTCCGTATCATGGCTGCGATTCGGTGACCTATTTGGGGAAACCGAAGGTTTTGTCTTTGCGATTATGGACGAAGTTATGATGACGAACAACTACCGGAAATATATTGTGAAGGACGGCACGGTTGACATCTGTCGGACATGCCACCGTCCCGGGGAATCAATCCGACACATTATCTCTGGCTGTTCTCGTCTGGCTAACGGAGACTACTTGCATAGGCACAACCTTGTAGCCAGGATTATCCACCAGCAACTTGCTCTGAAATACAGTCTTGTGGAATCGGAAGTACCGTACTACAGATATGTGCCCGACCCAGTCTTCGAAAATGGCAATATCACGTTGTATTGGGATCGATCTATCATCACTGACAGGACTATTGTTGCCAATAAGCCAGACATAGTGGTGATAGATCGATTAGAGCGTCGCACAATGATTATTGATATAGCGGTCCCGCATGACGAGAACCTCGTGAAAGCTGAAAAAGATAAACAGATTAAGTATCTTGACCTGGCTCGCGAGGTTGTCGACATGTGGGATGTGGATACAGCAATCATTGTGCCGATAGTCGTGACGGCTAATGGCATAATAGCCAAGAGCCTCGACCAACACCTGAAGAGGCTCTCGTTAGGCAGCTGGATCAAGGGCTTGATCCAGAAAGCGGTACTCCTGGACACGGCGCGTATTGTCAGGAGGTTCCTCTCTCAGGAGCCCTGACCACCGGTAGCTTGGACCCTGTTCCCGACACCGGTGGGATACTATTTTTTATATTTTTAAATGTTTATATTTTTTTTGTTGTTTTTATATGAATATTTAAAAATGTAATTAATATGTTAAAAAATTAAATAAAGGAAATTAATAATGAATGACCATGCCACGATGTCCTGGGATCGGTCTATCATTACTGACAGGACTAATGTTGCCAATAAGCCTGATATAGTGGTGATAGACCGATTAGCGCGCCACGCAATGATAGTCGATGTTACCATTCCACATGACGAGAACCTCGTGAAAGCTGAGAAAGAGCCTGATTCAGAAAGCAGTACTCCTCGATACGGCCCGCATTGTGAGGAGGTTCCTGTCTTTGCAGCCCTAACCACCGGTAGCTTGGACCCTGCTCCCGACACCGGCGGAACTCTATTTTTTATATTTTTAAATGTTTTTTTTATACTTTTATTTTAAGATATATTTAAAAATGTAAATTTTAAGATTTTAAATGAATAAACGAAATTAATAATAATAAAATATAATTATTAATAATAAAAATATTATTATAAATTAAATACTTAATTAATAAATAGTTCTTAAGAAAATAATACAATTTATTAATACGATACGATTTTATAGTTTAAATACAACTTGAACTGAAATATTTCTGGACACAATAAAACAAAAACGTTCAATTTAAGGCACTTTCTTGGGACGTTATGAGATCAAAGGTTAAAAAATACATATTATTATTCATGTGTGCTATGTTAATCTACGTCCGTAATAAAGTAACGCGAGTAATTATCGGTCATCGACTGTTGACATCTTCTTCATTTAAGAATATCACAAATAATCATTTAAGAATAGCTGTCAATGTTGCCATGCTATTGTAAAATATAGCCAGACAGTAAGATAGAAGTGGTGTAGAAAACCCCAGGTGCAGCTGACTTACATTTTATGTTGGTACTCCTGGGGACGATACTAATCGACATCGATAAACTGTAGGTTTAGAAACCGCACCTCTATTTAACTCGTTTAGAATTGAGAGAGTAATGGTTAGGTGGATGGAATCTAGATTTTAATGGAGGGGCTCGTGGCTAAGTAATAACAGCCGCATGGGTCGAATGAAGGTATGCTTGTCTAGGTTGGTCGTGGATAGGTGACCATCATTACATATCGATACCGTGCCTTCAAAAGCAGGTTAATCCGTTGGTCCCACCTTCCAGTTTTTGTCATTCGTAGATCTTTAACCGTCTTTACAGGTAGTCAGAAGTCCGAAATTCTGACAACTACTCATACCAAAGGGTATCGTATTACCCAGTAACTGGGTTGTGGAGATCAGATAGGCAGTTGCTCCATGTAAAATAGGTTCTGGTATTCAGCTGCATTCGGTTAGACTGGAAACCGACCCCAACATAGTTGGGAAAAGGGAGATTTAGAGAGTTAAAATATTCTAATTCAATATATTGGAATAGGCAACTAGCTTCATATTTCTGACAGACCGACTCCTTGAAAATTCAAAAGTGCATGTAAATGATTTAATTGAAATGAATGCATTTAATTTGAGTTTGAACATCGTCATCATTTCAGCCGAAAGACATCAACTGCTGGACATAGGCCTCCCCGAAGCACTGCCACTTCAACCGATTTTGTGCTTTCCGCATCCAGCGGATTCCTGCGGCCTTCACCAGGTCATTGGTCCATCTCGTGGGAGGATTTATAAACTTATGTTATTATATTTGGGAGGTGGGACTTTTCCTGTAAGTAACAACTGTCATGCTTTATAAACGAAAGTATAAGTCGCTAAGGATTATTACTTCAATTCGCCTCGCGAAGAACTTTTGAAAAGACGTCGCTTTTTTATATTTTATTCATTATGCCTCAGCTTTTAGCTTACTGAACATAAATTCTCATCATTAGGAAAAATCATATTTAACGTCTACATCTACACTAATATTTTAAAGAAAAAAGATTTATATTTTCGTTTGTTTGTATTTTCGTTGTGAATAAATTCAAACACACAGGCCGATTTAAAAAATCTTTCACCTGTAGAATATATCACTGAGTCACATAGGCTGCAATTTATAAGGTTGCGGAAGCTAGTTAATTAATAAATTATTCCGAATAAATTCTTTTTTCTTAGAATTTATGTTTAAGGGGCCGCGCACGAAATCGACTGATTTTGATCAATTTTGTTCATTAGTTGTGAGAAAGGGAAACAGAATTTAAACAAAATTATTTGTCATTTGAAAAGTCTAATTATTTTTACATAGCGGAAAGGGGTTTTTCAAATAAATTAAGGATTCGTGGAAAATCACAAAAATTCGCAGAAAGTTTTCCAAACATTGACGCGAGACTGACAATTGATCGGTTCGTTACAAAAAACTACTTTTGATTTTGAAAGTTAAAAATATCATCAACATCATTATATGTTCTACTTGTACATAGGGGAACCACTGTTTTCAACTTCCATACAAAATAAAGCAGAAAAAAAATGTTGAAATAACCATTTTTTTAAACCCTGTCGGTAATGTATTTTTCATATTAAGAAAACCATATCAATACATTTAAAAATCACATATTAGTCTTTAGCTATCCTTGAAATAAAATCAAAATGTTATTTTATGATTATACTATAATTATCTTCATTAAGTAAATCAAAGGCGAAATAAACCATATTTTCGAGAGCGCAAAAGTGATGTGACTATTAACAGGTGCTGTGTCTGACACGAATGGTTACTGACGAAAAATGTTTTTTTTTGTGCACGGCGCCTTAACTTAAAGCTTGGCTGTTAAGTCCCGGTGGCTCATACGAAATAAAAATTAAAAAACAAATAAGTTTACACCTTTTTTTTTTGTCATAATCATTAAAGATACTCAACAGCGTCTTTCTGCAAATGGTTATCTTTACATGCTCACTAGCAGAATTCCAGAGGGTGACACTTAACATATTTTCCTCTTTATGACTTGTGCCACACAGTGGACATTGTGACTACATTGCTGTATTGGGTTGAACCTGTAAAAACAAATGTAAGTGTTAATAATAAAAATAAACCGTCCCGGGTAATCAATCCGACACATTATATCTGGCTGTTCTCGTCTGGCTAACGGAGACTACTTGCATAGACACAACCTTGTAGCCAGGATTATCCACCAGTAACTTGCTCTGAAATACAGTCTTGTGGAATTAGAAGTACCGTACTATAAATATGTGCCCGACCCAGTCCTCGAAAATGGCAATATCACGTTGTATTGGGATCGATCTATCACTGACAGGACTATTGTTGCCAATAAACCAGACATAGTGGTGATAGATCGATTAGAGCGTTGTTTTTTTTTTTTTTTTTTTTTTTTTTTTTTTTTTTTTTTTTTTTTTTCTGTTGGGCATCTCGTAGCTAACCTCTGAGGTCATGACTACTTAAGCTGCTACACTCAAAGCCTCCAGCCAGGGGCATACAAAACTAAGCTAAAAAGCTAGGTGAACGCTCGCTAAGGGCACCCCCTGTGGGGTACGAGCCTCGGCTTAGGGCGTCACCGGAGGGAGGACATCAAAGACGGGACGGGCTGGATCAAAGTTTTGATCATTATTATTAATCGGGGAATTTAAAGCTACGTGCACAGCTGGAACCACTGCTGGCACCTCGTTATCGAGCAAGGGTCGGGGAGGAGTATCATTTACTCGGGGGCGCGGTCGCGATCGCAAAGGACCTCGACGGCGAGGTCGGAATGACGGGAGGCGTCTGTGTCTGTGTATAGTACTAGTGGCCCTATTGCTCTCCTGGAGGAGGGTTATGGGGTCATCAGGGTCGGTGAGGATGTGCCTAGGTCGGCGGGTACGGCTAATCCTACTTGGGACATAACTGGCGGCCTCGACGCGGAATCGAAGTAACGCTTTGCAAGGCGTTTTAGAAATTGGTGGATCGTGGGAATTCTAAGGTCGAGATGGAGATTCTCGTTCCTAACATACCAGGGGGAGCCTGTGGCCCTGCGGAGGAATCGGTTTTGGAGCGTTTGCAACCTATGGATATGATGGGGTTTTGCATGAGCAAAGACGGCACCCGCATAAGTCATGATGGGACGAATACACGCTGTGTAGATTCGCAATTTGCACTTAAGTGACATCTTGCTGCGTGCGTTTAGGACGGAATGGAGCCTACCGAGAGCGAAAGCGGCTCGCGAACGAACCTTCTTTATGTGCTCAGCGAAAGTGAGATGGTGGTCGAGGAAAACACCTAGGTATTTGGCTCGCTTCTCCCAAGGGATCTGCTTACCGAACATAGTGAGAGGTCGGGGGACCGATTAGAGCGTCGCACAATGATTATTGATATAGCGGTCCCACATGACGAGAACCTCGTGAAAGCTGAAAAATATAAACAGATTAAGTATTTTGACCTGGCTCGCGAGGTTGTCGACATGTGGGATGTGGATACAGCAATCATTGTGTTGATAGTCGTGACGGCCAATGGCATAACAGCCAAGAGCATTGATCAACACCTGAGAAGGCCCTCGTTAGGCAGATGCATCAAGGGCTTGACCCAGAAAGCGGTACTCCTGGACAGGGCGCGTATTTTTAACAGGTTCCTCTCTCAGGAGCCCTGACCACTGGTAGCTTGGATCCTGTTCCCGACTCCGGTGGGCTACTATTTTATATTTTGAAATGTTTTTTTTTGTTTTTATATAAATATTTAAAACTGTAAATAATATGTTTCAAAATTAAATAAAGAAAATAATAAATAAACTTAATGGCCTAAGAACTGCAGGTAGTTGTTTATTATTTTGTTCCTAGGAGATGCAAATTTATAAGTAAGGAAATGGAAAACTGATAAGCCGCAGTAAAGGAAATTAATAATGCTAATTAAGAAAGTTACTCTTAAAATTCGCATCTTATGATGATGGGATATTTAATAAATATCAACTTTATGATTGTAAAATTACTAATTAAGTCACCAAGTAACATCACACGGTTGGGAAGAGATGTAAGCTATTCGCATTGTTTTTGAAGCAGATTAGTTCATCGCTAATGGTAATCACCATTAGAGAAAAACTTAACTAAAGAGCGAAAATGAAAGTGAGAGAGTGACTGAGAGAGGAAGAATTTATTTAGCAGAATTTTGCAAAAGGTTGAGGAATACGGTTATGTAATGCCTTGCCCATGTCGATAAGGCATATGGACATGGGCATGGCATTACATAACCGTACTGCTTGAACTGTAAAAAATTTGTCATAAAAGTTGCTGGTATGCATTGCATCTCTAGTCTCAAGCTTTCCGATGACCTTAGATATCAATTAGTACCTATAAATTGCACTAAGCAAAAGCTCGACATTTGTTTGGCACCTTGCAGCATTGCTAACTTTAATAAATGATTATCCCGACAGAATTTTCACAAGGCTACATTTCAGACTGCACAGTACAGCTATTTTCTTGGAAGTTTCTTAAAAATAACCCGCACGGTCCCGCTGATATATGAAACGAGTTGGGGCCAGCTGTAGAAATGTATTGCGTTCAAATATTCCAACAATGTACTAGTGGTTGGACTTGCAAGTAATGCTGAAGTATTGGTCCACTGAAGTGTAGCACTTGCTGAGAAACAACACTTTAATTGTCTTGCAACATGCTTTTAAATAAAATATATTGTGCATTATTTTAATAATAATAATAATATAATAATAATAATGTTTATTTCCAGTAAATTTTTTGCAAAGGTTACAAGTAGAGTAACATGGTAAACAACATAAAGTGCATTGAGTATTATCTCCTGGCACCCAAACTAGGTTTATAGCCTGTGACTTGGGGACCAGTGATTCCATAATGGTAGATGATCAAAATGTTTTTGTAAAACTGTTTTCGCCAGTAACATGGTTGACATAACAATATAATTATTATTTAAGTGTATAGAAAAAATAAAAAGTAAAAATAATTAATAATAAAACTGTGAGTGTTTGAGTTAGAGTGAGTTGGTCGTAGTAGTAGGTATGTTTTGTATGTGTAGGTAATGTGAAAGTGCGGTTTATGTATGGTGTGAATGAGTCCTGGTAGGTGTAGTAGTGGTGGATGTGTGAGTAAGTGTGAAAAAGGGGGGAGTATAGGAGTGTTTGTGTGTGAAAATACTTGAATAAAAGGAGATCTATCTTAAGCATGTGGGAAGAGAAGTTTTTCGGTCTCGTCATATGATTTCTCAATTAGCCATTCTTTAACTGTGCTTTTGCATTGGTGATAATTTAAACTACGGATATGGAGAAATTTATTGATTTTATTATATAGAATATAGCTGAGGTAGGTGAATTGGTGTTGTGCGAAGGTGGTTTTGTGTCTAACTGGTGGAAAGGCAATGTCTGCGCGACGTTTAGTACTTGCTGTGAACGGCAGCCGATGTTTCCTTAATACACATTGTAGCACATATAAACCTCTCACTGTCAGAACCCTGCTTTCCCTAAAAAGTTCCAAAGTAGGGTATCTATAGGGCTTGCAGAACATAACTTTGAGAACTGCTCTCTTTACATGTATGTTTTAGGTCTCATTGTAATCGTTCAGCCGAAAGACATCAAATTCAAATCATTTATTTGAAATAGGCCCCTCTTTTTTTTGGACCTGTGTTCCTTCAGTTACCATGTTGCCGGGGGCCACGATCTCCCTATTGGACTTCTTCGCGACCCCGGCAGGCACCGGCCCTAGCGGACCCCGTCAGTTCTGCTGACATCTTTTTGAGGCGCGCGTGGAACACAACGCGCCGTCGACCCGGGCCTGGTCCGTACCGGACGGCGAGCTACCCATAGCTCACCGTCCGCAAGCCCGCGCCTATGGTGGCCGGAAATCGGCCTGCGATTCCATAAGGTACTTTTGAACGTGAAAATTTACAAAAAAAAATATAATTGATTCTAGTCGCCCCTTCCAAAAGATAGTTTTCGTATGGAGAAGGATGGGTAAGAAACTCCACCGTTACTCTTTTAAAATGTTTTAGTATATTTTGAATAGGTACCTTAGTTATGTAATCAGTCGTAACGTCAGATGACTTAAGTAATTTGTGAAAATATTAACTGGCTCTTACGGTCCAAAATATACAACACTGTGACAAATATAGACGGACACACGTTGTAGGCTAATTAAAGGAGTTCAGTTGGCATCCTTTGGATTCGGAATCTTATAAGTACATGACACGTGAAAATTAAAAATTCAATCTCAATCTGTCTAGCCTTTTCCCAAGTTTGTTGGTGTCGGCTTCCAGTCTAACCGGATGCAGCAGAATACCAGTATTTTACATGGGGCGACTGCCTATCTGACCTCCACAACCCAATTACTGGGTAACACGATACCCCTTGGTAATAATGGTTGTCAGACTGGGCTTCTGACTACCCGTAACGACTGTCAAAGATCTTCGAATGACAGCTGGGACCAATAGCTTAACGTGCTTTCCGAGACACGGAGGGGTTTCGATATGGTATGGATGGTCACCCATCCGTGAACCGACCGCGGCAAGCGTAGCTTATCCTTCCATTGACCCGCGCGGCTGTTATTATTTAATCATGAGTCCCTCATGAAAACTATGCTACTTAAACAACAAACTGACTACACTAGAATACAAAAACAAGGACCTTTATTTTAAAATGCCATTCCATCACTCATTGTCGCAAACTGCCACCAAAATATTTCAATATAGTACACTTCGAGTATGTCCACATACAGGGTGGCAGGGACATCGACGCGAAAACTTTTACCATCGATTCTTCGGAATTATTCGTCGCTGATTTTTGTAAAAATAACCGACGTTCAGGGGGGTTCAGGATCGAAGAAAACCGAAAGGGAGATCGTGGCCCCCGGCAAGAACACGGGTGGGTTTTAGTCAGTAAGACGATAAAATGACACGCCCCACCGCTCCATCTAGAGCGGGAGAAGTTATTTGATAACTTCTCAGGTGTCAAAAAAAAGGGAATCTATGGTACTGAATCTATGGTAACAGTTTTCGCGTCGATGTCCCTGCCACCCTATATATCTACTACCTACTGCTTTCCGTACTAAACCGGCAATATATGAGAAACACGTATTTGCCTTAAAAATGTAGCATTACTGAGCAGTTTAGTTACCCGCCAGTGGAATTCACGGGGGTGCTTCGCTTAGACGGTCTAGTGCATCAATTTTTAGGTTGTTCATAGTTGTAAAACAAAGAGTATATACATATGCATATACTTTAGTTCCTCTGTGGTTGAGGATTCTGGGTGAAGCTCGCTTCCACCTTTGGCCACATTATCACTTACCATCAGGTGAGATACAGGTCAAGAGCTTAACCTTAGTGGATAAAAAAAAACTTTAATGAACAGTTTTTTCCTTCGATAAGAAATTAGCCGAAATTAGAATCATGTGGCTTTTAGTAACTATTTTTTAATACGTTTATGAATGACATACTTATGTATGTCATAAACACACGTCTTCTTCCCATGGGAGTAAAAAGAAACTGTAGAACGGTACCTGCTACAGTCCTTACATACTCCTTTTGCTTCGTTTACGTTCTACCAGGCCCTATAACACAAAACGTTAAAATTACAATTTACAAAGTTAATCTTACAAGTGTCTATACCACAAAACAACAACACAAAACCCTGACAAATATATAAATTGTTGTCACTTGCAGATTGTAAATTAAATAGTAAATTTAATAATTTAAATATTAAATTTATTAAATTTAATTGTAACTCCTTCATATTTGTAATTTCTGTCATACGCATTTTTTTCTACAATTTAACAATTTTGTAGAATTATAAACTTGTAAAGTTTTTTAATAGAGGGCCCTGGCATACACGCACGCCAATTACGCGGCGGTTTTAATAATAAATTTTAAAAAAGATACTTGTTAACTAATACCAACCAAGTAGATAACAAGATTAAAAGAATGTACATGATTAAGTATAATTAGAAAAACCTAATGTATTTGAAATACCTACATATTTACCTTAAAAATGTACTATTATTGAACAGTTTATTTACCCGCCACTGAAACACACGGCGGTCGCTAGTTCGGACGCTTCGATGCATCAGTCTGCCGCAAACCGGCAGAGGAGCGATAAAACTTTATACCGGAACCATTATTCTTAGATATTGACTTACAAAATAATATTACGTATTGGGCATGTTTTGTTTTGAAGTTAAATTACGTACGTAAGTACAAGTTAATATTGTGCATATCTATAAAATATGATGACTGCAATCAGTTCGCTAAAAATGTAAGGGAATTTATTTTTAATTATGGTCTCTTCATGTCATGCGTGGGTTAAGGATTTATCTTAAAAACGATAAATAAAAGTGGTACTGTTGGTATTTCCTCAAAAATAAATCATACCCATATAAACCATTGCTTCCAGTAACAACGCTGTTAAACTGGAAATTTATTCCTCCTTACTTTAAACTTACACATAAACTTGAACTAGATCCTCCATCAAAGATGCTAGCTACAACTTGTAGTATCTCAAGGCATCAATCGTAGCAGTACTGTCTACGCTGTAGACAGCATAGACTCGCCGGCTATCATTCGTCTTTACTTTACGCTGGGGATTGTCAACCTTTTCTTAATGCGGGTCGTAAATATCGTGTACGAAATATTAAATTAATCGCATTTACATGTTGGTTAAGAGGTTTCACAGAAATATTGGTATTTTGTCCGCTCCATTTCCAATTATTTTTGCCGTACTTATGTTAGTGAGGTCATAAAGTCCGCGGCTCGAAGGTTGAGTACCATTACTCTACACCAACGTTTCACTCTGCTAGAATATTTTGTTTTCAATTCCTTTAGACGAGGATGGATCGTGTGGTTTTACTGAAATATTTTACGTTTTAACTCTATCTCAATAACTGTTTTGGAGTATTTACTTTAGTGTTTCCACGTCTGTTCGAGAGATCTTTCCACTTTGAAGTGGAATTTGTAAATAAACATGAAGTGTGGCAGATTAGATATTTATTTTTCTTGTTTATTTTATTAATGTTGTCTCCTATAAGCTTAGAATCTTGGCTAGGTACAGGAAAGTCCATACATTCTTGAATATTGTTATTGTTTTTATTTTTTATTCAATATATACACAAATAAAATACATATCTGAACATAAAAAGTATTCAAAAAATAAAAGTAAATATTCTAAATTCAAAATATTTTATTTCACATAAACCTACATGAGCACTTATGAAACGTCAGAAGCTAAATGCAATATAAAGTTCTATTGAAGGTAATTCTAATGGCGTTTGCATAACCTTAAACTAGGATTATTAATCCATGTGTAAATGTAAATTTAAATCAGACCCTGGACAATTTAGGTCAGCAGTAACTATAAATAATATTCGCCCTCCATTTTTCTTTGTAGTTGACATCAATATCTTACTCCGTCTCATTGCTCACCATCGATCGACTGAACTAATTGGTCTCACTAATGAACGGACATCAAATTGGGTAGTGTTAACGGTAGGCGCGCTAACAGTACCAGGTTGAATAAATAAAAGACTTATTTAGTACCTATATAACTTGTGGCTAAGTAATAACTGCCACACGGGTCGATCAATCAAGTTAAGCTACGTTTATCGCGGTTGGTCCGTGAATGGGTGACCATCTTTACATACCGAGCCCCCTCCGAGCCTCGTAAAGCATATTAAGACGTTGGTCCCGGCTGTCATTTGTAGATCTTTGACAGCCGTTACTGGTAGTTAGAAGCCCAAAAGTCTGACAACCAGTCTTACCAAGGGGTATCGTGTTATCTAGTATAACTAGGTTGTGGAGTTCAAATAGGCAGTCGCTCCATGTAAAATACTGGTATTCAGCTGCATCCGGTTAGACTGGAAGCCGACCACAAAATAGTTGGGAAAAGGCTAGGCAGATGATGATAGTACCTACTTGTTTAACGCGTAATTATTTCAATCAAAGAATTAAATTCCTTTACATGATGACGCGCACTGTCAGCTCTTTAAACTGACCCTCTATTCTTTTCCAATTTTCTAAACTATAAAAATAGCGTTAACCGTTCAGGCTCGGTTAAAAATATAAAATGCCGCGGTTTGACACTGACAAGCGCATTACGTCACTTTTGTCATTTTTCAGAATGTTTTGGTCTTACTTGTCATTTTTTTATTATTTTTGTTCTAATTGACGAGAATATCCGTCAGGCCATACAGCGAAATAGTCCACAGACGATATTAGCCATTATTTAGTAGTAAAAATAGATGTTTAAGTCGCTTGTATGAGTTGTCTCTCATGAGAAACAACGGGGCTTGACGCTTGTGAACACATTTGGTCTCTCATAAGAGACCACCGGGTATTATGCTATTAAGTAATAAAATACTTGTTGACTGCCCCGTTGGGCTTGTGGTTGCAAGCGCGACTGGTGAGCATTAGTGGTCCTAGGTGGGGTCCTGGACTTGTTTCCCGGGACGGGCAAAGTGTTATTGAGTTTTTCCATTTGGAATTTCTTCAGAAAGCTCGATAAGCCGTTGGTCCTGCGCCTGATCTCTCTCTGTTCATGTTGGGTTACTGTCCCATTGGACTATGAGAGTGAGAGAAAAGAGAGTGTACCTGTGTCTGAGCACACACTTGAACACTATAATATTTCCCGCGGCGAAGGCTGATCTCCGATTGGCCGCCATGGCCGAAATACGATCTGGAGGACTATAATTATAAAATGCTCGCAGAGGTTGCATGGAAACGCCATGCTCTTAACGCTCTCCTCAATAAATATGCTACTCAGTTTAAACAAGCTGCTTCAAGTGGTCACAAAAAAAAATTTAGAACACAGTTAGATTTTATCAAGAAACCATTATTTTCTGTTCAAACTAAAAAGTACCTTAGCATAATGCAGGTTAATCTGCTTTCATTTCAATATTCCTTTCTTTAGGCGATCGAACAAGAAACTTTTTACTTCTGCAATATTACACTAAGTGTTTTTGTACAAAACATGCAAAAACTCGACTCTAAGTGAAAAGTTTATTCACAAATTGGCAACGCGACTCCGTGTCTGCGCTTTCATTTAATGTATTGAAGGCTTTAAGTTAGGACACTTTCAAGTATTTCCCTTGTGTATTAAGTTATTCAAGAATCTTGTTTTTCAATGCTTATATGGAAATTGGGTTAATGTGAGATTTTATAAGAGCTACAAAATTTTTGTTCTCAGTTTTTTCGTATTTTCGGGAAATTATCACATATATTTTAATACAGGTTATAGTCTACTTGTTTGCCAAATTTCATTTAAATCCGTTTAATTGTTTGTAATTGAGTAACAAACATGCAAACTGACAAAATAAAAACACTGAACAACACACTCTTTCACAGTTAAAATATTATCTAAAATGGAGTAGGATAAGCGTACATTTTATGGAGATATGAAGGCACTGTCACTTCACGTGGTACTATCTGCGGCCGCTTCACTTGGTCCTTTCTGAATATCAGTAGAGCAACGTTGGTTGCCAATCACGGTTGCATAGACAGAGATACGGGCTGTTTTAGGAATGTGAAGATTATCCGGCAAAAGTTGTAAAGCCTGCTGTGTTATATTTAAAGGTTCTAAGTTCAAACTGGTTGATGTACGCAATTTTAGCCCTGTGATGTCTTACAAAATTATTCACAAATTATTTCTTAATAATGTAATCACTAGTTACCAACTTTTCCTAACCATCAAAACGCAATTAAAACTACATAACTGACATTTATTTCTCGATAATGAGTGCCCGACACTTTGCAGATAACTATTAAATTAGGTTACGTTCAAGAAAAACTGGGGCAGTTGAAGTAACTGATACTAACATAGACGGCAAAAGTTTTAGGACCGTTTATATTACTTTAGTTTTATCAATGATACAAAGTTTTAGTTCCAAATAGTTTGCCAATAATGTTCAAGATAATTGACAAAAAATCGTCAAAAATATCCTTTCTGTTGGGATAGCAATTGATCATACATTTGCGTACCACTGCCACTGCGGACACATAAGTAATGGTACCAGAACAAAATGTGTGCAAAATTATCGTGTTTCGCATGGGACTGTGGTGGTAAATGTTTCAGTTTTTTTTTTTATTTCATGCGGTGACGTAAATCTTTGTGATTTAGTTAAAATACAGTAAATAGACCCTGAAGAATAGAAATATAGCGGGGCTTCTTAATGATCCTTACACAAGACTATAATACTCTACATTGTTTTCACAAAATAGTTTTTAGTACATCATTTACATCCTACGTCTCAAAAAATACAAAATTCCAGCATTTTTGCAATTGGCATCCATAGAAATTTCCAGGTATCCACAACATTTTTTATCTCTGTCAATACCATATCGAAATTTGTTCCGAGAAATAAACAGCTGACACTCTTGTTACTCAGTTCACAACACCTACACTTAAAAGTGTCAAAAGTCGTAGTAGGTATTCGTACATTTTCACGAATGCCACTATTTATAACACATGCACAAAAGCGGGACCCGAATTTATCTGTCGACGGGCGCTGAGCAGTTGGCAGAGTGCCAAGTAGCGGCCCGCGGGTTGACGACCTCTGCCAATAAATATTTTTTGTTTACGCCACCCAATTACACGACCGGCCAGTATATTAACCGTTGTCGGTCACTGTGACATTGTTAGGGCTTAAATGTAATCGCCTAATTATGTACTGTACTGGATTTATGAATCATGGCTGAGTGAACAAATTGTTCGAGATTTCGGCTGTCTGAAAAAGTAATGTGACGAGTAAAAATGTTTTTTTACCCAATTTACAGAAATAAATATCGTAATATCGTCATTTGAAATCTTGAAATGATTTTTTTTTTGCATGCTTGTTCTAACTACTGAGAGCTTGTTCTAACATTTATAAGATTAAAAAAAAAAAACAGGATTCGATTCGTCCGTACCTAACAGTAACCGAATAACTGAATTTCATTTACAAAATATCAAATGTTACATTTTAATTGGTTGCGCGTGTTACTATAAAAAAAATGCTAAAGAAAATATTACTATGATATTTTCCGCTGACTACCCTCTTCATAAATACGTGCCATGATATTTTTTCACCCTAAAGTCAACTTGTTCTGCATTTAATATTGAGAGAGCTATAAACTACAAATAGGCTAAACGGGTCTGCATTCACTGAACTATTGAGCGACACAAAATCCACTTCCGAAATTTTCTGGCCAAATTCGACCATTGACAGTGACTGAAATTGTTTCAAGAATTTATTTGTACTTACTACACCACTTTAGTACTACTAAATGTGAGGCAGCAATAGCTCACTTTTTGAACTACAATTTTAGTTAACGATAATATAAACTAAAATTTCAGTTACAAAAGTGAGCGATGAGACTACACTTAGCCTCGCCCACAATTGCTTAAAACTGATTTTAAAACGTTTCTCTCTATAGTTCCCCGTCCAACAGACTATCTGTCACAATATAATCTTATACATCTTGTATAATAGAAAATTTATCGATTAGTAATTTAAAGGCTTGAAAACGCTCCTCTAAGTCCGCTTTCTGAGCGTCCGTCATTTCCGAAAAATCGAATGTCTTTAATTTTGCGAATGATATCTTAACTACTTTCTATTTCTGCTATTGAATGCCTCTTGTTGTTGGTCATTTTGTTGACTTGCAAGAGAAAAAGATCAAGTATTTACAGATGACCGGTGTGCGCCGCGGCGATATAGGTAGACGCACAACACAGATGAACTCCGTACCTGAGCATAAGCTCAGGAACGGGGTTCATCTCTGTTTGATCGCTTGGCGAGGATGAGAAGAGTTAAGTAAACGCTTAGTATCGTGACACAAACATATTGGTAAGACCAGTGTTAAATTTTCTTACGCCACTCTAAAGGAGCCGCTGAAGTTAAGAATACGCAAAAAGTGTCCAATCGAAAGCAAAGGTTGAACGTACATCCTTCGAGCTTCAATTATGACTCAAACGATACTGTATTTTTCTAATTGCGTAACACTCTTCCAATCACAATCTGAATAATTTTGAAGGCTATTTATTCATTTTAGGCCGCTAATCCATTTCTTCATAATGTGTTCGAAAAAGTCTGTTCAACAACGTAAATAACGCAATGAATGATAGTTAACTAATTCAGGCGTGAACTTGCGGAAATCCATTATAAAATACAATAGACATTGAAATATTTAGTAGTAATCTGTTCCGCTTAAGTATTCCCAAAGAGCCATAAATAAGCTTTGGACGCAAACTAGCGTTCAGCGCTCGGTGAGGCAACACGCCGTGATTGCGACAAATCAATCGTCATCCTGAGGATGCCTCGTTGAGAGGTGAAACACGTGCCGATTTCTTACAGGGTTTCTTATGGCTCTTTAGGAATAGTTAAGTGGAACAGGTTACTAAATATATCAACGTCTATTGTATTTTGCAATGAATGTCGTTGAACTGTCAAAATGAATGCGATTGCTACTGTAAGTTCGTTACACAATTACCCCGCAGTTCATGCCGACCGTTTTTTTATTACGTATGTTATAACTAGTGGTATATAGTAGTTGGTCACGTCCACAAAATCAAATAAAATAATAATATAATCAAGCAGGCTTATGATAAACGATTCAATTAGTGTCGAAAGATACTGGTTGAATCGACGTCCATCATAAATATGTAGTGGACAAAAATGGACGAAATTGTGTTCGGTTGGCAACCGGCCAATAATATCACTTCACTGCTGCTTAAGTTTTTAATAAAATATTGTAGAAATGGAAGTCTTCCTCTGAAGTCAACTTAAGGCTTGTGGTTGTGGTGACATCTACAACGCCGCATGCGAACTACACATCATATTGACGTCTCGCAAAATCCTGCATCGCGCAACCAGAGTTTACCGCGCAACGAGTATATACACAACGTCCCGAATCAATCGTCGGGCAGTTAGAAAAGTTTCCCACTAGAAAAATCATCCTCCCTTTTCTATAGAGGATGAGTGAGCACCCTGTTACTCATACCTCTATATTATGGTTTCCATCAGCGAAGTGTCGGCTTTTTTTTCTGCAAGTATTGTAAATCTAAGTAATTATCTGTGTGCTACAGCTAGTGTATCCTTTATAATCTTATAACTCCAAAATCATTTTTATGCGTGCCGTTGCTAAGCGTGGCCTTTGTATCAATATTACTTCACGATAGTCAAATTACTGTAGTATAGCTAAACACAGGCCGCCGAGAGAATGCGTTCTTGACACCTCTCAGTTGGACACGATTACAAAAACTGACAAATAGAGTATAAATTCGTAAAACACGTATTCTTTTGTACTGAACTGACAGGTGTCAGGAACGCATTCTCTCTACGGTCGGAATATAATTCTGACATTAGACTAAGAACCTGCTGATTGTAACCGTGTCCTTTTCCTCCTAGTGAGTGGTCCTTCTCTAAAGACAGCACGAGAGAGAGAGAGTAACGAAAATTATTAAAAAGTCAAGCGGTCTGATTAAAATTAAATTTTAGTTTAACTTTCAACTCAAATCCTACATTTTATAACAACTGTTCAAACTACCAAACACATTTATTTCAGCAAACGTTAAAAAAGATAAACGCTTATAAAGTTACCACTAATTTATACAGCTCTTTATTAACTCGAAACTTCCACAAGAAACATTTTTAAGAATTCCTTGTACATGAAAATATTCACTTGAGCATTTTAATTAAACCAAGCTTTACTTTAGCAAGATGTCGAGTGGAATTGGAATATTAGCAATTGGATTCAGAATCGAATGGAATCAATGAAGACGTCTTTTCGAGCGGAAAATTTCTAATTTGGGTACGGGATTTGGATTGGAAGGTAGCTGACACTTCGTTTAATATTACTTTGCGATATTTTCGCCAGGAAGTGGCGGAATCAGGTTTTAACTTTAGGTGACTAGTCGAATATAAAATACGAGATTATCCAATAAATCTGTATTATATTTTTTAATTTCACGAAATTGTCGGACAGACGGTTACCCATTTAATTTAACCCCTAGACGGAATTTCTATAAACACATTATAAATTAAAGTCGCTTTTCGCGTTTGACTGTATGTCCACGTTGTTCTTCTAAACCACGCAACAGATTTAGATGAGGTTTTTACCATCGTATAGGGAATTTATTCCGGAAGGTTTGTGTGTATTATATATTACTATTAAAGTTATATTTAATTAAGAAATCTCGATGTTTTCAAGTCGTAAAAATCGTGCGAAGCAGGTGCGGGTCGCTAATTATTAATATTTTCTTTACGAATACCTCTTGTGACTTCTTGGTCTTTTTGGTTTAGTTTTAACCGACTTCAAATAAGAGGAGGTTCTAAATTCGTCCTAATCTTTTTTATTGCATACATGCATAACATCACGCCTTGTTTCCCCGAAGGGTTGGGCAGAGGTGTACTTGTAAATAGTAGGTACACGACCGCTACATGTCCAGAAGTATGTTTCTGAATCTGTCCATACAAGGGACCTTTCCTCATCCAAAATCTGGTATGCAAATACTAAAAGAGAGCTTATATTGAAGCCGAAATTATATGTTCATATTGACAAGGCCGTAACGTACAGAATTTATGTAAGTAAATTAATATTATTACAGTGACATCCTTACTTATACAAAGATTCAAGGTCTGCGGCTGGTAGAAGACTCACCTCGATTGCTCACACTAATTATTTTATAAGGCTTAGGGCACGTTTACATTGGTCGAATAAGCATTCAAGTACGAATAGAAGAGCACTGCAGTATTTCATGTCTAACTTAAAAGCGTAGTTGACATTTTATAAAGTATAGTTAAGACAGCTGCTTAAGTACCTACTCTCATCACTAGCGCAATGTCTTAAAATTAAATGAAGAGTATTTAACTGGGACTCTAAGTACCGGTAACTTGACAGAGAACTGTTTGGATGTAACCACCGTGTGGATCATTGTGAAAGGATCGGACAGCAAGCGTTACTGTGCTAGCTAGTCTAGTGTATGTCAGACGTTCGGAATCAAAGTGCAATTTTTGAAGTGAAAACTTCTTTAGCGGCATTGTGCACTTTTTTTGTAATGGGTAAAAAATGTTAAACTCGCGTCAGGACACGTGACCTGATCGAAAATTCGTAAGACGGTTAAAAAGACATCAACGCGTTGATTACCGCGGTGCCGATTTTTTTTCAAGTTTTCACTTCTGTCGGCACTCCCGGAGTGCCACTGTTTTTTATTTTAATAACGGAATGTTTGTAATCGAATCATAAATTATTCAATAAAAATATTATTGTACACAACAGAGAGAAATATATATATATATATATATATATATATTTATCCCGCAAACAAACATCCGTCCGCTGAAGGCGAAAGTGCATTTAATTTGGCGTCCACCAGCTTTTGACGTCCGCATACCGGACGCCACTTATTTTGCCGGTGTCACTTAAGTCGTTTTGGTCTTAGCTAGCTGTAGAACAAAAATCGATGGAAGCCAAAAATGCAATAAAATGAACGAAATTATATATTGGATAGTTCCCGAAAAAATCTCGGCCGTGGTGAGGCGCTGTTGCAGCGCGTATATCTACAGCCGTATACCTCGGCCATTTTGCGTCCACAATTGCGACGTTGCCAGCTCGCTCACTTTAGCAAGACGATAGATCATAGCATACCGCAATCAAAACAATATTCACCGTCGTAGATGACGTACGCGTTGCGTATTATTTGGCGCTCGGCGCTCGATTTGTTTGTATTAAATATCGTAATTGAAATTTACAATAAACGAAGCTAGTCTAAGTTATTCTAATATTAATACCATTATTGAATGCACAACAGTAACTGCCAAAGCCATAGATTTATTTTATTACTAATTGTGATAATGAAATGTGGTTGTGTTATGTGTATACACGAAATCGATGTCACTACATCGGAGGTCGCTACATCGACCACGTTGCATCTAAGGGTTGATGCATCGATAGTACCCTACACCCATGGTACGCTACATCGAAAGTACTCCACATCGATGATACGTTACATCGACAGTACACCAAATCGATAGTACGCTATATCGACAGTACACTAAATCGACGGTACGCTACAACGACAGTATACCAAATCGAAAGTACGCTGTATTGACTACGCTACTCGAGCCAGATTATATAAAAACATGGGCTTTTTCAAAGTTTCTAATCACGATTTGTTTAAATTAAGTTTACTCAATACGAATTTGAACGATTTACGTGTGTAAGGTAGCGGGGAGGGTCTGTTGTGGACATATCACTGTCTACCCCTGACCTTACCCTCCTTCCTCTCCGTCTCTTCGACGACCCCCGTTGCCCATCGCCCGAGTGTCCCTTCACGCCCTAGGTGGGCGCTCGAGCTAATGGATAGGGAGACGCTACTAGTTGCTGCAAAGGTCCAAGCTTGGAATTCATCTCCTGTGGTGGCCTGCCATGGTGGGTGTTGAATGTGTCTCTAAAATAATTTCTGCAAAGTTTCTCTAATAAAATACGGACGCCCGATAACTATACAGACGTTCAATTGGTATATATGCATGTCGAATAGCTATATACAGACGTCCAAGAGCTATATACGGACGTCCGGTAGCTGTACACCGACGTCCAATAGCTGTATACGGATTTAGAGTTCGGCGTGGCGGAACTGCGGCTCCGGGCAAGGAACAAAGCCCCTGGGACGTACGGAGACCCCACGCGCCCGTGCTTTGGCCTTGGCTCTTGGGACTTTTTAGGTCTTCGATTTCAAGGGCTCTTTAATGCCTGCCTTGAAACTGACCTGTTTCAAGGCAAGCGTTAAAGACTCCACAGGGCGCCATCTTCTTATCGCCCTATATTGCTGCTCGACGAGTTGAAAGCTCTTCGAGCATACCATCACAGACTGCCTGGTCGAGCACCTGAGGAAATACAGCTCTCCCAGGTACAGTTTGGGTTCCGAGATGGTCGGCTAACCATTGATGCCACTTAGCACGTAAAGCCCTCTCGGCGGAAGCAGTTGGTTCCGGGTGGGTGTAATTGGCGGTGTCACTTGACATCGCCAACGCATTCAACACCCTGCCGTAGAGGGTGTTGAATGCGTCTCTAAAATAATTTCTGCAAAATTTCTCTAATAATATACAGACGCCCGATAACAGACACAGACGTCCAATTGGGATATGTTGACGTCCAATAGTTATATACGGACATCCAACAGCTATATACGGATGTCCGATAGCTGTATACGGATTTAGAGTTTGGCGTGGTGAAACTGCGGATCCGGGCAAGGAACAAGGCCCCTGGGCTGGACGCAGTCCCTGGCCGTGCTCTGGCCTTGGCTCTTGGGGCTCTTCAGGACCGACTTTGAGGGGTCTTTAATGCTTGCTTTCAAACAGATCGGTTTTCTCTTTGTGGAAAACGGGACTCAGGAGTCAAGAGCCCCAACTGCCACAGAGAGGGAAACCGCTCGGTTTCAAGGCAGGCAGAAAAGACTCCGCAGAGCGCCATTCGTTCCTGATAAGCACCCTGGTGCTTAACAAGAAGGAAGGGCGCCCTGCGGAGTAATCCTCGGCATATCGCCCCACATTACTGTTAGAGGAGGTGTAAGCTCTTTGAGCGTATCATGGTGCGTGGTCGAGCACCTGAGGGAAGAAGGCCCGGAGCCCGGACCTCTCTGAGGTACAGTTTGGAATTGCAAGCGTTCATAGGTGGCGGTACATTGGCACCACGATAACGATACATTGCGTGTGAGGTAATAAACAAATCACGTTTATTGGATTCCCATAACGTTCCTGAAATAATTTCATGTAGGTACCGGTCATCTTAGTATGATGTACTGAATTCACCCCATCAGTCTGCGGAGGGCTATCCCTTACATCTTGTATACGGACATCCAATAGCTATATACGGACGTCCAGCAGCTATATACGGACGTCCGATAGCTGTACACGGATGTCCAACAGCTATATGACAACGTAGCCGACAAATATCATAATGTGGCCCGCCTTCTATGCTATTCTCTAAAAGACTCAGCGCCGAGGCGACGCTGAGGCTGCAGGCTGCGGTTTATCTTTAGTAGATTTTGAACTTTAAACTCTAGAGTATAAAGTTGAAAATCCACTAACGACAAACCGCAGCCTCAGCGCCTACGCGGCGCTAATTATTTAAGAGAATAAACACCCCATGAACGCTTGCTATACCTGGGGTATCAGGCTCACTCTGCCGTCCAATATCAATACCTATTGAGCCTGGTGACCTTATTCATCTAAGTCCGTTCAGTAGTTTTTGCGTGAAAGAGCGACACAACAATTAATTCATCCATCTATCCTCCGTTCAATAGCAACTTTCATATTTACAATCTTAGCAAAGGATAAGATGCTCGTAGGTACATATTTCAATATCGGGCATCCGTATAGGTATAGCTTCTTCTTTTTTTTGTGGTGGTAAAATCATCAAATGAGTCCTCCCACCCTGGGTGGGACGGAAGGGACTGTCAGACTGTTACTGGCTAAAAGTCCAACCTGTTCCTTCGGTTGCCCTTTGCATTCCAGGGCCTGCTTAGACAGTCCCGCGACCCCGGCAGGCATTTGGCCCTATTGGGGCACCGTCAGTTTGCTGATAGCTCCTTGCGACGCGCGTGGAATACGACGCGCCGAGGTATAGCTTCTACGAATAGATTTGTATACAACAGACAACGCGACAAGTGATAGTAAAAGAAAGAGACAAGTAAACCCAAAGCTGGCAACGTCGCAATCCCGAATACCAACCACACTGTGAGGACGTTAAATTGTCGACGCATTAGGTAAATCATGATCAATATATCTAGGAAGCCAATAATCTATCACCATGAATGGGGGTTCAAAAATGTTTGGGCATGACTGCAAGAAGAATATTGCCCCATATAAAATTGCAGGAAAACTATGTATCCCATGGGGCGGGAAATCGAAAAACTAAGCAATATTCAGAAATACATCATAAAAATTGCAATTGGAACTGGGGGACGCCGTAATGATGCACAACGTGCATGACGCCAAATGCGTTGCTGGATGTAAATATATATATATATATATATATATATATATATATATAATAATTGCGCGTCTTTTTGAGAACCTCAAATAATAACTATTTTGGGGTTCTGAAAATACTAAATAGCCAAGTAACTTGGATCAGCGCTCTGCTCGCGCGCGGTCGATCACAGTTGTTACTTAATCTAACCCTATTGGTCGGGGTATTCTAGCTTAGTTACTTAACTAACTGTAAGAGAAGGCGAGAGTATTTAAAAAAGGCTCATTTATTGAAAAAAGTGTGCATAATTAGGAACTCAAAAACTTTTTTGAGGTTCATTAATTTAAAAAAAAAACTTACATCATTAAAAGGTAAGGGAGGACCTCGTGGCTAAATAATAACAGGTCGATCCATCAGGTTAAGCTACGTTTGTCGGGGTGGGTCCGTGGATGGGTGGCCATCTTTACATACCAAGACTCTTCCGTGTCTCAGAAAGCACGTTAAAGCGTTGGTCCCAGCTGTCATTCCTGAATCTTCAAGTCGTTACGGGTCGTCAGAAGCCCGAAAGTCTGACAACCAGTCTTACCAAGGGGTATCTATATATTAGCCAGTTACTGGGTAGTGGAGATCAGATAGGCAGTCGCACCATGTAAAATACTGGTATTCAGCTGCGTCCGGTTAGACTGGAAGCTGTCCCCAGCATAGTTGGGAAAAGTCTAGTCTGACATCATTAGACTGACATCATTAGAAGGTCATTAAGTTTTTAGAGGATCTGTTAGATATTTCCCTTTAACAACGCCCACAAAACGAGTTACTCTACTAATCTAAATGCACCTTACTATGTCGCCGGCCGGATAGTTCCGCATATTTGCCTACGGAACTTCGCGTTATAGACATTCTTTAAATAATCCGTATACGGTGGAGTTTTAATTAATATAGTCGGGCAATTAATTAAGGTGGCTGAAAGCGTTAGAACTAGCAGAATTGTTTAAGTTAATTACTTAATTGAAATGTGTTTTTGTACCAAGCTTTGGTGCAAAAACAAATTAATTTTCTATCGTTAAGTTCCACATTTTGTCATAAAGGGAAATCTCAAACTGGATGATGTACTTATCGTGTTTTAATATAAAAAAAATACGTACATCCTTAGAAATAAATCGTGCTAAACATATTTTTAGCGTGGTATTTGTCTATGGTAACCATAGAAGGAGGCCGAGCTCTCCCTTTTTTATTAGGGCTTATGCCAACACAAATATCGAAAATCATAAAAAGAATATGAATGTTTATATTTTAGTATCATGTCTCAATGTCTTGTCGGAAATATGAATATCATACGTTTGGTCCTCCCGAGGCGTTTCTTGATCCCCTCTTGTGGTTTATTTTGTTTTATTTTAATCATCTTTTCTGCTCAATATACTTTTGTGCTGACATTATGTTTTAATAATATGACTGTATTTTAGTTCCTATTTATACAGTAATAATTATTAAATTACACATTCTGTTGTTGATTAATAAGTATATTACAGTTATTTAAGGGGTTCGTGGCTAAATAATAACGGCCACACGGATCGATCTTCAAGGTTAAGCAACGCTTGCCAAAGCCGGTCCGTGGATAGGTGCCTCGGAAAGCATGTTGAGCCGATGGTCCTGGCTGTCATTTTTTGACCTTTGACAGTCGTTACAGGTTGGTAAGACTGTCTTAAAAAGGGCACAGATGAATACAGATGGTTCACTCCGCATTTTAGGTATGAAGCTACAAGTACGTGGCGGGCTCGACTTGTTTGGCCAATTCAGTGAGTATAACGTAGGAGAAGATCTAAGAGTTACGCAATAGAAAGAGAGGCAACTTCTAACGAATGAAACTGTAGGTAATTAGCGCTGTGCGACCTGAATTGCATTTTATTGTGTCGTGGCAAGAGTCGCTTTTAATTTAAATGATTTTGCGGAATGAACCATCTGTATTAATCTGTGCCAAGGGGTATTGTGTTACCTAGTAACTGGGTTGTGGAGGTCAGATGGGCAATTGCTCCATGTAAAATACAGGTTTTCAGCTGCATCCGGTTAGACTGGAAGCCGACCCAACCATGGTTGGGACAAGACTGGCAGTGATCATGTTTTTATTAAATTAATTTAAGTAAAAATAATAACTCTGGAACAGACGGACAAAAAGCGATTTAATAAAATGGTTCCGTTTTTCCTTTTAAGGTTGCTGACCCTCAGTATATTTAATTTAATGCTGGTGTATGCTTTGCTAATATGAATTCCGTGCGCTTAATAACTCTGCAAGCCAATTAATAGATAATATTAAACGGGACAGAATAAATTATACGCGTATATGCTTATTATTTTGCCAATGATAGCTTAGGATTAATTATTATACCCAAACCCAAAGTTTATGCTTTGCCCGATTTATGAGCCAATAGACAAATAAGGAAACACAAGCTATTGTTTAGTTGGATATCAAGTGTTATATGTTGGTTTTGGCTCCGAAAATTTCGAGCAAATAATTTTATCATCAAATTCATGAAGGGTTGGTTGCAATTCATATGTATTTATAGCGGAATCCTAATAATAATAGTCCTTCGAGCCGGATCGTAAATGATTGAACTGATTTGGTTTTGCCTTTCTTCAAAGGAAATAATGAAAATGTTGACTGTTAATCTTCTCAAACTCAAATATTTAATTGCATTCATGTGGTAAGTAGATATTACATTCAAGAGGTCACGCATTTTACACGAATCTTGTAAGGGCGCAACAATTTAGAAATCATTACAATTAATTGACTTTACGTTCACTTTAAGATTAATAAAGAGAAATTATCTAGACAAAAAGAAATATAAGAACTTACGTAATAAGTTACCTGCTGCATGTCAAAACAATCTACTATCAGAAATGGTAAAGGGAAAATAAGCCTCTTATAAAAGTAAAAATAAAGCGCAAATTCCAATAAAGTAGTAGGTAATTGCCTGTCGTAATATAAATCGTGTAATGGCTTTGTTCTGTATTAACGATACTGGCTTAAGTGAATGTTTCCGTCGTTAACTGGGTTTCTTAATATTAAATGGCGGTGTATGTCTTTTGGATATTGCGATAATCTGATTTATTACACTTTTTTTTTTACGTAAAATACTTTCGTTTTTTAGGGTTCCATATCTCGACAGGAAAAAACGGAACCCATATAGAATCACTTCGTTGTTCATCTGTTAATCTGTCAAGACCCTTTCTCTCAGGAACGCATAAAGGTATCAAGTTGAAATTAATATCAAATACGTAAATCTATGTTCCCTTGGAGCTCTAAAAAAATCAAGTTTCTAAGTCAATGCATTAAAAAAATACGGCCATTTATGCGACATATTTTGGTACTCGTAAATAAATCAAAACCTACAAGGTAGTTCCCGTTGACCTATAATCATGAAAGGCAGGAAGCGAGGTCTCACAGCACATATAAAGGAAAAAGTCCGAAATAGTTAATTTGTTGTTTTTTTGCGATTACAACATGACATATGACGGACGGGAGAACATGCTTTTAAACTACAATGTTATTAAGTTTGTTTTTGGGATAAATTCATTCCAACTACGAAACTCTTCATTGTGCGTAATCTGATACGCACTTGGCCAGTTTTTATAATCTTACCCCTATAGAAAACGATGGATAGAACGTGTGAAAGGTGATATGGCTAGAATGGGGTGACTACAGAGATGACGATTAATAGAAGTATGCAAGAGAAATACAATGTTGTGCCGACCACAAATAAATGGGGATAAGGGAAGTGAGTGAAATGAAATTGATCAAAATGTTCAATTTCAAGTATTACAAAAGACCTTCTCTTACTCACTATATGACTCAATATTTATGATTTTTCAATGATTATATTATTATTTTTTATAAAAGGCATTTTGCAGGTCAACCTAGGAGGTTGTCGGCTTCTTAACCGGACTTTCCTGTGGCCGCCTCAATAAATTAAGGCCTCCAGCCAGGGCATAAAACGTAGAAACTAAGCGACTACACGCTAAGAGCACCCCCTGTGGGGTACGGACCTCGGCTTAGGGCACTTTTTTTTTTTTCTGTTGGGCATCTCGTAGCTGACCTCTGAGGTCATGACTACTTATCTGGTCAATCCTGTGGTTGCCTTAAGCTGCTACACTCAAAGCCTCCAGCCAGGGGCATACAAAACTAGGCTAAAAAGCTAGGTGAACGCTCGCTAAGGGCACCCCCTGTGGGGCACGCTTAGGGCGTCACCGGAGGGAGGACATCAAAGATGGGACGGGCTGGATCAAAGTTTTGATCATTATTATTAATCGGGGAATTTAAAGCTACGTGCACAGCTGAAACCACTGCTGGCACCTCGTTATCGAGCAAGGGTCGGGGAGGAGTATCATTTACTCGGGGGCACGAACGCGATCGCAAAGGACCTCGACGGCGAGGTCGGAATGACGGGAGGCGTCTGTGTCTGTGTAGAGTACTAGTAGCCCTATTGCTCTCCTGAAGGAGGGTTATGGGGTCATCAGGGTCGGTGAGAATGTGCCGAGGTCGGCGGGCACGGCTAATCCTATTTTTTTTTTTTTTTTTTGTGGGTGGGAAATCATCAAATAACTTCTCCCGCTCTGGGCGGAGCGGGAGAGCGTGTCAGACTCTTACTGACTAAAACCCACCCGTGTTCCTTCCGATGCCCTGTTGCCGGGGGCCACGATCTCCCTCTCGGTTTTCTTCGCAACCCCGGCAGGCATTGGCCCTAGCGGACCCCGTCGATTCTGCTGACATCTCTTTGAGGCGCGCGTGGAACACAACGCGCCGTCGACCCGGGCCTGGTCCTTATCGGACGGTGAGCTACCCATTGCTCACCGCCCGCAAACCCGCGCCTACGGTGGCCGGAAATCGCCTCGCGATTCCCGACGCCCTGGGCGTCTCCTCCTGCGGCGGTTAGGGGCGTGAGGGCGCGAAATTTGCCTCTCCCTCACGCGCTCCGCCTCCTCCTTCGCGAGCATTACCGCTTCGCAGAAGGAGGTGACGGCCTCCCATTTCCTCTCGCTCCGTACCATGGCCTGAACCAGGGCCGGACGCGAGAGATCACCGCCGCCGATCGCCTCCACTAGGACACGGCGATGCTCCGCCCAAGCTGGGCAGACCTCCACCGTATGCTCCACCGTGTCCTCCGGGCGATCCACACAATGATGACACCCGGGCGTGTCCTCCCGCCTTATCCTGTGCAGGAACCTCCCGAAACAGCCGTGTCCGGTGAGGACCTGCGTCGGGCGGAAGGTGAGGACGCCGTGGCGCCTCTCCAGCCACTCCTCAAAGAGGGGTCTTATCGCCGCAATTGTGGCGTGCCCAGCGCTGGGTTGCGACAATCGCACTCTCCATGACGCCATGAGATCCCGCCGGAGCTCTGTCCGCTGTGCCGCGATTTCTCGCGGCAGCGAAGTTAAGCCCCGGCGTTTCGCCTCCTCGCGCCACTCCCAGATGTGCGCGAGGACCTTTGCCTCCAGATCCCATGGCGGTAATCCGGCAAGGAGGCTCGCCGCCTCGCAGGAGACCGTGCGGTATCCTCGGGCCAGCCGGATGGCCATGACCCTCTGGGACGCGTTCAACCGGCGGGCTGGCCGCAGCCTTAGTGAACGCGGCTAATCCTACTTGGGACATAACTGGCGGCCTCGACAACCAGTGGGTTGCGATGTTTGACCGCGGAATCGAAATAACGCTTTGCAAGGCGTTTTAGAAATTGGTGGATCGTGGGAATTCTAAGGTCGAGATGGAGACTCTCGTTCCTAACATACCAGGGGGAGCCTGTGGCCCTACGGAGGAATCGGTTTTGGAGCGTTTGCAACCTATGGATATGGTGGGGTTTTGCATGAGCAAAGACGGCACCCGCATAAGTCATGATGGGACGAATACACGCTGTGTAGATTCGCAATTTGCACTTTGACATCTTGCTGCGTGCGTTTAGGACGGAATGGAGCCTACTGAGAGCGAAAGCGGCTCGCGAACGAACCTTCTTTATGTGCTCAGCGAAAGTGAGATGGTGGTCGAGGAAAACACCTAGGTATTTGGCTCGCTTCACCCAAGGGATCTGCTTACCGAACATAGTGAGAGGTCGGGGGAGGGGGTCTCTAAGCCTTGTGCGCGGTTTCGAGAAGAGAACCGCTTGGCTTTTTTCGGGATTGACTTCTATGCGCCACTTTCGAAACCAGGCAGCGAGTCGATTGACTGCGCCTTGGAGAGTGTGGGCGATATTGTCGGGGTATCTAGACCTAAAGTAGATGGCCGTATCGTCTGCGAACAGAGCGAAATGCGCCCTTCTACCTGGGTTTGGAATATCGCTAGTAAATAGCGTGAACATGAGGGGAGCGAGCACGGAGCCCTGAGGGACTCCTGCACGAATGGGGCGGGGAGAGGAAAGTGCTCCTTCAATGCGATAGCGGAATACGCGGTTCGATAGATAGTCCCGTAAGATGAGTACGAGACGATCCGGCACACCGAGTTGGTACAGCTTGTATAATAAGCCGTTGTGCCAGACTCTATCGAATGCTTTCGTAATGTCGAAGAATACTGCACCCGTCAGAGAGCCGCGTTGGAAACCATCGCTTATGAACTCAATGATGCGATGGGCCTGATGCACGCTAGAGTGCTCAGTTCGAAAGCCGAACTGTTCGTTGGGGATGAGGCCCTTGGTCACAGCGAAGTCTCTGAGACGCTTGTAAATAAGCCTCTCATAGATTTTTCCGAGAACTTTGAGCAAACTGATGGGACGATAGCTAGAGGGCTCGGTACTGGGTTTACCGGGCTTTTTGATACCTATGACTGTGGCTTCTTTCCACGACTGGGGAAAGAAGTTGTTGCTTAAGGCACCATTGAAGATGGTAGTCAAAAGCATTATCAGGTGGGCAGGGAATAATTGGATCACCCTATTGGTGAGTCCATCTGAACCGGGAGCTTTACGAGCTTTAAGACTTTTGATAATGTCATGCACTTCGTCTGGAGCGACGGGAGGCAGTGGACAATCAGGGTCATCGACGGGAGGGAGAGAGGCTCTACGTTCGACTTCAGCGTCGACCTTTAGGAGGTGAGCTTGGTCTACTGGCAGGGAGCTTGGTGAGCATTAGGCCTCGAGGGTGTCGGCCAGGCATTCTGCCTTTTCAACGTCCTCGAAGGCTATGGTCTTATCGGGACGGGTCAGGGGGGGCATGGAGGAAGATTGAGGGGATCTAAGTTTCCTCTGAAGTTCCCAAAATGCCAGATGGTTGGGCTTTAGTTCCCAGCCCGCGTCACGCAACTCCTGTATGCGTGTCTTTACAGATCTCTGTAAATAGCGCATATGGGCTTTGTTTGCGGGGCAGGGGAAGCTGCTGTAGTCACGGACGGCCGCGTTCTTCTCAGTCAGTAATGCACGCACATCGTCCGGCAAGCTCCAGTGACGGTCGTCCGTCGCTGGAACCTCCCTTGAACATTCGTTCAGGACGGTTTGTACGTGATTAGTGAGTGAGTCGATCGCGGACGTCATGTCTGCGACAGAGTTAAACAGGTCGGGAATAGAGTCTAACGGAGGGGACGTGTTGGATTTCAGCTGAGTGCTTACTTTCTTCCAGTCCGTGATCCTCTTAGTGATAGGGGGAGAGTTGGGGTCGCGGAGACGACCTATGCGGGGGTCTAATCTCATGACTACCGGACGGTGATCAGAGTCGAGCTTATTAACAGTTTCTATTGAGTCTAGTCTTAGGTTGACGTTTTTAAGGAGCGCCACATCTAAGATATCAGGGGCATGATTTACGTTAACCGGAAAGTGGGTGGGAGTCATCGGAGCGATGACGTCAAAAATCAGGGAGTGGGAGAGGTCGAACAAGTGTCGGCCTCTTGTAGTAGTTACCGAACTATTCCAGAAGGGATGTTTGGCATTGAAATCGCCCGCTAAAATGAGCGAGTTACTCATCGTGAGTAGGATCGAGAGGTCGTCAGAGAGGAGTTGGAAATTCTCCGAAGTAGTAACGGGGGGGAGATAGACCGACACGAGAGTGATCGGCTCGTGGCCTGACATGCCTAGGCGGCAGGCCGAAACTTCTAATCGTGAGAGGGGAGGAGGGTCAATTGGGATGCAGTGAAGCTGCTTTTTATAGTATATCAGGGTACCTCCTCTATGGCAACGTGACCTATCGTTGCGAACTATCCGGTAGTTAGCTATTGATGGGTTACGATTGCAAGGTTTTAGAAAAGTCTCTTGGACTAAGAGAACGTCTATTTGATGATCGCGGAGGAAAGCCGCAATCTCTTCGCGTTGATTTTTAATGCCGTTTGCATTGAAATAACCTATTATTAGGGATCGCGGTTTGAACTTAGCTAAGACCGTATTATCCATAATGGGGTTTAGTAGCGAGGGAGGTTAGGGCTTGCGTAATGTCCGGATACGCATTGTAGATGGCCTGGATCTGGAGGAGATTGCCATGAGCCGCAAGGATTTCGTTGGCCATTGTCTTTGCGCGAGGGGAGACGAAGGCCAAGAAGGTTGACGTGATAACGTTGAACGAGTCAACGGACGCATTGGGGCTAGCCACGGGAGTGGTTTGAGAGGGGCGCGTAGCTTTAGGAGCGGGCGTGGGTTTCGCGGGGGGAGCGGTGGGCGCCGGGGGCGCAGAGGGCGCAGGGGGCGCAGAGGGCGCAGGGGGCGCGGGTGGCGCGGCTGCGCGAATGCGGGGATCCATAAGGCGGGGGAGGAGAGCGGGGGGAGGGGGAGGGAAATAAGAAAATTGAGAGGGCACCATGGCAGGGAAAGACTGCTGGTGGTGGAGGTAACTCCACGGACTAGGCCTCTGAGGGCTTAGACGTTGGGGCAAATGGGATGAGGGAATCCTATAAGAAGAGGGAGCTTCCCTTTGCTGGCGGGCGTCGAAACGCTTGGCCAGTTTGGGAGAAGAGGCCTTAGGGGCTTTGGGGCAACCGCGGTAGTTGGCCGGGTGGCCTTGTTTGCCGCATAGGACGCAGCTGGGAAGGTCGGTACAAAGGGAACGATCCTTTGGACGGGGGCAATCGGAAGTGCCGTGCTCACCTAGGCACTTGACGCATCTAGGTGTAGCATGGCAGTTCCTCTGCGAGTGACCATATAACCATGGCAGCGGTGGCATTGACCGACAATGCCACTTTTGTGTGGTTTTTCAATTTCAAACCCTGTCAGCTTGCACAGGGAACGAATTTGGAAGATCGGGTGGTGGCCCTCTACGGGCGGGCAGATGACAAGGACCATGTCGTATGACTCTCCGCCTCTAGAGCGGTGCATGCGATGGACCTCATCTACTGAAGTATGACTATATGAAGAACTATGCTATGGACTGAAGGTCATCAAGAATATCGGATGCTGGGATTTCGCGTGGGATACGTTTTATTACTACGCGGATCTGCTTTTCCTCTGGGAGTGAGTAGGTGTGGTATGACACACCTCTCATTCTCAGAAGTCGGGTTAGTTCCCTATAGTCGCGCGACGTAGGGACGGAGACTTTGATACCCTGCTGGGTATTTCGGGCGCTAGAGAAATTTATCTTGTGGTCGACACACCATTTCGATATGTCGGTCCACTTCGCCTTGTCCTGAATGAACAAGGGTGGCGGGAGAGGGATCTTTTTGGCGTTAGGCGCGGGGGTATCCTTCGCGGAGGATGACGCAATCGGACGAGCAGTAGAGGGGGAAGCTACTGTAGCGCAGCTTACGGATGACGTAATCGGAAGGGAGGTGGTGGGGGAAGCTACTATAGCGCAAGTCGCGGGGGTAGCGGGAGAGATTTTAGAGGACGGTACTAATGGTGCGGGTGACGAGGGAGCAGAGTCTAAGTCCTCAAGCGCAACGACCTTGCTGGTCTGGGACGAGCTTTGCTTCTTGTTCTTCCTCTTCTTGCCCTTTCCTTGGACGGTTGTGAAACCATCGTCGGATTAGGAGGAGGATGAGGAAGAAGAAGAAGCGGCGGACTCCGCTTCGTCGTCGTCCGAACCATAGGGGTACGGGGTGGTGAGCCGCTTTGAGGAAGCAGCGCTGATGGGAGCGTCAGTGTCCATTGACTCTGACGGACTAAGGGGTCTAGATGGCTCTGTAGCCGGGGGGGATTCTAGAGTATCGCTAAAGCTAGCGATGCTATTGTCAGAGGGACATGACTGGGACCCTGACTCAGCTTGGAGCCTGGCGAACCGAGCTCCGTACTTTGTCTTCAAGGCGGGCTCTTCTTCGAGTACACCCTGGAAGAACTTGATAAAGAGCGCTAGGGACTTTACCGGGTCCTTCATAATGACGGGGGAGAGAGACTTTACGCGGGAATATTCCTAACTTCAATTATCCTAACTCCCCGGTGGGTATGCCGGGGATGTGTAATCCCTCCCTGTCGGGTGTAGACAGGGAGGATGTGTGCCTATGGGTGAGCCCTAAGCTTGCTTTGGCCAGTTGCCTATCTTATTGTGCAACGGGGTCCTATCCAGTCTAGTGTGAAGGGTATCGATATACCCGACCACGCTAGGTGAGTCGCTGTGGAGGCAAAACTGTCACCAGTGCCGACTAGGAGACCCCCCAAGGCCGAACACTGGGACCCGGCCAATTGACTGCCTAACCCTGAAGGGGATCGGCGGGTGTGATTGGGTCAACACCCCCTCGGTTTCGTTGGCACCGTAAGGTATCCACCGAGGACCACGAAACTGTGGTTTTGCCCGGAAGGGGCCAAAATTGCCTCGACGAACGTTTTAAACAACAATCTTAAAGAAAGTCGATATTAATTGTGTCTTGAAAAAGACCCCAATTAATAGTAGTCGGGTGACTACGGAGACGACTCGGGAACCACCAAGGAACGCTTGAGCCGGAATATCGGGAACTCTTGTACACAGGAGCGCAGCGCAACACGACCGTTCGCCACCGGTGCCGGGCGCAGAGTGTTGGCTTAGGGCTCGATGATTATATTAATAATGCTATTCCTTACTGTACCACCTTACGTGGTACTACCTCTGCCTTCTACAATATTAAAATAGACCAATCACAGTGCAGTCTTTGCACACGCTAATCCACGCCATCTCCATAGGATGCAGACCCTCCAAAATCGTTTCCTTAGAAAGGTAACGGGAGCCCCTTTCTTTGTCCGTAATTTGGATCTTCACTTAGATCTGAAAATGCTCACCGTTGCTAGACGATGAAACGCCTCAAAAAGCGTTTCTTTGACTCAAGTCAAGTCAAGCCAAATAATTTATTTCAAATAGGCCCATGTATGGCACTTTTGAACGTCAAAATGTACAAAATAAAATTGATTCTAGTCGCCCCTTCCAAAAGGTAGTTTTCGTATGGACAAGAATGGGCAAGAAACTCCACCGTTACTCTTTTAAAATGTTTTACAATAATTTCTATAAGTATGTACATTTGTTAAATAAGTATTATGAGAAGACGATGCACCTAGAATAAAATTACTATACCGCAATAGGTCAAAGAATTAAAAATGAAGCAACGATAGATAATTTAATTATGTGATAGATACATGGATCATCATGTCTGTCTGTCTGTCTGTCCTTCCGTATGTCACAGCCACTTTTTTCTGAAACTATAAGAACCAGGCTGTTGAAACTTAGTAAGTAGATGTATTCTGTGAACCGCATTAACTTTTTTCACACAAAACTAGAAAAAAAAAACAATAAATTTTGGGGGTTCCCATACTTAGAATTGAAACTCAATTTTTTTTTTCCATCAAACCCATAATTGTGGGTTATTCATGGATAGGTCTTCAAAAATTACATTGAGATTTCTAATTTTTTTTTTTCTAAACTGAATAGTTTGCGCGAGAGACACTTCCAGAGTGGTAATATGTGTTGCCCCCCCCCCCCCCCTTTTAACTTCTAAAATAAGAGAATGATAAAACTAAAAAAAATATATATGATGTACATTACCATGTAAAATCCATCGAAAATTGATTTTGAACGAGATTTAGTAAGTAGTTTTTTTTAATACGTCATAAATCGTAAACCGCAATTTTACCTTTCATTCAATCAACTCAAATATAAAAATAAAAAAAAACCAGCCAAGTGCATGTCGGACTACGCACAATGAAGGGTTCCGTAGTTAGGATGCATTTATTCCAAATACGAACTTAACATTGTAGTTGAAATACATTTTCTCCCATGGATTCCAACTGCAAATATAAGTTTGTACGCACAATATTCGGAGATTTACCATGTTATGTTAAGACCATAGACTTCTTATAGGTTTTCCTGTAGTCTATGAGTAAAGAGCCATACTATGTATTTTTTTTTTTTTTTCAAAATTTTAGCCCCAGTAGTTCGAGAGGGAATGGTTAATTTTCATCGAATTTCTTAAATATCTTTAAAAGTATTTATTTTTAAATTATATAAAAAAAATATTTTTAAGATCCTCGCAACAAGCCCTTTCATTTGATATGTCACACAGTACTGTTAACAAAACTTTTTTTTTTTTTAGTTTCTTTTTTGACCCCCAAAAGTGACTCCCATATTCAAAATTAATCAATTTACGTTACACGTTCGTGTTTGGGTCACACTTGAGAACATGTTTGAACTACAATGTTAAGTTTGTTCTTGATAAATAAATTCATCTCAACAACGGAACCCATCATTGTGCGTAGTCCGACACGCACTTGGCCGGTATTTTTTAAATTAATAAGTCAGTGCGTGAGGAAGTATTCACAGAATGTAAAATCAATGTCATAACTCTGCTATAAAGCAATGCCTTGACTCTGCTATAAAGTACTCCAATCCCCTGATTGCGGCAGCCGCCCGTTATACTCCCTCCCGCATAAATAAGATTCGCCGACCAAGGCATACACTCACTATCCCAGACGACCCCACAACCCTCCTCCAGGAGAGTAGTAGGGAAACCAGTACTTTAGCACACAAAAACAAAAACCGACCGCCGTCATTCCGTCCTCACCGTCGAGGCCCGCCGCAAAGTCCCCGTCCATCGCCGCCCCAACCCTTACACGAGCCAGCCCGCGCCGGTAGCTTCAAATTCCCCTAATAATAATATTAATCCGATCCAGCCTGTCGCTTGCTGCCCTCCACCAGCGACGCCCTAAGCCGAGGTCCGTACCCCACAGGGGGTGCCCTTAGCGTGTAGTCGCTTAGTTTCTTAGTTTTATGCCCTGGCTGGAGGCCTTAATTTATTGAAGCAGCCACAGGAAAGTCCGGTTAAGCAGCTGACAACCTCCTAGGTTGACCTGCAAAATGCCTTTTATAAAAAATAATAATATAATCATTGAAAAATCATAAATATTGAGTCATATAGTGAGTAAGAGAGCCATTTATAAAAAAAAATAGTCCACACCTCAGTGCGTGGCCGCGTTCCGTCCCGGCTGCACGTATGCTATTATGTAGGTCACTACACTTTCCATAATTGTAACTTTCACAACTAAAAGTATTTTTTTTAAACAGATAATTATGACGATGATGTTGCCTGTTTTTTTTTTCACTACGTGGAAACTCTTGGCCAGCATCTCATTTGATACAATATGATGATCAGGCCGAAGATGGAAGCAAGCTTCACTCGGAATCCTTGACCACAGAGGAACTGGGTATCTTACCTCTAGTTGCCGAAACACAACAACGCTGTTTACATTGTTATAGCCATTATGGCGACAGACTTAGAATAAAGATGGTGGTAGCTAGCCAAGCGGACTTAGAACAAGCCCTACCACCAACCAAACCGAGCAGAAAATTTTGCCCCAACTTGAAATCTAACCCGGTCGGAGACAGGTGGCCTAACCACTAGACCACAGAGGTGGTTAAAATTCAATTCTGTTTTAATTTAGGTGATACCTATGTCTAAAATAACCCAGTTATTGTAACTATTTAATACAGAAACAATGTTAACAAATTAAAAATATTTACCCGCCCGTTGAAATATTTACTTGTTGGAAAGCAATCTCTTACCGACCTTTGTTTACTAAAGCTCAAGATATAATAAAATATTTCTTAGCTTATTTTCCAAAGAAACTTGGCTTGAGGGAATGTAACTAACTGATATTTGATGTAATCTAGAAAAAGGGCTTGTGTAGTAGTTAAGCGATTGACTGCTGCGCTGCGTGTCGAGGTTTCGATTCCCGCACGGAACAAATATTTGTATGACCTACAAGTAGTTGTTCCGGGTCTGGCTGTTTTTGTATGTGAATTTGAATGTTTGTAAAGCACCCACAATACAGGAGAAATTCCTAGTGTATTAAAAGGCTCTACGTATCAAGAATCAGGAATTCCATTGTCAATCTTTTTGTGCTGCAAATGTAAGTTTGTACGCACAATATTGAGAGATTTGCCATGTTATTTTAAAACCATAGACTTCTTATAGGTTTTTCTGTAATCTATTGGTAAAGAACCATTCTCAGTACTTTTTATTTTCAAAATTTTGGCTACAGTGTTTTCGGAGATAAGGCGGGGAATGGTAAATTTTCATCTATTTTCTTAAATATCTTCGAATGTATTTATTTTAAAATTATAGAAAAAATCATTTTTGAAATCCTCGAAACAAGTCCTTTCATTTGATTTTTTAAACGTTTGAAAACTATTTTTTTATGTTATTTACCCCCCAAAAGTGACCCTCATATTCAAAATTAATTTATTTAAGTTACACATTCGTGTTTGGGTCACAAAATATGTGTACAAAATTTCAACTTAATCGATGCATTACATTCGGAGCAAAATGGCTGTGACAGACAGACAGACAGACACACGAGTGATCCTATAAGGGTTCCGTTTTTTTCCTTTTGAGGAACGGAACCCTAAAAAAAAATTTTATTGATAAAAGATTAAAGGTCATAAAATATTTCAGTAAGACCTTCAGCTGTATTTATAAAATTCTCTATAAAAGTCAGAGATGAAAGCAATTACTTTGCCAGGGATTTCTTGTACCAGCTTTGTACCAGCGATCCGGGGGTAAAAATAGTAAAACAAAGGAAATAGGAGGCTAAGGCAATGGATATAAAGAATTAGATAGTCCAATTACCTAAGTAAACTTGTGCGGACATTATCAATACAGTGTCGCTAAATATACTGCTTACTTACGAATCCGTCAAATGTGCATTGTATTGAAACTGTAGTCTGCGACATGCGACATGTGACGCGCAATCAACACCCACACATAAAAAGTTTCGTCAAAAGATTTGTATTTTCTAACTGCTTTGTTATTATTTTGCCTTAGCAGCACTACTATTTATTCTTAATATATAAGTACTAAGAAAAAACTACACTAGAAACTCCTGTTACACAGTAAGAAAGCATATCATATCGCATAATTAAACAAGATAGGACGAGACTCAGGAGTTTGCACATTTTTGGGTCATCCAATCACGCATAGCTTGCCTTATCTACATTCTCTATATCCGTGGCTCCAATAACGTTGAATGAGAAAAAACCCCGGCGGTGTAATAATCGCCTTGTTAGCTATGATTGTTGTAAGGAACCGTCGGAGCATTTAAATCGGGAAATTGCTCGCCTCTGGTAAAAGAATACGTACCTAACCTACCTAACTTGTTGGAGAATCCTGAATTGTTGTAAGACCTGTTTTTCGTAGTAGCTTGTTTTCTAAGTGAGAGAAAATTAGGATATGAATAGTGTTGTTCAATGTTAATGCATCATATGCGTATGTTTCCTAAAAAAAACGATTCCGCGTTTTATTAAGGTGCTGATAAACTCGAGCATTCACTTGTAATTAGCATTCTAGGGAATGTTACATTATAGAAAAATAAACGGGAGCGTTTTAGTGAGCATTCTAGCGAACATTCTAACGAAAAGACAGTAAATTTGCGATCTTCATTCGATCTTTGTGAAGATTTTTTTTGAAGAAAAGACTAGAGCATTCGCTGGAATGATCGTGTTAATGTTCGTAGCTATGTTTGGCTCTATGCTTGGCTCTGTTCGTTGTTCAGTTCGACAAATTTAAAAACGGCGTATGCTTGATATTCTGTTACAAGTGAATGCTCAAGTTTATATTATTTATTCAGTTCGGACAAAAATATGGTTCAATTTGTTATGCTACCTGACCATTCTCCCCACATAGTACCTCAGAAAAGGGGAGTAAAGGCTCTCCACCACTGTTTTCAGGATGCTATTGTCACTAAAAAAATTTGCTGTTCCATACATTTTGGCCTCGTAGGTATTGTATTTTTCTATGAAACAGCAGATTTTTTTAAAATAACCGACGAAAAATATTAACGCAGAGGGGCTCAGAATCACCGCCGCCAAATTGACGGGTCCCGCTAGGGCCGATACCTGCGGGGGGTGCGAAGAAAACCGAAAGGGAGATCGTGGCCCCCGGCAACAGGGCAATCGAAGGAACACGGGTGGGTTTTAGTCAGTAAAAGTCTGACTCCCTTCCGCTTCACCCAGAGCGGGAGAAGTTATTTGATAATTTCACACCCCAAGAAAAAAAAGGGGGGTTCAAAATCAAAGTTTTCACGTCGATGTTCCTGCCACCCTGTATAATTTGTTAATTTTTCATAAAATTGTTAAAAACGCTTCAATACATTCATTTTTGACATTGACGACCATAACTGGAATTGAATCAATTGAGTGCATTACCAAAACATTTTGTTTTTATTACGATTTCGTGATTCCGGTTAGACTTTGTTTAAAAAATCTACCATGTATATTATCTTTGACCATGTAAAATGATAAATTGGTTGTTTTTTATTAGGTATATAACGATTAATAGACGTTAAAAACAGGGGACCCAAAAAAGTATGTCCTTTGTATTAAGAACCATTCATCACTTCTCCATAATAACCAATTCTCATAAACCCCTTTCACAAGTAAATGCATTCATCAAATAGTCTCATTTGTAGTACAAAGCTCGCTTAGTAAGCAGGTGTGCCGAAGACAGTGCTACATAGTCTTCATGCATTCATCATTACTTGGCTACGTGACTGCAAAGAGAATGTGCCTTGCATTACCTCATTTGTTATTTACAAAAGAATTTAAATATACAGCCTTTTATGTTGAAGAAAATAGCGTTGTTTGGGTGTTTGTGCGAAGTCAAAGGTAATGAGAAATGGTTGTCTTCTTCTTTTAATCTTCTAATTGTGTAGGTAGCTTTTTTAAGCTACAAAAAAAGATTACAGGGTGAAAAATAACTTTAATTTCGGGAGTCGGTGTCTTTGAATTGTATATAGTTTATTTTTTCTTGCACTAACTTCCAAAATTAAAGTTATTTTAAACTAAGTAGTGTTTTTTTTATAAATAAAAAAATCGTGCTGTTTAGCATAATATATTTTTGTTAGCGATATGTCTATATACATTGTAACAGCGAATCAATTTTCATGCCTCCCCCTTAAAAGACCTAGGCCAAATATTTTTAGGGTTCCGTACCTCAAAAGAAAAAAACGGAACCCTTATACGATCACTTGTGTGTCTGTCTGTCGGTCTGTCTGTCTGTCCGTCTGTCACAGCCAATTTTCTCCGAATCTAATGGACTGATTAAATTGAAATTTGGACATATTTGTATTTCTGTGACCCCAAACACGGACGTGTATCGTAAATAAATGAGTTTTGAATATGTCACTTTTCGAGGGCAAAAAAGAAAATTAAAAACAAAAGTTTTGCAAACAGTACCGTGTGACATATTGAATGAAAGAGCTTCTTGCGAGGATTTTGAATATATTATTTATATAATTTTAAAATAAACACTTTTAAAGATATTTTAAAAAAATCGATGAAAATTGACAATACCCCCTTACCTCGGAAACTATTGGGCCAACATTTTTGTAAAAAAAAATACGTAGAATGTTTCTTTACTCATAGATTACAAAAAAAAAACCTAAAAGAAGTCTATGGATTTAAAATAATATGGTAAATCTCTCAATATTGTGTGTACAAACTTACATTTGCTGTTGAAATGTATGGGAGAACATGTATTTCTACTACCATGTTAAGTTTGTATTTGAGATAAATTTAACCCAACTGCGGAACACTTCATTGTGCGTAGTCCGACACGCACTTGGCTTTGATATTCGGATTGCTCATGAGTTCATGACCTAAAGAAATGCCATAAAGAATATGAATTACAGAAGATTTTTCATGGGTTAGGTATAAGGAGTTAAATTTTCTTACCTACTCATTTTGCTTAGACAAATGCTACCAAACTCTGTTTGTCTAAATAAAATAAAAGCGACGGCACAATCTTTAACACTGATCAAAGTTAACAACCCGCCATCAAATGAAGAAAAGCAAAATGTCCGTTGAAAGTATTAGACAAGAAATTGTTAGTGTAATAAAGACGGTTGCCTCAAAACCCTGGTGTTAACTTTATCACAGGCTGGGGATTGTTCAGAAAATACAAACAAGCCACTGCCTTAAACCAGACGCTAAAGGCGTGTTCAGAAGCATGTTATGTAATGTATCGTGTAATGTAATGCGAATTCTGCATGTGATCGGGAGACTACGAGGATTACATGTAACGCTCACGCTGATCCATCAGCTGGTTTTTAGCGCGAACGCAAAGGCTATCGCTGTCGCAGTCGAACACATACAGGATTCGCGTTGAGTTTGTCGTCACTATTCCCATTACATTACACACTACATAACATTACACATTACACGCGTCTGTAAATGGCATAACGAGTCGTGTCGGTAATTTCTCTCTGGGAATACATTATGCGTGCTGTATTTGGCTGCGGGGTGTGACTGACATTGGCATGGCCACCATCAGGGATTTTAATTTTGATTACACAAAAAAATTGTCGCTAATTAGTCAAAATTGGTCGCCAAGTATCAGAATTAGTAGGTCACAGATTCAAAAGTTATAAGAGTTTATAGGTAGCCACCTATAAACTCTTCGATCTGGGGAGAGTCTACCCCAGCTTGACCCATTTGAATCTCAAAAGCTAGAGCACCTAGTAAAGATCTGTTTTTTTCCAAAGTTAGTCGCTAATTAGTTGGAATCAGTCGCCAAATATCAGTATGTGTCGGTCACTGGTTCAAAAGTTATAAGCATTTCTAGGTGGCCGACCTGGGGATAGCCTACCCCAGCTTGGCCCATTTGAATCTCAAAAGCTAGGGCACCTAGTGAAGATTTGTTTTCTAACAAATTTAGTCGCTAATTAGTTGGAATCAGTCGCCAAATATCAGAATATGTCGGTCACTGGTTCAAAAGTTATAAGCGTTTCTAGGTGGCCGACCTGGGGAGAGCCTACCCAGCTTGGCCCATTTGAATCTCAAAAGCTAGGGCACCTAGTGAAGACCTGTTTTCTAACAAATTTAGTTGCTAATTAGTTGGAATCAGTCGCCAAATATTAGAATCTGTCGGTCACTGGTTCAAAAGTTATAAGCGTTTCTAGGTGGCCGGCTTGGAGAGAATATACTGTGCTTCGCCACATTTATATCTCAAAAACTAAGGCGCCTAACGATATACGACGCTAATTAGTCGAAATTTTTTGCTAAGTCACAGATTTAGGCGGTGTGTAATTAAAAAGATATTAAAGAATTCATTTTCTCCATGCATAATTCTGATATTTGGTCACAAATTTTGACTAATTAGCGACAATTTTTTTGTGTTATCAAAATTAAAATTCCTGATGGTGGCCATGCCAGCGTCAGTCACACTGCTGCGGGTTCTTTTTGGCTTTTCAATATTGTTTTTTATTGTTTGTGGAAAAGTTTTACGTAAACATTTTATTTATTTAATGAGGTACCTACGCCAAAATAGCTTGCTAATTTAAAATAGACATTTCCTTGTTACTTGGTATCCTTTGATGGGATCGAATTGTTCGTAGGTACAAGCAAAATAAAATTGAACTGGTTAGTGCGATATCACACAATTATCTTCGAATTTTGTTGTTCTCACATTGCTTCTTGGACATATCGGATTCCTCATTCACAGAGCGTCGATTTTCAGATTTCATTTATGTTTCGTTTTTTTTTTTTTAATATTTAATGTTCAACAGGCATACAAAAACGCGTAATAATACAAGCCAACTTTTACCATCCCTACTTAGGTCAAAGTTGTGAAGTACCTACGCAAAGTTGCGGTACTGCAGGAGTGAGGGACGGAACGCTTTCATGTAAACTTGACCGTGGGAGTGGGACCACATCGTCGGACTGATATACGACAGTAGGGACTTTTAGGCAGGTAAGTAATGTTCCAACGGGTCCTTTTGAGAACAAATATAGCATTCAAAAGACATGTCACTGTCACAGCTAAAATTATTTTCTCAAACATGCTTGGAAATTCGAACATTATTTTGACAACCTTATTTGAGATAAATAGAAATTGCTGTACTGGTAATAAACAAGCGAGTAGGCGGCCGGTAATTTTACTATGAAAACCCATATTTGTCGTGTTTACCGGCCAAATAAATTACTATGAAAACTCATATCTGTTGTGTTATTTAAAAATGGAACTAAGTTTTTACTTCGACCCGTAGCAACCAAGGAGGTAACTTATCAAAGATTTTATTTAAATGTCGAACTGGCTTTGCAAATAGAGCTGTTTTAAAGAAGAAACAAATGGAGTGTGAAAAACCTCTTTGTTCGTCATTGATTCTGGAATTTAATAAATTAATTTACTAAGTTTTAATTTGCGCACATTGTTTGAGAAAAGTACTATACAAGCCTTGGCCGCAACCAGGCATAGATGAAGTCACGTATGTCTATCAATGCTTTAATTGCTGGCGTCGACAGTAATGTATTGAATAAGAGAAATGGTACTGATTTACTGAAATACCACAAACATAAAATGATTTTGTTGCAAAATTTTACGCCGACCGCCTGTAATTCCTCGAAAAGTTAGGCAGAGGTGTAGTTACTTACCTTAGTATGTACACCAATATTTCGCCAGTTATGTTTGAGTCCCATTTAATAGGGAGAGAGTCTATTGTCATCCACCGGGCATAAATCCAGACGCCAGGCTGCTACTAAGTCCGCCGAAAAGTCCGAAACCACTTTCCGAAAAACATGGCAACTGAAGGAACACGGGTGGGTATTAGTCAGTAAGAGTCTGACACGCCCTTCCACTCCGCCCAGAGCGAGAGAAGTTATTTCATAACTTCCACGCAAAAAAAAGGATCCTACGAAGTAATTCTTCATAAAAAAACCCAGTAACACCTTGCGCGACCTGGGAATCGAAGCTAGGAATAGAACTTGCAACTAATAGACCAACAAGGAACACACACAAAAATGAAGAAATTCCTATTCTTTATTTCTGAAAATAACTTAACTATTACACAGGCATAGCCAAGGCAAATAACTAAATAGCTTAGGATAAGCTCAAGAAAAGACGTTTGGTTCTCGGCAAAGGTGTCCTTTCCCTGACTTCTCTTTGGCGTCGTAAGCTTTTCCGACAATGGTTTAAGGCTCCCACAAACAGGTGCGTCTCGACGGTGAGACGCGATTCTGGCAGAATTTCCATGAAGTTTTCATAGAAATTATTCTACTATAGTTGTGTCCGCAGGAGCCTTTATTCAAGAGGATGGACGACAGTGTGCCGTAAAAGTAACTATAAAGTTAAAAACAAATTACTATGATCTATGTGTACCTTGGATTGGTAACAAACAACAATTTTTCCTGTAAGTCTAGTAGAACGTTATTCAGTTCGACACCGATGCTGGTTTTTTTTTTTCTTGTTCTTTATAGTGCGTTAGGAACAATATAGTAACTAGTGATATAAATGAAGTGTACAATCGAAATTATAATTATGTGTGTATTAAGTGTGCAAAAAATCATTCGTATTAACGTTACATTTACTTTGTGCGTTCGTGCTAGGCCTACTGGTCACCCTTTTAATTATTCACTTCTGTGCTTATACTGTTGTAGTATAAGCATAAGGAAAGCTTAATCAGCCTATAATGTTCCCACTACTGGGGCACAAGCCTCCTCTCTTTGAGAGGGTGTGGGCTATAATCTATCACGCGGGCCAAGTGCGGGTTGGTAGATGTCACATGTCTTCGAATTTTTGGTTCTAAGACATGCCGTTTTTCTTCACGATGTTTTCCTTCGTTTTGAGAGCAGTGGTGATGAAATAATTTACACAAAGTAAAGCTCCTGACTAGGTTCGAACCTACGACCTACAACCCGTAAGTCGCGGCCTTTACCACTGGGCCACCACTGCTCTCAACAATAGCATTCAAGCTAAATAAACGAATAGAAAATAATCTTCCTTAACTTAATAAAATCTTTGTTCAGAATCTTTAAACATAAAGATATTTTATTTTCCAAATATGGGTACAGTACGTGGTGAGACAGGGAATAGGTTCAGCCATATTTTACCAGTAGGCATGCAAAAGTTACAACATTTTAAAACTAATCCACTAACCTTTAACAAACAGTATAAAAACTTTGCATGCCACTGATGCCGCGACTGGTGTGGCCACCTACAGGGCCCAACACATTTAACGTTTTACCATCGACTCGGAAAAGAAGATTTAAAACATTATAGATAGTCTAAAGGTATCTACTCAGAAAGGGAACGTCACCGTATCGCCGCGGTTCGTGAGCTTGTCCCGAGGCGAGGCGATTACGTTACGATTCCGATTAGTGTGCGTTGCAGTAGGGAGTTTCATACGAAGAATACTGATTGGCTCGAGTTGATACGGTGACGCTCCCTTTCCGAGTTGGTAGGTGTGAGTGCTATTTCGTTAAGTTTCTCTTTTTTATTCAGTTTAATGCTTCTAAAAGTAATAAACTTTAATTCTTCAATGGGTGGAGTTTGAACTCATGACTACGTTTCTCCTTTTGTTATTCCCAATTTTTTTTTCTTTTGGGTGTGAAATTATCAAAAAACTTCTGCCGCTCTGGGTTGAGCGGGAGGGCGTGTCAGACTCTTACTGACTAAAACCAACCCTTGTTTTTTCAGTTGCCTACATTGCCAGGGGCCACGGTAACCCTTTCGGACAATAACCGCAACCCTGGCAGGCATCGGCCCTATCGGAAACTGTCAGTTCTGCTGACATCTCTTTGAAGTGCGCGTGGAACACAACGCGCCGTTGACCCGGGCCTGGTCCTTATCGGACGGCGAGCTACCCATTGCTCACCACCCGCAAATCTGCACCTGCGGTGGCTGGGAATTGGCTTGCGACTCCCGACGACCAGGTCGTCTCCTGCGGCGATTAGGGGCGTGAGGGCGCGAATTTTGCCTCTCCCTCACGCGTTTCGCCTCCTCCTTCGCAAGCATTACTGCTTCGCAGATGGAGGTAACGGCCTCCCATGCCCTCTCGCTCCCTACTATGGCGTGGATCAGGGCCGAACGCGAGAGATCCTCGCCGCCGATCGCCTCCACGAGGACACGGCGATGCTCCGCCCAAGCCGGGTAGAACTCCACCGTATGCTCCACCGTGTCCTCCGAGCGATCCAGACAGTGGTGACACCCGGGCGTTTCCTCCCGCCTTATCCTGAACAGGAACCTCCCAAAACAACCGTGCCCGGTAAAAACCTGCGTCAGGCGGAACGTGAGGACGCCGTGGCGCCTCTCTAGCCAGTTTTCAAAGAGGGGACTTATCGCCGCATTTGTGGCGTGCCCTTGTTATTCCCACTTGGTAGCCGAAACATGGAAACCATTCTCAGAATATCGGTCCACTAATGTAATAGTATTGTAAAAATATCAAAGAGGTCAGCGTTGTACCCTACATTCGAAACAAAAGAACATTTCACTTAAGTTTCAGAAGTGGTTTCGTAACTGACAGCCCAATTTAAACAAGGCAACCTAAATTCGGCTTCAAAACTCAAACTTGTAAAGAAACTTCAAGATATTGAATTACGTACTTGTTTACTATGTAAAGTTTACCTTCTTAGGCTGCGTTTCCACGAGAGATGTGCGAGGATGCGTAACGAGGGATGTGTTTGTTAAAAACCAATAGAATCGCTTCATTTACCTAGCCTCGCTCAGCGCAGCTCCGGTGGAAATGGCTTAACAGTGCGAGGTTTTTTTCGAACAAACTAGCGAGGGATGGGTGCGAGGGATGTGTGCGAGAGATGTGTGTGACAGATGTGTGCGAGGGATGTGTGCGAGAGAAAAATGGACGCTAGTGAAAAATCGTATCTGAAAAGAGCCCGCTACACATCCTCGCAGCGCTAATCTGCGTACCGTTTCACAGCGTCGCTACGCATGCTCGCACCGCTCAGCGGCCTAGCACATCTCTGGTGGAAACACTCACATCGTTTCACAGCTTCGTTACTCATCCTCGCACCACTCAGCTACCTCCCACATCTCTGGTAGAAATGCAGCCTAAACGGGTCATTTGCCTTATTATTTTCTGAAATAGGCATAATAACATAACATAACGCCTGTATTCCTCGAAGGATTAGGCAGAGGTGTACCTATAGTATAACCACATTTCACCAGTTATGTTTAAGTCCCATGTAATAGGAGGCGATCTTATTGCCATCAGCTGGGCACAAATACAGACTCCGAGCTGCTACTGAGAAATTCCAAATGGAAAAACCCAATAACACTTTGCCCGACCCGAGAAACGAACCTAGGACCTCGTCAGCAGTATCGCTTCCGACCACTAGAGCAAAGAGGCAGAATGAAAAAAGTATGTGAAATAAGCATTATAGATTAATTTTAAATAGAAAACAATAGCAGCAGCTTAACAGCATTATTAATAGAAAAATGTTATTATTCTGTACAAGATTTCTTAGCCAATAAGTTAATTGAAATATATTAAGATTTTTGTTATTTGTTTAAATGTAGTTGCATGCTATACATTAGGTAAACTGTCATGGATTCCTCACATCTGTAACAATTGATTGTTGTACCTACATTATTTTCAAATAAATATTTACACGTGAAACTATATTTATTATTTGACGGCGCATTGCTAGCGCTGTCTGTTGAGAGATACGTCGGAACGAGATTAGACAACTGTCAGTCTGGCGGAGCGACAAGTGAAGTTCAACATGACCATTCATGTTGAACTTCACTTGTTTTTCGAACGTCAACGGCGAGCGCACCACGTATCTGACGAATCGCTTTTGTTCCGAGTAATTTTGTCCCTTTATGTTTAAAAAATATTTAAAACTGATTGAATAAGTAATTTCCTAATTACTAGTGAATAGATTTTAGTGAAACTCTGTAATGAAGATATTTTGTGGGATTAAATAACTTTTGTGTGACTCAAGTGATTCTTTGTTGGTGCCTACCCACATTACCACTTATTTTGAAGACATGGCCGATTCTGATAATGACGGGCATCTGCCCATATATTTATTAAGACTTTATGCACAAGTAAAAAATACTGCAGAATGGCGGAATTAATGCCTGAGGCATTATCAATGAATAACTAAGTTTGCGCAATTGGTTTTTTAATGTAAATTCGGCTTAAGACTAGCCAGTACCCAATGTTATCAGCTGACTAATTGACTATAATAATATTTTCAAAGCAACAAATAGAATATAGTTTCTTTTTTTTTACTCACATCGGCGAAGCTTTTGGCCTTAACCTCACCTGATGGTAAGTGGATCAGGCCGAAGGTGAAAACGAGCTTCACCCAGAATCCTCAACCACAGAGGAACGGGCTATCTCACCTCTAACTGCCGAAACGTAACAATGCTGTTAACATTGTTTTTACGGCGACAGACTTAGATAAGATGGTGGTAGCCAGTCCGGTGGACTTAGAGCAAGCCCTACCATCAACCAAATCGAGCATAAAATTTTGCCATCACTGGGAATTGCACCCCCTCTGGGTCTGAGACAGGTGGTTTTACCACTAGACTACAGAGGTTGTTATTATTCTGGTCAACCAATGGCATGAGATTCGCTGTTCAGAAAATTGACCAAGATTTAAAAAACACCAGGGTAAATAATGTTTGTGTTTTTTGAACAAAAATGTGCCTATGTGTGCGTGTAGGAATTGTATAGGTAAGGATAAGTCTCTTGACTCTTCCCTCTTAGGTACGGTACCTACTCAAAGTAAGTATCGCGATATTGAAAGGTCACGCAAAAATACACCGTAACACTTGGCATCTGCACCAGTAGCATGACCACCGTAGAAACGGGTTTTGTCGATGGAAGAATAGACAAAAGGACAGATAAACAAACACAATCTGTCATTTTGTCCATTCTTCCGTCGATAAAACCCGTTTCTACGGTGTTCATGCTACGCGTGCTGCAAATATCTTAGAGATTATTTGCAGATGTCAAGTGTTACGGCGTATTTCACTTGATAACTTGCAAATAATCTCTAAGATATTTACTGAAGTGGAAGGCATTTCAGCAGTAAACTACTACATATGCTATGTGGAAAATTATATTATTATTATCTACTAAAATATCCATACTAATTTAATATTATAAATTTGAAGGTAACTCTTGCTGTCTGTTAAAAGATAAGTAATAATAATTCTAATAGGTACTTATTAAATATACTTTTCTAAAACATGCTTGGAAATTCTTCGAGATAAATTAAAAATGCTGTAACTACTAATAAATATATGCGAGTAGGCGACCGGGCATTGTTACTATCAAAATCCATACATCCTGTCGTGTTTAGCAACCGGATAAATTACGATGAAAAATCATATCTGTCGTGTAATTTAAAAATGGAACGAACTTTTAACTTCGACACATGGCAACCAAGGAGGTAACATTATTAAAGATTTTAATTAAATTTCGTTTAGGCGTGCAAATAGAGCTGTTTAAAGTAAAGAATTGCGCGTGAAAAATTATCGCTGATCGTCATTAATTCTGGAATTTACAATTAATTTACTGTTGTGTTTACTGTAGTTTGAATTTCCGCGCATTATTTGAGAAAAGTACTATACAAGTCTTAAAGAAAAAAAGAAAAAGTATTTATTGAGACTCGCACAAGAAATCACAAATTAAACTAAAACACATAAACCGCAACCAGGCCTTGATGGACTCACTTAATGTATGTGTGTATTCTCACGTTCGTCCGTCAATGCCCCTGTTGCAGGCCGTGACAGTAATGTACTACTATAAGGTTCTCAATATATAATAATAAATAAGTAAATCATTATATTTATTTGCATAAATAGAATTTACCCCATGCTCGTACTTACAGTAACAGAAACTTTGCCTTCAAATCATCGCTAAAATAATAAATTTAAAAGTTTTCCTCAGATGTGTATTTGTGGGTTTGTAACTCGTCTGAAGAAACTTGATCGAGTATTTACGATGTGACGAATAAAACATGATTGTATAATACACCAGCTTTATTTAGATATTGGGTTATTGTGCGTAGATATGAAGAAATTCTGGATTACATAATCTGAATTTTCTGCAGGGTTGATGGTAACAATAAGTATTTATTTCTCGTAAGTTACACCTATTATTATACAGTTTTTAGGGTTCTGTCTATTTCTAAATTATACATCTATGGGTTCTGTACCCGAAAAGTGCCAAACGGAACCCTATTACTAAGCCGCCGCTGCTGACCGTCCGTCTGTACATCTGTAACAGGTAAACAGTTGAAATTTTCACAGATTGTGTATTTCTATTGCCGCTATGACAATAAATAATAAAGTAAAAAAATAAAGAAACGTAGTGGTAAATATTGTACGGTGGTACAGAACCTTTCGTGTGCTTGCAGTTGGCTACTTTTTTGTGTACTTTATTCTACAGATTAGCCCCTGCTTACATGTGACTTTAAACAAATGACATAATGTGGGTGTACTTTATACCTCCACTTACCCTTCGTGGAATACAGACGTGATATCATGAGAGAGAGAGAGAGAGAAAGAGAGAGAGTGGGAGAGGTTATAGAGTGCCCGCGCAAATACGACACTTCAAGCTTTTAAACAGACTATCAAATAGGCTTAACTGACAGAAACCACCCCTACAAAGCATTTTTTAGTTAGTTAATTGATTCAGGCGTGACCTTGCGGAAATTCATTATAAAATGCAATTGAAGTGGACATATTTAGTAACCTGTTCCACTTAGCTATTTCTAAAGAGTCTTAAAAAGACCCTGAAAAAAATCGACAAGTCAATCGTCATCCTGAGGATGCCTCGTTGAGAGTTGTTTCACCTCTCAATACTCTCTACTAAATATATCCACTTCAATTGCATTTCATTTTTTATTTATTCTTTTTTAATAAAAAAGGATTTTTTACCCATACGGATATGCCAATCCCATCGTACCTTATCAAATATTTAACTTTAATTAAAGTAACTACAACAGCAATAAACTGTAAAAGAAATTGAATCTTTCAATGACTAGGCATAATTTTCACCAGACCACATAGCTTTGTAATCGCTGATCTAAGGTTTGCTAAAATGTTTTGAATTAGCCCAACGTCCAAAATTTTCAATTTAATCTCTCTAATGAATGATTACTCTTTATTCAAAAATTAACATGTCATATTTACGACCGGGTAAGGTATGAAGGTAGGTAGGTATAAACCCAAAGGTGTGTAACCCACAACCTCTGACCGCAAACGAGGATCATTGGGTTTAGAGAAATCTATTGCGCAACCTTCTCCTCGTGCCTATTAATTTACCCCGGCTTAACCCTCGGCGGCGTGGGTAGATACTTTGAATTCCTTATTACGGGATAACTTGAAAGAAACGGCTGTGAACAATGTACTCTACATTATTTAAGTACTTAGTTTTAGACTTAGGATATGTTTGTGTAAGGGAAAGTAATCAGTAACTTGCTAAGCATGTATTCGGAGATTCTTAGGATTACTTGGAAAGTAAGTAAGGGAAAATCGAGACTTTTATCCATACTAATTTAACGGGAAAATGAATATATATAACTGACTCTTTTTTGTATATTTTCAGGGTTAAATTCCCAAATTAATTTTCTTGAAAGGCAATTTTATGCAAAATCAAGATATAAATCTATTCTAGAATTGTGTCATTTGGGGCTTGAAGAACGGTGGTTTAAGATCCCTTTTAATTCCCAAGATTTATTAAAGTTTTCAAGTCACCGGAGCCACGGGCACAACTAGTTTAATTTTCAACTACTCGTATTTTTAAGATAGATATCACAGACTGATGAAAATATTACAAGAATTCTAAATTATGCACATAGTTAGATCAGATTGTCTCTGCCAAAAAAAAGTTTTTACTTAATTTAAAATTGTCCTTTACAGTGCCTAATTTTACAAGAATGTCCCAAAAAGTTCCATTAAAACCTAAAAGTGTTATTTTAGGCTACTTTTAATTTACATTTAAGGCTGCCTGCGGTTTCAAACACCTGCTTAAAACATTGAAAAAATAACTAAGGCTCTTTTTTAATTATTTTTCTAGTACAAAACTTAGGACAATATTTCAGGACATAATTCCCTACAGCCAATTACTCACAAAGTTTTTATTACAAAGGCTGATGTCAAAATATAATTTATCGCCCGTCGAAGACGAGAGATCGATGTTCTAGCAACATCGATTAATGTCGGATATTAATAATACAGTCCGAATAATCGCAATCGCTATCGGAAAACTGATATTATAGGTTAGTTATCGGAAATATTCCATATTTTCCTTTAGGATCGTATTAGGGTTTGTTAGGACACATATTCATTTCATTCTTGATAGAGCATTTAGTTCTAGTAATGAAAATCTGGAACGTATGAGCTGACATTACCTACTTGTAAGGATTATTTATCTAATTTATTTTGCTTCATTTTTGCTTTGTTTTTTTTTATAGTAGGTAAGTATAACACAGGCCCTCCAAAAGTTAGTTGTAACTTTCCACTAGCTGTTACGTCACGTTATGATTTTAAATTCCAGTTTCAAATGTTTGAACTGGACACTTGGGTTATGGGTTTAATTCACTAAGGCAACTATCTACTAACTATATGTTATGGGATTATCTTATTATTTTTTATAACCGACTTTTTGTTGTCAAATACCTACTTGAATTCCTTCCACCAAAAGTCAGGCGAAGTCATTTCTGCATTTCTGTGGATTTACTGTGGACGACCATTTTTTGTAAAATATCAGCCTTTTTCGAAATAGATTTTGTCATTACCCGGGCTTTTGACTTTATTTTGAATAAATAGTGGCTTAGAGGCGAAAATGCACTATAGAAAAAAGAACAAAGGTGGTGTGTGAACATGAAAATCTTAAAAAATAGTGCTGCAAGAAAATTAAGGGTACAAATAATAAAAAAGATTTTAAGACTAGTTTCACTCACTTTTTTTACGCACATAGAACCTTGGCCATAATTACAACTTTTCTTGATTTTGGGCAAATAGAGCGCTACTGCAAAATGAATCCCAAGATCGTTTTATGAGGAATTTGAGAAATTTTACAAAAAGCAGAAGTTGCTTATCGGAAATATTCTATATTTTCCTTTAGGATCGTATTAGGGTTTGTTAGGACACATATTCATTTCATTCTTGATAGAGCATTTAGTTCTAGTAATGAAAATCTGGAACGTATGAGCTGACATTACCTACTTGTAAGGATTATTTATCTAATTTATTTTGCTTCATTTTTGCTTTGTTTTTTTTTATAGTAGGTAAGTATAACACAGGCCCTCCAAAAGTTAGTTGTAACTTTCCACTAGCTGTTACGTCACGTTATGATTTTAAATTCCAGTTTCAAATGTTTGAACTGGACACTTGGGTTATGGGTTTAATTCACTAAGGCAACTATCTACTAACTATATGTTATGGGATTATCTTATTATTTTTTATAACCGACTTTTTGTTGTCAAATACCTACTTGAATTCCTTCCACCAAAAGTCAGGCGAAGTCATTTCTGCATTTCTGTGGATTTACTGTGGACGACCATTTTTTGTAAAATATCAGCCTTTTTCGAAATAGATTTTGTCATTACCCGGGCTTTTGACTTTATTTTGAATAAATAGGGGCTTAGAGGCGAAAATGCACTATAGAAAAAAGAACAAAGGTGGTGTGTGAACATGAAAATCTTAAAAAATAGTGCTGCAAGAAAATTAAGGGTACAAATAATAAAAAAGATTTTAAGACTAGTTTCACTCACTTTTTTTACGCACATAGAACCTTGGCCATAATTACAACTTTTCTTGATTTTGGGCAAATAGAGCGCTACTGCAAAATGAATCCCAAGATCGTTTTATGAGGAATTTGAGAAATTTTACAAAAAGCAACTTCAATTTCTTAATCATCAGACGACGCACGCCTACACGATACTAATAAAATTTACGAGGATAAATCGCCAGAAAAAATATTTGTAAGTAATTATCGGTCCATAAGAGGCGCAGATTTGATTTTGCTGAAAAGTATTTGTCATTTAAAGAAAGAAAAAAGAAAAGAAAAAATATTTTACTTGCAGTAAACATGACGCAAAGAAAGATAAAAAAACACGTAAATAACAAATTGGGGGAAATATGCGTCAAATCCACGCAAAACGGCCATCGTACAGCATAATGCTGCGACCCCATGCGAGACAGAGCCCTAGCGCTAGGTAAGAGATACTAGCTTCTGCCAGCATCTTCGCCCGCGTGATATAGCTTTATAAATTATAGCCTATGTAACTCAATGATAATATAACATTCAACTGGTGATTCTTTAATCGGTCCTGTAGCTTTTGAGGTAATTCATTACAAACAAAATTACATTTTTTTTTCTCTTAAATTTTAGTGTCGATAACTAACTTTTGGAGGTCACTGTAGTTTACAAAGCACACCTTAGCAATTAAACAAGGGATGTAAGATATAATTATGTAAGATAAAATATTGAAACATTGAGCTATTAATTATGTATGATATTGATCTACAGTACGGCGTAGTCATTTTGTTCCCGCTTTAATAGGGTTTGGCATGCCACGGCGTCTCTTGGGACCATTTGGCGGTCTTTGGGTACGCTGATGTTTAATGATAATGTATCCCATCAGCTTTGATGATAAATCGAGAGGCTCGTGGGTAAGCTACGCTTGCCACTATTAGCTCGTGGATGGGTGGACCATCCGTTACATATCGAGACCCCCTTCGTGTTTCGAAAAGCACGTTAAGCCATTGGTCCCGGCTGTCATTCGTAGTTCTTTGACAGTCGTTACGTAGACAACTAGTCTTACCAAGGGTATTGTTTTACACAGTAACTAGGTTGTGGAGGTCAGTCGCTCCAAGTAAAATACTGGTATTCAGCTGCATCCGATTAGACTGGAAGCCGACTCCAACATAGTTGGGAAAAGGCTTGGTTGATACAGCTATTACGAAAAATCTGTATCAGCTCTGCTGTGATAAATATGTATAACATTGGCAATCTCTTTTATATTATTATCACAAAAAGAGATGATATCATTATAAATGATCTACTTAATTAGTACCTAGAGTCATTGAACACAAAGCTCGCAAGCATTTATGTCAAGGAAATCGTTTTATATTGCATTTCTCTGGTAATTTTACAAAAATAAAATAAACTTAATACAGATATAGAAATGCAATAACCTACAATATGAAACGTTATCGTGAACGTTAAAGTTTATTTGCAATATTTCTTCAATATTTCACAGAGACATTACTGAAGGATATTGCATTCGACGTTCTCGAGATTTGAATATGAAATGGCTGTTTTTGTAAAATAAATTTGTAAGATAAATGTCTCATTTTAGCCTTCACTGAATTCATTTTGATCTCAAGAAATAAACAACTTAGGTATCTATTAGTAGAAGGTCCTAAGTAAGGATAAAAAACTTAATAAAAAAGTTACTATGATATCTAATTTTCGGTTCATAAAATCCAGGATCCTCTTGTTATTTATTTATTTAATACTTTAAGCTAGAGTTTAAAAATTATAAGTATCTAAATATTTCTAAATGTTCGTTATTGCACCTCGTCACCTCCACGACAAACTTACGAATCTGCAGTTTTTGTGTAATCGTCATTTTGATGAAAAACTGTACCTCATATGGTACTACACACCGCGGAAAATATACGATTTTTTATCGCTGACGGTTACAGAATTCAAATTTTTCGTATCTGCGTTTTATTTTAATACACCCATAGTTAACTAACGAAATGCATATAGGGCGCTTTAGCGTAGTAAAGGAGATCATTTGTATTGGGCAAACAAAAAAAAAGTTATATTCCGTTAGAACATGTTATTTTCTTCACTTTTCACTATGGCACCAAATCTGTAGGGCCATTTCCTGCGCTGTTATACGAGTTTAAAAAATACTCTTTTCAGTATGTTTTAATTAAAAGAATAACAGTAATCTAATTATAGTAATAGCTTTTTATGCTAGTAAACATTACCCAAAAAGCCCAAAAATACCCAAAAATATATGGACGGTGAATTTTTTCTTTTAAAATAAAAGTAGTTACTTAATAGATATTTTTTCATACCCTGGTAAACTTACGAAAGTGGTACTTTCGTAAGTTCACCGAAGTTTTAATTGGATATTTTAATTATGCTAGTATTATTTAGTAACGAAAGTACCACTTTCATAAGTTTGCCTGGGTATGAATAAATAACTATTAACTGCTCTGTATGATGATGTAAAGTTACGAATGTGTATTTATTTCTGATCCTTGTACATTATTGACAATCCGTTGATAATATAAAAAGTACCATTTTGAAAACGAAATGTAGTGCGGTACCTTTATATCTGTTACAACAAAAAAGTTATCATTGATATTTGCTTTCAAAACGCTCCCCTGTAAAATGCATTTAATGCAGATTCGCAAGTTTGCCGTAGAGGTTACCTATAACCACTGTTTGTCTCTGCATCACCCAAAATTCTCAAAAATGCCTATGGTATTAAGTTCGCCTCTACACATTTGTGTGCTTAACAACTTATGTACCATCTCAGTTCAGTTGACACCTGCATCAACTTTAAAACGTAGTACCACTTCACTTTATTTCAATTATACGGGGTACTACTCTCTAGAATATTTTCATAAAATAGCTAATACAGGTCGCCTCGGGTCACAAATTCAACAAAGTTTTACAACTTAAGTACCTAGGTGTTCTGGTATTCATTAAAAAAACCTCGGCAAAGTTTCCCGGCAGGTGCAATATTTAACGCGATCTCAAATTAATCATCTCGGGAAAGTTTTAAATGTGGGTAGTTATAACATTTACTGGCAGTCTTGTAGTTTATAGGTGTTATTAAATAGAAAAATTTCTACTGAACTTGATTTATTTATAACTAGCAGCGCCCGCGGTTTCACCCGCATAAGTCTCTATCCCTTGAGTATATCGGAATAAAAAGTATTATATGTGTTAATTCAGGCTATAACCTATCTGTGTGCCAAATTTCATTCAAATCCGTTCAGAAGTTTTTGCGTGAAAGAGTAACAAACATCCATCTATCCATCCACCCTCACAAACTTTCACGTTTATAATATTAATTAATATATTTATTTAAATTAAGTAGGAAGTAAGACTGAGTACATAGTCTTAAGCTGCATTCCACTTTCATTTGTTGTTGTCCATTACTATCAGCGCTAATTGGTAAAGAAGAGCAAATCTCGATCTACATGGTCCTCACATGATCTGACCAAGATTACTTCTGAACTTTAAAATAGACTCCTCACGGGTATAACGGTTTCGCACTACGTCCGATCCGAATCCGAGAAATGTCGGTCCGAACTAGCCATAGTACTATTTGTATGAGGGGTTGTGCACTAGAGCTGATCTTTGTCCGTCCGAATTTAGAACATTACCAATTCGGATCTTGAATTCGGATGCGGATCGAACGTAGTGCAAAACAGCTCTTAGTCAGATAGGAAATGTTGACTCCTTAAAACTTTTTTAAATAAAATGTAAAAGATGTTCCGATACGCTATTTACAGAATAAATAATTTCGTAGGAGTATTTGCGTAGAAAATGTGCTTAGCATGTATATAAAAACCTAGTTTCGGTAAACCCTTTTCCACCAGAGCTAAGTCCAGCAGAACTATGAGCATCCTACGATCCTATTATTTGATACACCATACACATTTATCTGGCGAGGTTTTACCAAGGGGTATAGTGTTACCCAGTCACTGGGTTGTGGAGGTCAGATAGGTGACCCTCCATGTAAAATACTGGTATTCAACTGCATCCGAGAAAACTGGAAGCCGAACCCAATATAGATGAGAAAAAGCTAGGCAGTTAGATACACATCTATCTTGCAGCCTTACGTTGACGTAAAAAATATCATTAAAGGAAATATTATTTCTTAGATAACCTACAGCAGGTTCTTTAGAGAAGATTAAGTACTACTAGCAGGAGTCTTGTTCGATAAATTACGTAGTTCCCATGGGAAATATATTATTGGAATCGATCCAACGTGGGTCAGCTGTTAGAACTTCGACGGTTATCTCGTTGACCCTACAGCCAAGGTCATTGCTTGCCAGTGCCTACAAACGGGTAGTTTATACCTTTGTAATCACTGTGTTAATCCTAAAATTAAAAGCATATCTATTTTTTTGTATTATTATTATTATACAAAAAGGAGCACTTGACTTGTATACAATGTGTAACTGAATTAATGCACATGAAAAAAGTATATCCTAATCGAAATGCCGTTAACTGACTACCACGATACACTTTTCATTATAATTATAATAAACACTGTGCTATTGTAGCATTCACAAAGTACGAAGCATTATACAGCCGTAATGTTTTTTATAAAAAAAAAATTGTCTGCGTCTCTTTACTTGTCTCAACGATGCCTAGAGTACCACAGACACTAAAGGCATAGACAAGTAACTGATGTTACGTTGGGTGCAGACACGCGGACTATTCAATTTTTTAAAGTATTTCACGCATCTATTTTTTATTTTATTTTATTTAATATTTATTTCTTTATCTATCTATCCGTGACATCACTGCGGGTTTTTAAGTATCGCTGCATATGCTGAGAGCGGAGAGGAGCCTTTTGGCCTCGTACATGACTTTCTGTTATTTTTTTAATTTGTTTTTTAATTTTTTATTAATGTTTTAATGAGTGTGTTTTAGTTTAATTTATGATTTCCTGTGCGAGTCTCAATAAATACTTTTTCTTTCTTTCTTTAAAAAAAAAAGTACTTTGTTCAGAAACGTTTACTTCTCAATTTCTGTCATTTTGAATATAGGTAATCTTGTATCCCAAAAATAATAAAAACTACGTAAATTACAGTCACATTTCTGCTGTATCATAACAAACGAAAATTGACACGAATGTACCTATTACGCTAGACCCTTATACGTGTGCCACTGTGTGCGTACGAAGATTTGTAATGTGACCAGAAATTTCTGCCACAATCAAGGCTCGGATACCGGTTAAATTTTCAAACCTTTATTATGTACTTGATGCAAAACAAGCTGCAACGCGTTAACCGACATGCCGCTCGTCGTATAAACCGGTTAATTTAGGTTAAAATAAAGTTCATAAAACGTTCACGTTCTTAAGAAAAGTTCGGAGTAAAACCCAAATATACCGGTTTTCACCGGTATTTATTAAGCCGGTTCCGAGACTTGGCCACAGTCAGTATAACTAATTTAATAAATACACAATGTTTTAGACATCATTGTAAACATTCAGTGTATGTATTATGATTAAGTATAACATAATATTCTTATGAAAATTTTATTCTAAAATTCAAACACCCCATGTTTGATGGTGCCCGTAATTCCGGGACAAGTTGTATTAAAACGACGTTTGAAATTCTATTACTTACCTTATGTGTTCCTAACTCTGCAATTCTCGGTAAATGGAAAGGAAACCTTATGCTAGCAATTACCAGTACACTTGCAATTTTGCAATATCACAATCTGGTACATTAAGGCTGCCTGTCCACTGGAGCGGAGCGAGGCAGCGGAGCGGAGAAATATACCAATATTAACCAACAGAATCTAAACTACGCTTCAGAGCTTCGCTTCTATTGGTTAATATTGCCACATTTCTCCGCTCCGCTGCCTCGCTCCACTCCAGTGGACAGGCAGCCTTAAGGTATTCCTGAAACTAGTTATACGTAATCAAATAGTTATATATAAACATGTTCACATTTAATCCTAAAGTGGAAACTCCGTCACAGGATGGTAAGATCGGATGATATTTCATTAAAGAATTTAGCTCTTTATCACGCTTTGATGTGAGTACTTGGTAGGTAAAACCAATTATAATAAATTTAATTAGATGTTCTCGATTATTTTAAGGTTACACACGTATTCAACCCTTCTATAAATTATGTTATGTTCGGGTATTCAAATAAATGTTTAGTAATACTAACTTAATATTATAAATGCGAAAGTGAGTTTGTTTATTTGTTTGTTACGCTTTCACGCTAAAACGGCTGAACGGATTTGGATGAAATTTGGTACATGAGTAGATCATGACCTGTGTTAGGACAAAGAATACTTTTTACCTGACTACGGCAAAGCCAAAAGGAAGGATTATGATTATTCCGATACTCTTACGTGATGACTGCCTCGTTGGTCTAGTGGTCGCAAGCGCTACTGCTGAGTATGAGGTCCTGGGTTCGATGCCCGGGTCGTGCAAAGTGTTATTGGGTTTTCCATCTGGAATTTCTCTGTAAAAGCCCGGAGTTTGGATTTGTGCCCGGTCGATGGCAATAGGCTCGCCCCCTATTACATGGGATTTAAACATAACTGGCGAAATGTGGGTGTACTATAGGTACACCTCTGCCTAACCCTTCGGGGATTATAGGCGTGATGTTATGTTATATTATGTCTTACGGGATTGAGACTTATGCTGGTGAATTTGCGAGGTGCAGCTAGTTCTGAATAAAATTAAGATGAAAATTTCAAACTGACGTATGAACCATAGTTATTTTACTATGCATTAGAGGTTAAAATGACCTAAATGTTTACTCAAATTACAGGTGGTGACACATTGAAAGGTGATATGGTAAGACGCGATTCTTAATAGAACAAAAGACAAGATTATCTTATATCTTATACATAATATAAAATTCTCATGTCACAATGTTAGTTGCCGTACTCCTCCGAAACGGCTTGATCGATTTTTATGAAATTTTATATGTATACTCGGTAGGTCTGAGAATCGGTCGTAATCTATTTTTCATACCCCTAAGTGATAAGGTAGGTCCACCCCAAACATTTTTATTTAGGCTAGGCTTGCATGAATTTTGATGATATCGCGGTAGATAGGCAGGTATGTAGGGTAGGTAGGTTTTGTATTAATCTTAAAATCCTAAACATGCACATTCATTGACTGTTCGGCGGAATGAAGTTCGCCGGGTCAGCTAGTTGCATATAAAACCATAGTAATATTTTGTTCATTTTAATTTTTAATAATATTTAGTAATATTTCTATTCTGACTGTTGCTAGGCCCACTTTATACACACTCACTTTTCTCTGCAAACCAGTACACACTTCAATGGAATGCCATTATTTACTGCTGTAAGTACAGAATTTACATATGAGATACTTCACACACGTAATCTCCTTACAACGCAATCGTACGGCTAGTCGAATATCGTCTTTGTAGTACAGTATTATCACAGGAGAGATAAGTACAGAAGGTTGGATCCGTACAACGAGGGAAAACGCAGGCGCATATTAACAAGCTCCACGTAAAAGTGAGTTCTAGCGCACTAGTTTGAGATCACCATACGTTCGCAGTTTGGTTCATTCAAAGAGTTGATCAAGGCAAATATGCGGAACTATCCGGCCAGCGACATAGTAAGGTGCGTTTAGATTAGTAGAGTAACTCATTTTGTGGGCGTTGTTAAAGGGAAATATCTAACAGATCCTCTAAAAACTTAATGACCTTCTAATGATGTCAGTCTAATGATGTCAGCCTAGACTTTTCCCAACTATATTGGGGTCGACTTCCAGTCTAACCAGATGCGTCTGAATACCAGTATTTTACATGGAGCGACTGCCTATCTTACCTCCACAACCCAGTTACCGGGTAACGCTATACCCCTTGGTAAGACTGGTTGTCACACTTTTGGGTTTCTGACTACCAGTAAGGACTGTCAAAGATCTACGAATAACAGCCAGGAATAACGGCTTAACGTGCTTTCCGAGTCACGGAGGGGTCTCGATATGAAATAGATGGTCACCCATCCACGGACCGACCTCGGCAAGCGTTGCTTAACCTTGAAGATCGACCCGTGCAGCTAGCACGGGTTGGTGCAGTTATTATTTAGCCACGAGCCTAGCGGTTTGTTCCAATAGTATCTGATGAAAGTGTAAACAAATACTGTTCAGTTCAATAACTCGCTAAAGGGAATTAATAACACATTCATATTTATTAAGAATACTTCAGCTTTGCATCTTACCACTTTTTTCAACAATTATTGTTTGATTAATATTATTTTTAGGTACTTAATTGAAACATCATCGACGAAAAGAGATTAAAAAATTAATCTCTGTGTTAAATGAAAAACAACTTTAAAGTGATTTAAAGTTAAAATTTCGGGCTTAACATAACATAACATCACGCCTGTATTCCCCGAAAGGTTACGCAGAGGTTACCTATAATACAACACCCACAACCATATTTCGGGTTTAAGTATTCAAATAATCAAAGCACTCAATTTGTAAGTGGCACTCCAAATTGACATACGCTTAGGTACGGTACGTATACGGTACGTTTTTGATCTATTTGTTTACATTTTCATCAAATAATTTTTGAACAGATAATAGTTTAAAATAGACTGAAATCATCACTTCGCATGTACGCGTGTCTATAATGTGTCCGTGTGCCGGTTTTCATTCGTTTGTATGTAATCTGCCTTCTGTTCTTATCTATTTTGTGCTAGCTATTATCTCTATTCTATTCAGACCTGAATCGCTTTACAAAACACAAAATGATCGAGAGAATAGTGTTCGAATCTGCTTAGAGAAAAATCGTGTTTCATACAAACACGATTTTTCTTCGATACTATTGAATTGATGTGGGATTGTGGATTCTATTTGCAGTTGAATAAAGGAATTATTGATTGATATTTTTTTATTTTTTTAAGATGTTGTGGTGGGATATAATTTGTAATGGACTCATTAAATATCCTCAGTATTTAAACATAGAAGTGAAAATCAAGATAAAAATATTTATTATTTTTATTAATTACTAGCAGACCAAACAGACATTGTCCTGTTCAAATTTCAATAATTTGCACAAAAATCATATAGAAGAAACCATTTTCAGTTTTTCCCGAATTTACCAATATTCGTTACCGAAATTTTTAAAAAGAATATTTACCAAATCGGTCCAGCCGTCCTCGAGTGATGCGCGTACCAACTAACAGCATTTCATTTTTATTAACATAGATGAATCTTTTGAATACCTATGGCAAAAAGCTATTTCGTCAGTACCGAATTATATAACTATTTTTTTGGTTTCCTACAAGATAAAAGTAAGAAGCATGAAAATTATAGCTACTGCAATAGCTTGAGATAAAAAAAAGCGAAACTCACCCAAAACACTGCACAATTGTCATCTCCTTCATTGTTCACCAATTAGAACAAGCTAGCATTATTTTTGCTTGATGTCCAACATACCTACTCAAACCTCTGATCGATCACTAACCCAATGTGTCAGTTAAACAAATACAGCTAATTGGGTATCTGTGTAGTTAGATCTGTTTGGTTAGCTGCCCGGCTAAAAGGACCGCAAACAGTAATATTAGGACCAGCGTTTGTCCGTTATTGATGACGTCAGAATATGGGATGAATATGTGATGGATGTTGTCAATTAAATAATGTGAAATGGATATCATAGTGGTCCGATAAAAATGTAATCTATTAAATTGTTTGGAGTGCGGCTAACTAATGACGCTAGTCTCTAGTTGGATCACAGATATAGATAGACCTAGATAACGCAAGAGCAACTACTTCGCGTGCCCAGCTTACATACAATAATCGTAAGCTGCCACTTTCGTGCTCAGTCTGCATCGGTGCCACGCTTATCGGGCGTCAGCAAAAAAAAAAATGGTTATTTGCGCTGTTATAAATTGTAAAAGCTGTGCAAATGCGAGGAGAAAAAGAAAAAATAAAGGAAACGTTTCCTAGTCCTTGTGATGTCATAGTAGGTAGTCAAAAAATGGCACGCTTGATTTTCATACAGATTGTGATACTTGCGTTATCTAGGTCTATCTATATCTGTGAGTCGGATGCATTGTGGGCTAAGACCACTACAACATGGGTTCCTGAAGCGTCCAGCGGCATCGTAGATGGCGGGACGAACTTGACGCTTATAGGAGGGATTGGTCCATATTGGCTCAGGATGGAATTGAGTGGACAAAGGAAAGGGAGGCCTTTGTCCTGCAGTGGTAAAATACGGGCTAATTATTATGATATTAAAAAAAAGAAAGAAAGAAGGAATAATGTTTATTTGGACACAGTTCGTGAAACACGAAATAAAAAACCACCAAACCACTACCAAAACACAAAAAAAAAAAACAATATAAAACCACCATATTTATATCAAACCACTTTTACAGAGAATTTTGGCACAATCACCACGATTACAAAAATGTAATATGTGATCGCAGTGTTATAATAATAACCTGAAAAAAAAACTTGATGTTTGAGATAAAGGTTCTAAAGAAAAACTTCCTCAATTCAAATGGATGACACATCAAATCGTCAAAGTAATTTAAAAAGTAATATTCTACTCAAAGCTCAAGATATAAAGCTTGAAGCAGCAATATACGGGGCCGTAAACGTATCTTCTTTTAAAAGAAAATACATCCTTTGTTCGCTTTCTTTAACCTTAATAAGGACTGAAATTAAAGACGACGTTCATGCCGATGAGTTCTCATACAAAGCTACAAAGCTAAAGAAAATTATATCAAATGACAGATTAAAAATTTAAAAGACTGAGTAAACGAGAATAGTATGACACTGGCATTATTTTGTTATAGAGGCTGAATTCCTCGTTATATCATTGCCTAAAAAAGAACGTTAATTTATTTGAATTTAGAATCAGCTTGCAAATTCGCTTCTCTTTTGACTAATTTAATTATTTAGGTTAGGTCACGAACAAATATCGTAATTTCAAGACGTGTACGCACGAACGAACAAAAACATGGTGAACACGAACATCGAACACTTAGTTTACATGTGCGTACCACTAACGAACATCAAACACCGTGTTCGTCATAAATGTTCGTCGCGATCCAACTTCGAATCCTTGGCTTCTAAAGAGAGCGGGGCGGTTGACCATAAACACAAGTCGAACTGTGTTCGTATGGTGTTCGTGTTCGCTTTGCTAATAAAATTTACGTCCACACGTACGAACCAAATGATCCGTGTTCAATCTTCGTGTTTACCATGGTTCGTTCGTTCGTTCTCAATAATGTTAAAGAACATTATATATAAATCTAATAGTAGTATTTTAAAATAGTAATAAAAAACGGTAATAAACATTTTATAAAAATTATTATGCCATTTTTTCAGCGATATTGTTCTTTTTGATATTCCACAACCTCTGTGAAATAAATAAAGAAAATAAAAGTCAATGAATAGAAAAAGGGCATAAATCTACAATAGACATCAACAACATTCTTCTTTATCAGGCTTTAGTGCAACGGTGAATGTGAGGATTTACCTGTCATGTTTGTTGTTATGTGCCGTGCATGAGTACAAAAGTGTAAATTACGAATCTTCGTTTGTGAGTGAGTGGTTCCAACTTCTTCTTGAAATCTTATGCCCCTGCCACGCACTCATTGAGTGGCATGAGATGTAGCGAGGAAAGTAGGCGGAGACGTATTGTGGCAACGTTCCTCGTCATGCCCACTGCTCCCTCTTTTGTCGGTTTTTGGTCGCGAGTTAAATGACGTAGTGCGAAGCGTCGCGATTAATTTCGCGAGTAGAGCAGTGTGTGGGCAGAGAGTGCAACATCGCGACAGCACGAGGAGCATAGTGTGGCAGGGACATTAGATAAATCATATTAATTTCCATTTACCTTTTTGAAGTGAAAACTTCTTTAGGTTACACCATGCACACTTTCTGAACAGTGAACAAAACTGAACCCTTACGCTCAGGTCGGTGACGCTGAATCGGGTATACTCGGCTCCAGTCGGGCGGTGATGCTAATTTGCATATACTCGGCGCTGAATCGGCTCCAGTCGTAAGTTTTCACTTCTACCGTATGGTCAAGCACACCCTCTTTCTTACCCGAATAATCTCGCGCGCTTTTTCATAAATATATTATAAACATGTAATAAAAACCTCATTTAAGTCATCTGCTACGTTTCATAAAAGGCATAAAACCTCTTTAATACGTGTTGTAAAGAATTTATTGTCTATTAAATTCCTTCTTAGGTTCAACGAAGCATGTAACGAATGCTGGGGCTTTCGCGAGATATTAAATTTGAATGGCTCGGCTTTCGTATTATCCTGAACTTAATTTGAAAGATAAACGTAAAAGTCACGGTTATACCCCATAAGAGGATAAAAAAAGTCTACACATAGTAACTGGAAACGGCAATAAAATTTCGTCAAAATTGGAAATTTAATTCCCAATTTTGGCGAAATTTTGCCTGTCTATATAGGTCAAAGTCAAATCATTTATTTCAAGTATTATCATTAGCCATTAAAAAAAAACAGTGGCACTCCGGGAATGCCGACAGAAATGAAAACTAAAAAAAATACTTCCAAAACCTTTAAAGTAAAAATACTTGCATAGCGTTGATGTTTTTTACTCTGAGGTGTCGGTAACAGGTCGCGAGTTCCATGGTTTTTTCCCATCACACAAATGCCCAGCGCGCCTAAAGAAGTTTTCACTTCAATACACTTTTGGACGTCATTACTAGAAAATAGAATTGATTCCAGGCACCCCTTCCAAAATGTAGTTTCGTGTGGAGAAGAATGGGCAAGAAACTCCAGTACCCACGCTTTTAGAATGATTTACAATCATTTGTTCAGTGCTAAGCATTTACGACTAGATTTTCTGTGAACAATTTTATGTAGATCGGTTGTGTACGTAGAGATCACGCCTGCATTTCATTCATAGGTCTCGAGTTCGAACCCAAGTCACGCACCTCTGACTTTTCGGATTCACGTGCGTATAGTATAATTATCATTATCATTTGTTGCTTCCAAAACGGAGAATGAATACATGGTGACGAAACCGGCATGCCTGAGACCTATTTCTTGACGGCATGTGAAGTCAAGTCAAGGTCCATGAGTGGTTTAAAAACTCTGACACCAGGTTGGTTAGTCACAAACCACGCGAAAAAAAGCACACCTGCATTTTATCGATACGCTACTTACTTACCAACTATTAGAGACAAAGTAAAGATGTCTCACATATAATTCTTGCAAACTAGAAAGAAGCAATGCTGTTTTAAAACAAAAACTTATAAAGCACAAAACACCCGAATCCAAATAATATCGTCATAAAACCCCAAACAAACCTAAAACGTGTTTGTACAAAATATTCTTATCACGAAAATAAGCTGAATTTTTAATCCTATTTTTCTTCGCCTTTTTTTGTCAGCCAGTTAAATAGTTGGTTTTGGCAGCTGGCCAAAAATGAAGACTATCTCTTAGTACCCGTTTTCAGTACCACTAAGCGACACCTAAGTAAATGAATGCATATATAAAAGTGCTCTGTTAGGTTTTCAACCTTTGGTGCTACAGCCGAGCGTTGAAAATTGGACGGCGTGCTTTTATGTGTTGCCTATTGCTAGTGAAAGCAGGCATTATAGTGCCTATGTATAAGTAAAAGGTTGGGAGAATAAGGAGCTATGCTTAATGGATTGTAGATAATCACTGGCTGCTGAGTAACATTGGAAAGATATAAGATTGCTTAAGGTCGCCACCACAACATCGATTTTACTTGAGCCGATATTTTTTTGTGTATGATAAATGATTTTATTTCTATAGGTAGGTTTTGTACAAACACTCTTATAAAAATCAGAGTCTAAGGTACATAATAGTAAAAACAATAAAATACAGATTAATGAAGGGCAGGCTTAATACTTACAGCTGCACAGGTCGATCGAAGGTTAAGCCGTGGTCGGTTCGTGGATGGGTGACCATTCATAAAATATTGAAACCCCTCCGTGCCTCGGAAAGCATGTTAACCGTTGGTCTCGGCTGTCATTCGTGGATCTTTGACAGTCGTTACGGGTCGTCAGAAGCCCGAAAGTGTGACAACCAGTCTTACCAAGGGGTATCGTATTACCCAGTTACTAGGTTGTGGAGGTCAGATAGGCAGTCGCTCCATGTAAAATATGGTATTCAGCAGCATCCGGTTAGACTGAAAGCCGATCCCAACGTAGTTGGGAAAGGCCAGGCAGACAGATTGAAGGAAAACTAAAAAACTTGGAGAAAATGGTCAAATCTAGTTTTGCTGTGTTTTTTTCCTGATTTAGAAATGGCGTTTATCAGTGGATCTATTATTGGTAAGCATGTATTATTGGCATGTATTATTTTTATTTATTCAATAAATTCACAGACACATAGTACCAGTAGTAGAAGTAATAGTAGTATTTAGGTATTACTTCTAATGTTTACACAAATTATAGGCGTACATAACATTTAAATAATTAAGAAATTGGACAAAAGCTGCTTTATACAGGATAGCCGGGACATCGACGCGAAGACGGTTACCATGAATTCAGTACATGACTCTGAACAACCCTGCGTTGAAATTTTTCGTCGGTTATTTAAAAAAAAATAGCTGTTTCATAAAAAAGTGCAATACCTACGCGGTCAAAAGTAGGTAAGTACACTCGAGAGCAATGAATCCGGGTCACTTAAGAATCCTAAAAATCTCGGAAACTAAAAATGCTAGGTTAATGCAATAAATTGTATTTAATAGACAATGTAATACTCCTTAAATGAAGGTATTAAAACTTCTTAGTTATTGTAAAGTTATATCATAAAAAAATCAAATTTGAAAAAGGGCCACTTTCGAAGATGGAACTACGAAATTACAGCATTTGGTTTTGCTTTTGTTTGTAATCTGTCATTTATGTGGGTACATAAACCATGTTGATAGTGCTCTATATTCATTATTCAAGCTGAAATTATGTCGCTTACGCCTGAAGAATGCACCAGAATACTTACAATGCTGGAAACCGGCCGGAGTCAGCGCGATACAGCCAGGACTGTCGGTGTGTCGCTGTCAACAGTACAAAGAGTTCTCCGACGTTACGAAGAAAGTGAAACTGGTTCTAACCTACGCAGACCAGGAACGGGCAGAACCAGGTGTACCACAGCACGAGAAGACCGATACTTGGTGAACACCATGCTTCGAAATCGCTTTCTCACAGGAACTGAACTCACAAATCAGTTTCGACGCCTCGGAGGAAGTAACTCAAGTGCATGGACAGTAAGACGTCGGCTTGCTGAATCTAACTTAAAACCGCTTAGACCTGCAAACGGCCCTAAACTGGAGCGTGGGCATCGTATTTCAAGACTAAGATATGCCCAGAGCCACGTAAATTGGAGTATTGAAGATTGGTCAAAAGCTATGTTCTCCGACGAATCAAAATTTATGCTCTACAAGCACGATGGAAGACACAGAGTGTATCGAAGACCAGGGGAAAGATTCAAGCAAGCATGCATCGAAGAAAAAGTAGCCTACGGTGGTGGGTCTGTACTTGTGTGGGCCGGAATTTCTTCTGAACGTCGCACAGAGCTGGTGATCATAGAAAACGGCTCTTTAACTAGCGTAAGATATGTGAAAGAAATCCTCAATGATCACGTTGGTCCATTTATGGTCAATTTAGGTGAGGATGCTATATTTATGCATGACAATGCCCGACCTCATACAGGTAGGATTGTGAATGACTACCTTCAAGAGATGAACATTACTAGTATGGAGTGGCCAGCGCGCAGCCCGGATATCAACCCGATCGAGCATGCTTGGGACAAGCTAGGCAGATGCGTAAAACAACGAAACCCTCCCCCAATCACGCTTCGTGAGCTCAAAATTGCTCTCACAGAGGAATGGGAGAATATTCCCCAAAATCGTATAAGGAACTTGGTGTACAGCATGCCAAACCGCGTAAACGCAGTAATGGAAGCACGAGGAGGCAATACGAAGTATTAAAATTAGAAGATCGTACAAGAAAATCGTAATAAAGTTCAAAAATTTCATGTTTCCTATTTTTGTTTTAAGGAGAGATCAGCAGTTTTTTTCTTTATGTAATTTTGTGTTAATAAAATGTATGGTGACTCATATTTTTTTACTTTCATTTACATTGTCTATTAAATACAATTTATTGCATTAACATATTATTTTTAGTTTCCGAGATTTTTAACATTCTTTAAGTGACCCGGATTCATTGCTCTCGAGTGTATATGCTTTATGTATCTATGTATCTGTTGTATATGCAAATGGTACACTACTGACCACCTGCAGTATTGTCTCTCCGTTTCCATTTAAATCCTTCCAAAAGTTATCTGTAAAAGATCGCTTTTGGCGATAAGACCGCCCATTGTGTCACCCAATGTAAATTTTCTAAATTTATGTCTGTAATTTTTATGGTGCACGTAATAAAGAATATTCCATCGATCTATCTGAATTCATCGAGTCATGTCGTCCATATCGTTTCTTTGATTCTCCCCACTCGTATATAATACGAGTATATACCATACACATTTATACTCAAAACTTTCCTCACAACGTTTTCCTCATTTATCGGCATCACATGCCCATACCATGACAACCGATACTTTACAGATGTCACGTAACCTACGTTTACATTTTATTGTAATGCTCATCGAGTTCATGATCTAGAAAAACTCGACGTCAACGAGAAACGAGATTATTTGAACCGAACGTGACGTGTCGGTGGACTGCGGTGGACAGTACTCGTAAATGTATGTATTGCTACTTCGGCGCCGTCACCTCGTTCACGTTGACGGAGCCGGTGGACAAACGGACTTAGGGTGTAGTACAGAGTATCAAACTGAAAACTTTCCCCATGGGACTAACATACAAAACTTCAAACCTACTCGACCTAAATTTATGGCATTGATAATAATTTCTTTGCAAAAAAATACAATAGACGAACTATTCCTAAAGAGTCATAAAAAATCCTGCAAGATATCAACATGTGTTTCACCTCTCAACGACGCATCCTCAGGATGACGATTGACTTGTCACGAACCTGAACATGGCGTGTTGCTGCAACGTCTCTGCGTCTGGCGTTAAGCGGAACAGGTTACTAAATATATCAACGTCTATTGTATTTTATAACGGATTTCCGCAACGTCACGCCTGAATCAATAGACTATCTTAATTTTTTTACGCGTTTACGTTGTGTGTCCCATTGCGAAAGTTGTTCAGTATGGTTCGTACCACACCTTTAAATAGTACCACATCTTTCTGACACGTGCTGTATAGCGTAGATACCCTCATCCCAGGGATAAATTAAAGGTACCAGAGAGTAAATTAAAGGTTAGGAGTACAAAGCATGTTTTGTTCTCAAAATCAACACAGCAATCTTAATCTTAATCTCTACCTACAAAAGAACAATAGCCGCGTAAACATGGCTTCCGTAAAACCAGGAAAATGCTAAAGATTACGTTATAAAGAGGAGAACAAGTCTTTAATTGGAGTTAAAATGCAGCGTCATTTTTTTGATGTTGTTTTGTTTTTGTTTATTGCATAATAATTCTGTCTGTAAAGGTGAGTATAGACTAGAGAATTTCGTCGAGCATTTCCAAGTAATCGTTCTTACAAATTGTACAATACAAGCAAAAGCTTAATTTAAAAAAGCATTTCCATGAAATGTAATGTTCCTGCGAATGCTCGATGCGTTCGACGTAATTAATGTTCACAGCGAGTGAGCATTTACCTTTAACATTTCTTTTTACTTTGCATTCATTGTAACGACCTGCTCTCGGCCCGCACACACTCCGTCTCGCCCGCGCTTGTGCCTTTGCTCGATAAATCTTAGTCCGATACGGTCGTTGGTTTTTAAAATTAGGTTGTAACAAAATATCCAGCGTTGTGTTCAAAGTGCCGTTCGAAAAAAAAAATCGTCGATTGCTCGATGTTCTGTTACAAGTAAATGCTCTAGTCTATACCCACCTTTATAAATAGGGCTGCCATTCGGCAGATATGACTAAGACGTATTCTACTTTATATTTTAACAGTCTTTTTCCAACTACATATTTTAGGATCGGCTTTCAGGTATTCAGCTGCATTCGGTTACGAATGCAACTGAATACCTGTATTTTACATAGAGCGACTGCCTATCTGACCTCCACAACCTGAAACGACTGTCAAAAATCTACGAATGGCATCCGGGATCAACGGCTTAAAACGTGCTTCGCGAGGCATGGAGGATGGTGACCCATCCACGAACCGACCGCGTTAAACATAGCATGACCTTCAACCGACCCATGCGACTTTTACACCGAGGTTCGGATTTTTTTAAATCTTCGTCCTTACTTTGTGATTAGTTTCTACATTATATCGTAGTATAAAATAATATTGTAATAACTATCACCCTTTAAATACAAGAAACTGCTTCAATCTAACTGTTTCGTGTAAATAACCCCTTAAAGACCTCTTCTAAGGTCTCCCAAGGTGGTTATCTAATCGGTTAACGTTTACAAAATAAACATTTATGCCCAACTTTTCATTTACACCAAATTTCACACTAACAACCCTAGTTTTATCCATGAATGGCGGTTTTCCGTACAAATAATAGTGTTTTTATTCTACCCTCTGAATAAAACAACGCTCCCCCCCCTTTGTCTGTATTACGGAACATGGTTCCTTAATTAACCCAGCTATCAATCTGATGAACAGCGCTATTTTCATTGTACGACTGAGTTAAGCTCGGTTTCTTTGAAATTGTTATGGACACTCGATCATGATTGAGAGATTGATGTAGGTCTTAATTGTTGGGCAAATCTTGGTAAAGTTTTCATACGTTTTGACTCAATTTATGATAACTTAATGTTCAAAAAATCAACAGCAAACCAACATTGTGCTTTGCAGTGCCCTGACAGTGTTCATGTGCATGAGAGCAAATAAATAAATACCTACATAAAAGATTTGAAATGGTACCTATGCGTGACAGCATTGTGTTTTTAAAGAAAAATATGAGAAAATAAAGAACAGCAATGTTTTAATAAAAGCAAATAAGTCCTTTATTGGTAAGGTAATGCCTAAAAGGTACCTTATTTTCATATAAATAAATTTATTTAAATTAAACCAGTGTACATAATTTAAAGTTTTGATTTTTATTTATATTTGAAAAAATAAACAATTTATATTACAATATAAAAATAAATCATTAATAACAGTAAACTCAAGTTAACTCAAGTTTAACCCGATGCCAACCCTTAAAGCGATAGCCATCATTATATTATTGCCACAATTTTATTCAAAATCCGAACACAATAGTGACGGGTATACATGGCGCGTTCTCTTTTTAAATCGATTATAGCTTCCATCAAAATGAGGGTTGAAAAAAGTAAAGTGAGTTTTTGAAACAATTGATTTATTCGCACCAGTTTTTCTCAAAAACCACAGTCTAGGTCACATGGAATCTATAGACAACTATAGTTTTCCACCGACTGTTTGCACCAATGACGAAAATTATATTGTAGCCATTATAAAAATGTAATGCTGGTCGTTGATAAACGTAAATTTACTTTCGGAAGTCGATGTCTTTGGTATTTCAAAATTAAAGTAATTTTTCACTTTACAGTGTTTTTTTTTTTTTTTTTGGAAAAATGTTTTTGTTTTTCACTTTTTAGTTGTGCACACGGCTGCATATTAAGCTATACGTTTTCAATATAAGCTAACCTCTCATTGTACGGAAAGCCTATACAATGCGAGATCAGCTTATACTGGAAATGTAAGCCCACACAAATTACCACTATACTTGGTATGTAAACAACAGCGAAAGGAAATTATAATAACATCATCAACATACACAAAATGGATTAAATACGTGTTATTGAAGCTAACCCAAAAACCACACAGACTTGGACCACCTTAGAAATGTACCCATTCAAGCAAAAAATAAATTTTCAAAATCGGTCCAGAATTGATGAAAATATCGATGAGCATACATTAAAAAATACATAGAAACAGACGAACACAGAACCTTTTTTGAAGTCAGTTAAAAATCGTCAAACACTTAAAACCTAATACCCCCTATTGCCTAATACTGTAATGGTATAATTCCTAAAGTTCACAAACAACCTCCGCTTAATGAATAAGACAACTTATTTCTTCAATTTACAATCTCGGAAAGCTAAAAAAAAAAATACTCATATTTGTTACCTTGACACAAACTCCAAGTTTCCTTGCAAAACAAATTATTTTCATCAAATACGTGACATTCAAAAGGTTATGCTTTAAGATCTCTTTGACAGAACATTCCGTTGCTTCCAGAAATTCCTATGTACGTATAAAACTTCTTACATTTAATAGACAATCTTGACATATTTTCTATTACTTGGCTACGAGGCTTTTGGCTGATTTGTGAAAGTACATTATAAGTAATATTTTTTGGTATGTGCGTTTAGGTTGTGCAGAATAAACAATTTTTCTTTCTTTTTTTTTCTTTTACATTTTGACAAAATATATTTAAGTTTAAGTACAGTGACGAGATACGTCACTCATAAGCATGATTCAAGAGCGATTTTCTCCTAAATTATTGCTAGATATGTTATGGTATTACGAACATAGTATTATCGAAACCATACTATTATGAAATAGGTCTTTTCTGAAAATTGCAATATTTTATTTCACGAGAAAAGGCTTTTGAATTTTGTGTAGTCTGTAAGGAATTTATTCTCCTTACTGTTCCTACTGCTAACGTGGCGTTGCTCGTTCAAGCATGGAACCCACGTACGGATCGTATTATCTTCTGTTGAAATTAGCTATTGGAGAGGAAAGATAAAGCGCATTCATGACAACGTTATAGCATGAATTCTGTCGACTATGTTTCACAATTATCCAGTAATTGCTTGACACACAGTAGCAATGGCTTTCATTTCGATAGTTCAACAACATTCATTGCGTTATTTACGTTGTTGAACAGACAATTTTTTCAAACGTATGAAGCAGTGGATTAGTAATATCTTTCAAAATCACTCAGATTGTGATTAATAGTTAATCAGTCTGCCTAGCCTTTTCCTAACTATATTGGGGTCAGCTTTCAGTCTACCCGGATGTAGCCGCATATCAATATTTTACTACTACTCAACTCAGTACCTCTCTCAGTTACCTCTTGGTAAGATTGGTTGTCAGACTTTCGGGCTTCAGTCGACCCGTAACGACTGTCAAATACCTACAAATGACAGCCAGGACCAACGGCTTAATGTGCTATCCGAGGCACGGAGGAGACTCGGTATGTAAAGATGGTCGTCCATCCACGGACCAAACCCGGCAAGCGTAGCTTAACCTAATGGATCGACCCGTGCGACAATTATTACTTAGCCACGAGCCTTGTGATTAAAAGTGTGTTACGCAATTAGGACGGGTATCTTACTTTCTTTGATGACGTAATTAATAATAATACCAGCCTCTCATTGTTCCACTGCTGGACAAAGGCCACTTCTCAAATAGAGAAAGCACGAGTATTGATCACCACGCTTGCTCAAGACAGGTTGGCGATTTCAAACTTAGCTATGTTGACTATAAGTCCAGGTTTGCTCACGATGTTTGCCTTCACCGATGTTAATAGTTCCCAAGATAAACTCAGAAATTATATATGAATCGAAAAAATATTTGTCAGAATTAAATTGAATGTATTCATAATGTTTAAAATTACGATTTATGTACGTGAGTCATAATGTACGCTATGACGAATTACTTAATTGAGAATGTTCATAATCGCGATGTACGGAACTTCGAAAGTTTGCTATGACGAATTACTTAATTGAGAATGTTCATAATCGCGATGTACGAAACTTCGAAAGTTTGCTATGATGAATTACTTAATTGAGAATGTTCATAATTGCGATGTACGGAACTTCGAAAGTTTGCTATGACGAATTACTTAATTGAGAATGTTCATAATCGCGATGTTCGAAAGTTTACTAAGACGAATTACTTAATTGAGAACGTTCATAATCGCGATGTACGGAACTTCGAAATCTTGGTACTGAAATCATGTTGAAACAGTGCCCTTTCCGTTTACATTTTAGTTTTTAGTCATTTCTGTGAACATGTTGATATTTAAGTGAACTTTCAAACGACATTCATGTACCAAGAAAAATCTAGAAATATCTGGCAATTTCGCTCGAGTTTCCGGTTACGTTCTAGAATAAACATGACAGTATACATTGCGTAGTGTGGTAGATAGACAAATTGTGTGTTCATAACAAACAAGCAATCTACTGAAATATGTATACATAGTATCTGTTGATGAGCTAGCTAATAACCCAGCTGTTGTAGCTGTTTGCCTGCCTCGAGCGCTGTTCTGTCCGATAGAACACCCCTGTTCACTGCACAGCTATTTTGATCTTACTATTATTCGTAGTAATGAAATGTTTTTCATGAAATATTGCATATAACTAGGCTTTATTTTAGACTGGCGTATGCAAACTCAAACTCAAAGGATTTATTTCAATTAAACCATTTACAGGCACTTTTGAATTGTCAAAAAGTCGGTCAGTTGGTTAGAAAGTTGAAGCTAGTTGCCCATTCCAAAACGTAGATCTCTATGGAGAAGAACGGGCAAAAAACTCCAAGGACACTCTTTTAAATATAGATATTACAAAATCCTGGGTACATTAATCCTGTTGCTTCTATTACTACTATTCAGAGAACAATGCACAAAAAATAATCAAAAACAATTCAAAATATAAAATAAGCCCTGACAGATAAGAGATGACCAGTCTCAACTGATGGCGCCCGTTCATGAACAGGCTTGAGTCTTGCTTACTGATTGACACATACCCATCAATGCAAAGGCCTTTCTTTATTGTTGCTAACTCGGAGCGTATGGCTAAATAATAACAGCTGCACGGGCCAACCGAAGGTTAAGTTACGGTTGCTGCAGTCGGTTCGTAGATGGGTGACCATCCAGACTTCTCCGTGTCTCGGAAAGCATGTTAAACCATTGGTCCCGGCTGTTATTAGTAGATCTGTGAACCCAAAACTATGACAACCATTACCAAGGGGTATAATGTTACCCAGTGATTGGGTGTCCCCCGCGTGGATCCTAATTCTTTTTCTAAAATATTAGTAGCCTAAGTAGTGGCTTAGGCCTTACAACATCATTTGATAGTGAAAGTCCTGTAAAATCGGCCCAGCCGTTTCGGAGATGAGCCGGAACAAACAGACAGACAGCAAAAAATTTAAAAAATAATGTTATAAATACTTAATACTTACTGTAATACTTTCATATGCATTTAGTAAAATGCTGTTGTTTTAGTAAAATGTTGGTATTTTAACACTACAAACAGACACTGAAATTGTATTAATTTGTTTATATGTATAGATATCATATTATTATTTTTATTTATTAAAATATTAACGAAAACCTCAAACATTATAGGCTTAAAATATTTAACGCACCTGTCGAGTTACAGTAACGAGTAAAATCATCCATAAAGTCTGAGTAATTGGCTATAATCCACAACAGGCATTTACTAATGGGGAAATGTGGCCTTCTGAATGGTAAATTACGGCTTTACAGGGTCTGCGGTCTCGTTATTTTAAGAGTCACATCCTTTGATCAATTACCATGACAGTGATAACACCTTTTTAATTGAATCACTATTATCAAAATGCCTCTTCGTAAATAGGTAAAGATCGAGTATTGAGTATCTACTACGCAAATGCTCAGTGCGTGATTTGAATCAGCACAAATTTTTTGAAATTCGAATTCAATTTTTTTTGTTTTTTTTTTTCTTTCAACAAAAGATAGTCAAGCGTAGGCTTACGTTCAACTAAAAGTAACACTCCGGGCACTGCTAATTAGCCGAAGTTCGCACGGACGTAATAAAATCGCGACGATTTTTTTTCGTAACGCCGAGAGTTGAAAATCCAACAGTGCGTTTTTTCAACGCGCTGGGACGCATTCTCGTCCCAATGCGTTCCAGCGCGTTGTATTCTCAACGCTCATCTTAACACCAAGGGTTGAAAATCCTGTGCGCGATAAAATTCCGCCGTGATTTTATTATATCCGTGCGAACGTCGGCTTAAACTACTGCAACTTGAAGCTGATTCTTGTAATAGGAATGATGGCAAAAAATACTTTTTTGTCTGTCAATTTCCCACCCAAAAAAGGTAGATTATTAAAAGAAATTGGAATCGCATTTTTTTCTTTTTTTACTTAATATAATGATTACAGTCATACATTGAATTGAAATGTACCCTGACGTCACGAGTATGTAGATTTTATACTTACTTGTGACGTAGCGACCCCCATTCCCCAACTTGAATGCGTTTTATTTAAGTCATTTTTTATTAATGTGATAAAGCAAAAAATACGTTTCTAATATTTTTTTTATTATCCGACTGACGGATTAAATAGAATTTCTTTTTTTTATACCCGAGGATTTTCCCTATTGACTAGTATTATCTGTGCTATTGTAAAAACTAAAATAAATTATCTGAAGATATTGCCAAGACCGACCAAGATTTACCAAGACCTACAAGCGGTGGTTACAAATAGCCGTTTAAATATTTTTATTTTGTCCAATAGTATAATTATTTTTTATGAATGCCATTTTATAGTTTTTTTTTTTTTTTTTATGTGTCATGACTGTGGTGCGCAATAAACATTTTTATTAATTATTTATTGCTGTAATCACCCATCTTAGATAATATTAGAAAATATTATCTCATTTTTAACACACTTTTGGATATTATAATATTTTACAATAATACTATTGCGATAGCGTACTAATCTTAATCTTATCCTAACTTATTATTAACTTATATTATGGCATAATCTCTCAGTTTTACGATACCCACGTCTATGAATATCTTATAACCAATTTGAGTGTAACGTGATCACCTAGTTCACTCGAGTGGACCTAATTTTCCGTTACATTAGCGACGATATTATTAAAACCTCTATCGCTCTTGAGAAATTCATAATTTCTTATAATTAATCTGCCTTTTGATTGCCGCTTCGCTTATTTTGCGAAAACGGATAATGGGTTTGCGTTGTTATCGCAATAATTACCGGGAAGTGAGTTTGTAAAATGATTGTTTAATAATAATTAATTATGAGAGAAGATGATGCGAAAGCAATTTTGAGTTAGTTACAGACAATTTGATTTAAAATTAAAATTGTTAAATATTTTCAGTCGACCTTACACTGATATTTTAAAAAAAGTCTTTTCAATCGCACAAACATTACGCAACATAGAAAATTAACTCGGGTTCAAAAATGAGAAATGAATTTGCAGTCGTCCATGCGTTATTACATTGTGGTCTGTAAGGAGCAATACTTAAAAACCACATCAAGATCAACTTTCCTATACAAAATAGACAAAGATTTTTAAGAAGCTACAAGCTATCAAAAACATTTTTAACAAATCATTTCACTCCATAAAAAACAGCACTAAACAAGATCGTAATAATATTCCCCCATATTTATGTAACATTTATTGACTACACATAACACTATATAAGAAATACGTGGTAACATTCCCCACATATAGTACATAAGTTATATTTCGTTAGGGTCGGAACATGAATATAATTTAGGACTCACGAGTCATTGGGTTAGGTATTCGCAATCTCCGCTTTTGTACCAAAAGATTAGGTTATAAACGGATTGAGATTACATTATGAACTTCTGAGGTTCAAGTATCAGCACACGCATATCATAGCTTAAGACATTTCAATACTTAAGTTCCTACATTACATTACCAGTCGACAGCGACGCGGAGGAATTTTTCGACGCCATATTTTAGTTTAATTTTAGTTTAGTTTTAGTCTAATAGTTTTAATTAGGTTAGGATATTATATTTTTCGTTTTGTCATACCCTAAATAACTACTATTAATGAATAAAAATCTAAGATTGATTTAAAAAAGTACCTACATAAAATGATGTAATCTTTTACGTGTTGATCGCTTTCAGGTAAAATCTAGATTTTAAGTCTGCGTGTTTATTACTTCGATAATTATTATGGTTTCCCTAATTTGCTCAATCATAATTTTATATAAAAAGCTTTCACAAATAAATTTTGGACTGATGATTTTTGAATTATTATTGTTTGCAACGTTTTTCATTTTTGTTTTAAATTAAGCTGGGTTAATTAATACAAACGGAAACTTGCAAAGAAAATACCTATTTCTCATTAGGTACAAGGCACCGTAAAACAAAGCGCTTTTGCCCCTGAATTTACAAAGTACATAATTACAAAGAGCACGTCATCGGTACCAAAATGGTACGTACGGTCAGTCAGGCATTTACGGAATAAATGTCACTTAACAAACCCATTCGCATGCAAAGGCCGTGTATGGCCCGTTGTAAATTAGGAGCGTTGTGACGTCATTAATATTTATCGACATATTTGGATCGTGTCCACATTTATTGTATGTTTCGAACCACACATACAATTAATGTGGACACGATCTCATTTTTTTTGTGTTAGATTACAAAAAAAGGTGATTAGGTACAATATGTTTTGGGGATCTACCACCCTACGATTACATAAACCTAAGCCTTAGTGGCATAGGTACCTACTCTATGTAGCTTCTGTTTTTTAGAGATCACCTTATCTTAAAAATACCTTAACAAGCACCTTCTTTGGAATCGCGTTATAAAAAAAAAACAGTGGCACTCCGGGAGTGCCGACAGAAGTGAAAACTTAAAAAATATCGGCACCGCCGTAGTCAACGCGTTCATGTCTTTTACTCCACGCAACGCGGTAATCAACGCGTTGATGTCTTTTAATAGTCAAAAGCTAGTGTCATCACGGTGTCGCGAAATCAATGGTTTAGTCCCATCTCAAAAATGCCCAACGCGCCTAAAGAAGTTTTCACTTCAAAAATTGTTTTATTTCAGGCAAAATACCCATATACAAAATTTTAATAAATATTAAAACAGTAAAAACATTAAATTTTAAAACATAGAGGTATGTATAGGTGTATGTCTGTACCCATACGTACGTCTTAAAAAAATATACCTAACTTGCTAGGTTACACAAGACAACCCTTAAAATGCTGTTATTGAAGCGTCTCGTTATAGGCACCAAGGAAAAACAGGAACCTGATCCTTTATAAAAACAACAACACAATATCAAGCTTCTATTATTATGGATGACCCAAACCTACGAAAATCAAACGTATAAGAACTGACCCGTGCTGACCCTATAAAACAAAATAGGGTAGCTATTCAAATGCGTACGTCAACATCATGATATTGCGATGTTTTGGCACAGATGTCACGAACTATTTATTGGCTGAGGAATCAAACCACATTCGTGTATCGGAAACAACAGCTCTTTGGATATGAATTGCAGGTCGGACATGCTATAAATGTCTTAGTTTTCTGTTGAAATACTAGAGTATTTCATGTAGTTGTAGTTATTTATGTGGCTCACCTATTATAGTGAGGACCTAGAGGTCTTCAGTATAATAGGTTAGCCACATGAGACCATTTTTTTTTTTGGGTGGGAAATCATGAAATAACTTCTCCCGCTCTGGGCGGAGCGGGAGGGTGTGTCAGACTCTTACTGGCTAAAACCCACCCGTGTTCCTTCGATTGCCCTGTTGCCGGGGGCCACGATCTCCCTTTCGGTTTTCTTCGCAACCCCGGCAGGCATCGGCCCTAGCGGACCCCGTCAATTCTGCTGACATCTCTGGGGCGCGCGTGGAACACAACGCGCCGTCGACCCGGGCCTGGTCCTTATCGGACGGTGAGCTACCCATTGCTCACAGTCCGCAAGCCCGCGCCTACGGTGGCCGGAAATCGGCTTGCGACTCCCGACGCCCTGGGCGTCTCCTCCTGCGGCGGTTAGGGGCTCGAGGGCGCGAAATTTGCCTCTCCCTCACGCGTTCCGCCTCCTCCTTCGCGAGCATTACCGCTTCGCAGAAGGAGGTGACGGCCTCCCATTAGCCAGCCACATGTGACCAAAGGTAACAAATAAAAAAAATTAAAATATTTTGTGACAACGTGATACCACTTGAGAGAATTTTGACAAGTTTTGTTATATGTTTTTATTAATTTATAAGTACAAGAGAACCAACAGCTATTATAGAAGGATACTGATTAGACACAGAGACAATTAAAAGTTCTCGCTGGTAAAAACAGAAAAAATATAGAGATTTTAGGATTATTACTAATTTGAAATGATATTACTAATATTAGTTAATATATCATAGATGGATGGTCGTATCAGCTGTTTTACAAAACCGCTAATTGTTTTATAAAACAGCTCTGTTATTTAAAACAGCTGAACAACGTTCAACTGGATTGCCATTGCACTACGTTTAACAAAAGCGTTACCCACGTTCAGACGTAATACAGAATGACTTATCTGCAGTCACAATAATAATAATAATAACAATAAATCTTTATTCAGTATTAAAAAAATGGTAAAATATTAACATAAAATCTTAGAAATAATTTACAAAGGTATAAGTGTAAGGTTTTAGTGTTTGGTGTGGCTTCTAATGGCAATTTGGTCGCAGTATTTAGACTAGGGCACCCTCACGAATTGGTTTAGGTAAGGTTAAAACTGTGACTATCCGCGGCAGCGGTCGGTGCTTTGCTCCGAATCTAATGGACCGATTTAATTGAAATTTGATACACATATGTATTTCTATGACCTAAATACGAACGTGTAACGTGAATAAATGAATTTTGAATATAGAGGTCACTTTTGGGGGCAATCAAGAAAATTATAAAAAACAGTTTTGTTAACAGTACCGTGTGACAAATCAAATGAAAGGGCTTGTTGCGAGGATCTTAAAGTTATTTTTATATAATTTTAAAATAAATAATTTAAAAGATATTTCAGAAATTTGATGAAAATTGACCATTCCCTCCCTTATCTCCGTAACTACTGGTCCTAAAATTTAAATAAAAATACATAGTTATAGCTCTTTACTCATAGATTACAGGAAATCTTTTAAGTCTATGGTCTGAAAATAGCATGGTAAATCTCTCAATGTTGAGACAAACTTACATTTGCAGTTGGAATATATGGGAGAATATGTATTTCAACTACAATGTTAAGTTTTTATTTGGGATAATTTCATCCCAATACCATCTGACATTTCATTTCATGCTGTTTTACATGACCTCTAATCGTTGACCCACTGCATTGATAAATGCAAAACATCTATGCAATTCTGCGTGTAGAAATTCAATAATTATGAAAAACTGCTAAACGTCATTCAGCTATTTTACATAACGGAGCTGTTTTATTATAACTTGCGGGGAATCTATCTGCGACAAATAACTTGAGCACATGCTCTTTAAAAAAGTTAGACATAAGCCGAGCGTGTGCTGAAAAGGTTTTGGTAGTAAATGTGTCTAACAAGAACTTTATTACTCTATTCCTTAACTCTCAAACAAACAAATCTCGTAGACATAAGTAAACACGACCTAAAAACCTTTCCTTCAAATAAAACGAAATCCAAATCGTCAACCGTAACAGGCATGTTATTTCAGTCCGTAATGTAAACACTACAGATTGCTATAATTGTTAAGGCCTATTCAGATATCAGCGATATCGCTGTCGCGCTCGATAGCGATACTGAGGGCCTAGACAAATGGCATTCGCTTCGGAGCGATTCTATTTATTTATAAGATTGACAGACAAAGTACACTACGTTTTGCCATGTCGATTCGTCTGTTCGATAAAAATTACATTTTGTCTCAGGTCTTACGTCAGCAAACATCAAATTCCGCGCTGTCGCTGTCAATTCTTGTTGTCATTTGAACTCGGATAGTACAAGAGCCCACGACCAAAACCATGTCGCATCGTTTTACGGCCAAAACCGTTAGTTTACATGATTCTGAACCCGATTCGGTGGGCAGTACCAGTCAGAAACGTCACAGTTTTATGGAAGCCTATTTCTGCTATGTCAAAAACAATAGGCAGACGGTTTCTGTCTGATATTAAAAATGTACATAGGTGTCGTAATTTTATTTGAAAAGGTCTGCTTTCACACATGTTGCGTGTCCAATACGGCCTGAGCGCATTTTCAAAAAAAAATAAAATACCGATCTGTCTCATAGCAACCTGTTTTTTTTAAATATTTTTTATAGTTGCCGTTATATTTTAAATGCCACCTATAATTTCAAAAACCAAAAGAACGTTTCGAAGTCGCCCGGAAAACGCGCGGTGTTTTTTTATATTTATTTAATACTTTAAAGCACATACATGTACAGAGGTGGACTTAATGCCAGAGGCATTTTCTACCAGTCAACCTTTGGGTGATGCAAAGATAAACAGTGCTAGGTGCAATATCGAAAATTGTGGAGTAAATATTCCGCGTATTTTGTTGCGCTCGGACTATCCCTCACGACATGACATGAAATTTTTAAACACGTTCAAAATGGTTTCAACACATAAGATGTTCACACTTTCTTCTGAAAACAAAATTTTCAGACGGGTTGCTATGGGTTTAATTTTTTGCCACATTTTTAACTTTCTCAAATGGTCTCCTCGGAACGTGGGACACTACTGGTTTCTGAAAATTGTATTTTTGGTATCCGAAATCTATCATTCAACTACATTCTGATAATCAGGCAGATTGCTATGAAACAGTTCGGTTTTATTTTGACATATATGTATATAAAGATGCGGTAAATTAAGACATGACGCGGAAAATTTCTGAAATTAATATTATTTGGATTCAGAATAACTAAATCTATAGATTTTCTATGGTTTTGTTCGTAAAACGATAAGGCAAAAATTTTGGTCATGGGCTCTCGTACCACGACTCTTACACCGGGAAGAAAATTCGAAAGTGATGTAATTCTATAAATAATGCTTCTGGCATTCATTTTGTCGAGACTTTTCAATAGGCATCCCTATTGAATTAAAATGTGATCATTGATTTAAAATTTGGTATGACATCACCGCCTATGTAGATTTTATACTTAGTTGTGACGTAGCGAGCCCCTGCTCCCCACTTTTAATGCGTTTTATCTAAGCCATTTTTTATTAATATCTTAAAGCAAAAAATGCGTGTCTATAATTTTTTATTAACTGAGTGACGGACTAAATAGTTTTTTTTTTTTTTTTTTTGTTATCCAGGCATTATCCCAATATTGCTGACGGGAGCGAAATCCGACTGCTTAAAGTCGCCGTTTTGTATCGCTTACCACAGGGTCTTCGGTTTTCGCTAATATTTCCATCATACGAATCGAAAACTAGCGATAATGATTGTCAAAAAGTGCCACTTGTCTACGCATCTCTATAAAAGTTGCGGTCGATTCGTATCACGGAATCGAATGATGTTAACATTGTCTATCAAATTTTTACTCATTGACCTAAACCTATGATCACGTGACATTTCGATAGCTTATACCAACCCCATACATTTTTTAACTTTTCTACTAGTGTTATCGCTAATCAAATGTTACTTTATCTAGGCCCTCCAGTCCACCTTCTGGTTAGTCACTTTGGACCAGTATCGCTACCGAGCGCGACAGCAATATCGCGGTGATATCGCATATATCTGAATAGGCCTTTATTTGCGATGTTATTGTTTGCCCTAATTGCCCCAAATTAAGCCGCGCACACATCCACTAAACATGTTCCATGTTTGGAAGCTTTATCGTGTTTCTAGATTAATATTTATCTGGGACTACCCACATAAATATCGAATACACTGTGCCATTTTTATAGTTCTACAACGATGACCCAGATGTCTAATGTCCACTATTGATTCGAACCATGAACAATTTATTAACAAAAAAAATTTAATTATATTTATTTATTTAATACTTCAATCACACTTTACAAAGACGGACTTAATGCCATAGACATTTCCTACCAGTCAACCTTTAGGTGATACAGAGACAGGCAGTGGTAGGTCCTGTGCAATAGCGAGAATTGAGGAAAATATATTTACTTATATATAAAGATATTATATAAATCATGACCATCAATCAGATATACCTATTAAAATTTATAAATAACATAACATCACGCCTTGTTTCCCCGAAGGGTTGGGCAGAGGTGTCTCTGTAGCAGATTCACCCAAATTTCGCCAGTTATGTTTTAAGTCCCATGTAATAGGGGGCGAGCCTATTGCCATCAACCGGGCACAAATCCAGACTCCAGGCTGCTGCTAAGAAATTTCAGATAGAAAAACCCAATGTCACTTAGCCCGACCTGGGAATCGAACCCAGGACCTCATACTCAGCAGTAGCGCTTGCGACCACTAGACCAACGAGGCAGTTATAAATATAATATGTAAACATAAGTATATATAAAGCACAAATAAATATACTACAACAAATAAGAAAAACAATGGAAACACATTACCGTTATGATGATACTGCCAGCTAAGCACAATGTAGTACTTTCTAGAACAAAGGTTACGAGAGTAAAAGTTGTGTTATTCTCCCCAGTACCTAAGTACAACGTTGACACGAAAAGTGCCACCAATAGTTACGATGTATATACCAATATCCCTTCTAATACATTCTTTATCGATAAAATATCCATGAGTCTATCGGCACGGCGGTGGCGGGCAGCACATATCAATATTTATCGGGGACTTACATTGTATGGAGAACGCAGAAATACAACTCAATAAAAAGACAGAGGATCATTTCGATTCAAAACCACTGTTTAGCAATGAAACTCGATGGATAAAAAACGTGCGTTCGTGGGTAAATGATAACAGCCGCACGGGTCGATCGAAGGTTAAACTTCGTTTGCCGCGGTCGGTTCGTGGATGAGTGACCATTAATTATATATCGAAACCCCTCCGTGCCTCGAAAAGGGTTGTATCTTGTTTTATAGCCTTCATTTTCGTAGAATTTCGTTTCACATAATTTTTTCTCATATTATCATTTCATAGAATAATAATAATCATTACGCAGAATACTTACTTTAAATACATTTAAATCATTGATTTTTGTTACAAATAAAATGTTATGTTTCGATATTCATATTATACAGAGTGGCAGGGACATCGACGCGAAAACTGTTACCATGGATTCAGTACATGATTCCGAACCCCCTGTGTTGAAATTTTTCGTTGGATATTTAAAAAAAATACAGCTGTTTAACCGGTTGAATGCCGTAATTACAGAAACAATTAAAAAGACATTGTGTCTCGCGTGGATCCACGTTCCGGCCATACGAAGGGTTAATAGAAAAGTGCAATACCTACGCGGTCAAAATGTCTGGAACAACTGATATTTTTACTTTTTTTTACATGTACTGTATCCATGGTAACAGTTTTCGCGTCGATGTCCCTGCCACCCTGTAGAATAACAAATCAAATATTCTTTATCCTTATATTGTTTAGTTAATATAAAACTTATAACCAAGAAAACATTTTATCGAGTGTCAGTTTCTAAACGTTTAAAATCATACCTTTGTCAAATATTCAATAGTCTATAGTATTTTATAATTTTATAAGGTAAACATAATTATTTTAATCAGCATAGTCGACGGAGCCCCGCTTCCTGGGGCTCCTATTTCTGTGTGATTTAAAAAAATAACGTAACCGGTCCGAGTCGGGGTGCCTCAAGTCCCGAGCTCGCTTCGCTCGCTCTTGCAGCCTGAGTTCTCATCCGACTTTAATTCGACACTTAATTTTCGATATTTTATATTTTTATAGGATAAATATGTTTTTTTTTGTCAGCTTAGTCGACGCAGTTACGGGTAGTCCGAAGCCCAAAAGTCAGACAACCAGTCTTACCAAGCGCGATCGTGTTACCCAGTAACTGGATTGTGGAGGTTAAATAAGCAGTTGCTCCATGTAAAATACTGGTAGTCAATTGCATCTGCTTAAACTGGATGACGACCCCAACATAGTTGGAAAAAGCTAGGCAGATAAGACTCGAAATACCTTTTGTTATTGGATTTATGACAGTGAAATGAAATGAAATGAAATTGTTTATTCTGTAATTAGGATATCGGAATCACTTTTACACGTCACATAAAAAAATAAAAATAAGCTAGTTGAGTTCGGCGTTTCCTATCTGACTACTCTGAGAAGAAAGGCCGAAACAAACTCAGAGGTCACAGTCTCTTTTAAAGTCCAGACATAATCTTGGTCAGGCCATATGAGGACCATGTAGATTAGTGTCTGAAATGGTCTTTTGAGGAAAGAACCACACAGATTTGAGTGGACCTGTCCAGTCAGTGCAAGCATTTGTCAGTAATCGTGGAGCTCAACTCAGAACTTAAGGCGCTCAACTCGACGAACAATACCAAAGAAAGGACATTTGGGTAGGCCGCATAAACTACTCAAACTGCCAGACCATAATTAAAACTAACTGAAAAATGAAAATAATAATGATATCCACATAGTCCTCACATTCACAATAATTAATTTAAATAATATAAGACTTTACAAAGTAATCATGTTATTTTGAATACAATTTTCAACAATGTCAATGTGTATATAAAACTGGTATATTTTGATGAGTTTACAAAATAATTAATATGTTAAGTTTTATCACAAGGCTTAGCAGAGCGAGCAGTTCAATCCCATGCTTTTTTATCTTCTATTTATAATTTTTTCTCTATCTGAAATTTGAAATTCAGTAAAACGCTTTCAACGTTTTTATACCGAAAAAGAAGTCGTCTTCTGTCACATGTTGCGGAAACTTAGACGATGCGTATGCAAAAGCTCTATAAGTAGGTACAGACTAAAAATTCTCAGAAAAATATTCCAACTCTCGGTCTTTGTCATAGAACTCCATTCAATCTTAATTGACACGTTTGGAATCGGTCTGCGGTTTATCATCGCAGAACCTACGTTCTGCGATGATAAATTAGTCTGAGCATGAGTACCTATTTGTACCAGATATATAGGGCAGCTCAATCATATTTAGACATGATAAGACTAGCTTTCCATTAAGGTAGATCGTAGCGAAGGAGATAAAAATGTCATTAACTTGGAACCTATTTCTTTAAGGACAACGGGCCTATCAGTCTCGGGATAAGGGGTTCTCTACCAGTTAAATTAAAAAACCGGCCAAGTGTGTGTCGTACCACGCACAATGAAGGGTTCCGTAGGTGGGATGCATTTATCCCAAAAACAAACTTAATTTTGTAGTTGAAAAACATGGTCTCCCATACGGAATGTGTAGAACATGTTTTTGCAACTGCAAATATAAGTTGGTTGATTATTACTCATTAACTTGTAGAGCCTACTTAGCTGTGATAGTTTTCCTTTTAATTTCGTTATATAAACTACTGCCGTGATTTTTTCACGTATCCAAAACCAACCGTTTAGCGGGCAGGAGGGGGGACACACTTGACTCTAACAAAATTAGCACTTTAAAGCTTAATATTTCGCAAACGAATCCCTGTTTCCAAAAATGGTCCTCACAGACTCACAATGTTTTTGAAGGACCTTTTCAACGATACCCCACACTATGGAATAGAAAGGATAAAAAAAAACAAATACCCAAAAAAAAACAATTTGTCGGCGTGATTAATATGTATATTCATGCCAAATTACAGCTTTCTAGTACTAAGGAGTCTCTGAGCTAGACCGACAAACAGACAGACGGAAATGGTGAAACTATAAGGGTTCCCTGTTGACTACGGAACCCTAAAATCGGAACAGAAGAATTTTTAAAATATCTGCCTTAAGGTTTTTCTGGATATGGTTAAATAAGCCATTATAATCGCTATTGCTTTCGTGTAATCTACATCTGTGAGCTGTCTTTAGAGTAATATGTTCATTTATATTCACTCACTCAGCTCGGCCTTGGTTTGGTATACTTGCACTGCTCTGCCTCAATGAATCGTCAGCCTTACTGCGGAACCTCTACGAGGCACTAAGCTAGGTAAATTAGTGCTAAATTATGTAGAGAACCATTAATCATATTCGCTAGATCTGTACTAAAAACTACTATACGTACTATACGAGCTACTATACGAGCAAGGGGCAACGTGATAACCGTTTTATTAACATTTTGCTATCATGTTTTCGGTTTTATACTCATGTATTTGAACGTATTTGATTCGGGCTAGCCCAATCAGTCTTAAACTTGTAGACTGGAAGCCCAATATATAGTTGGGAAAAGGCTAGGCAGATTTGATTCAAAACCCACATCAAACGTGACCTTATCAAGAAAGCATATTATGAAATTAAAGACTATGTTGAAGACAAGGAAGTTTGGCAATAATTCCTTCTGCACATGTGGCTTCCCTGGTATCTCATTAATGGCATAATTATGTAAGAGTCTATTAACTGCTTCCAAATTACCATGTTTATTTTTATTTTATTTTTTTACATTCGTCCTTGACATATTCATCCTGTTATTTTACATTATATACCTGGGTCATTTTCAAAATTTTTGTACATTTTCTTGTGTGAAAACGTCTACGTGAATATTGAACAGAAATAACACATTGAAGCGGTCAAATTAGTATTATTATCCTTGAACAACAATTTTCCGAGATGGGTTTCAACATTTCAGATCAAAATAATAGGTAATTAAGAAAAAAAAAGGTGTTAGCGGCTTTAGTCTCATAATATTTCCATACATCAACCCCGTGTCTCTAAGCACGAGCGCGTTACTAAAAGTTTCATAAAGAAGAAACTACTCATATATTTACATGTTCTCATTGCGCAATATCTTTATGACTCTAATTATGATGTTAAGAATATAAAATATAAATAAAAAACCTAATGCATAATAATAATAATGTCCTTTCAATGTGTGTCTTCATTTCGTTCAATTTTGTTATTCGTTATTGTAACACCAATATCAGTAGATATTTGAGTTTTTCATCTGGCAGCATTCTCAATTTAAAACCGTCCAATCAGATGACAACAGAAAGTCTTTCCGCCATTTTGACAGCGGGTGCCATCAACAAGACGCGTGTGTTTTGTTTCTGTGTATTGTTTTTCTACAATAAACATTTCATTTTGGTTGTTGAACTGTAAAAACACCGGTAAGTCTGTCTCTTATCATTTTTGCGTAAATTTTAAGAATAATCTTGACCAACTTCGAAAATGAAGCTGGATAAGTCCGCTAAGGTTCTTTCTAACCTCCAAATGTTTGAGGTTGTAATTCAACCTCATGGTCGATTTCCTTTTTGTAACGATTTGTTACTTTTTGTGTTGCGTTACAAAAATGATGTAACAAAATGAAGTAAAGCTGATTTCATACAGATAAAAAAAAATGTGTATTTAAAAATGTAATAAAAAAGAAGTTCTTTAAAGCTCAAAACACACAAAGCGGGTGCGTGTCGGGCGCGGGTCGGGACGGGAGTACGGCAGGCTTGTATTGTGTATTTAAAAATGTAATAAAAAAGAATTTCTTTAAAGCTCAAAACACACGAAAAGCATGCGCGGGTCTGGCGCGGAACTGGTCGGGAGCGGGAGCCGCGCACCCTTTTCATGTGCTGACATCCATACATATAATACAAGGAATTACATTACAGGGTTCAGTAAATTAATACCTACTGTAATTAATTAATCCTAAATTAAAGTAATTTTGTCATAAATATGAATATTTATTAATAAGACCGTATGTTTTTTTTTTTTTTTATACAGGAAAAATGCCGATGACAAATGCAGAAAGACAACGTAAGTACAGAGAAAAACTAAAGTTAAACAATCCTGAAAAGTATAAAGAAATTTGTCAAAAGAACTTGGAAAGGATCAGAAGTATATGTCAAAGTTTCCAATTTAACAAAGAATCAAAAATGTTAATGACCATAAGAATTACACAATTTTGAGACTGATTATATTATTATAAGCGACTAATTCAACAGACTGATTATATTTTTAATAAATGATTAAAGAAGTGTTTTTATTTTTATTTTAATTATCTTTTGTGAAATAGCCCTAACATATCCTTTTTGTTATTATTTTGTTACGTTTTTCATTTTTGTAACGGTATTCATTTATGTTTCATTTTTGTAACTGTACAAAAATTTTGAAAATGACCCACCTACGAATTAATTTCAACTCTTTATTAGTGACCTTTGTGGACATGATAATTATTCAGATTTATTACAGTTGTAATAGCAATCATGTTATTGCGTTTAATTAAAATAGGTTTTTATTCTTATTAATTTATATATCTTTTGTATAGATTCTTTTCTATTTTGTGAACGTGAGAACGCTGTAGGCTAAGTGGACTGTAGATTTGTTGACCATTTTCTATTTTCTTAAGTACCTGGTACTTATTGAAAAACCTACACTGTCCTCCTATACCTTATCAGACTGTTATTTGAAAGAATTGTAAAAGCCAATTATTTTTAAAAGAGTAACCGTGGAGTTTCTTGCCGGCTCTTCTCCATAGAAAACGACTAATTGGAACCGTGCACCTAGCTTCTGACGTTTCATAAGTGCCCATGTAGGTTTATGTGAAATAAAAATATTTTTTTATACACACAGTTATGTACACCAACAGACAGCATGCCATTTATCATTGCCTAGCTGTATGGTCATGAGATATGAACAGCCTACTGTTGGATTTAGACCCCTACAATCGTACGGTTCCAATACATAACTTTGTTGCTATTATAGTCCTCCAGACCGTATTTCTGCCATGGCGGCCAATCGCAACGGAGACTAGCCTTCGGCGCGGGAGATATTATAGTGTACAAATGTGTGCGCAGACACAGGTGTACTCTCTCTTCCCTCACTCTCATCGTTCGTTGAGATGGCTGATAATCCGACACGACCAGAGAAAGATCAGGACCAGGACCAACGGCTTAACGTGCTTTCCGAGGCAGGGGGTATCACACTGCCAACTTCCAATCTCCGAGCTGTTACTAAGAAATTCCTAATGGGAACCTAATAACACTTTGAATCGAACCCAGGACCATGCTCAGGCAGCTATTTAAGTGTAATGTCTCTAAACACAAATAGTAACTATAAGAGATTTGTACCACTAGTACAACATTATACTTCATTCTGTTACAATTTCCGCTATGACCACTGAAGTGCAGTTAACCAATGAACGATAACAAACAATAGCTTATAAGAAACAACTGTCCCTGATTCTAAGGATACAGATTATCCGTTTTCTAAAGGAAATGTCTACCATGTTATTGTTATCAATACTTTCGTTTAAGTGAACAATCCATATTAGTTCAGTTTAAAGTTGAATTAAGCCACAGACTTGACTTTCTGACCTTGTTGTATAGAGCATGTGTGTCCAATGATATTCATGCGACTGCTTAGAATAGGAATCTGCCGTACACTATCGTAACTCACAAGTGTCGTATGTACACTAATATATTATTTAGATGTACTACGGCTCTTTGAGTTTGATAAATTGAATAGGTATTATGCCTTACTGTGATAGAGTGACTAGTAAATTTTTTTTTTTTTTTTAATAGATAATATTGTGTTAGCTAAAGTCAGTGCCAAAAGAGAGGATATTCGTCAACGAATATAAATATAATCAGTGGCCCAAGCCCTAAACGCGAATTTGTGAAGAAATTTTATAGAAATTTTAAATGTGAATATGTAGGTATAAATAGCTTCTCAAGTTGGTTTTTAAGTGAACAATTCACATTAGTTTAGTTACAATTGACTTGTGCGATTGGACCACAGACCTTTGGACTTTCTGAAGTTGTTGTATAGTGGCCGGGAAAGGAGCATGTGTACTCAATGATATTCATACGACAGCTTAGAATGGGAATCTGCCGTACACTATCGTAACTCACAAGTGTCGTATTTTCACTAATATATTATTATTTATGTGTAGCACGGCTCGTTGGTTTTGATAGATTGGATACCTATCCAATGTCTTACTGTGATAGGGTGTCACGGTTTATTGATTTAGCTTCCAGTCTAACCGGATACAGCTGAATACCAGTATTTTTCATGGAGCGACTGCCTGTCTGACCTCCACACCCCGTTATTAATAAACAATACCTCTTAGTACGCCTGGTTGTTAGACTTTCAGGCTTCTGACGACCCGTAACGACTACAAGAAAGAAGTATTTAAGGTTGCCTGGAAGAGATCACAATAAGGGATATGTCCACCAATATATACTTTTTCTTTTCGTAATGTATAATCTGGTGTACAATAAAGTATATATAAATAATATTTATATTTAAATATAATCTAAAAAAGGGCTTTCTATAATTCAGTAGACTTAAAAATGTAAATCAATTCCATAAATTAAGTACATTTACGTCACGTCGACTACATTACTTAAAACATTTCGCTAAAGTATGTACTCGACGGAAGTACCTAGAAACGTAATCAGATTATAAGAAATTCGTATTAAAGTTAAAAGGTTTTCTGACGACGATAGGTAAAATGGTTCTTATAAAAAGCCTATAAAATGTTGAAAATGTTTTCTAGAATTCTCTTAGTGCTTTGAACATTTAAGCGCGTCGCTAATAAGTAAAAATTGCCAAAATATGTGTAGGTAATTTATTAAAGCTTTTTTTTTATATATTTCCGTAGTACAACAGACAAGTTAGAAAAAATACCTTGAAATAATACTTTTTCTGAGTGGTATATTTAAGTGGCTACTACTTCTATAAAAAAATACCCTCCTTCTAGGGCAGTCAGGTGAAAATTGTAAGTTTTCCAAATTGAGGATGATACCAGAAAATGGGGCAACAAAATGGATAGGAACCGACATTAAAATACACGATCCAAAACGACTGACAATCTTAATAATAATTTCTTGACTTAACGAACCCTCAAGTCTTCGCCGGAATTGCTGAATCACTATAATTAGGATTTACATCAATTTTAACATAAAATAGACAGAATACAGTTGCCTAATTTTTATCAAAACAAATTATCGAAGCTCTGATTGCCAATTTGATGTTATTTAGGGAAACCAAAAATACTAATAGTTACAAATATGAATCTTCCAAGCACATCTACCTAAACCCGCCCCAACTTACTGCAATAAGCCATACAATTTCATTGTTCCGTAAGGGGGTCGAACCGCGGCTCGCTTAGCAATTGCGGTACGTAACCGTAGTATAAAAGTTTGGGTTGTTTGAAAGTTCATAGAAAAAGGAAAGGGTAGAAACTTTAGTTTTTCCTACACATGTTCAATGTTGTAGCGGCATCTTCAACGCCACATGCGAAATACGGATAACACTAACGTTACGCACGCTGAGCACGATGAGTATATACCAACTGTAATACAGGAAACGTTACACTCTTGAATGAATTAAATACAAGTATGCCAAGGGTCACCTTTACTGCGATTGTTCGCCCCTTATCGCGCTGATAACGGTCCGAGCCGAGGTGGGGCGAGCAGTATATAAGTGGGTTGGACGGGCAATAAAACTCAGTCTGCGCTCGGTGCTTGGTGTGGCAACACGCCGTGTTCAAATTCGCGACAAGTCCATCGTCATCCTGAGGATGACTGGTTGAGAGGTGAAACACGTGTCGATTTCTTTCAGGATCTTTTTATGACTCTTTAGAAATAGCTAAGCGGAACAGGTTACTAAATATATCCACTTCAATTGCATTTTATAATGGATTTCCGCAAGGTCACGCCTGAATCAATTAACTATCCTAACTTTTCTATGGAGGATGAGTGAACTTCACACCCTGTTCCTCATCCTTCTATAATGTATTATAATTTACGCAGAATTTTATTCAGTCTAAATAATGACATGATTTTTCTAATAGTCGATATTTTTTTATTCAATTCGTTCGCCGTCGTTTCTCTAGAGTCCTAGTTAATTAAAACTGATGTTAACCAAGGAGTACTTTCTTCGGCCTTTTCAAAGAAGTTTGTAAGTTTTACGCCGAGCTAATTAACCTTTGCCTACCAATATTCTATAAACCGAGAATTTCTTTAGAAAGTTTTCCATTTTCTTTAAGATACAGGGAAACAGGCCTTTGTTCAACATCTTTTTTACAAGTATTGCTTATTTAAGAATGTAATATCTTAGAAAACATGTCAAATATGCAGGAAGCTCTGTGTATTTTAAAATTTAAAGAATCCTTCTAAAAGTCGCCAACCCGGGTTCTCACGTGATCATTTTCTCTGCATCTTGCTTTAAGTGCAATCTCCTGTAGCTAATTAAAACCTCGAGCTGCAGGTAATTCTGTCTTTTCACCAACTAGCAGGAAGGAAATGTTTTTTTCAGTAACAAGAGAGACACCTCGTTGTTAAATTAAAAAGAGGGTTAAATATAATCTCTTGGACACGTCATGCAGCAACAGAAGAAACAGTTAATTAAAAGTAAAAATGCACTATAGTTTTCCTAGCTTTTTGTCTTTTTTTTAAAGTGTAAAGTTAAGTTATGATTTAACGTCTGTGCCACCATACTTTTTTATGTTTACGCTTTTAAGTACGAATGTGGATAGCTAAAGACCAAAGAAACGATGAATGGAAATGAATGGTGTGAAAGATATGTCTAGAAAGGGGGTGAGGGGGGATGCTATCGAGATGACGACAAATAGAGAAGTACCTATGGAAAATAAAATGTTGCACCGACCACAAATATAAAGGAATAAGAGCAAGAGAATTGTAATGAGCGATGTTTACGCTTATCTTGACTTTACACAACGATTCTTTAAAAATCAGAAACCTTACTGTATCTTTTTAACCGACTTCCAAAAAGGAGGAGGTTATATGTTCGTAGCGTATGTTTTTTTTTTGTTTGTCCACCGATTTCTCCATCAATTGTGGACCTATTAAAAAAAAATATTTTGTTTGAAACAGTAAGCTTTCGAGGTGGTCTCATATAAATTTTATTAACTTTGCTTAGATAGTTTTTGAGTTAGGTTCAATAACATATATTTTTTCCCACTTCGTATGTGCGTGATATAATAATTTCCTGTCACTGATAATTACATAGAAGGTAGTGGTATTCGAATTTGTATAGGGTAGGTACCACAACTAAAAAGTGTAAAATAAAAACTTAAAAAAAAAAAAAAAAACAACCGACTTCCAAAAAAACACAACAAAATGAAAGATAACTTTAATTTTGGAAGTCGGTGGCTAAAAACGAAAATTCAAAACCAAAGACACCGACTTCCGAAATTAAAGTTATTTTTCTCTTTGTAATGTTTTTTTTGGAAGTCGGTTGTTTTTTTTTTTTCTAGTTTTCCGTACCTCAAAAACAAAAAAACGGAACCCTTATAGGATCACTCTTTTGTCTATCTGTATGTCGGTCCTTCTGTCATAGCCAATTTGCTCCCAATCTAACGGACCGATTAAGTTGAAATTTGGTACACATTTCTGTATTTTTGTGTCCCAAACACGGACAGGTAACGTATATAAATGAATTTTGAATATGGAGGTATTTCGGGGGCAAACGAGAAAATTAAAAAATAAAGTTTTGCAAACTGTACCGTGTGACATATTAAATGAAAGGGCGGGCATATTGCAGGGATCGCAATTTTTGTAATAATAATTTAAAATAAATACTTTTAAAGATATTTAAGAAAATTTATGAAAATTAACCATTTCCTCCTCATCTCCGAAACTACGGAGTTCTTACACATAGATTACAGGAAAACCTGTAAGAAGTCTTCAAATAAAATGGTAAATCTCTCAATATTTACTTATTTATTATAAAATCCTTATCCTTACATACCTACATATTATAAAACAAAGTCCCCCGCCGCGTCTGTCTGTCTGTCTGTCTGAACGCGATAAAGTCAAAAATGAGTGAACGGATTTTCAAACAGTTTCCACCAATGGACGGAATGATTCACGCGGAAGGTTTTAATGTATAGTTCATTAAGGTTTTCGTGTTAATTGGCTGAAATTTTACGATTATTGTTGAAGATGTCGGAAAAAATCATGCCGGCTGGAAACTTTATTGGCGTGCGCCGCGGAAATGGTAAAAGTTACATAAAATTTATGTTCTACAGTATTATTCATTTTAAAAAAGTTCAACAAAAAAAGTCCTCGATAGCATGTCTATCTTCTAAAGATGACCCACAATAACCATTTTAACCTTCAGAACTTGATAAAAATTTCATTGTTATCTCCGAAGCTATTTTGACCGGTATTATATTAAACCTTATCCAATAAACTATGTTACTTAAATTGAGCATTCAATTTAAATTAAAATATGCCTTGACATCATTTCATTTAAATGAATGGTTTAAAATATATCACAGATTAAAAATTACGCGTGACAAAATAATTATGGTTGACTGTAGCGCGGGCGCAGCGGTAAGAGCCAATGAACTTTTCCTCGGCTTTTAGGTATGTAATCCCGGTATCGGTAGTACGTTTCCGTGGGATATTTTCCGACATCCACGCGGGCGAAGCCGCGGGCAAAAGCTACTTATTATATTTTTTTTATATTGTGCGTACAAACTTACATTTGCAGTTGGAATGTATGGTAGAACATGTTTTTCAACTACAATGTTTATTTATTTATTTATTTAAACTTTTCACACTCAAACGGTACAAAGGCGGACTTAATGCCTTAGGCATTCTCTACCAGTCAACCGAGGGTGGTGCAGAGATTGGATGGCAGGTGCTCTGTTTAAGAGGAACAAAGAAAAAATTATTAAAAATATATCATTAGAAAAATATAGGTAGGAACAACAGTACATAAATAGGTTATAACTTATAATACACATACATATTTAATGTAATATACATATATTTATTATATATATACATATATACAAATTTAAGGGAGAGAGATGTTGAGATGACTCTACTCTATTTGTTTTGAAAAAAACTCTGCAATTTCCGCTTAAATGCATACTGACTGGTGGCCGTCCTGATATCAAGAGGAAGCGCATTCCATAGGAGAATGGACTGAATGTGAAAGGAAGAATGAACAAAGTCAGAAGAATGAGAAAGACAAAGTAGGAGAAGATTGTTAGAAGATCGTAAATTCTTAGTGTGGGAAGAACATAGATATTGAAAGTGAGACACGAGATATGAAGGAGGAGTGGGAGAGTTGAGAAGGGAGAAAAGCGTGGTCAAAGCGCGCAAACTTCTTCTTTGGCGAATGGACATCCATTTGAGCTCAGACCTATAGCTCGACACATGATCATATTTCCTAAGATTGAAAATGAACCGGATACAATTGTTGAGCAATCTGTCGAGCTTATCCAGCAAAACCGAATTCAAGTCAAAGTAGCACACGTCACCATAGTCGATGATAGGGAATATCAAAGCCTGCACAAGCATAGTTTTCGTCTTAGCGGGCAAAAAGTTTCTCAGACGATACAGGGATCGCAGAGTACCGTTGACCCTTTGACTAACACTAGAGACCTGGCGTTGCCAGCTTAGCGTCGAGTCAAGATGCAAACCGAGATCTTTCACAGTAGAGGTAACGGGTATGACGGTACCATTGAAAATAAGAGGAGGAAGTGAGCTAAGCGTCACCCTACTCATCATGCGTGAGCTCCCAATTACAATGGCCTGACACTTTGAGGGGTTTACTGACACCCCAAAACTATCAGACCACTTTTTGATGGCATCTAAATCTCGGTTTACATCTGCTATAGCGTCCGACAAACCTTCAACCCGCTCAGCTGTATATAATTGAAGGTCATCGGCATAAAGATGATACGAACACCGAAGACAATGAGTTATAAAATTAATGAAGATGGAGAATAACAATGGAGAGAGAATACCGCTTTGTGGAACACCAGCATCCAGGTCGCGCCAACTCGACGAACGCTCATCAACACGAACCGACTGCTGACGTCCCCGAAGATAAGAAGAGAACCACTCCAGAACCTCGGGCGAAACCATAAGATGAGAGAGGATAGAAAGGAGAATATCGTGGCTGACGGCGTTAAAAGCATTGGAGAAATCAATTAATACCAAAACGGTAACCTTGGTATCCTCCATCGCTTCTCTAACGTCACCCGTCACTTTAAGGAGAGCGGAGGCTGTACTATGCCCAGGCCTGAATCCAGACTGAAAAGAGCTAACAAGGTTGTTCCGGTGAACAAATCCCGTAAACTGCTTGTGTACGCAGGCCTCGAGGACTTTAGATAGGAATGGAAGAATGGAAATGGGTCGAAAGTGACTGGGTAGGGAGGGATTTGCAATTTTTGGGAGTGGACGTACATAGGCCATACGCCACAGGGATGGGAATTGTCCGGAATCAAGAGAAAAGTTGATGATATGGGTAGTCAGAGGAAGAAGGATATCGAGGATCCAAACAATCATACTACGACTGATGCCATCATGGCACATAGCCTTGGATTTTATGGACAAGATGATCGTTTTAATTTCGTCCAAGGTGACCGGAGAGAAGTGAAATGGTTCTATGATGGGACTGGGTAGGCCAGTAATGTAATCGACCGTCTGAGACAACATTTGGGAATCCAAATGACAAGTGGTTGTGAAGTGACGGTTGATATCATTAAGGTCAATTGTATTAGGAAAATCCACATGACGTGGTCTGCCAATACCAAGAGTACCAAGGAACTTCCAGATATCAGCAGGTGAAGAAGAAGATATATTCTCGAGAATATGGCGGCGTTTAGCGTTGCGTATCATCTGATTACACCGATTTCTAGCAGCTTTGAAAAAGTTCCGATTTTCTTCACTACGATCTTTTTGTTGTCAATGTTAAGTTTGTATTTGAGATAAATTCATCCCAACTACGAAACCCTTCATTGTGTGTGCGTGGTCCGACACGCACTTGGCCGATTTTTGTTAAAAGACATAGTTCTCCTTACCAATACCTACCACGAAAAATACTGGAAATATGCTCCTTTTTCCACGATTGATCAAAATGTTGAGTTTGTAGAAAGCGAGAAACCTTCCAAACGATTATATCGACCAAAAACAATCAGGCTCCAAATTCAAATGACATTGTTCCATTCTTAATTTCGTCAGTGCCGCCGCGCCTTTCTAAAATTAGCCGTCTCCCTAGAGGTCGATTTCGGAGTCCAATTTCATAGAATATAACTGGCTATACAGGGTTTCCCTATGTATGGATCAAATCGGATAGAGGCGTGGGCAAGGTCATTTTCAAACTTTTTAACCTTGAGAATGTTGGTGCATTTTATTACGGTTCATAAGTTATGATCACTTCCTTTTTTTTAAAAATAAAATGTATAAATATAGTGTTAAAAAAACCATGGGCTATCAATTTTTTTTTTTTTTTCAGTACGTTATATTGGAGTGGGCCTTTCTTGTTGTAATACTTTTACGCAGCTAGAAAATATGTGTTGAATAAGAAAAAACATTTACTGCGAATGGTTCGGTGCTAACTTTTCGAGCTATTTTCATGCGAAAAAGTTACACTAGCGAAAGTTGACCACGTATTAGAAAAACTTGCACAAGTCATAGAGATTCTTTGGAAGTATAAATAATTGGGATTTTCTTTTTAGTTTAAAAGTTAGAGAATTTTATTGAGGTCGTATTTTTACAATTTTCTTAGTTTCAAATTTTCATTTATTTAACAAACGATTTAATTTCAGTCTCTAGGGACTAAAACCAATACTGTGATATACGTTTAATTTTTTTTTTAAACTTTTTGCTATCTCATGAGTAATATTATTTGCCCTAGCTAGGAATGTGCAGAGGGAGGGAAACAAAAGAACCAGTTGGAACGGGTCGTAAACAACAACAAAATTATTAATTAAGCTGAAACAAATTAAAATTTGAAACAAGTATAGTATCGCCATACATTAAAGAGTCCCGTTGTTAATATTAAATTAACCGCTCTTGTGTTTAACCTACTCGATACGTCGGTACTAATGGAGTATCAATTATCCCTCTCCATATCAAACATTTAAGACAGTTATGGGTTAATTCTGTTCAAGGGTATAATCCATCATGATAGTTTTAACAAGCTTAAGAACTTGAGTTTCCGTCAAATGTCCTTGTATCGTAAATAACTTGGATTTAAACAGAGTAGGATAGAAAAAAAGTAAGAAAAGAAAAAACGTTTATTTGAGGTAAACATGACGCAAAAAAAAAAAGTTTAAAATACAAAAATGAGATAAGGTTGGGGGAAACATGCGTCACATCCACGCAAATCGGCTATCGCTCAACATTATGCTACGACCTTATGCAAGGCTGGTTTTTAGCGACAGCTGGCACCGATGTAATGACGTCGACCGGGGCAGAAAACAAATATTAAGACATTAAAGAAAAATAATTTATTTAAATTAAAATGTGATTCAATATATTAAATAGATGTCCTCATATGCCCTGACCGAGGTTATGTCTGGTCTTTTAGAAACTGTCACCTATGAGTTTGCTTCAGCGTTTCTTCTCAGAGTAGTCAATTAAAAAACATTGACCTCATCTAGTTTTAAAACATAATTTATGTTTGATGTTTAATAGTACCTATATTACTGTCGCGGCCTGCAACAAGGGCATTGATCGACGCCGCTGTCTTAAATAGGGTCGTAGCATAATGCTGAGCGATAGCCGATTTGCGTGGATGTGACGCATGCTTCCCCCAACCTTTTCTCATTTTTATATTTTAAACTTTTTTTTGCGTCATGTTTACCGCAAATAAACGGTTTTTCTTTCTTCTTTCTTTCTGTGTGGATTAGTGTCTGAGATTGTTGTTTGTATTACGTTACGACACGTTACATATCAAGACCACATCCGATTGATATGATATTCCAATTTTTCCCTCGCCAAAGTCACAAACAGAAAAATAAGTTACCATTCACTTGTAACTTCCTTTGAACATCACCCACATAATATTCAGTCTTAAAAAAAAATGGACAACCGATGACTGATTGTCCAGAAATGACTAGATAGATAGAATACATGAAAGGAAAATCTGTGGTGACCGATATTATCAAACAAAAAATATCTCGTCCGTGATCTGCGTAACTGTCCGTAACGGATAAATAATAGTGTAGCAGTCGTGTACAGAGGGCAAACAAGATAAATGTTGAGGAAGTTACCCGTTAAGTACATTTTCTGTTTCTATGATAGACGAATATAAAAGAAATTCACACAAGTACTGATTCCTCAAAACCTTTTTTATTGCTTATCCAACATTGATTAAGGATAGCCACTATTATAAATGTTTGATAAGTTTATGAACTAGATAACTGTGCAAGTAATCTAGCTAAGTTCTTTGTCTGTTAAGTGCATGAAGTTGGTATTTATCTTAGTCAGTCTAAAGTGACTTTAGTTAGCGCGTCAAACATATGTTCATAAATAATAACAGTGACAGTCTTTGTATTGCGCAAATGATCATTGTCTTGACATATGACGGAGAAGGTAGGTGTCTCTTTCGTTATTATCAGCTATATTTTAACTAATGTGGTAGTGTTGGTTATTGCACAATAGCAAAACCGTTTGCAGTTCAGACCACATTATAATTCACGCTCAAGTTAATCACTCTACCAATTCACACACTGTTGGTACACGACACAACTATACGGAACGCACGACAGTTTCTAAATGTGTGCACTGCTTGACCGCCCTCGACAAATTCTGCTTAGCTCCGGCCACTCCGAGCGTTATGTTGAAAGCTTTGTCACTTCGATTTATCGAATCGGGGACGTATTTCAGACAAATAAATCTTTTGGGAAATGTACACATAAAAGCCATAAAAACTGATATAAATCGCACTAATATTTCACTCGTTTAAAAGAATGACTGGTGACAGAGCAATAACAAATAATATTCGTTTGAAAGCTCTCTCGGTTGTATGTTGCCCTGGTAGCCGTTGTCAACATGACGCATGGATACAAAGCTTTTGTATCAAAATGTTGATGTTCCAACATTTCTTTTTTTCTATGTGTTGATCAAAACAAATCGTTTGTCGTAAGTTGAATTTTTTTTTAAATATAAACTGGCTTATATGAATAACCTGCTGGTATTGTGGTCGCGGTGTCAGGGGATCTGTTCCCATACCAGGTCAGTTTTTAATTAATTTTCTCGTTAATAAAATATTGTTAACAGATCAATAGTTGAGATTATGTCCTATCGCTATTATGCTGATATCCCTTTTAACATTGCTTATTAAATTTTGAAAATTCTAGTATAATTAATTCGATTAACTACTATGAAAAAGTACATAAATTTATGGTTTGTACTTTTATTTTGTCTCGGAAAATAAATTATTCAATAAGAAAAGATAACATAACATCACGCTTGTTATCCCCGAAAGGATAGTTAGAAGGATACCTATAGTAACATCCATATTTCGTCAGTTATTTTTAATGTAATAGGGGGCGAGCCTCTTGCCATCAACCACAAATCCAGACTCTGGGCTGCTACTAAAAAAAATCTGACGATAAAACCCCAATAAAACTTTGCCAGACCTTTTTTTTGGGGTGGTAAATTATCAAATAACTTCTCCCGCTCTGGAGCGGGAGGGCGTGTCAGACTCCTACTGACTAAAACCCACCCGTCTTCCTTCAGTTGCCTGTATGTTGCTAGGGACCACGGTATTCCTTTCGGACTTTTCCGCTACCCCGGCAGGCATCGGCCCTAGCGGACCCCATCAGTTGTGCTGACATCTCTTTGAGTCGCGCATGGAACACAACGCGCCGTCGACCTGGGCCTGGTACTTATCGGATGGCGAACTACCCATTGCTTACCGTCCACAAGCCCGCGCCTACGGTGGCCGGGAATCGGCCTGGGATTCCTGATGCCCAGGGCATCTCCTGCGGCGGCTAGGGGCGTAAGGGTGCGAAATTTGCCTCTCCCTCACGCGTTCCACCTTGTCCTTCGCGAGCATTACTGCTTCGCAGAAGAAGGTGACGGCTTCCTATGTCCTTTCGCTCCGTACCATAGTCTGGACCAGGCGCGAGAGATCACCGCCGATCGCCTCCACGAGGACATGGCGGTGCCTCACCTAAGCCGGGCAAACCTCCACCGTATGCTCCACCGCGTTCTCCGGGTGATCCACACAATGGTGACACCCGGGCGTTCACTCCCGCCGACATTCCCTCCCTCTACTTTGCCAGACCTGGGAATTTAACCTAGAAGCTTATGCTCAGCAGTAGCGTTTGCGACCACTAGACCAAGGAGGCAATTTTTCAACAAGAAAAACACGCTTAAAAAGTGCATAACTGAGCAGGCGTCTTATTAACTATTAGCTTCTGCCCGCGACTTTCCTTCAAGCAACTTTCCTCAAAAACTGGACTATCCAATGCATAAAGAATTTTTCAAATCCGAATGATAGTTCCGCAGATTACCCCTACATACAAACTTACAAACAAAACAAATTTTACCTCTTTATATTATTATTAGTATAGTTATAGTTAATACTACAAGCCCCAGTCTTTCTCAAACAAAATGCTAATTAAATTTTCATGTTACACCCCGTAACTTTCAGGTTCAGAACCTTTGCAAAATTAACTGCGTGTAAAGTTTCCACGTTTGCTTTGTTAAATATTTTACATAATCTTTCCTATTGTTTATTCTCTTGAATATGTAATCTTCTTTCAGCGAGTTGAAAATTTTTGCAAATGGAAATATTGCAAAGAAAGGAAATTTTAACCCAATTTAAGCATCGTGCAGACAAGCGCGACACGACGGCCGACGCGACTCTAACAAAAGAATTTCTAAGAAAATTTCACGGTAGAACAATTACCAGTGTCGCGTTGCGCCGTCGCGTCGGCTAGGCTACACGAAGCTTTATTCACATGTTTTTTTTTATATATATTTTATATTTAGTATTAGCAGCATGTGTAGCCTAAGTGGGTTACGTCGTATTCATCCTAGCGATTGCCTTTATTGCCAAAGATGGCTCTTAACATAAAGGACCGATTTCCTACACTCATGTATGGTTTTGTAATTTAAACTAAACAACACTGTCTTCTAAATAAGCTTTAGCATAAAAGACCGGATGGTCTTTTCATGATGATAATGTCTTTGATTTTTTGTCTATGAATTCTTACAAAAATGCTAAAGCTAACATATGTAGACACATATTATATAGAAGACTGTGGTTTCGTTTAAGGTTGATATCTGACGTCATGTTATAAAGGCTTTTAATCTGTAAACCACAAAACAAAAAATCTTTTTACAAAATGCCACCGACTTCCGAAATTAAAGGTATTTTTCACTTAGTAGTGTTTTAGTTTTATTTTTTTAAAGTTTTTATTTTTCACTTTTTAGTTGTGGTCACCCCACACAAATTCGAATACCATTTCCTACTATGTAATTATCAGTGACAAGAAATTATCATATCATCCACATGCAAAGTATGAAAAAATACGTATTATTGAAGCTAACTCAAAAACTAGCCAAGCGAAGCTAATAAAATTTATATGGGACCACCTCGAGAACATACGCTTTCAAACAAAAAAAAAAGTTTGGAGAAATCGGTGGACAAACATAAAAAAAAAACACATACATACCCTATTCTTTTTAATAAAATAAGTGATAGACATAATTTTAATACTAGAAATAAAGATAAACTAGATCAACCATTTTTCAGATTATCTAAAGTACATACATCTTTTATGGGGTACTGTGTTAAATGTTACAACAAAATACCTTGTGACATATTGCAATTAAATGAAAGAAAATTTAAAACTCAGATTAAAAGTACACTTTGTAAACAAGCATATTACAAATTAGAGGATTATATCCAAGATAAGAGTGCTTGGAAACATGCTGGTCCTGCTCCATAGGACAATTTAGAATCAAGACAAAATCAAACAGGTTGCTAATTTAATTGTTAAATTTATAATTATGTATTATATGACATTGATTTTACATTCTGTGATTACTTCCTCACACACCGACTTATTAATTTTAAAAACATTAGGAAAATCGTCTACTTTTACTATGTTTGTAAATATGTGAGCACCATGTATCTATCATATAATTAAATTATCTGTCGTTGCTTCATTTTTAATTCTTTTTACCCATTGTGGTATAGTAATTTTATTATAGGTGCATCGTCTTCACATATAATTATTTAACTAATGTACGTACTAATACAAACTATTGTAAAACATTTTAAAAGAGTAACGGTGGAGTTTCTTGCCCATTCTTCTCCATACGAAAACTACCTTTTGGAAGGGGCGACTAGAATCAATTATATTATTCTGTAAATTTTGACGTTCAAAAGTGCCATACATGGGCCTATTTGAAATAAATGTTTTGACTTTGACTTTGACTATGAACATATAACCTCCTCCTTTTTGGAAGTCGGTTACAAAGCAACTATCTCATAAAAAAAAAACATATAATCCTGCTTTCCTGAAATCTGTTTGAACATACAGTTTTTACGTCTAAATAAAAATGGAGGCAATAAAAACTCGGTTTATCCCGAGGAGATACCGCCCAACCAGCGCGTTTGTGGAAATAATCCTAATTGCCCAAAGAATGGAGCTGATACAGTCTGATACAATGTAAGCCACAATGTAAAAATAAAACAATATGCTCGCTGAGATCCAGCACACTGTCACACCGTTAGTAATACTCACGTCGGTTAATATTTGGTCCATGATTGAAATGTTCATATTATCACCCTAAGAAAGATGGTGTTCAGAAATAAATAAAATAAAACAGTGGCACGCTGCCGCTGGGAGAGCCGACAGTGAAAACTTGATAAAAAATCGGCACCGCGGTAATCGACGCGTTGATGTCTTTTTAATGGTCAAAAGCTGGTGTCATCACAGTGTCGCTAAATCAATGGTTTAGTCCCATCTCAAAAATGCCCAATGTGTCTAAAGAAGTTTTCACTTCAATAATAAAAGATTATCGGAACAATTTAGTTATAACTTAACAAAAGACACGAAGATAGCTGCAAAAGTAAAATACTGTGGCGCAACTATCAACGCCCAACACCAAATACGTGGACATATTTTGTTCTTTCACATCTTTAAGGAAATTTTATAATAAATTAAGAAAGACAAAAATAAAAGATGAAATTTGCAATACTACACAATAATTGTGTTATTCTTTGTAAGTATTTAATATTAAACTAGGGCTTCCTGATAAACCTATAGTATTTTTTATAGAAAATATACGTTTGTTACCAAAAGTATCACTGTGTATACAATAAAAGTTGAAGGTAACTTTTAAATTGAATAAAACCTGTACGGTGTAATGGTCAGTTTTATTGGATAGGCAACAATGTAGCAGCAGTCGCAAAGTAAAATGTCGTGTTTGCACATTTTGCAGACGGACATAAGATAAAATAGAACAAAACTAGCCAAGTGCATGTCGGACGCACAATGAAGGGTTCCGGAGTTGGGATGAATTTATCTCAAAAAAAAAAAACTTGGTAGTTGAAAAACATGTTCTTCCATACGGAATGTATGAGAAAACATGTTTTTGTAACTGCAAATATAAGTTGGTCGGTTATTACTCTTTAACTTGTAAAGCCCTCTTAGCTGTGATAGTTTTCCTTTTAATTTCGTTATATAAACTACTGCTGTGATTTTTTGAGTCTAACAAAAATTTGCACTTTAAAGCTTAATATTTCGCAAACGGATTCCTGAATCCAAAAATAGTTTTTACACACTTACAATATTTTTGAAGGACCTTTCCAACGATACCCAACACCATGGGACATGGCGAAACTATAAGGATTCCTTGTTTACTACGGAACCCTAAAAAATACACTAACTGACAAAAATAGTTAGGTAGGAATCAAAAATAGAGACAGATCTTGGCAACAAGTTACAAGACAAAGAAAAAAGAGCCTTACATGATCGCATAAATGATGTGGAACATCTGATATCTCACCTTGATAATAAGCAACATTAAGATCCGCCGAGTCCGCCTTTGTACAATATTTTTTTTACTTGTGCATAAAGTTTTAATAAATAAATAAATATTAAAGGGGCGGGGCCACGTCAAGGTCGTATCTGACGGCCAACTCTAGCACTGCATGCACTCATTGGTCAAATCAAACAGCGCGGGCTTGCCTGGCTTCCTGTGACACACTTCCGTCCCTTTTCACGAAATCACTCCCACAGATTTGATTATTTAGAATTTTTTAAATTTAGATTTTGATGCAGGAAAGCGAGAGAAAAGATGTTACACATCAAAAAAGATATTAGACTTTCAAATATCACTCAAAATTATGATTAACTAGGTTCTATTTAAACGGTTCTCATTTACAAATGCATGAGTTTTTTTTTTTTACAGATCATCGCAATACCGGTGTTCCAATAGATCTTACTTGAACAGAATAATCAATACATAATTTTATTCTGTTTTCAGATAATTTGTTTAGATATATAATATACATTTTGTTTGTCGAACAATTTCCATCCTTTAATAATATCTTGGCAGTGAAAGCAACTGGTTTAGTGGGGTTTGTTGAATTACGGCTGAAGAGAATTCAGATTAAACGCTACGTCAGGATTATAAAAGCAAATTCGACATCAATTCTGGATCTTATTATAGTGGTGAACCAATTAAGATGTGGTCGAATCTGCTGATGATGTTGTCGTCAGATAGACACACAATTTGTGATTGCTTGTGTGCGTCAGTATTTATGTTTCATAGAGATATTATTCATGTTCATAAAATGATTGATTGTTACTTGCGTCTTTGTAGGCAGTTATGACAGTCATCTTATCCGCTAGGATTGTTATGTTAATTTTTATCTTCGCTTGCAAAATCACCAATTGTTTTGCCAAAACCAAATGTTTTGTTTTGAAAAATAATTACGCTCGCAGTCAAAAGAACAACAATACGCATCTCTTTTTCTGTCATAGATAAACAGCGCTTAATCAGATTAGAGTATAAAATGTCGAAGGAATTATAATTTTTCCTACTCTGTAGTAGGAAAAATTATAATTCCTTCGACATTTTATACTCTAATCTAAATAGAACATTGATTGACTATTGGCACGAGACTGTTCTCGTGCCAATAGTCAATCAATGTTCTATTTTCAGATATGTGGGTGTAAGTTATTACACGTGTGGCCTACAGTTTTGGCCTTTAAATTGGTATTTACACTCTAGTTCATCAAAGCAACGTTTGAACTTTAACCGCTGTCCACTCGTGCGAGCAATCTGGCTCATTAGTGTTACCATCGTAACAGATTCCTCACGCGCGTCCTTCCATTGGAGCAGTTTTTTGAATTATAAATACGTACTGGGTTTGCATTATTCAATACCAAATACAACATTACAAATTCATTGCAGACTTTATGCTTCATATTTTTTTTAATACAAAAAGTTAGAAATTAGTTCAGTTTTTATTCGAACTTAAGAACTTTAAATAACATGAATTGCTACATTATTATCCAAAAAAATGAATTATTTAATATCTTTTCGTTATTCAGTTCAAATTTATGAAAAAATTAAGAATAATTATCACTTACTTTTGATGCTAACTGTACTTTTTGTCTATCATTCATTAGCTTAATTTCACGTAAAGTTTTATCTGTAATTTTGACGACAGACGATGTAATTAATATCAGCTGCCCCAAGAGACGAATAAGCTTTTAAAAGTGACCCTTGTACCTAATCCTATTCATAACATTATTCAAAGGTTGATTACGGAGAAGCCAAACGGCTCAACAGTTTCAACATAAAACTAATGACTACTGAGTTGAATCGTCTCTACGAACTAATTACTCTCTTATCTGAAAACGTGCCTGTAATTAAGCCTATTTGGCTTCACCTTAAATGGTACTTTGTGACTTTTCGTCAAAGGTCAAGTTGCTCCGAAATCAATCCGACTAATGTTGCATTAAAATGCAATATAAATATATTGTTTTTGGTCCCTAGCCTGATCAAACAATGGATAAAATTGTCAAACTTTTATTGCTTGAATACGAGGCTTGTATTTTTTTTTTAAATATGCATTCTGTTTGTGCATAATAAGCAATATTTCTTTCTTTCTTTTCTTTTTTATTACTTTACTTTCATACCAAGTAATTACTTAAGTCCAGGAAGTAACGGCTCTTTACCCTTACTGCGCGCCAAAAAAGACAAATTGTAAAAAAACCCGACTGCTACAATTTCTTTTAAAAAAAGATCACTTTTCTAGCAGTCTGATGGCATCAAATCTGAGATTTATCCAAATAACTGCTACGAACTTCATCAGACTGGTTACTACCGGGTTTTCACATGCTTTACGGTAAATTAGAAGTCAGTCAGCAAGGTTGGTAAGGAGTAAGGAAGACTGTTCAAAGTGTTATGGAAAAGTGAAGTTCAACATTACAAACATCTCATCTTCATACACACTCTCGACACTCTTAATACTCTATTCACACTTGACACTCTTCAAACACACACACACACACACACACACACATTTCATAATTGTTATTTTTGTACTTTATCTTAAAAAAGTGCCTCATTTTTCTTTGTCAGTACATTTTTTAATAATCAACGACATACGTAACGACTTTTATAATGGAGGAACCCTGTCTCCTGAGTGACAGGTATAAACTTAGTTGGTGTGTTTTGGTGGTGGTGTTTAAGACACTTTTCCTGTACATTTTATATGTAATGTCTGTAAAAATGTTGTCACATTTTAGAAATAAGGAAATTAATAATTATTATATTATTGAAGTGAAAACTTCGTTGAGCATTTTCGAGATGGGAAAAAACAATTGAACTCGCGACACCGTTACTGACACCTCATTTTTGTAAACGCGATTGTGATCTATATTTATATTAAGTAACGGATCAATGTTCTATGCAAGTATTATTACTTTAAATATTTTGGAAGAAGTTTTTTTTAGTTTTCACTTCTATTGGCACTCCCGGAGTACCACTTAAAAAAAATTAAGTTGTAATGACATACCCATGTACGTATATCATTGCACCTTAACTTTTTTAAAGTATGGATCCAGCCACACTGTGCCTTTTAGTGGTGTTCCACGTTATCATTCCAAAAATATGTATAAAGTCAGCACGTGAATGTAATTAAACTTAAAATTCTCATCCTCATGAAAACGACATTCATTAAAAAAACACATTAACTTAGAGTATCCTCGTTTAAAAGTTTGAAACTATCTTCAAAATGTTGCACCAGAAATATGCAAAAATCACACAAAACATTACAAAAATGTAAAATTTTTCATTTATCTTTCGCCTTTGGTGCCGCAGCCAAACCAAAAGTTGGGAGTTTTCGGATAAAAACTAGTTTATACAAAAAAGCGTGTAATCAGGAACTAAGCGGGGCTTAAGAGAAACTTTTGCTTTGCTTCTTAACGGCAAAAACGGATTAACATTTAAGAACCTTCGTAATCACTGCAAAGTTTGTGTCGCGCTTTAGTACATCGGAAGTTTTACGGTGACAATACTAAAATTGTACGTATTTTAATTAATTATTTAACTAAACTAGATAGCATCAAGCATAATCAGCCTATAATGTTCCCGCTGCTGGGACACAGGCCGCTTACCTACAACTTTTAAGTAAGCGGCCGTTACCACTGGGCCACCACTGCTCTGGGCTACCATTGCTCACTGGGCCACCACTGCTCACTGGACCACCACTGCTCACTGGGCCACCACTACTCACTGGAATAACACTGCTCACTGGGCCACCACTGCTCACTGGGCCACCTCTGCTCACTGGGCCATCTCTGATCTCTGGGCCACCATTGCTCACTGGGCCACCACTGCTCACACAAAGTAGATAGATACGATTTTTTTAGTATCATAACCTATTCGCTTGAGCTGATTTCAACATAAGTTTTAAGTTTATTTCCTTTTGTACAATTACTTACACGTACTAGATATTTTGTTACTTTTTTTTTACCAATACTTTATTTTTAAATCATACTATAGTTAGAATACGAGCAAGTCTCAAACTAATATGAAAACTTTGATCAATAAAGCGTGTGTTAATGAGAAAACATATTTAATTATGAGGTGCTTGAGAATAATTAATTATTCTTTAAAAATAACAGACCAATTATCGTTCATTTATACCCAAATAAAGCCCCTATTATAAAAAATTGAAGTGTCTCAACAGAATAATTGATCTCTAATGTACCGTTCTCACTGTCACGAAAAGGATATAAAGGGAATTAGCCGCAAGCACAGCCCCTGTAAAACAATGACAATCCACTTTCGTTTTACATTCAAATTTTTAACAACATATTACGCCTGTCCCTTCTACATTTAACCCTTTTGTTTGTGAAAATTTGTAAAATATTGTGACCCTCCTTTAAAATAAACATAGGGTTGAAACACAGATTGCTTTTTGATTCTGTTTTTGGTGTATGCAAAAATAACGAATTTATTTTATTCAACAGCTTGTAGATGAAAATAGAACCTTTCTACATGTAAAACTTTTGGTGAGATAAATCCGAGATTTCGTCGAAAAAAGAGGTTTGATTTTGTTTTTTCTGTATTATTACAATCTTTGTATTCAAATAACTTCATGAATATCACAACAATAAATATCAGATCAACTATAGTCCTCGCGTTTTAGCATGGCAATAGCGGTCATTGCCCTTTACCTAATATCTCTACGTTGGAACCCAAACAATAAACTATGTACGGTTTATTGCTATTGAAACATGTTGAAGATTATGATAGATATTGATTCTGGACGTTAATGAACTATATTTACGTTTTTAAAATACTCGTAAATGCTAAAAAATCTAGGTGGGTCAATGAACGCTATTATACCATGCTAAAACGCGGCAACTAAAGAAATAAGTTTAACACAGTGAGTCTAGCCGGCATATTTGTTCGCCCCCAAGCTTTTAACACAATAGGATGCAATAAACCTTGTGGCTCACTGAATAAACAACAGACATACAATAACACATTCAATAACAGACAATACCTCCTTTTTATTGTTATTACTTTGGCAATAATAATTTAAAGGCTCGAAGTACCAAGTTCATATTCGCGTAACAAATTACACGACAGTTTTTACCCTTCCCGACATAATAACTAGTTTGTTTAGAAGAACCATTCTTAAAGATACGAGAAGTTAAAGTTATTAATAACTAGCAGCGCTCTGCGGTTTCACACGCATCAATTTCAATCCCGTTGTAATATCGGGCTGAAAGTACCCTATGTGTTAATTCAGGTTATAATAAACTATCTGTGTGCCAAATTTCATCCAAATCCGTCCATCCATTCTCACAAACTTTCACGTTTTTAATATTAGTAGGATTAGTACGATGGTAGGATATGCATAGTTCCTACTGTTCTCATTCTACGTGCCTGGTAAGTATATACAACATGTCTCGTGTAAACAGTGTCTAGATTAATAAATTGTGTGAACTTCGCAGTTTTTTGTGATAATGGTAATTTAATAAAGTTGAAAACATGATTTGCGGTTGTTTGTTATATATTAACTAGCTGCGCCCCACGGTTACACCCGCATAAGTCCGCATAAGTTCCTGTGAGAATATCGGGATAAAAAGTATTCTATGTCCTAACCCAGGTCTGGGGTCTACCTATACACAAAGCGTAACAAACTTACTTTCGCATATTAATTATTTATTATATTAAAGTTAGGATAGACCACTCACTCCCTTCAAAGAGATTTATTTAAATGTCTTTGGCTCTCTTCTAAAGCGGTGAATATCGGCAACGGTGGTTCACATGTAGTATGTTAGTAACCTGATAGACGTCAAAGCCTCATTGATACAGACATACCTTCGAGTACGCCCGTTCCGCACAATTTTTTTGTTTCTAAACACATAAAACACCAAATAAATGTAGCTTACGATGCCACCGAATTACTTTGCGGGCTGTCAAAAATGGTCGCAAATTGTATTCGTAAACATTACTAGAATCGTAAAGTTTGCGGCGAAGTTCGGTAAAATACCGATGACAAGCGATAACTTGGAGTATCAAGACTATCAAATATCAAAACATCCGGATTGTTAGGACTTTCTGACCGAATTCGGGTGTAAAGAGATCGGTAAGTGCGTCGAGACAGCTGTCCAGGTTAGCAATTGCACGGCACTTTTTGAAGTGAAAACTTCTTTAGGCGCGTTGGGCATTTTTGAGATGTGACTAAACCATTGATTTCGCGACACTACGACGACAACTCATTTTTGTAAACGCGATTGTGCTCTTTATTTATCATTTTTTACGGATCAATGTCCTATGCAAGTATTTTTACTCTAAAGGTTTAGGAAGTATTTTTTGTTTTTGTAAACGCGACTGTGCTCTTTATTTAGATAAGGTTACGGACCAATCTTCTATACAAGTATTTTTCTTCTACCAAGGCGATGTTGTTCAAGTTTTCACCTCTGTCGGCACTCCCGGAGTGCCACAATTTTTTCCCTCTACTAAGCAAAGGCCTCCCCAAGTTCTTTATGACACTATCATAGTTTAAACCTTCTATACATTTCCTTCTTCGTCGCTTATGCCCATAAACATGCTCGGGCTGACAGATGATCGCAGGCCGTGGGCGCAGCGCACTAAAGATTAATTAGCGATAAGAATAACGTGACATATCATGGTGTCGGTATACAAGGGACACGTTCTACGTTAATCTTAAGACCAAATTGGCCTTTAAACTTTGACATCTCCATAAAGTTGAATACAAACTATAAAATAATATCAAATTAGAAATAGGAGAAAATAGAGAGCCTAGATTTGTGCTCGATAAAATAAGATTAAAAATATGGACTTGATGACAAATGCAAGCATTATGTTATGCTAATAAGAAATATTTTTGAATACTTAATTTATGAGTAAAATTTACCCACAAGCCTAAACATTTACAAAGGTAAAGCAACCTTGCAATACATAAATGTACCCTTTGTACCAGGACGTATTCTCGACATCTCTAAAAAGACCAGTTTCAAACAAAACGAACATTAACAGCCTCGAAAGATTAGGTGAACGGACTTCTCGTAGACGTGCTACGCCGTAGTCTTGCTACGCCGTAACCGTGCTATGTCGTAGCAGACACTATTTACTTTTATTACTTGACTTGAAATGGCTGGCACTTCTATTATATCGTTTGAATAGCATAGGAAGGCTACGTGGTGTACCTAGATAATCTTATCTTTTTCATAGGTATAAGTATAAAAGTATAAAATTTTTATTCAATTACAAAGTAAAATTATAATTAACATTAATTACAATCGAGGAAAATTTTATTCTAAGTGTAATGTAGACCTACCTGATCTAGGTTTATGAAAACCCGTGTTTCAGGCCATCAATTTACATCAAACATTTATATAGAAGACAACAATACATTTATTAGAAGCTAAATTAAAAAGGAGACATAATATTTTCATTTACTTAAACATTAACTATTTGGTATATTATTTTAAAACTAGATTATGTAAGATATATTATGTTTAAATAAATAGTAGGAATTATAATTAATTAATTATAGTAGGAATTGATACAATTTTCTAACAAACAATTTAATTTAGAGGTAATTTATGCAATTATTGTTTTGAGTGTGTAAAGTAAAAGTAAAAGATTGAAGTCATTATTCAGCTAGATAACGACACGACATTACCTACGTTATTTTATTTTGTAAATAAAATAAAGTACCTAGTACCACAACTTTATTACAACACATTTGTCTCAAAACGTAATAGCAAAACCACAAAAAAAAATTGCTCAACATTTTCTAGAAGTAAATCTTGTTTTTGTCGTAAAACAATTTTCGGCGCTGTAATAAAAAAGTTGCAAGTCAGATGATCTTGGGATATTTGTGTTTATGCTAGACATTAATTTGGGTCTCGGCGGGTGTCGCTCAATCTTCTAAGCTGTGAAAATGTTCACGTATTCTTTGTCTGTCATAAAACTGAGACCTATAAGTGATCTGCGTTTGTGTGGAGGAGACACTTGGAATGAATTGCTTTTCTGAGAAAAAATTGTTAATGATGATATAAAAGTTTGTCGGCAAAAATGTCTGCCTGTGAGATTTAAGTACCTAAAATTATAGCAAATAGAAATTATTGACAATCCTACATGAAGTAATTTTGAATTAAATCTTTCTGGTGTATGTGTGTATTGAGGACGAGTGAGAAATATGATATTAACGCTTTTACGAACGCTCTAATTTAAAAGGGGTGCCTGTATTGTTTCAAACCAAAATTAAGTCCTTAGCCTCGGCTAGCCAACTAATTAAACGAGGAGACAAATGGAAACTAAAATACTTGTATTTAAACTATGTATAATCGCGGAAAACCTTAACAAACCACCGTAAGGACTATACTTGCTTGCAGCACTCGGCCGCTATAGGACCGGGGCGGTAACAGATGTGGTCATCGTGTGCACGGGATTTTGTTTTCAAAGTGGTTAGTTATAGGTTTCCGCGATGGTACCTATTGTACCCAGAAACAACATAAGTTTTGCTTTCCATTTCTTAAAACGTTAAATATCACACCCATAAGTTGCCATATAAAAAAATCTCTACAAATACGACAGAAGATTTCGTAAATTCGTATCGGTGGAAGCTCACGAACGAAAAAAGTCTTGAGAGATGAGGTTTAGACATAGACGTAATATGCGTTCGTGATTTATTTGCCAAACATGTAAACAAACACGAGTTTTAGGAAAAACAACTGTAAAGCCTAAATATAAGGTTCAGTTTGCACTACAACTTCCAACTACAACGTCAGTCTAAAATCAACTTTATTAACACTCACATAAAGTTGCTGTTTGCTTAAGTGGAAATAAGATAAATTGAAAACAAGGTTATAAATAGACCTTAGGTACGTTATAGGTAGGTACTAGACGAGACCGATATCATTTGTGTAAGTAATTGGCAAACATTACACTTGTCGGTAAGGATTTACCACGTGGGGTAATATTTTGCAATTTCCTACTATTTTTTTGAAGTGAAAACTTCTTTAGCGGCGTTGTGTACTTTTTTTGTAATGGGTAAAAAATGTTAAACTCGCGTCAGGACACGTGACCTGATCGAAAATTCGTAAGACGGTTAAAAAGACATCAACGTGTTGATTAGCGCGGTGCCGATTTTTTTTCAAGTTTTCACTTCTGTCGGCACTCTCGGAGTGCCAATGTTTTTTTTTTTTTTTTAACAGACTACATTATATATTTTGTCTTGTAACCACACTTTTTTAAATATGTAGTTGAATTATGTTCCGTGTCTTGTCACAGACTATAATATTTATTACTAAGGTTTATATATAAAATAATATACATATTTATTACTGTTGGTCTAGCGGTCGCGAGCACTACTGCTGAGTGTGAGGTCCTGGGTTCGATTCCCGGGTCGGGCAAAGTGTTATTGGGTTTTTCTATCTGAAATTTCTCAGTAGCAGCTCGGAGTCTGGATTTGTGCCCGGATGATCGCAATAGGCTCGCCCCCTATTACATGTGACTTAAACATAACTGGCGAAATGTGGATGTACCTGTTACAGGGACACCCCTGTCCAACCCTTCGGGGAAACAAGACGTGATGTTATGTTTATGTGATACATATTTATATATTTTTTAACATCCCGCCCCTTCTTCGCATGGTTTTTACGAATTGAAACAACATGGAGATTCCTTTTTAACCTTCCGGAAAAATATTTCTAAATTATAACGAAAACTACATCAAAATCAGTTGCGTAGTTTAGAAGAACAACGGCGGTTATAAAGACAGACATGAAAAAACAACTTTATTTTATAATATGTCATCATCGGCCCAGCCTTTTCCTAATTGTGTTGAAGTCAGCTTCTAGTCTCACCGGATGCAGGTGATTACCAGTATTTTGAATGGAGCGACTGCCTATCTGACCTCCACAACCCAGTTACTAACTGACTGTCAGGCTTTCGAGCTTCTGACGACCCGTAACGACCACACAAATTTCCAAATGACAGCCAGGACCAACGGCTTACCGTGCTTTCCGAGGCACGGAGGGGTCTTCCTAAAGATGGTCACCCATCTACGGACCAACCGTGACAAGCGTAGCTTAACCTAATTGATCGACTCGTGCGGCTGTTATTACTTAGCCACGAGCCTAATCTAATGTTTAGTGAATGCTTGATGAAAGTTTGTATGAAAAATCATCACTTTTGCTAGTAGAAAATCACATGGGCTTGTAACTTGTCATTATTCAAAAACAGCTTAACACAAAAATAAAGCGAACAAATCCACTCATATGAAACGGAATAGGATTTTCATAAAAGTATGTTCAGACATGATAAACTATTTGTACGTTTTATGAAGTAATAAGATTTGCTTTTATTAGAAGGATACGTTTTCAGGCAAAATTCTGCGTGCGGAGTACAAGATTAAATTATCTTGTAGCGAAAAAACCGAGTTCTGTACTGGGACCATTCGTAACGGAGCAGAACAAAAGTGAACTAGTCAGCGCTTTCATAGATGGGGGCTGAAATTAATGGCATGTCCATAACTCATACTGTTGGGAATCGAACACAACACAACACCTTGCACGCGGTCTGCACGCGCAGGAGCCGTGATCAGCGCGTCGTCAGTATAGCTTTTTTTTTGGGTGGGAAATTATCAAATAACTTCTCCCGCTCTGGGCGGAGCTAGAGGACGCGTCAGACTCTTACTGATTAAAACCCACCCGTATTCCTTCAGTTGCCATGTTGCCGGGGGCCACGATCTCCCTTCCAAACTTCTTCGCAACCCTGGCATCACCCCGTCTTCGGTAATGCTGAGGTGCGGCGCGACGGCGACACGGCTAAGCCCAATGACCTCTCGCTTCCACGGACTCCACCGCGACGGACGATATTCCTTTCTTATTTAATTGCTTATCCGGGAAAGTTATCATTTGTAAAGATCAGACAACATTAAACCACTGCCTAATATACATTCCACTCTTTCATTGCTCCACGAGCTAACACATACGGCAAAAAAACAATTTTAAAGACTTTTTTTTAACCACAAGGGGCTAGCTCTTGTCCTGCCTCTCACCTGATCAGACCGTTAGTAGAAGCGAGCTTCACCCCGAAATCGTCAACCACAGAAGACCCGGGTAATACACTAGCGACCAGCCCCTGCTTCTCTCGGTTTTTACGATTAGACAAAACATCGAGAATTCTTCATTATATCTTATAATATCTGGAGGACCGAGATTTGCTCAGTTTTTTTTTTTATTTTTAAGCGACGTTTTCTAAAAATGCAACCTAGCTAGATCAATTTATCGTCCCCGAAACCCCCTGCATTCTAAATTTTTTGAAAATCGATGGAGCCGTTTCCGAGAATCTGGTTATATATATACATATAATTATACAAGAACTGCTCGTTTAAAGGTATTAGATAAGTTTAATATTAATTTATCATACACATAAACCTTCTGGAATAAGTTATCTAAATGATGGTAAAAACCTCATTAAAACCAGTTACGTACTTTAAAAGTACAACGCGGTCACACAGTCAACACAAAAAGCGGCTTTAATTTAATAATAGGTACAAAGTGGACGCATACCGTGAGGGCTGGTTTTAGGTGGTGCGGGAAAAGAGTTCCTGAAAGGATTTAGGAAGACCTTTGCCCAGCAGTGGGACAGTATAAGCTAAGTAATAAAAAAATACCGACTTCCATAAAAATACTAAGTCAGTGTCTTTGGTTTTGTATTTTCGTTCCGAAATTAAATTTATTATCACTTCATACTTTTAAAAAAAAAAAAAAAACGTTTTTATTTTTCTCTTTTTAGTTGTGGTGCCTACCCCACACAAATTCGACTACCTGCTATTTAAATTACAGTGAAAGGAATCTATTATTATAACATCATTCACATAGACTAAGTGGGAATATACGAAGCTAACTCAAAAACTACCCAAGCAATGTTAATAAAATTTATATGAGACCACCTAGGAAATATTTTACCTTACAAATAAAAAATAATTTTCAAGATCGTCTTGGAAAATCGGGAACATAGATAAAAAAGAGAAACTCCTCCTTTTTTTGACGTCGTTTAGAAAAAAATGTATGTCGATATCGATTTTGAACTGCCACAACTAATTATATTGTGATTATGTGTCAGTTTTTTGCATCTGATCTGGATATCATCATTTCACATCCAAATCTGGAAGGATATTTAAGCTGATTTTGTCTCAACATTCTCAACCTCGGGTACAGTCATAACCGTTTTAGATAACAAAATAGTTGAATAGTATTTTATTTTGAAATATAGCCATGCTACTGAAACAAGCTATTAGTTTCGTCAAAATCATTTTTTTACATAACATCACGCCTGTAATCCCCGAAGGGGTCGGCAGAGGTGTACCTATATATAGTACACCCATATTTCGCCAGTTATATTTAAGTCCCATGTAATAGGGAGCGAGCCTATTGCCATCAACCGGGTACAAACCCAGACTCCGGGCTGCATCTTTTTTTATAAACTACTGTAACATGGAAAATGCTACCTCAAATGATAACATTTAACCTAACCTAAGCTAAACTTACTTTTATGACTATGCGACCGAACCTAGTCCGCAATTAGTACAGTTCTATTTAGGTGATTCGTCTGGCGGAAGAAGCGCATCTGTGCTCCTATATTTCACTTCTATAGTGTATTTTAGAATCGATAGTTGTAACTGACATGCTTTGTGGCGTCAGAGATATATTTCAATGTTAAGGAAATTGGTTTTATATCATCCTTTGTCTGTAATGTTCTTGGCAGGCTGTGAAGCTTTGTTCATCATTGTACTAAATTATTTCTTAGTATTGTGTCTGCATGCCGTTTAATAATAGGTCTTTACCTATGAAATCGCCGTTCTGCCGTACTGGCTATTTCAAGTTCATTTTTTTCTTTTTTCGCTAAGTATTCTAAGTTCAAATTATTTTTATTTTTTAAATATGGAATTCTTTTTTGAAAATTAGTGATTTGTTTAATGGTTACCGTTCTGTTTTCTCGCATTTGTACGTTTTTCATGATCATGGATATGTTAAAAATTCGAGTGATTATGGAGTATGAGTACCGTCGTGGCAGCAAAGCGGCAGAATCGGCACGCAACATCAACGACCTATACGGAGCGAACACTACTAACGATCGCACCACCCATTATTAGTTTGCCCGCTTCCGTTCTGGAAATTTCGATTTTAAAAAAGCTTGACAAATGGGTGCCCCACGAAATGAATGATCGCCAGCGCGAAGCACGCGCCGAGTTGAGCCTTGCACTGCTCAACAGGCTCACAAGCGAAGGCATATTGAATCGCATTGTTACTTGCGTCGAAAATTCGATTTATGTTCGACAATCGCAAGCGCTCAGCAAGTTGGTTAGATCCTGGTACAGCACCTAAACAATGCCCCAAACGAAATCTGACCCCTAAAAAGTGATAGTCACTGTTTGGTGGTCTAGCGCCGGTGTCATTCATCACAGCTTCTTACCAAACGGGATGAGCATTGTTGCAGATGTGTACTGTGAAGAACTGTACATAATGATGAAGACGCTCGCACATCTCTAACCAGCTTTGGTCAATCGTTCGGTTCCGCTGCTCCTGCACAACAACGCGCGACCTCATACTGCACAGCAGACGGTCTCCAAGATACAAGAGCTGGGGTTGGAAGTTCTCCGTCATCTACCGTACTCACCAGAACTTGCCCCTACAGACTTCTACTTTTTCCAGAATTTGGATAACTTCTTGGCAGGGAAAAAAATCAATAACCGAGAGGCAGTTCAAAATGCTTTTGAAGAATTTGTTGCCTCCCGTCCAGCAGACTTTTTCAAAAAGGGCATCAATAAGCACCACTTCGTTGACAAAAATGCATTGATTGCATGGGTAATTACTTTGATTAATAAAAAAAAAATATAGAGAAACAAGGGCGTTAACTTATTTAATGAAAAACGGCAATTTCATAGGTAAAGACCTAAGATTGTGTAGTCTCCAAGGAAAAGAGGGTAGAAATAAACTGCTTTACGTCACGTGTACAATTTTAGGTATAAACGAAACGATGCCTATACTACCCTGCTAAGCCGAAAGGCACTATCTCTGAGATACGCCTTTTTAGTTTTTTTAAACCATTCAATAATTTTAACAATTTTGCATCTAATAGTATAAGCCAAATAGCGCTATATAAAAAAATCACTAAGATGTTTTTATTTTTTTTATTTCTAAGATTTTCCATAACCGATCAAGCTGTATCCGGAACAATTTTGTTTCAGTGCGTTGTTCGCCAGTTCCGTTAGCCTCAGTGGAACAAAGGAGACGGAAACGATTACATACACTCTTGGGCCTGAATGTAACGAGATGAAAATGGTATAAATTTATAGATTCAAACATACATTAGTTTATTGCAGTGGCTAGTTGCTATCCCACAATTCACAAAGCGATCCATAGTTTTAACAATATCCAATCCACAAAGCGGTGGTAAAATCCAAAATAACAATTCCAAGTCAATCGTGTGAGCAATCTTCGGTGTCCAGTGTGAAAGCAAGGGTCATACAAGGTAGGCAGGGTCAGAATCCGTAAAAACCGGCCAAGTGCGTGTCGGACTACGCACAATGAAGGGTTCCGTAGTTGATGAATGATGATGAATTTATCCCAAATACAAATTTAACATTGTAGTTGAAATACATGTTCTCCAATACATTCCAACGGCAAATGTAAGTTTGTACACACAATATTGAGAAATTTACCATGTTATTTTAAGACATTTGACTTCTTATAGATTTTCCTGTAATCTATGAGTAAAGAGCCATACTAATTATTTTTTTAAAAATCGGAATTTTCATCGAATTTCTTAAACATCTTTCAAAGTGTTTTATAAAAAAATACGTTTAAAATTCTCGCAACAAGCCCTTTAATTAGATATGTTACATGGTACTGTTTGCAAAATTTTATGATTCCTTAATTTTTTCACAGACACACGTAATATCGCTCGCGGCACTTTCAAAGTTTTCGGGACTAAGTAAATAACAGAATACCTAAGGTATTTAATATACATTTGTAGTTCCAAAACCTAGCTTTAGCTTAGAGGTATGAGGAACAGGGCGTAAAGTTTACTCATCCTCTATGAAAAATGGAGGATCCCCCAACCAGATGGGCGTTTGCATGGTGGGCTACTGCCCGATGATTGATGTCGGGACGTTTTATATATGCTAGTCGCGCGGTAAACTGCCTCCGCGATGCAGAATTTGCGTGACGCCAATGGGATGTGTGGTTATCATGTGGCGATGTAGATGCCCTCATAAGCTCTAACAACGCAGTTGCAGTTTTAGTTACTTATACAATTTTTGATGGCAACACGATAACGGCAACTGTGTGTAAGACAATAATCAATTCTTTAATCCATTATCCATCACGAAACTATCTTCTTTATATCCTATATGATTATTATCTGTCGAAAATACGTTACTGAGTTGACTAATCAGGACGCCAGCGCTGCCTAGCGGCGCTTGACAGAGTCTACGACATAATGCTCCTCGGACCGGCCAGAGCTGAGTACAGTTCATCGGTGGCGGTCAAGCAGTAAACACGTTTAGAAACTGTCGCGCGTTCCGTATAGTTGTGTCGTGTACCTACAGTGTGTGAATTGCTAGTGTGATTAATTTGATGGTAAATTATAATGTGATCTGAACTGCAAACGGTTTTTCTTTTGCGCAATAACCAACACTACCCACAGTAGTTAAAATATGGCTGATAATAACGAAAGAGATACCTACCCTCTCCGTCATATATATTTGCACTACAACGGAGCGAGCGATTGTCATTCATATTTTTAAGAGCCTAGCTTGCTGCCTACACCTAATTATGACCTACATGTGTAGTCGTCATAAAGACGCAGGAACGACTAGAACTATAAAATATGGCGAGAACGTTTACCTCGAGTGTTCAGGACTCACCACGCTCACAAGAGTGGAATAAATTACATTCGCAGTCGTAAAACATTACAGAGTAGGCTGATGTGTAAATATGAGCAGACATATTTAAGAAGGCGTGCAGGCCGAAGACACTTCTAGTGTACTGCAAGATAGATAGTAGTGTGTCTATTGGTATCCGTGTTGCATCGGGTCGTTGGGCTTTTGGGATTTGGATTCCACCTATAAATACAATAATTATTTTTGAGTAGTATTTTGGGACCACAAGAAAAAACCTGGCCAAATGCGTGTTGGACTACGCACAATGAAGAGTTCCGTAGTTGGGATGAATTTATCTCAAATACAAACTTAACATTGTAGTTGAAATACATGTTCTTCCAAACATTCCAACTGCAAATGTAAGTTTGTACGCATAATATTGAGAGACTTACCATGTTATTTTAAACCCACAGAGTTCTTATAGGTTTTCCTGTAATCTATGAGTAAAGAACCATGCTACGTAGTTTTTTCAACATTTTTGGCCCAGTAGTTTCGGAAATAAAGGGGGATAGTCAATTTTCATTGATTTTCTTATTTATCTTTAAAAGTAGATTTTAAAATAAGTACTTTTAAAAATAATTACACTTTTAAAAATATATTTAAAATCCTCGCAAGAAGCCCTTTCATTTAATATGTCACACGGTACTGTTTGCAAAACTTTTTTGTTTCCTCCCAAAAGTGTCTTCCATATTGCAAATTCATTTATTTACATTACACGTTCGTGTTTGGGTTACAGAAATATATATGTGTACCAAATTTTAACTTAATCGGTCCGTTAGATTCGAAGAAAATTGGCCGTGACAGACTGGCAGACAGGCAGACACACGAGTGATCCTATAAGGGTTCCATTTTTTTTCCTTTTAGGGTTCCAACAAAAGTCACTTTCGCATTCGGATGTACTTTAAAGTACAGTTATCATCCCAATGCAAAAGTGACTGTTTGTTGTTTGACCTTTGTTTTTTGTTTGTTACGCTTTCACGCTAAAACTGTTGAATGTTAAATTTTATCCAAATCCTAAACGGATTTGGATAAAATTTAACACATGGGTAGACCATGACCTGGAGAAGGACATAGGGCAGACCTTTTATCCTGGATCGCAAACAAACTCGCGGGCAACAGCTAGTGTAATATAATGCAATAAAATCCATCCAATAGATTCGTGCAACAAAATGGTGTTGCCCCATTATTTAGCTAAATTAGATAAATGGTACATCAATTTGGGAGGATATACGTATGAATACATTAATTTGGGAGCATTTGTCAAATCCCTCTAACATGGGACAATGTATGTACTATCGAAGAAACGCCTATCTGTACACTGTAAGGACTATTCTTGCTTGAAGCGCTTGGCCGCTATAGTAACGCTTACCTACGATAAAAAGGGTCGTGTGCACGAGATTTTGTTTTCAAACTGGTTAGACATGCGTCACCCTGATGGTACCTATTGAGATCGCCTTATTCATCCAGAATTCACAACTTTTCTACTGATCTCTTGAAATTTTTATCTACATCATGATAATCTGACCCAAAAAACATTATCTGAAATATCGAAATAATTACGCTAGACCAAAATGGATAAACCGATACGCCCATCTATCACATTGTTCCTAATACGGTCATTAGTCAACTTTAGCTGTACTACGGACCTCTGAAGATCAATATTGGGGATAGATGGACGTCGCCAAAGTTAAGTAATATTCGTATTGATGTTTCTGAGCTAAAAGTTTGGCCATCGTCAATCTGTGTCATGCTGATATCAAGCTTGGCCACAAAACTTTGCAAGCTAGTAACGAGAGTTTGAAAAATTGCAGTATTTTCTACAGGAAAATGGTGCTAGAACTGCAACGTCGTTTTAAAGTAAGAATTTTCTTTTAATGTGTAACATTTTTCCTCTCACTTTCCTGCAATCTGTGGGACTGATTTCGTGAAGAGGGACGGAAGTGTGTAACAGGAAACCAGGGAAGTGCGCGCTATTTGATTTGACCAATGAGCGCGCGCTGTACTAGAGTTGGCAGTCAGATGGTACCAACCCATTTTGCGAGAGGTTGATACTGTCAGCCAAGATGTCAGATGTTACACATCATATGCGACTATTGTAAGGCTGAAGAGCTTACAAAGATACAAGTGATATTGCAAAAAAATAAGTACGATGTAGATACTTTGGATAGGCAGCGTCGCTTCTAAAATGTGCTTTTGAATAGCTAATAGCTATAATTATGTTTTGGAAATTTATTAAGACTACCTGCCTGCCTTTTCCCAACTATGTTGGGGTCGGCTTCCAGTCTTACCGGATGCAGCTGAATACCAGTATTAACTTGGAGCGACTGACTATCTGACCTCTGACTGATACCCCTTGATAAAACAGGTTGTCAGACTTTCAGGCTTTTTATCCAAATGACAATCCGGGATCAATGACTTAACGTGCTTTCCAAAGCACGGAGGGGACTTTGTATGTAAAGATGGCCACGGACTAACCGCGGCAAGCGTAGCTCAACCTGATCGATCGACCTGTGCGGCTGCTATTTCTTAGCTATAACCCCTTTTTTATTTTATAATATGTATAGATTAAGACTAACTTGCTTATATTTGATTCCGAAATTACTGCAGCAGCAAGGGGTGTCTTAGAGCGTCACTTGTGGTATCCTTTGCTTTATTTTCCAACAAGGTGTTATGTAACGAAAAAAATGGCAATTTTTCAAAGGATGGATTATGAAGGCGGATCACGATTAATACGAGGTAGTTCTGCTAAACTATCTACTGAAGCCACCTTAAACTTTTGCATCACAGAGAACATTGCAAACGCTCTCTATTCTAAAAATCAATGACACATTCTTGCAACTACCTCCTGAGACTTGGGGCGATAATGATCATTGCCTTCAAGGCAAAAGTTGCATAAGGAACTTACATATGGTCAACGGTACTGCGGAAAGAGGTGTAAAATTATTTGAAGATTATAATACGATACTTACCAAAAACGAAGAAGAAAAACAATTTATACTTCATGTAGTGGAATATAACCGAAAAATTGTTTCTACTGAAATGCCGTTTTAGCGTGATGTCGTGACCAAGGGAAATAGGGATTCATTTTTATTTATATATAGATATGAATGAATATATGTGTCTGTATGTACGTATAATCACGTTAGAACTCAGTAACTAAGCAGGATTTGTGTGATCTATGAATATTAATGTGATTCATTACTATTGCTCCAGCTAGTTTCAAACTGAATGCTAATGTACCTACGTGCTCTCTATCGCAGATAAATTATAAACAGAGAAGTTCTATCTGTATAGGGAATATTATATTAATTTGGTATTTGGAACTTTAATGTAAGCATAGTAACATAATCCCCGAAAGGTTAAGCAGAGGTGTATCCTTAATACTACATCCTACACATTTCACCTGTTATGTTTAAGTCTCATGTAACGGGGGCGAATCTATTGCCATCAGCCGGGCACAAATCCAGACTCCGGGCTGCCACTGAGAAATACCAGATAGAAAAACCCAATAATACATTACCTGACCTAGGAATCGAACACAGGACCTCATGCTTAGCAGTTGCTGCGCTTGCAACCACTAGACCAACGTAGCAGTCAGCATAGTAATCAGCTTAGTAAGCATGGTAGTCCTTTGTTATTCAGATGAGCTATTATTCAGGGTAACCGAATTGCGAAACTTAAGTGGCAATGGGCAGGGCACATTGCTCGCAGAACACATGGCCGATGGGACCGTAAGGTGCTGCAGTGGTGACTGCGTACCGGAAGACGTAGCGTTGGAAGGCCTCCCACAAGATGCACCAATGATCTTGTGAAGGCCGCAGAAATCCGCTGGATGCGGGAAGCACAGAACTGATCAAAGTAGCGATGCTTGGGCGAGGCCTACGTCCAGTAGTGGACATCTTTCGGCTGTAATGATTAATCAAGGAGATTTGAGAATATTTTCCATGGATGCTAGCATTTACACTGGTAACATTTGAAGCGATTACAATATCTACGAGAAAACATAAATCTATTTAAAGACTGCTGTTAACTATGAACATGAACTAGAACAAGATGTATGAAGTATATGAACGCAAACGAAGCAAATGGAGTATGTAAGGTTTGTAGTAGGTGACGTTCTGTTGTTTCTGCCAACCCCCATGGGAAGAAGGTGTGAATTTATGTATGTATGTGTAAACTTGAGCCGCTAGTAAAGATCAGAATATAATGTTTGGTATGCGTATTGATAGAATTGTATCTATGTACATCAATCAATCTAGGTAGATTGATTGATGTATCCTTTTCCCAACTATGTTCGAGTCAGCTTCCAGTCTAACTGGATGCAGCTGAATAGCAGTATTTTATATGGAGCGACTGCCTATCTGACCTCCACAACCCAGTAGCTAGGTAATACAATACCCCTTGGTATGACTGATTGTCAGATTTCGGGCTTCTGACGACTCGTAACGACTGTCAAAGATCTACGAATGACAGCCGGGACCAACGGCTTAACGTGCTTTCTGAGGCACGGAGGAGTTTCGGTATGTAGAAATGGTCACCCATCCACGGACCAACTCCGGCAAGTGTAGCTTAACCTGATGGTTCGACCCGTGCGGCTTTTATTACTTAGCCACAAGCTTCTCCATGAATTTTACCTATGGTACCTACTACAAAGAAATTGGACGGCAAAATACATCTTTTAACAATTTTGTACAGCATGCAATTTCGTACATTTATCTACCGGTTTCATACCGTATCGTAAAATCAATCGTCTAAAAAAATTGAAAACACATTGTTACGCCCCCATGGGCCATATTGTCGTTAAATATCAATTTGACAACGAAAAAAGGCTACAATAACCACCCCTTTTCAATAACAATATCAATTTGGTATCATAAAAATCGTTACATAAAATTTGATATCACTGTCTCCACTTCACTCATTCATGAAACAATATGTATCTGTTTGTTTGCCCATAAACTGATGGCATTTGAGAATATTATCAATGCCATGAACAGTTACATCAAATCTTTGAATATTATGATCCTTTCGGGAACGGCGAACCTGTTGGCTAATGGCCATATCAATGAGGAGTAGCTCCTTAGTACCGCGGGACCCGTTCTTACATCCATTTTGAGAGGCAGATATGATGGAGTTGGTGTCAATATGATTGTTAATTTTAGCTCTCAAAATGGATATAAGAACTTTAAAGACCGTCGGTAAACACGTGATCGGTCTATAATTCTTGGGTTCCGCGGTGCTAACAGATTTATGGAGCAGGTGGGTAACTCCTGTCGTTAGGAACTGGGGTAGCCAACCAGAATATTATTATTATTACATGTACCTATTTATGCTTCATATCATTGAGAAAAATCTTTGTAGGTCACATCAAGATAGATTTGGCTACTATAGTCTCCACAATTTATTATAATGATGCGTAACAGTTTAAAATTATCGTCACGCTTTTTTGCTTAGCTTAACTGTAACTATATCCCTATCGCTTTAATCAATATAAAAATCATCATTGCATATACAGAGAATAGTCTTAACATTTATTTCTGTATGCAAAGATTAAAAAAATAGACACAATTTTAACATGAATTGAACAAAGCAAAATCGCAGTCCCATATACAAGCTTACAAGCCACGCATAATTTTCATAACTTTCACTTCATCGAACACCCCTTGTAGTGTGTATGATCCTTTGTGTCTATTGCCTACATCCCTAATACGTGGTATGTTGTGGAACTAATGTGTCGTTTGGTCTCGTTTAGCTCGGCAAGCCTCGACAGCGCGAAATGACACGTCATTGCGTCGACACGCATATGGTCATGGAAGGTATATAAGTGGTAAAAAAACTGCAAAGTGCTATAAATGAAACGAAATTATTACGATCTATGACAGAATAAAGAAAAACTATATAAAACCTAGAGGACAGGTCATGGGAGGCTGAACCAGAATGGACCCCAACGGATCAAGACTGGTCAAGAGCCCGTAATATAGTAACACAAGACCGCATAGAGTGGGCCATCAACACCTTTCAGCCATACAAGTCGGCAGGACTGGATGGCATCTTCCCGGCCCTGCTGCAGTGGGGGGTGGATCATCTGACACCATGGCTGTTGGAGATCTATCGAGCCTGCATAGCACTTAGACACATACCTCTCGCATGGCGTGAGGTGAAAGTCATTTTCATACCCAAACCTGGCAAGACCGATTATACACAACCCAAGGCTTATAGGCCAATAAGCCTCACATCCTTCCTACTGAAGACCCTCGAAAGACTCTGTGACAGGTACATCCGAGACGGACCTCTCCGGGTAAAACCACTTCACAAAAATCAACAGAATCAGCGCTGCACAACGTGGTTTCTAAGATTGAATGCGCAGTGGACCACAAATGCTCAGCACTGGCTGCCTTCATTGACATTGAGGGCGCCTTTGACAAAACCATGTTTAACAGCATAAAAATGGCCCTCGACCGACACAGCATAGACTCGACCCTGAGTGGCTGGATCACCAATATGCTCAAATTGAGAGCGGTACAAGTCACAGTAAATGACACTACAAGGGCCATCGTTGCGAAGGGCTGCCCGCAAGGGGGCGTCCTCTCACCGCTTCTATGGAATTTGGTAGCAGACAACCTCATCAAAACACTTAATGACAAAGGTTACTTCACCGTAGGCTACGCTGATGACATAACCATAATAATAAACGGGACCCACGAAAACACTCTATGCAACCTCATGCGTCAAGCCCTGAAATTAGTAGAGGAATGGTGCAGCAAGCACCAACTCTCAGTGAACCCCACAAAAACCGAACTGATCCTCTTCACAAAAAAGAGGAAATTGACCACACTACAACTACCACGATTCTTTGGAACAACCCTAAGCCTCTCAAATGAAACCAAATACCTGGGCATCTTTTTGGACAAACAATTGAACTGGGCAAAACACACGAACTATATCACAACAAAAGCCAGCATATCCCTGTGGCAGTGTAAACGACTGCTTGGCAGGAATTGGGGGATTAGTCCCAAGGTCACCCACTGGTTATACACCACAGTCATCCGACCAATTATTACATATGGCTCACTGGTCTGGTGGCCCAGGACAGACCTGAGCACAGCCCAAAGAGATCTTGAAAAACTGCAGCGGTTTGCCTGTGTTGCGATCACTAGCAGTATGAGAACTACACCCACTGCCGCCTTACAGGCAATGCTTGGACTGCCGCCTCTGCACCTCATTGTGCGGAAGGAGGCGGCCCTGGCCGCCTTTAGACTACATTTATCAGGAACTCTCAGCAAAGACTCCAGAATTAAGCACACACGCATAAAGGAAGATGTAATCAAGCGACGGCCAATGATGGCATCACCCTGCGACAAAGCACCGAAATCACACCACTTTCAAAGGCACTACAACATAATACTTACAGAAGAACAGTGCGACTACTCATGCCCGAAAGAGCTGAGGGTTTACACTGATGGATCGAAGACCGACTCTGGTACCGGAGTCGGAGTCTTCTCGCACGATCTCAACATAAAGATATCCAGACCACTAGGAATGTTCAACACCGTCTATCAGGCGGAGTGTGTGGGCATCATACAAGCGGTCCATGCCATAGAGGCCAGGAGAGTTACGGACACTCACATACGCATACTCTCCGACAGCGCCTCAGTTCTCCAATCGCTGAAGAAAAAATATATTACCTCAAAGTTGATACTAGAATGTCACAATGCACTAGAACAGGTGTCGGTGTCTAGTCGCAACACGGTGACACTACAATGGATAAAAGGACACAGCGGATCGCTAGGTAACGACGCAGCTGACGAACTTGCTAGAAGAGGATCTAGCACGGCAGTCTGTGGACCCGAACCTATCGTACCAATCCCCTTCAACCAAATACGCAGGTGGCTACAGGAATTCACCCTCACTCAAGCGGAGTACTGGTGGACCTCGACACCGGGCTGCAGGCAGTCCAAAGTAGCTATGCCATCCCTGGATAGCAGGTTAACCAGGAGTCTTTTACGCCTGGACAGGAACGGTCTGCGCCTGGTGACGGGGACCATCACAGGACACTGCTCGCTAAACAAACACTTCCACACAATAGGCATAACGGACAGTCCTCTGTGCAGGGCGTGCATGGAGGCTGAGGAAACCGTTGCGCACGTGCTCTTTGAATGCACAGGCGTCACCCAGATTAGAACAGAAACCCTCGGGTCACCCAGATCTTTCACAGATGTTCTGAACAGACCAGGAGTTTTGATCAACTTCTGGAGGGAGGTGGGCTGGTTGGAATAACCCCCCAAGCGGCCGCCATGGCCCACGTACAATGGTCCACCTGACGGACTAAGTGCGGAAACCAAACCCCATAACATAGAACATAGAACTATATAAAACTGTACCCATTCATTAGTCATTGTAATTCATCACCCAATTCAGTTGTTTTTTTTTTTTTTTCCGTATGCAAATACTGAAACAGTTCCATGATTAAAATGAGTGAAAATAGAATAGTGAGAGAATTGAATTTATGGGGTGAAGTAGTGCATTTACATCAGTGGAGTTTTGTCTATGTTTTAAATCCTTTTGTGGTTATAAAAGTTCCACTGATATTAGTAACTGTTTTGTAGGATATTTTGGAAGCTTAGTAGAACACTAAGAAAGAATTTTCCAAGTTGAAAACAGATTGTCTCGAGCAAGTCGAATCAACCCGCTGACAACAACTGCGCCAAACAAAATTATTCACATTAATTTTAAACTTCTTAATAAGAGATTGAAAAATATAAAACTTTTTCTGCTCTCTATTTTCAAAATGTTACAGAATACACAAGATATGTATAAGCGAGCTGGCCTCATTGAATTGCACTTTAATTTCCGACTCGCTCGTATTTCCACTGACATTTGCAGAACTCTTAAGAACTTGAAACATGATAAGAATGTTACTGTCACGGTAATGATGCCAAGAGGGAATATAAAATGCTTTGCAATAGGTACATCATTTGTTAACTTTATTTTATTTTCTTGCAGTTTTATAAAATGTAAGATTCTCATGTTTATTTCGTTTAGAAATTTCTTATAAATTAAGTATTTCTTTTTTTACTTCCAATGTTTATTAGCTATTGATATAAAAGGTACGTTAATCTGAAGCACGGATGATATAACACTAGTACAGAAGCATATCACTTTAGTTCACACCTAACGTTGTACAGCCGAACAGAGAGTTTGATATTCATGATTTATTTTTAATCACTTTCCAGATTTTAATTATAAGATCTTCAGTGGAAATAATAAAATACTTATTTTTCTTTTAGGACCACTCAGTACCTACTAAAATATGAGATAACAACGTGGTCTAAAAAAACCGGCCAAGTGTGTGACACAATGAAGGATTCCGTGGTTAGGATGAAAGACCATGGAGTTTATAGATTTTCCTAAGTATAGAATTCATAAGTATAACTAAATTCTGTAATAGAAAAAAAATGATAAAGGCTGATCAATTTTCTTAAATAACTTTAAAACTATTTATTTAAAAAATATAATTTAACATAAATATACTTGAGACCCTCACAGTAAACCTTTTCATTTGATATGTCACACGGTACAGTGTGCAAAACTTTTTCTTATTTGTCTCCCAAAAGTGACCCTCGTATTCAAAATTCATTTATTTACGTAACACGTCAAACTCAAAGCATTTATTTCAATTAAACCATTTACAGGTAGTTTTGAATTGTCAGTCAGAAATATGAAGCAAAGAAGAACGGACAAGAGACTCCACGGACACTCTTTTAAATAAAAAAATGTTTCAAAATATTGGTTACATCAATGTTGAAATTATACTTGTGAGAATAATGTAGAAAGACGTGCACGACATAGAAGGATAAAACAAAGAACAATTAAAAAATAAATTACAAATAAAATGTCCATGTTTGAGTCACAGAAATTGATATGTGTATCAAATTTCAATTTAATCGGTCCATTAGATTTCAAGCAAATTGACTATGACAGACGGCCCGACAGACATACGATAATCCTACAAGAGTTCCGTTTTTTCATTCTGACATACAGAAACCATAAAAATCTACGTTTGTAGATATCTGCATATGGTATCTACAAACGTAGATTTTACGTTTGTAGATACCACTTGCAGATACACATCCCCGCTGTACCCGTACGTCGCCCCTGTCTCTCATTCAGCATTGTATACGCAGCATAGTATTTGATCACGGTAAATTACTTTCGAGAAAAATATTTTATTGTAAAGATTAGACCAATTTTTTTATTTTTTCAAAGAAAAAAAAAATGGATTGTAATTAAAAATACAAAAATATCAATATTTCCACTATACAGCCAATAATTTTTTTTATTATGTGCGCAACAACTTTCTACGCTTGAGATACTCCCATAAGAGCAATGTAAAAGGCAAGACTAATCGACACACTCACAGTAGTTGCTATTGACTGCCTGTATACTAATCACTTTGTTTGACTGTAGACGATGTTGGTTAACAGAGCAGAGTAACAGATGTACGGTAGGGACACACGCTACACATGCAGATAACAAGTGTATTTACATTGACAACAGTCAGATTCGAAACACATGCGGTTGACCTTTATTGATTGGCCAGTGATCCGTATATTGTGATTATAAGACTAAAATGGTGCATATGCGGTGGAGTCACTATTTGTTTTAGGCATTGTAGTCTCTATTCTCAATTAAATAAAGAAAAATGTTATGGGTCATTAACTTTTTTAATTCACCTTAAAAGAATGCCCGTTCTAAATACAAGGGGTATGCGGGGAGGCGTACGGGCATTGGCATGTTCACAATATCTTGTAAAATGCACTGGTTCCTCTTTTGTACTACGCGCTACGCCGCTGCGCGCTGGCACGTTCCGGGACAATGAAGTTATTTACTTAATAAAATGTAGCTATGAGGTAACGGTGCTTCTAGATAAGTATTAGAAATAGCTTCAGCAAAATATTTCATTTTAGCTAGCAATACCATTCTCTAATCTCGCAAAATTATATCACTGAATAATAAAAACATAAAAACAACAGTAAACATTCTGACCATACTATCGCCGAGTGCCACACAATTACTCGTACTGTCATAAAAATTATAATAATAGTTGTTAGGTAGTATATACGTACGCCCTCATTTCTAGCCCCCCCCTTCTAATGACTTGCCAAGCTTACTTTTTATGCGATATTTTATTACCAAGGATAAACCTCTATAAATTAATCTCCACCCTGTATAGCACCATTCATTTTGCACCTCCCTCGTTATAAGTGTCATGGCAGCACTTGATATATTAAGGTAAAAAGAAAATTTATCTGATTAATGATGAAATCAGAGATTGATGACAACACTAGTGTGATTGTAATTAATGTTTGTATTTCAATATCGTAAAGTAAAAAAAATAGTTATTAAAACTCAAGTTTAAAAAGTTACCTAAAAGTTACGGTTTCCTGGAAGAACGGTAGCCGCCACATAACGGCCGCCACTTAACGGCCGCCACATAACGGCCGCCGCATGAAGGGCGCCACTTAACGGCCGCCACATTACGGCCGCCACATAACGACCGCCACATAAAGGCCACCACATAACGGCCGTCACACAATGGACGCCACATAACGGCCACCACATAATGGCCGCAGTGACAGCCGTCATGAGAATGATGGCACCGGGGTTTGATTTTACGGAGTCAAAAAACGCTGTCTAGGGAAACACAAACCTACTTTCATAAATAACGTTTCATTAACGTCATTCGAAGGTAAATTGCGGACGCTACTGGCGTTCTCCGCAGTCCTAGGCAACCCTAGCTAGCTAGACCAGTATACAAAATCATTTTATTTTAGGACACAAATTGGGTAAATACTGGCCGGCTAGACAATATTATGTATATATATTCCTATAAAATGTATAATTCCTAGTGGTATGACCGTCGGACTAAAAAGTCACAGGTCTCGAGTTAGAACCCAAGGCACGCACCTCTAACTTTTCGAATTCATGTGCGTATTGTACAATTATCACTTGCTTCAAAAACGGTGAAAAACATCATGAGGAAACCTGAACCTGCCTGAGAGATATTTCTCGACGGCATGTGAAGCCAAGAGGCTCATGGGCGGCTTTTAAACTCTAACACCAAGTTAGTCACTAACCACACGGAAAAAAAAGAAAGAATTCATATAATATAATCGAATTTGAAACAAAAATCGCGTTAAGTCTATTTTCGTACCAATACACTTACAGATTAGTGTCAATCTCATACGTATCAAATCAATGTTCGAAGTAAAGCCACGAAGATTTCTTGGTTATATGTTACTTTAATATGAATGCATTAGACACATAAACCTTTCGCAATAAATTTTCTAAACGAAGGTGAAAACCTCATCAAAATCTGTTGTGCGACTTTAATTTATAATATGTATAGATTTACTAAGTTTGTATTCCCGCGTATTATTTGAGAAAAGTACTACATATATAAGTCTTGGTCGCAACCAGGCATTGATGGACTCACATATGTGTGCCTCGGCTTCGCCTTGGCTCTCATTTTCAGCTTTGTCTACTAATGCCCCTGTGTCAGTCCGCGACAGTAATGCACTAAAGTTCCGTTAATAATAGATCGATTTATATATCATCGTCTTCGTAAATTGAGGAAAACAGACAGAAATCCAATATTATCCTTATCTTCGTGGCTTTACTTCGAACATTGATTTAATACTTTTGAAAAATTGACACTAATCTGTAAGTGTATTGGTATGAAAATAGACTTAGCCCACGTTCGCACGGATGTAATAAAATCGCGCGGAATAAAATCGCGTGCCGCGTTTTTGAATGGAGAGAATAGAAAGCGGTACATCTGTTCGCACGGCCGCGATTTTTCCCCGCCGCGATTTTTAATCGCGCGATGTTCGATTTTCAACGCTCGGCGTTGAGTGTTGAATGAATACAAAATTCGAAGTTCTGTACTTGTGTTCCCACGGACGCGAAAAAATCGCGCACGCTGGTCAGTACGGCGTGTCGCTCGTAGAATGTAGATGTGCCGCAAGTGCGAAAGGATAAAATCGATAAAATGATGTCTTGGGATTTGGATCCCGAACTTAATACAAAAAAAGTGTGTGTGTCAGCTCCGACACACGACTGGCAGTTTACTCCTAAGAATTTTGATATCTAATTAGATTTCAGTAAGTAATTGTTATTATATTGTGATCTCAGGTAGATTCATATTAGATTCTTATTAGGTTCGTGTTATCCATTAACAGTGTTAAAAGTTAATTTAGAAGGAAAATTTTACTAAATTTAAATTGTCATAATTACGTAACTTAAAAACTCACTTTTTTATTTGTAAAGACATTTCTTTAATTTTGATCTTAAATTAAAGGTCTAACTTAAGACCATTTGTCACGTTCATGAAAATCGGGTCGCGGAACAAAAAGATACGGTCATTTTTATGTATGGAAATTTCTTTAATTAATCATTCGTAAATGTTTGTTATAAAAAGGTGTAATTACTTAAGTAAATAACTTATATTTGTGTTTTATATGCATATTAGTAATTAAGTGATAATTGTAAAATACGCACATGAATCCGAAAAGTCGGAGGTGCGTGCCTTAGGTTCGAGCTCTCGAGTTGTCTGCTATAGTCCGACGATCACACACAAGGCATTTTACATTTAATAGGACTTAATATTGTCTAGCCGGCCAGTATTTACCCAATTCATGTCCTAAAAGAAAATGATTTTGTATACCGGACATAGCTAGGGCGCAATTTACCCTCGAATGACGTCACTGGAACGTTATTTTCATAAATAACGTTTAAGTAAGTTTGTGTGTTTCCCTAAAGAGCGTTTTTTGACTCCGTAAAGTCAAACCCCGGTGTCATCATTCTCATGACGGCCGTCACTGCGGCCGTTACGTGGCGGCCGTTATGTGGTGGCTGTCATGTGGCGGCCGTTATGTGGCGGCAGTTATATGGCGGCCGTTATATGACGGCCGCTATTTGGTAGCCGTTATTTAGCGGGCGTCATGTGGCGGCCGTTATTTGGCGGCCGTTATATGACGGCCGTTATTTGGCGGCCGTTATTTGGCGGCCGTCATGCGGCGGCCGTTATGTGGCGGCCATTATGTGACGGCCGCTATTTGGCACCCGTTATTTAGCGGGCGTCATGTGGCGGCCGTTATATGACGGCCGCTATTGGGTGGCCGTTATTTAGCGGGCGTCATGTGGCGGCCGTTATTTGGCGGCCGTTATATGACGGCCGTTATATGGCGGCCGTCATGTGGCGGCCGTTATGTGGCGGCCGTTATGTGACGGCCGCTATTTGGCGCCCGTTATTTAGCGGGCGTCATGTGGCGGCCGTTATGTGACGGCCGCTATTTGGCGGCCGTTATTTAGCGGGCGTCATGGGGCGGCCATTATTTAGCGGTCGTCATGTAGCGGCCGTCTTTTGGCGGCCGTTTTGTGGCGGCCGTTATGTGACGGCCGCTATTTAGCGGCCGTTATTTAGCGGGCGTCATGCGGCGGCCATTATTTGGCAGCCGTCATGTGACGGCTGTTATGTGGCGGCCGTTATGTGACGGCCGCTATTTAGCGGCCGTTATTTAGCGGGCGTCATGCGGCGGCCATTATTTGGCAGCCGTCATGTGACGGCTGTTATGTGGCGGCCGTTATGTGACGGCCGCTATTTGGCGCCCCTTATTTAGCGGGTGTCATGTGGCGGCCGTTATGTGACGGCCGTTATATGACGGCCGCTATTTGGTGGTTTGTATGCCTTTTTTTTTAGGAAACCGTTACTATAAAAAAAGACGTAATTACGTCTACACGTCGTCGTCGTCATCGTCCTTGACGTCTGTCCGTCTCTCTCTCTCTCTCTCATGAACCGTGATAGTTAGACAGTTGAAATTTTCACAGATTTCTGTTGCCGCTATAACAACTAAAAAACTAAAAAAAATTAAGAGGGCTTCCATACAACAAACGAGATAAAATTCTCGTTTGCCGTTTTTATAGATGGAACGGAACCCTTCGTGCGCGAGTCCGACTCGCAATAGCCGATTTTTTTAAAACTTGAGTTTTATTAACAATTTTTTTACTTGACGATATTGAAATACAAACATTAATTACAATCACACTACTGTTGTCATCAATCTCTGATTTCATCATTAATCAGGTAAATGTTCTTTTTACCTTAATATATCAAGTTTCAGAGGTTTATCCGTGGTAATAAAATATCGCATAAAAAGTAAGATTGGCAATTCATTAGAAGGGGGGGGCTAGAAATAGGTATACTACATAGTAACTATTATTATAATTTTGGCAGTCGGCGATAGTAATATCAGAATTTTTACTGTTTTTTTTATGTTTTTATTATTCAGTGACATAATTTTGCGAGATTAGAGAATGGTATTGCTAGCTAAAATGAAATATTTTGCTGAAGCTATTTCTAATATCTATCTAGAAGCACCGTTGCATACATTTTAAAAGCATTATTATTACATTATTATTATTAAAAGCTTGTTTGAGAAATAAATATTTTTCACGCAACTAAACAAATGCGAGAAGAAACAAGGGTCACTTCCATTGATCCATAGATTTTTTTAAAGTTGACTGTATGGAGCTATTAACGATAATTATGTTGCGATTAACTAACCGCCTGTAACACAAACTTTTATTGGGAAGCCTATGTTCAACTGCAAAAAAAGGGACTGACGGTAAAATATCTGTACAGCTGTTATTAATTCTCAACCTAAAAATATCTTCGCGTTATTAAAAAGAAAAAAAATTAATAAGGTGAAGAATGCAAATTAATATTAATCTCAAACATAATAATATATTCTGGAACGTTCTGCTATTATCATAAAATTAATTTTGATAACTAATTACCTACTTTCTTCTCTTCTTGAATCTTGGAGTAACGAGATATTCACGCTTCTGAAATATTTATTACTACAATATCTTTCACTAATCTTGAAACAATCTGTCTTCCGCGTTATAATTATAATATTTTTCATGATCGTGTAAGAATTTGGAGAGAATATTTTTTATAACTTGACAAAACATCGAGATTTGTTTATTGCAGTATAATATGAATATATTATACACATATATCTTTTGGAATAAATTCTCTAAATGATGGTGAAAACCGCATCAAAATCCGTTGCGTAGTTTAGAAGAACAACGCGGTCACACAACAGACACGAAAAGCGACTTTAATTTATTATAAATAGATGCGACTACATCTGCATGTAACTGTTGATCGTTGCTTTAGCCATTATATTATAATTACTACATGAATTAAATAGTAGATTGTTTGCCTAGAGAGCAAACAAATATTTTATAGGCGACAGTGTTTCTTTGAATCCTGAGCGCAGCGAGGGATTCAAAGTATGTCACTTGAGCTTAAAATAGTGTTGCTCCCGAGGTAGACACTCTACTTTTTGTCACCCTCTAAGCAAGTGCAACTTATGGATAAGAATAGTACCTATGTTTATTTACATCAGTCTCACTACTTGAGGAAGACATACTCATTTTTTTATATAACGTAAAATCCGAATTTGAATAAACAATTACGAACAAAGGCGGATGCACGCGTTTTTTTTTTTTAAATTTTAACAAACTTTTTTTTTTAATTTGGTTCACGCGATTTACTTGTGGTTACCTATCATAAGTTCGAAAAATATTTGACCAAATTTCATTTCACCTAAAAGTTTTCAACTTTTATCGTTTCGTTTTTTTTTTTACTTCATTGAAATCACGTCTGCCACTGTATCAGTTGACCAATCCATTCGATTTTTTTCGTTACTCTGACGTTTAATTTTGTCGATTTTTTTTTTACCGAAATCACACTTAGCCGAAATAACATTTGTTCGAAGTATTATGTTTCCGAACAAAAGTGGTTTTAAGTGGTAAGGAGCATGCAAACACGGATGCTTGCTTCAAGCATGCAGCATGCAAGCAGGCATCGGTTACCGCTTGTAGACACCCGCTAAACAACAGCCGCCCGCGCCCCATGTAATCATCCGGTATAATTCAACATTGAATTTTTTTTTTCTGAAAATTAATAGACCCTCAGTCCGATACCCAACAACACTCTCACGGATCGGACACGGTTTTTTTTTACATGTTGTATATTTGTGACCAAATAATATTCCGTAAAATTTTGTTTCGGTGTGGTGGAAATATGGCAAATAAATCATTTGGCAAATGAAAAAGGTTCAAAAGAGGCTTCGGCCAATAGCAATAAGTTATTTTGTAAATTGGCAAAATATAGTTTGGTTAAATAATACCTATGACACATGATACTTCGATGATCTAAAAATATGTCAAATAATGCATATAGCAAAAAAGACGTCGGTCAATAGTTTTCGGTAAAATTAAATTCGAACAAAAAAAATCGGAAAAGTGATCGGTTCCCGTTAATTGTTCATACAATGTTCATGATTGATCTCTTTGTGATTAGAACTTTTACTACCAATACCCACATCCCAAATTCCAATCGCTTTTGATCCCTAGGGATTAAAAAAGTCCCTAGGGCACCTATTACAAGAGGTTTACAAAGAATAAACTAGCTCTCTTTGAATAGATCTGATAAAAAGTATTTTCAAATATTGACGCGAATTTATGAAGGAAATGTTGATAAGTCTATTTGAGAAAAAACAAACAAGATAGTTTGTTTTTATACGATAGTTTGTTTTTTACATTCCACCTCATTTAAAAATATGTGATTCGATTTTCAATTTTTAATTTTTAATTCAACAATCGATCGATCCTTTATTTTTAGTGCTTTTTGTCCAAGTACTCTGGGACGTAAACGCAGGCAATTTTGAAAGGCTTAGTTGAACGTATGTAACTAGTCTAGACTATTATTAAATACTTTATTTCAGACCATTTGTCCATTGTGTTAGTAACAATGTTCTTATAGACTAGTGTTAGTAATACTTAAAACTACCCAACAACCCTACCACAACAAAACATATAAAAGAAAGTTAACTCAATCACTACTGCGCCATTCCATGACAAATGGCGCAGCAATGATTGATGTAACCACAGTCCAGCTGACTAGCGATCATGCTAAGGATGCTGTTGGCGCTGCCACGTACTCTACGCACCAGGGATGCGCATCTTTTACGCATCGTAGCGTAAAAGCAATATAAGTTCACCTGTCTAGATGAATCTCGAAACCTGAAACCTTAATTAAAAGGTCTAGATATGTCATACATTGCTGTCACCGATGATAAAACGAAGACTGGGCAAGATAATTCAATTGTCTTTCTACATATTCTGGGTTCGACCCAACTTTGTCGTACGCGGTTTTTGCTGGTGTAGGTTTAATCGCCTTACGAATTGATTAGATATCCAGCCAGTTTTTAGGGTACCGCAACTGAGTGACAAAAACTGAACCCTTTTGATTTGGTCTATCTATTGACCAAATGAGAGTTCAGTTATGTTTCATAACTAAGCACTATGAAATCTATATATTTTTGATCGGTTTTGTTACTAGCAAAAACTCTTCAAATCATTGTAGATAATATTATTGAATTACTGAAGCAGAAAATGTTATTTTTGGAGTGATGTGTCTGTGAACGTTAATGTTATTTTATTTATTCAGTAAACCAATCTTTTGATATTTTGACAGGTAGGCAAGAACATTACGATCTTTTTGAGAAAGATTGTTTTGTTATTTTTCTGTATCATGTTTTGACTGAAGTATCTTTTAAAACGGAAAGCTTTATCTATTTGTCGTTTTCTCATTTCATATTTTATTCCTGCGACATTTAATTTCTTAAGACCCGGATTACATACAATAGAAAAAATTGTTAAAAGGGTTTTTATAGAGGACACTTTCTTGTTTAAAAATACGTTAAAACCAAATATAATTTATTTTCGATTTTTACGATAGTTTCCTCTTCCATAAATACGAAACTTTATCATTTCTTCTTAAACTACTCTTCGTAAATATAACTGCTTGAGCACAATTTTTTGGTTAAATTTATAAAAATAATGTAATCTGTCTATATTGAAGAGCTCAAATAGACAGGTTCTCTAAACGTCAACGAATTAAAACGTTGCTAAATTGAAGAGTACAACTGTGACGTAGCATGACAATTGAAGCGACAGGTATTACGTTTAGTCGGTTACTTGACAGCTCTCTCGTCAGGTGGTTTTTTTACTGACCTTTATTAAACTGTCAAAACCAACGGAGTTTAGGGACAATAAATTTACGTATCCACTTAAATTAAATTCTCTTTTAAATGGGTAATTCCTTCATTCCTATTACATCAATTCTATACCAATGATTAATTCCTGTAATCAATATCGTCCTCTGTTCGTCTTGGTTTATCGGTACGCATACTCAAACACAAGTTTCATCCCTGTATTAAAACCACAACAAGCGAGGGTCATACTAATGTAGGATGTTCTTTGTGGATGGAACAGTAAGGGCTTGTTCTCACTGTGCCGGATCGACGAATTTGCCGGAAACCAGCTCCCGAACAATAGTGTGCATATTACACCGGATCCCACAAGAAAAATAACGCGAGGGGAGCATGGGCGGGGCGAGCGGGAGACATAGATACCGGCGCAAACTCGTTCACATAACTCCGGTCCGGGTGTTCTACCGATGCTTTGCAGTGACAAAACGCTCGGTCAAAGTGCATAATGTGAACAGCTTCATTTAAATTCTTTAGCCACTAGCTCTTCCGGCAGTTCTGCCATGCCAGTAAATCTGCCAGTCCGGCATAGTGTGAGCCCGGTTCCCACTAAGAGAATTGTAGCTACAGGGAAACAGTCTTAGAATCTGTAACCGGCCAAAAACATGTATTCTGTATACGTTTAATATTCATACGTGACCTGATGTCATCAGAACTTATAACATGTTCTAGGTCACCGAAATAGGAACGTGTGGATATAAATCGAGTTATCTGTACTCTCGTAAGTTCTCGCTACTAACACAAAGAGCCTGCGGTTAGGACAATGATGAGGCACTTAAGTCTTGTGTTAAATACAAGTAAATCGTCATAGACTAGGAACCATCTCTCGCCCAATATTCTTACGATTTTTCGTTATATTTTTTACTTGCTTACCAGATATAATTTAATAGACCGACTTTCGAACCATTGTTTATCTCTTGTTTCGTATGATGATAAGTAAAAGCAATAGTGGCCCTGTGGTAACGGCCCCAACTTACAAGTGGTCATGGGTTGGAACCCAGGCAGGCGCTTTACTTTATGTAAATAATTTCATCACCACTACTCTCAAAATAGTGAAGGAAAACATCGAGAGGAAACCGACAAGTCTTAGAACCAAAAATTCGAAGACTTGTGACATCTACCAATCCGCACAAGACCCGCGTGGTTGTTTACAGCACACTCCCTCGAGAGGCCTGTGTCCCAGTAGTGGGAAAATTATAGGCTAATCAGCCTATATTGTTCCCACTACTGGATGCAAAATGGGTATGACGCGAAGTAAAATAAAGTAAAGTATAATCATACTTGATGGTTAGGCAATAATACACATTTTACATCACGATAATAGATAATAAGGCTTTATTGTAAAGTACACCGAACAAAATTTAACAAAAACATTTACATAACCATTAATATTCATGGCACAACGGTAGTCATATCGTAATATATACCTACTGTTTGAACGTCAACTTTTAGTTTAATTTTACTGACACAACTTTTCAATGAGATATTTCATAAAGCCAGTAGTAGAATTGCTTGGACACGTTCACCCACTAGACTTTACCTTCATGAAATGATATCTCGCTGACACAGTCCTCGTTTATGGCAGGAGCGTGTCACTCGAACATTAATTGGTGGGAATATCGGTCAGGGTCATGACCCTTTGCCAGGGTTTGCACTCGACCGCGAGAGATGGGACGCCCCTTTAGATGAATAGGGATGTAGGTATAGTTGATCTCGTAATTGCTTTAAAACTTTTGACAACAACGCCAGTGAATTAAAGCCTGATTTGACATGGTGCGATTTAAGTATCTGTGGCATACTTTATGTTGAAGCAACAATAAACTAAACAGACACTTTAGATGATTGCAAGTCGTTTGTTGCTTCAATTTTATTGTATCCCACGGGCAAGAAACCTGCATCACGTGGGTTTAACTTAGGTTCAACAGTGTCTCACATGTAAAAATTAAACCTTTGACGTTCAATGATGTCCTGATTTGATAACGCAATTTTACAGTTGAGTATACAATGAACTTTGTATCTGTCACCGTATTGTTGGTTAATTTATAATCTATCGGTATTATTTCTGTTAGATTATAAATTGTCAAAAATTGTGAACCATATACAATTTAACGCATTATTTTTGGTAGTTTATAATCTATCCATGGAAAACCGACAAATTGTGAACTGGTATCTTTACTTGCGCCGTAACGTACCTTGCGCTAATAATAAATAGCCTGCCTAGAGTCTGCGCCACCACTTAAGTCCGATAGACGCGGCGCCACTGTCTTTGTCATTGCATCAAATTGCATTGAAAAAAGTAGTTCCACATCTTTTCCGCCGGACTTTAATGGCGACGCGGACTCTAGCTGCGAGCAACTTGGAAGTAGCGGTCGGTTATAGTTCTGACTTAACCTACTGAATCTTTTCACCCAGTTCACAATTTATTATACTATATTATAAACTAACGGTTTTCAAAAACTTACGGTAAAATATCAAAATTAAACCACTTTGAAAAATATTCTATCGAGAAAACTCTGAATAAAGTGGTGCTTATTTATAGATTGGCTTGACCCGAGTTTCCAATTTAGATTCTCAGGTCAGACAGTGTTAATTATCGTGTGTACAGCCTTCGTTCTCATTCTCTCTTTTGATTGAAAAATAAATAAACTATCTTTAATTCAGACCGAAATCTGTCCTTAAGTTGTTAGTGGTTAGTAAGACTAACTCAGCATTTTTAAACTAAAACGTTGAATGCAGACCACAGAATAATATTGTCGTAATTAACTAACTCTCACATGATTTATCATAAATACTATTCATTTATAACAGTTTTTCATTGAAATTATGATTGAAGAAACCTACCTTATGGAAAATACGCGCTTTGACGTGGAGTTGCGAATACAGTCCGTCTTAATAATATCTACCTACTACAACTGACATACCCCTCTGGAAAAATAAGCTTGGTGTTATGGTAGATGTATAAAATAAATCATTCTGGCAACAATTCTTGTGACGTTATTGCTGTTTTCCTTCATGACGCGACAATATTTTGCGGAGACCATGTCAAATGCTTGTTTGTTAGAGAAGATTTGTCAAGCAATTTTATTCAGCGTACCTTTTACCTTCAACAAAATACTTATAATAAATAAGGAAATATATTAAATTACGCGTTCTTCCCATCCCGGGGTAGGCAGAAAATACAGAACGCCACCTGTTGAGATCCTTACATACGCCGGTTTTGAGTACTACACACCTGACCTTTCTGAAGAAAATCACCAATAAGGTCAGTATATATCCTTCTAGGGCATCCCCTCCCGGTATTTCCACTCACATCTGCCTTGTGTTAGTCGCCTTTCACCCATCCTTTCAACGTGACCTAACCATCTACTCATACTGTTCAAAATGTTTTTCACTGCAACTTTAAGCCGCAACGTTGCCTTATCGCATTATTCCTCAGCATTCTTAGTTACATCTCGGATGTCTATGGTTTCATCTAAGGTTGCTAGGGCCAAAAATAGAAAAGCAGAACACTGATTCAAATTTAGCCGAGCATTTTGCCCTGAAAGACTGAAAACACCGGTTTTGGAAAAACAAAATATTTCATACTTTTATTTATGTAATTATTACTGTTTTTCATTTGAGACTTACACTAACTCTTAATAATATGTTATTATGAATCACATTTTCTTTTCTTACTATCGCGAGTCATGTGTGCCCGCGTGAGTCGCTCGCTCGCTTTTAGTGGGGCAGGGTTGACCGAATGCATAACAAAAGCCGGACAGCCCGGACACGATTGTAAGCAAGGAACAAGTAGAATAATGGCTGTGGAAATAACAGCACTTATTCTACTTTCATACCTCTTTTGCCATACCCAACATTAACTTCCTTACAAAATAAAACAGTAATAGTAAATAAGGAAATATTTTCCCTCCATACGCATTCAGAAATATTTGCTGCGTGCTTTTCATTTGGAAGTCTTTCTCAAAGTTGAATTGCTTTCATTCATAAGATTGATTGATTTGGACTTATGGTGAAATAAGATGTAACGAAAAAAAAATAAAGAAAATGAGTAGGTAGCTGAGTGTTATTTGTAGAATTTCCTTTTTTGAAGTGAAAACTTCTTTAAACGCATTTTGTGGTCTTTCTGAACAGTGGATGAAACTGAACCGTCACGCTCGGGTTGGTGACACTGAACCGCGTATACTCAGCGCTGAATCGCGAATACTTGGCTCCAGTCGTAAGTTTCCACTTCTATATTCTTTTTTATTTATGTCATCGGTATTGTCTTGTGGACTGATTTTAAAAATTACTTTTTCATTTGGTAGAGGAAGCTTGTGCGATGGTCCCATATAAATTTTATTAACTTTATTTGGGTAGTTTTTAAGTTAGCTCCTATAATACGTATTTAATCCACTTTGTGTATGTATCTTGATGATGTTGTAATGCTTCCAGTTACTGTTGTTTACACAGCAAGTAGTGGTATAGAAATTGGTTTGGGGTAGATACCATAACTAAAAAGTGTAAAACATCAGATGTAAAATTAAAATTATTTTTCACTTTGTAGTGCTTTTTTTGGAAGTTAGTTGTTTTTTTTTTTGGAACGAAGTTCCTTATCGCGCTTTGCGAAAGGGGGCTAGACGGAAAAAATTAAGACCAAAAGTTGTAACGACACTTTTTGCTATATTTAGTTATAAGCTATGCGGCGTGCGCGTGTTTCTCTGTCTGTCTCTCTCTCTCTCTCTCATAAAAAGCAAGCCAGTTATTTTCGTTTCGTCTTTCTATTCCGCATTGAACAGTGTAGTGTCGCGAAATATTATTATAACATAAAAAAAAAAAAATACAATTCCTTCACTAATTAATCGAAAGGAACTTCATTCCATCCGGTCCCTTGACATCTCTCAAGTTTTTTTTTTTGTAAAAAGATTTTTTTTTGTATTATTTTCAGTATGTTCAGCCTAAAGATTCTTTAAAGATTATGGGTGATACTGAAATGAGCACAATTAAGAAATAAATTAAAACATTTAATAAATCACTTTATTTTTTAATAATTTACTTTCCTCTTTTTATTATAATTTGAAGAACACAATTTTATAATCTTCTGTTAGTTCATATATCTTTTTATTTTACAACACTGTTACTTATTTTACAACCATCATTAATACATCGATTTACAATAAATATTACATAACTATCAATAAAAATGTATATTATTATAAATAATTGTAAACGGGACGACTTTATTTACGTTTTCTTCTTTAGATTTTGTTTTATTAATTTAAATATAATTTTAATACACATCTATAAAGAAAATTTTATTCAGAACAAACATTTATAATACTCTGCTACGAAGAAAACTTTTATCTAGAATATTTCGAAGGTTAAGGACCGTTTGCACCTCAAATTATAAATCCCTTCAGCGCTAAATACATAAACAGGGTCAAATTAAATTACCTAGCGAAACTCCGCAGAACTGATGGATATCGATATCTAAAAACAACAAAATAATTATAAAATAAGATTTGATTGGTTTTTTTGGGGCTGGTAATCTTGTTACTTGAATTATGTATATATTATTAATTGTTTTTTGTTTTATCACGTTTAGATATCAGTACCCATCGCGTCTGTGGAATTTACATAAATAAACTGATTTTTTGAACTTATATTTCAACTACACAGAGTTTGAAGAAAAAAAAATCATTAAATTAATTTATTTTTTACTTTATCATGTTTAGATATCGATACCCATCACATCTGCGGAGTTTTGCTAGCTAATTTAATTAGACCCTGTATATTTAAACTATCATTCTGTCTCTGGCATCTTTAAAGGATTGATACAAACAGAATTATGTTTTAAATACGTTTAACACTAAACGCATTTAGTGATTGGTTCGACGGGCTTTCGAAATCAAAGTTTATAATTTTGTTAAATTTATATACAACTTTTACATAAATATTTATAGGGAGTTTATAGAATATCAATACAATAGATTTTCTTTTTTTCTGAACAATATAGATATCATTCGAAGTCCCGCTGCAAATTTTAGCCGTCTTAAAATCTATGTCACAATGAGTTTCATAAGTAGGTATTTATATATTGGATTTGGCACAGTTTTGTACTATAAAAATAAAAATATTTGGCTCAGTAGTTATTAAAATAAGATTACAAAATAAACACTAAAATATTGAGTATTTTTTGTTTCTTAAATAAGTAGGTATAAATAGTCTTTAGCAAACTAAAACATGATGGTAAGTTGAAATAATTAAACTATCAAAAATAATAATAAAAAAATATTCAGTCTTTAAACAGTTCTCAAATACTGCTGGCAAGTTATTTTTTCAGCTACAGAATTAATACAAACGTTATCTAGAAAAAAGATCCAATGACACATTTATTTATCTCTACCTAAACTATTTTTTTTTTTGTTAATATACCTATCTACTTGGTGTTTTACTTCATGAGAATTACACATCATCTACTTATCCTCACAAAAATATATTATTATTTAGGTACTTTAGTTGTATTCGGGTCACTACTGAATAAGTATCTGGAAGTGCCTTTTAGTATATTCTTTCTACAAACTCGTGTATTTAGAATTTAGCTTTCTATATTGACTTATTTACAGAATAGAATTGAAATTACACAATGTACAATTCAAATCCTAGATTTCATATGAATAAATTATAATTTTACCACGTACAACAATCTAACGAATATTTAAAATTATCTTAAATATATATTCGTAATATTTATAAATACCCTTTCTATACATCAATATTTTTAGAGTATCATGACTACTGAGACAGAGACACTTCAAGAACTTTATGTACAATTTTATGACATCAAAGTCTATGTTCTTATGTATATTTACAGAATGATCTTGTATCGGACGATTACAGCGGCCACATGTAAGATATGTTGGGCAAGATGGCGCGGGCCGGCGGGCGCGGCGTGTAAGTCGCGTGCGGCACGTACGTAACGTGCGGCACGTGCGGTGAGTGCGGCGCGTGCGGCACGTACGGAGCGGGCGACGCGGGTGGCGACGGCGACGCGAGCTGCGCGGCCGGTCGTGCTCAGATCGCGGGCAGCAGCGGGCTCGGCGAGCGCGGCACCCGCCGCACGCTGCCGCTCCACGCCTCCCCCATCATATCCTCGTCTCCCTGCACACGCGCACTCGACATACTCTCAGCATCACACTCCTCAACTTCCCAACTCTGAGAGCGAGATGTTTCATTCGTTTTACTATGAGTAGGGCAGCTAGGACTAGGACGCCACTACCACGGAAGAGGAAACTATGCGACATAAAGTTTCTCATCCTCGTCATGCATTCAGCTCGCAGGCAATGTTAGTCTACGACTCGCGGGGTCTAGGGAGTTGACGTGCGGGATTGTGCGTCTGAGTTAAACCACGTATTACGGTGTCAACACTTACATATAAGAAGTAATTACCATCATCGTGTGAGGCGCAGGCGCGGAGTGCGCCGGCGCCGGGGGGGCGGGAGGAGCCATCGGTGGCGGCGGCGCGGGGGGAGGCTCCGGTGATACCGCCGCGGGCGAAAACGACGCTGGCGCTAATGGCGATTGCGCTACGAAGATAAATGTTAGGATTATTCCTGCACATGGTCCTTCGAGGCAGACTTCCACTCAAATTCCACTTACCAGCGGCGGTCAGAGCCAGAACGAACTGACTCCAATGCACACAGCAGCCACAGCACAGCTGCAGAGCCGCTCTTCGTAAAGCTCGGTGCAAAGCCATGAACAGCAGCGGATTGACTGCCGCGTGTACGTACGAGATATGTAGAGTGATTTGGAAATACATCTGGAAAAAACAAATCGTTCAAACTTGCTTGTATCTTTCGGTTGAGTTCACTGTAAAATATTCATTCATTACCTATGACTAATGATATAAAGATATATAATTAATCATCACTAATGATATATCTTTATATCATTTAAAATCTATATTCAGAAAACTTTAATATACAGAATAGTAATCTAATTTCCTTACTTCATAAGCTATATGTGACGTAAGAGCCGGATGATGTAGCAAAGTGATGAGGAACAGAGGCCCCCAGAACAGTACATAAGCCGCCGTGATGACAAGGAACATGCGCACACGGCGGACGCCCTCTCGCTCCACCCGCGCCAAATAGCCTCGGAGACGACGACCGCCACCCAGAGGCAGGTTGTTACTGCCTGATGGACGGCAGCGACCGTCTGATAGAGTGCCGTCCACTGTCTAAGAAAAAATAAATAATTTTAGAAAAAAAAGTCTTACTCTCAAAATATTGCAAATAAAGCCCAGATAAAATCAAAAAATTTGCCGAAAATAAAATCAACCAATTTTGCCTAGTGAAATCAAGTAATTTAGAAACAAAAGCCAATTCAGAAGGGAACGTCTGGTGACGTCACTCCGAAGTAATTTAGAAGCCCTATTTAGATAGCCTTGATGGTTTAGTAAATAGAAACAAAGATCAATGGAGGGAAGATAATAATGAAATACGTACTTATATATGTATTTTTTTAAGGAGATAAAAATCAGTTTATGTGCTAGTTTTACGGAAAAATAAAAAGAGATATTATAGCAAGACAGATCAAAAGGAACAGAGCAGCTGAAAATACAAATGACTAAGATCTACAAGATGAGACAAGCATGCATCATAATCCTTACCCTGGGTCCGACGCTGTTGGGCAGGTTATCCATCCTCCTGTTGTCTCCTGCCATGCTGACAAGCGTGGTCACTAAACCAGCTACTCGTACTGCTTCTACGTTAGCCTGCATGCGATAAGATTTAAATTTATCGAATACTTAAATCTGAACCGCACTTTGGCATCGGCAAGCATTGAGTATGGTTCTGTTGTTTACAATATATATGGACGATGTACTTCTAAAATGGGAACGTCCATTCCGAGTGGGGCGAATTCCGAAAATTTAAATCTTATTTGCGGTACACCGCAAGGAATATTGGCAAGGTACCAACAAAAATTCCTGTACCGGCCAACGTTAGACTAGGATATATGCACAATATTGTACAGCGGATTGGAATTATGCGGATGACTTCGTGAGTTTCAACGAGTTTGGAGCGCACCAGTTCTGCGTCTCCCGCAACTGTGAACTGCATTACACTACGGAACTTGTTACATGTCATTCAAAACAACTGCTAGCTAGTACCATTTCTTTTAAAGCTGTGGATGACATGTCATGGTTACAAAATACTTCACAAACAAATGAAGATCATGGAGAAGTTTGTTTTGTGAGAATGGAAGATGATGCAAACAATGTAAACAAAGCATTACTTTTTATTATTATTTCTCGTGAAACTAACCTCTCCATGCCATCTGTTATAAGGTTCCGAGGGTGTTCGTTGAGTGTAGTGTGATTAATGATATACAAACCTTCGTGAGATCCCGGTGGAGCTTTTTCAAGTGGAAAAGTGTCAATCCAATACAGACTGCGTTAACGCCTATCCACAGAGCGTTAAGCACATAATGCCTAAAGGGTCCTCGGACTAAAGGACACGACGGGGCGGGGCCGTAAGACCCGTAAGAGCCTGCACTGGCAGCCAAAGCTCCAGATAAGAACGTGGGCCCGAGATTTATCGTTATTGATGCGAACCAAATCATGAATGTTCCGAAAAGGACGCACTGTAACAAAAGATTAATTTTACTTTAGAATTTTTGTTTCACAAAATATTTAAATGAGCTCAGTATTTCATTTGGGAACCTCTTTAAAATTGCCAAAATTAAGAACAGAAAATGGGCTGTTTTATCTCTGACAATTTTGAAATTTTCTCCTCGGGCTTATTAAAGTAACGGCAGGGGTCGTAAAGGAAACGACTGGATCATAATTTTACCTGTGGGCTGTCCATTAGTAATGGCGCTGATAGATCAGCTTGCTCTTCCTCATTTTCGGGGAAAATTGGACTGTCGTTGAGCACTGTTGTGAGCATATTCACTGTTGAGACCGTCACCTAAAATAATTTAGTCGTTAATTTTCAATACACTGGTAAAATTGTTCATGAAAAGCCTGATATTAAAATAAATTGCTGTATAATATTGTTGCATTAATAAGTACACTGCGATAAATCTATCTATATAAATATAAATATTTTATTTATATAGATATTTTAATATTATATATAGATATTTTAAATATAAATATTTTATTTATATTTATATAGATAGATGCTGTTCGTTGGTAAGCGCATTACTTGAGAACGGCTAGACCGAATTGGCTATTTTTTTGTTTTAAAATATTCATAAAGGTCCGAATTAGGATAAAGAGTAAGAAAAATTTGAAAAGTTTCCCGGAAAATGTTCAAATTCGGGAAAAACCAAACATCCTCTTTTCTATGGAAGTTTTGTACGAATGATTGAAAATTGGATTTGTCAAGTCGGCTAGTTAATCGTATTATGAGTGTTTATACGCACGTACGCACCAACAGATCAATTATGGACAAAAAATAATACAGTAATGGCAAAACAAAAAAATCTACTAAGTGTCCAAATAATTCCTCATCCTAGTTCTAGCATTATTTTCCTAATTTACGTCATAATTCCAGACTCTCAGACACATTCGTCTAGAAACACTCCAACTATTCAGAACTTATAAGATACTATCAAAATTAAGCATCAAAGATTATTCTTGGCACTTTTCTCGTTCGTCCCAACTGAACTTAAGTGCCGATAAATCACTTTTATGTGCCAACTGCCTCCAGTTTCAAACAATCGTACTTTTGTCAGTGAAGATCTGTTACTTTTGCATTCCATTGATGCTCATCTGAGTTTGATGATACTTAAGTTCAGTCTCATTTTGATTTCCAACAAAGGCGGTCCGATGGTGACTTTTAAAGGCGATTGTTATAACAAAGACAGTTTTCGTTCACACCTAAATTGTAGTCTTATTCTATAAAAATATCATTAAAATTATGTAGATATGTTTACGCAAATGAATGCTCTATTGACAAACTAGAAGCAAGCATTCATACTTCTGAAAGACATATCAGTAATTGCTATTGTACCTTATATTAATTACTCAGAGATTGGAAATGACTGTTCATAACTACATAACTAAACCTCCCACTGCAAATGAAAGGCAAAATAAAGCCCCCAGAGAGCTAATTCCACTAATTCGTATAACTGAAAACGTAAACGTCAATAGTGGCAAAGATAAAAAGTTATGGGTCAATGAACAGTCAATGGCTCATATAAGATAATGGGGCCATATGGCCGAATGGTCAAGTTATAGCCTTATAGGCCATTAATCGAGATAATCATTTGCAAACATTTCCGCAAATGCTACCAGCCAATGAGAATGGGCCATTCCTAAATGTGGACGTATACATTATTGATTCTAATGGATTCTCATTCCGGGTCTTTTTGGATAAAATTGTATCTCTCTGTATCCAGAAAGGTTTTAAACGCCGGACTCAGCTAAAAATGTCACTGATAAAAAAGGCATACGTGTTCCGTTTTCGTGTTAACTACGGATTCGCTTTTAGCGAAATGTAACATTGAAAAAGAGTATATATGAATCGTAGCAGGTAATGTTCTGGAGTTTCTGCCTACCCCCATGGGGAGAAGGTGTGAGTTTAGGTATGTGTATTGGATCGATGTCACTTGATTACGCGGATTATTCGTCTGAATTAATTCATCCGAAACGGACGAATCGACACTTTAAATTTTTTTTTTTTCTTGAAGCGATTCGCTCAAAGATAATTTATTTGTAGGCGAATCGACAACTATTTACCTACAATAAAATTAACTTCGTGCGAATCGCCTCAAGAAAAAATGGTATTTTTTATAAGTGGCGAGTAAATTCGTGCGAATCACCAATAAGCCGATTACGCGTCCCTAATATTTTAATATAACAATACAAGAACATGGTTATTTTCCTGACCTTTGGATACTTCTTTTAAAACTTAAGCAATTTTGTATATCTGTTGAGTAGTGAGGTGGTAAAACTGTCCCTTAGCATAATTGTAATTACAGTATTACAACTTCTATTTATACAGCACTAAACCGAAACTTTAATTTTTACAAAATGATGATGTGGATATATTTAGTAACCTGTTCCGCTTGTTTCATCATTTTATAATGGATTTCCGCAAGGTCACGCCTGAATCAATTAACTACCTACTTTAATTTTTACCTCTACACGAAACGGCACAAAACGAATACGCACGAATAATCTGCATATGTAAAGCCTAGATTACACTATTCGAATTTTCAGCTTAAATTTTTGTGCAGTGTTCAATCCAAAAACGCTGACTGACCGTGACACAAATACAGTGGGAAAAAAAACAGCTGATACCGCCGGTGCGGTTGTGGCCTATGCGGTATTTAATTTCTAACGGTCGGGCGGTTTTAGATTGTGAAGTTTCATCTCGTTCAGTCCGCCATGTTGGATTGCGTGTCATACGTGTGAGCAAAGTCTGTCACGTAGGGAGGAAAAAATATAAACAGACCGTATTTTGTTATATTTTTAGTAGCATTGTTTGTATTGCTGTTATGAGGTCTATGTTTACGAATAAATATCAGTTCAAAGTATTGGTTTTCATTGGTGCTGTCGTCGGAAAACCTCATTCAAAATCAAACTTAGGCATTGGGTTAGTGTTTTTGGACTTTTGTAGTTAGATCTAAAAGATGGCACTCCGAAAACGCCCACCCATTTGACTTTCATTGAATAAGAAAATAATAGATACCTATCAAGAAGCTTAAGATCATACTGAGGGTATGATTCAAAGTTAACCGTATCTTATCCCAAGTATTCCCAAGATAGTAAAACATATGTGTTAAATATTTACCAGTAGCAAAAAGGCAGTTTCAACCAGTGAGCACTTGTACACGGGTTGGCAGCGGAACACGGCGATGCCAAGGGGCAGCAAGATGGCCGCCCTGGCCAGGTCCACTACCGCTTGGTGGAACAGCAGACCGTGTGACCATCTACGACAAAGTTAATGAATAAATCAAATAAATAACACATGTTGATACTTTGCCTTCTGGAACTTAATCATTAACAACCAATCCATTCAAGTCTAAATAATATTTCTTTTCAATTTTTCGTGCTCAATTATGTATTAATAAAACAATTTTAAAAGTTTCTAAAACATAATTTCACTCAACACAAAATGACTGGTAAAGTTTATTCCAAATGTATCTGATGAAAATAATAGTCCTCCAGACCGAGACTAGCCTTCGCCGTCGAAGATATTATACTGCATAAGTGTGTGCACAGACACAGGTGCACTCTCTCTTCCTTCACTCTCATAGTCCGATGGGACGGCAACCCGACACGACCGGGGAGAGACGCAGCCGCAGGACCAACAGCTTAATGTGCTTTCCGAGGCACGGGGATATCAGACCGCTGACTTCCAAACTGCTCGGATTTTGGAAGTCGGCGGTGTTACTAAGAAATTCCTAATGGAAAAACCCAATAACACTTTGCCCAATTCGGGAAACGAACCCAAGATCCCACGCTCAGCAATCGCGCTTGCGACCACGAGACCAACAGGGCAGTCATCTGATGAAGAACATTAAATATAACATCAATATTGTCAACATTCGGTTCAATGGTTCGGTATACCGTTTATAGAAGCGATGGACCTAATTTCAACTAACAGACATGTAAGACTTAAGTATGTCAATTTAGTGGTAAATACTCTATTTAATACTAAACTCCCGCCGCCGAGAGAATGCGTTCCTGACACCTCTCAGTTGGGTACGATAAGGAACAAATAAAGTATAAATTCGTAAAATACGTTTTTTTTTCTTACTCAACTGACAGGTGTCAGGAACGCATTCTCTCGGCGGTCGGAATATATGTACCTACATACGAAACTCTGAATAACTGCTACTCTGAACCTATTTTACAGTTACAGGTCTATATTTGCTTTGCTTCAGGGCAAAGAACTTTTCTCATACAGAGAAAAACGAACACTCGTCACCATAACTAGATCAGTGTCCATAAGTACCATATTACTATAAGTCTAGGTCTCTTTCTCAAAATGTTTTCGTTCACCGTTCAGTCAATGAAGCTAAAGTTTAACTTTATAAGTACCAACTTAAATAAAGAAAGCTGCATTGGTACCTACATGCCTTGTTCAAACCCGTACCCTAATTTTTAATTATTGAGATATCATCTCAAATTACAGATCTAAATACCGAAATGATCAATTCTTAATATTTACAGGTGCAAACAACCCAGACGTTTTCGAGAGCCAGATAAATGTTATAATTAATTCTGTCAAGTTACAAGTATAATATTTCGATAAACGATTTATCAATCATCCAAAGTGTCACGCACTTAGGGACCCCCTGGGGAGGGGCAACATCGGGGGGACAGGGGGGACTTCCCCTTCGAATCTCAGACGTAAATAATAAAGTAGGTGAATGTTTGGGGTATTTTTCGGAAGTATCAAGGAAAAGGGACAGATTTTGTCTATTTAAAGTTTCCTGGATACGTTATTTCTTGTGGAGTTCTTAAAAGGAACCTTTCTTTGTTATTATTAAAGGGAAGTAGACAATTTTTGTTGACACAAGGGTAAGAGATGACATTATCACAAAACTATAAGCATGGAAAAAACGTAAACGTTTTTCATTCTCTCAATACATTAATATTTTGAATTACTAAGTAATTACTCCAGAAATGTAATTAGTACCAACCACAAATGAGACTGTTAACACAAAACATTAATTAAGAAAAACATGCTATAAACCTTTGTTACCTCTAACATTCAACACATTTTACAGCCAGCATTTGGTAAACTTTAGCCAGTCAGTGTACGAATAACAATGTCAATAACAATGTTATTATCATTGTTGCGAACATTTCTAACATTAAATTGTTACTACAATAAGTTCGTAGTAACTTTGTAACATAGTCGTTACAAGAAAATGTCAGTGACATTACCTGTACCTATGAGACGTGTTATTTATAATTATGCCATAGAGCGGTAAACGAGTAGGCAGTCCACTTAAGACGTCTGCAGTAACAAAGGCGCCGTTTAAAAACAAATTTAAATCTTCGATAACAATCAACTACACTTTCTATAAAAAGTTACATCAAAAATCGATCTTCCCCAGACGTGGAAACCAAACAGTTACAACGTCACTTACCGCCGAGTAATACAAGACTAGTAGTGGCGCCCGAAATACTTTTTACAGTGACGTGTCAATCGTCTTGAACTAGGCTACGTGGGTACATCTACGTGACTAGACATAGAAAAGCCATTTAGAATTCTGAAAGTGAAAAGGCCAAGGTATCTCTTGATAATGTGGAAAGAAGTCGTTTGTCAGTGTATTAAATTAGTTCTTCTAAACTGGATGATGGATTTTGATGTGATTTTACTTGTACACACATACCCACATATGAACGACACACAGCAAAGAATTAATTATAAGTTCTGAAATTAAACTTGTTATAAGAAACTAGCGCCACGGTTTTTACGACTTGGCAAAACATCGAGTTTTCTTTATTAAACGTAAGGTTGATATGAATGAAATATGAAATGAAATACACATAAAATTTTCACAATAAATTCTATAAACGATGGTGAAAAACACATCAAAATCTGTTGCTTAGTTTATGAGAACAACCGGGTCATACAGACAAACACGAACAGCGACTTTAATTTATATAGAATATAGTCTGTTTACAATACTGTACATTACGTAGGTTTAAGATCGTAATTAGTTTTATAAATAATATAAGCTTGTTCACAAAGTGTTTAATCAAAAGAGATCTCGATGGAATTACACAAAGATTATAATTAAGATAGCGCTTGATTTGAAACTTTACTATTAAAAATAAATTGACTTTAAAGCCTAAAAGTAATTTGTAAGGTGACAATTACTAGCAAAATGCCGTCTGAATTTTAAGCCGCTTTTTGTTGTTCAAGATTTTTAAATAATGTTTTTTTTTTGTAATCTGGAATAGATTACAAAAATATATATAATATAGTCTAATATATTATATTCAATGTCATGTTTACATACAGTTGAATCCGAAAACTTGGATAGATAACGACAGTTCTTATTATCAGCTATTCTGTCAAGATACCTTTTGATTCAATCCGATTTAAATGGCTCCTATCTTATTGAATTACCACGGGTAATGACTCGGTAATTTGATTTCACAGCAAATTGAGTACCCTCCCGTGTTAAATCATATTTTCTGGATGCTTTCTCTTTTAGCTAGAGGATTAAGGTACTCGGCACAAATTGGGTAACGGAGACAACTTATTAAAGTAGACAAAGACATGTTGATGCTTTAGTTAAGTCCGCTGTCTCTAGAGATCTTTTTACTTTATTATGTTCATATTTTGATGACCAATTTTTTAACCATTTATATAAAATATTCTTTTTCGCACGTTTCGATCTGAGTTTGTTATAATGATGAATATACCGTATATATTGCCTACATTCTGTTACCTTATTTTGTATTACCTACAACTTTTGCGAATACTTAAAACTTTGTTCGCGAGGCCTATTATGTATCGGAGGCTCAAAATACTTTAAGTAGGACTTATCGCAGTTATTGAAACATTTGGGCCTTAATGTCGTTTATTCATATACATGGTATCTAACATGACCACCTTAACCATGACAACTTTGTGAAATGTCTCCATAAAAAATCATTACCACTTTCAAATATCGACAGTGTCTACAAGATTTATAAGGTACCAATATCAAAACAATATTTATTCGCACCAAACGAACTGAACTTTTTTAATGAAAGTTTACACAGTACGTTTTCCTAAAAAAATATATCTTGTTCATTTAAATGTCAAGCGAGAGTCTTCTAACAGAAAACGCCTGATATTATCTAATTACGAGTATGCCCGAACCTTCAAATTTCGTCAACTCCAAAGTCATTTTCAAGTTCGATCTTGATAAAATCCAGCCTAAGTAAACACTTATTAGATTGGCGCCATATAAAATGCAGATTCAGTGGTCCCGTAAGTCGTATTCCGTGTTCCCGAATACAGACGTGCCCAATCTGTGGCGCCGATCGCTGGCTCAACAATAACATATTAGACCTTCATTGTTATATGTATGTGGCAAATAACGTTAATGTTATCGGTGTAATGTCTTCGAGTGTCGTTACATGTTATACAATACCAACGGTTGTAAACGGACCACAGTATCATAAAATAAGAAACATTTGAATAATGATATACATTAATTTTTTCCTGTTTTCTCATTCTTCGTATCGAAACGGTCGCTGTAATTTATAGCCTTTATTTCTTGCAAAGTATTCCGGCTTGATTTATTTTTGTTTTTTTTTGCGACAATATTTTGATAATATTGCTGTGGAGGCTATGGGTATTCAAATGTCGCCAGTTATCGTGATTTACGTTCTGTAATGTAATTCGAATAGTCTTATTTAAGTCTTTGTGAAAGTCCTACGCAAAGTAATAGATATAAACATATAGATTCGTTTTACTTATTGCGATAAAAATCTCACTTCTTACACAAACAAACAGTATTTCTCAAGTAGGTAGTAACCATTTTGCCAAACTCACCTCCGTAGCTGTTTTTTGCTAAGGATAACAGCCATCAGCGCCAAATTTGCCGACATTCCCAATCCAGAGAGTGCGAGCAAAGCCGCAGCGCTAGCAGCGCCACCAGGCGGACAATGCCGCGTGTTATTGACCACCGAGGAGTTTGTGGCACCTGCCGAACCGAAGCGGAGGTTCGCTCCTATCATGGCCACGGCAGACCCTGCTTGAGGAATAACGCCTGTTAAGAAATCAGGAATACAATCCAACATGAACATAGAAATAGGCCCATAGTTACCTATTGTTATTTTGCTATTAGTTTCGTGATCTGAAAGATGAAATTAATATTGTTCAAGTTAACATCAACAAATTGCAAATAAATAACAGTAAAAAGACAAGATACGATCGATGTCTAAAGATTATTTTTCAATCGAAGACAAAGATCGTTTGAAAAATTAAATAGAAAATTTCGAAATTTTGGATTTTTTTTTGACAAGACATAAAAAGCCAATTTGCTATTTCCAATCATTCTACAACATTTAACATATACACACATTCACGTATCAAAACAACAATAGAATTACCTGCTGACATTTTGGCGTTCAGACGTCCGCTCTTAATGGAAGTTAACTATCGAATGCAATGAATCACTGTGACAGCCAATCAGAACGCCCTCCGCCCCCCCACCAGCCCATTGCATTTTTGCACCAATGACGTTGCTATTCACTGACATTACAATGGGGCTTAAGGCCTTTATTTTATTACACTGTTACGTTTGTCACTCAAAATAAACACTATTTTGTCGATTTTGTGCGAACTTTTCTAGTATTTCTGTGATTTTATTTTCGTGCACTTTTGTAACTTTTCTTTAGTTTCTTTCCAATCAGTTGGAGATTGTCTGTACTACACTAAAAGTCAAATCAACACGTAAGTCAATGTAGCACAAGCACTTTCTGAAAACACATTAAATTGTTAGCTTATGTATATTATTCTAAATGGATACAAAACTACAGGAATTACATACTACATTATATCAGAAAAATGCGTAGTAGTTAAAGAGGCCAAGATACAGGATAAAGTAACAATTCAAATCTGGCTAAGTGGCATACTCCTATGTTTATTTTCTAATCAACACAAGCAAAAGAACCTACTTAATGTGATTACGATACTGGCAATGGAAAGTGGTACGTCGCATCGCTGACGACATGTCAAACGTCGCACCAATGAATAGATCACAGAGGAATTGAGTACAGCAGTACTATTCAGTAAGAACACACCTTGTGTATAAACTTTGGTGAACTGTGTGCGAGTGTTGCTGTTACTGTGTTTACTTTTTTCGCTCCCCAGCAAAACCCCATATATACCGGAAGCAAACTTGTTACAATAACATGTTTTTTTTTTTTTGTAAGCAGATTTATGTTTAGAAATTTTTATTTATTTAAATGATAATAAAAATACACAATAATTAAAAGGAACATTCGTATACGATTATGGTGAATTTGTCACATAAAGAACTTACAGCATTTTTAAAACTAGATTAGTTCAGTCGACGTGTATAAATATTTGCTGCGAGCAACAATATTGCACGATTGTTCCCCAACTTTGCTACCGGTGTATATGGGGCTCAATTTAATGTGATAATTAAATAAGGGGGCATTAATTTAAGTGCGAGTTGGGTTTACAGAAAAGAATAGCTTTAATCATATACAAAAAGGGTAGGTTCAGAAATACTATTCAAGAAATACAATGTAGGGACGACAATACGACAATTAATTTAAACTTCGTACATCTAATGATGTTCCCAGTCTGCATACAAAAATCCAATCAACTAATATACAATAGTTAAGTCACTACTATGGCTAATCAAAAATCGGCAAAATCCATAGTTGGTCCATCACAATTATTTAGTTTATTTGAAAAAATCTTTTATCAAATCAATTTTTTTTTTACTATTATATTTTTTTGTTTTTTTATTTTATGTTGGTAGTTTCAAACTACTCATATGTGCAGGTAGTTTTTTTTATCGTATTCCACATTGTATTTACTCTATGGTTGCCAAAACACTATTGAATGCAATAATAAATTGCAAAACTGAAAAGCATTGCGTAGCTTACTCAGTAAAAACATTTTTAAAAATTAGGGGGTGAACGTGGTGTGAACCTTCTAACATTTTTATTTGATATACAGCTCTCATGGAGTGTCTAACTGACTCGCAGTTAATGCTCAATCCCTTTACGTTCGACGTGCAGTCAACCTTTGCTTCCCTAGTACTTCAGTTAGTTAACATAGTGACTGTTAGCTTAAGTATTTGTGACAGTATCTACAGTATAAAGGTACCTCCTACCCTCAGAGGATTTAACTTTTAGATAAATCGCCCCTCATAATAATTTGTTGAATGTATTTGATACCTCTTCCTTATATTAAAAAGTAATTTAGGTTTTTAAATAAATAATAACTTAACATCACGCCTGTGATCCCCGAAGGATTAGGCAGAGGTGTACCTATAGTCACAGATAATATACTAGTACAGATACCCAATCCCATACAAAGAAATGATACCTCCCTAAGTCTGGCTATTGAGCTGGCTATTTTCCTTCCTCCATTGTTTCAACAGATGGCAGCATCAGCGACTCACAAATTGCCAGAGACTGTAGTTTTATAACGCCATCTAGAAGTCGACTTAGATACTTATGGCATTAAGATAGATTCTTTACATCGCACGGTACGTTCAAGGACAAGTATATTAACAATACAACAAAAATATCTCGAGTTGACGGAATAGTTTCATTTTTGTGAGTGAGCTAGCAATTTTCACGCGGCAGCGAATGCCTCTATGTATTTTTTTGTATTTCAATGCTTAAATCTAGATTTTCATCTCCTCGTTACCAAATCTACTATTGCTAAAACCCTAAAACTGAAATCACGCGTTCTTCATCCGAACTAATTTTGACAGTAAGCCCAAGTTCGCACGGATGTAATACAATTGCGACGACTTTTTCGTGCACTTGATTTTCAACGCTCTGCTTAGCGTCGAGAGTTGAAAATTCAAGAGTGTTTTTTCAACGCGCTGGGACGAGAGTACGTCCCAGCGCGTTGGATTCTCAACGCTCGGCTTAACACCGAGAGTTGAAAATCCAGTGCGCGATAAAATCCCGCCGCGATTAAATTACATTCGTGCGAAGGGCGGCTTAATGTTTTTAAAAATATCAAATAAAACCGGCCAAGTACGTGTTGGACCACGCATAATGAAGGGTTCCGTAGTTAGGATGAATTTATCCCAAGAACAAACTTAACTTTGTAGTTGAAAAACATGTTCTCCCATACGGAATGTATACGGGAGAACATACGGAAGAACATGTTTTTGCAACCGCTTTAAGTTGGTTGATTTATTACTCGTTAACTTATAGATCTTACTTAGCTGTGATAGTTTTCCTTTTAATTTCGTTATTAATACTCCTCTTGTGATCTTTTTTCACATAAACCAACCATTTAGCTGGCAGGGTGGGGGAGGACACTAGACTCTAATGTAAATCGTCACCATTAGCTACCTATGCACTTTTAAAACGTTTCGTACAAATCCTTTTTAGGGTTCCGTACTCAAAGGGTAAACCGGGACCGTATTACTAAGATTCCACTGTCCGTCTGTCTGTCCGTCTGTCACCAGACTCTATCTCATGAACTGTGATAGTTAGACAGTTTAAATTTTCACAGATGATGTATTTCTGTTGCCGCTATAACAACAAATACTAAAAAACAGAATAAAATAAATATTTATGGGAGCTCCCATACAACAAAGTGATTTTTTTGCTCGTTTTTATAGATAATAATGGTACGGAACCCTTAGTGCGTGAGTCCGACTCGCACTTGGCCAGTTTTTTATAGAATTTTTAGGAAGGTATTGGTAAAATGAAAAAAAAATTAAGTCGGTAGGTATTTGCCAAAAACATGTTGAAACTTTTCTTTCAATTCCTTTATTTCTATGTAAAGTAGGTATTAGATTATAAAAAATTATGTTGTTTGATTTTCCTACCAAACGCTTATACAGTATGTCATGACAAATTGAGTAAAACGCCATCTATTGCAAAGAGCTCATCAACTCAGAACTTTATCATTCTAAGGGTTCGAATTCAAGTAAAAGGTTTCACTAATCGTTTTTGTTGAAATACGTGATTTACGAGTTTAAATGGATAAATCAGCATTAAACAAGGAAGTTTTGATTTTTACTAATCTTACTTCAGCTAACTTCTGCCGTTTATTCGTTTTTAGTGATTGTTAATTTATAATTGTTTCCTATGCTGCCATCTATGATTATTTTTTCAACACTAATTATAATTTGTTCGAGTTGAGACCCCATGCTATAGTACACCCACATTTTGCCAGTTATGTTTAAGTCCCATGTAATAGGGCGAGCCTATTGCCATCAACCGGGCATAAATCCAGACTCCGGGCTGTTTCTGAGAAATTCCAGATGGAGAATCCAATAACACTTTGCCCGACTCAGGAATCGAACCCAGGACCTCATACTCAGCAGTACCGCTTGCGACCACTAGACCAACGAAGCATAAATAATTAGTACTTAATCTAAAATTAACTAAGCTAAATTTCTTATTTCCATACCAATCATCATATCATTGAGGATTTTATACAATCTACAAAATTCATATTCAGACAATCATTTTTCGAGACAACCATTTTTCCCTCGAACCTACATACAATGCAGTGTGAAAATCCCAATACAAAAGAACATTATATTGACAAGTACCAATACTATCTTCCACACATAAGTGGAAATAACAATATAGTAAGAAGTTACATATTTCTTTAACCGTATAGGGACATGTTAAAGTGATCATAGTTTCAGTGCAAAAAAGAGATGGGGCTATACGCCATGTATATTTTTATCCCTGTCTATATTTCTTTCATAAATGAAAATATGGCCGTAAGCTATAAAAAAAGCTTTTTATTCATGCCACAGCATATTTACCATAAAGAATCATCTATTGATGTCGACTAGGATATCATATTTGATGAGGGTGAAGCAATCCCGTCCTATAAGTTATGTGTCGTTCCCTTTATAACTGACAGCGTAAAGAATTATGAAAATGGTTTACTGTGTAATATTGTGTTCTATTGTATGTGCATGACGATTGAATTTTGTTTGAAAAACCTTCGTGTCGTTTCAACTAAGTAAGCAGTTTTCGTATACGAATTCATAATAATATTAAAATTCGTCTACCTTGAGATGACATTGGCTTACACACACACACACACACACACGTGCGCACAAACACACACATACATAAACACACACACACAAATACACACAGGCACACACACACACACACACACACACACACCCACATGAATTGAAAATAGAAACACAATCACGAATTGAAAATATAAATCTTTGTGGTGCCTACGCTTCATCTGACGTCACTGCTACGGTTACTACGTCGTAGCTTAGCTAGCGACCAATGATGTGCTACACACCGACTACACAAAAACCACTCATTTCAGAAAATTGCCTTGATACCGCAAAACCAGCAAAGTATAAACCTTTTCTATGTTAAAAACCACTTTTTACGTCGTGTTGGCTACGATTAAGCTGACGTCACTGCAACGTGTTCGTAGCTGAACACTGATCTGCTACATGAAGATTTCAGAGGTAGCCGTGATTTGGACATGTTATTGGAAATTTATAGTTTTACTCGCTTTTGCCCGCGACTTTACCCGCATGGACGTCGGAAATTATCCCCCGGAAACGTACTACCGAGATAAGAAGTATTCTATGTCCTAACTTAGGTCATGGTGAACCCATGTGCCAAATTTCATCCAAATCGGTTAAGCCGTTTTAGCGTGAACAGTGTCACAAACAAACTCACTTTCGCATAACAATATTAAACTAGCTTCTGCCCGCGACGTCGTTCGCGTGGAAGTTGATAAAATATAGCCGATATTACTCGCTAATAATGTAGCTTTCTACGGGTGAAAGAATTTTTTAAATTGGTTGAGTAGTTTTTGAGTTTATCCATTACAAAGAAACATACAAAAAATCAAATATTTTCTCTTTATTAGTAATATTCGTAATATTCGATAAGATAAGTTAGGATTTACCTACCAAAGGTAAAGTCAGGCCTAATAAATATATATAAGCCCTGTGGCTCTAGTTTTTGCAAGAATTGAACACTGCTACACTAAATCAGATAACAATTCATAAAAAAAAATTATCTCAATCTGTCCTTGTACGCCTCCTAAACTAATATTTTAACTAATAATTTATTAACAATAGCAGCTTTACAACAACATAACATTACGACTTGTTTCCCCGAAGGGTTGGGCAGAGGTGTCCCTGTAGCAGGTTCACCCACATTTCGCCAGTTATGTTTTTTTTAAGTCCCATGTAATAGGGGGCGAGCCTATTGCCATCAACCGGGCACAAATCCAGACTCCGGGCTACTACTGAGAAATTTCAGATAGAAAAACCCAAAACCACATTGCCCAACACGGGAATCGAACCCAGGACCAATAGCGCTTGCGACCACTAGACCAACGAGGCAGTCAATAGCAGCTTTATTAAAGTCAAAGTCAAAGTGAAATCATTTATTTCAAATAGGCCCATGTATGGCACTTTTGTCAAAATATACAAAATAATATAATTGATTCTAGTCGCCCCTTCCAAAAGGTAGTTTTCGTATGGAGAAGAATGGGCAAGAAACTCCACCGTTACTCTTTTAAATATAAAAATATACGATTTTATTCATATTTATAGATTACTATATAGATTCGGCCAGTATAAATCGGTCCAAATTAGCATAGAGAAGCCAACAGTAAAATGGTATGTAACAATAGAAAGCCTTTGTTAATTTCAGGCTGAATTTCAGGCTAGACGATCTAATTCTGAATCCCCCTATTTTAGCGAAGTGTTTAATCTGAGTACAATGAAACCTTTTATTATACGATGAGGAGCAGTTACGGTTACGTCGCTGTCAGACTTGTGAATCGAATTGTTAGTAGCTCAGCTGAATATTGATAAAAAGTTAGATGATTTTCAGTAGATAACAGAAATAATTATAATATTATAGTCGACAAAACTATTGGCATATTACCAAAAAACTTTAATAAGACCTTTAATAAAATTACGCTATAAAATGTGTAACTTTCTAAAAACAAACGTAATATACGGTCAAAACACCATAAAAACAGCGAGTCTAAGTTACAATTTTATTTGGCTTTTAGGTTAAACTACGACTATTTGAGCCAATTTAGGCGGATCAGAGAAAAGTTTATAAAAACCTCATACTTATCTCGAAACTGGCACTCATCTACTCCCCATTTTTACGCGACTTTATGACACTTTTAGTGCTATACATTATAGTTACGACTAGGCTTTAGACAACGACTATTTTATGAAAAGCCGCAAAAATAAAGCTGTAAACAAGGTGCGGTCATAATGACCCCGATCAGAGCAGAGGTCAGAATTGTAGCTTTAACTTAAAGAACGGAAAGTCACGAGTGAAAAAGGTCAGAATTATTATTATGATTTTTTGAATAATTGTCTTATTATTTATCCAAAAATAAGTACAATAATACTTTTACTTTAGAACCAACTAAACTATCCTAAACTTGCTGAGAGAGGTGAACCTAATTTATTTCAATTTTGAGATTTTGGTTCTGGTTTTTCTGTTCTCCGAAAAGTTCAAGTCTTTGATCAGCAAAATCGACTCGCACGTTGACAAAGATTAAGGTAAAATATTGTCAAGCAATTTGTGAAGTTGATCGATATCCAGGAACCCTCCCTGCTCTCTGTATGGTTGTCACGAACACGTGTTTGATCGTGCCGGCATTAGAACCTTCCCATCCCGTCCAATTTAGGATAATTGTGATATAGGCACATAATAAGAATATAAACATATTTAGAATCTTAGTACATGGAAATAGTCTAAGATCGAACTATCCTTTTGTCATGTCAACAGAAACACAATAATTGTATTTACTAATTGTTGTACCCCGCATAAACCTCACATACATGTCCTATTTCAATCTAGGGAGAGGAAAATCTTCTTTGTTTTTAGGGTTCCGTACTTCAAAAGGAAAAACGGAACCCTTATAAGATCACTCGTGTGTATGTCTGTCCGTCTGTCATAGCCAATTTGCTTCGAATCTAATTGACCGATTAAGTTGAAATTTGGTTCACATATGTGTTTCTGTGACCCAAACATGAACATGTAACGTAAATAAATGTTTTTTTGAATATAGGGGTCACTTTTGGGGGGCAAACAAGAAAAATGAAAAAAAAAATTTTGCTTAAAGAACCGTGTGACATATCAAATGAAAGGACTTGTTGCGAGAATCTTAAACGTTCTTTTTTTTATATAATTTTAAAATAAATACTTTTAAAGATATTTAAGAAATTGGATGAAAATTGACCAGTATTGAAAAAAATACATAATATGGCTCTTTACTCATATATTACAGAAAAACCTATAAGAAGTCCATGGTGTTAAAGTAACATGGTAAATCTCTCAATATTGTGCGTACAAACTTACATTTGCAGTTGGAATGTATGGGAGAACATGTATTTCAACTACAATGATAAGTTTGTATTTGGGATAAATTCATCCCAACTGCGGAACCCTTAATTGTGCGTAGTCCGACACGCACCTGGCCGGTTTTTTTATTATGATTTCGATAGTTCTTTTTCGCTATATTAACGTGCAAAAAAGTCCGAGATAACAGAGCTGTTACGAAATATGTTTTAAATTGTACAGATCAGGTAAATGAATTTTGAATTGTACACTTTCATATATTTGAATCATTTTACGTAAGCAAATATTCAGATAACTTGCCTGGGGGAGATCCGATAGCCGCAGAATGAAATTGTACATTTTAAATTGTCGTCATTATCTGCTTGCCGCCTACGTAGCTACGTCAAAGCAAAATGTGCCGCATTTTTGCTCTTGAACTTTAGTAAAAAATAAAAATAGTTTTCTATTCTGATGAAGATCTGCCACAGTTGTTAGACATTGAATTTTTAACGAGACTACAGCCACTGCAATCCCTAACAAGTAAACCTAAGCGAAGTATTGGTAAATTGAGGAACAGAAACACCAAAGATTGCTAATTTTCGGAAGATCAACAAAAGCGACTGTTAATCGGCTTTATTATATCGGATTCAAACGTCCACTGTTGAACAATGAATAACAGTATCTCTATCATTGTCATATCCGCTCAGAACTATTCCAAACTACACTCAAATGCATACGAGCACAAAGATAAATCAACTTCACAAGTACTTGAAATTCAAAATGGCCGCCATATCTTACGTCTCCTAAAATATGACCTAACGTCAAAGTCCTCTATCATGTCCTAACGACGTTCATGGCAGCCAATTAGTAGCACTAACTGGCTATGTTCTGCGTAACACGAACTATCATTATACCAATTAAGTTGACAATTACTTGGCACATTAGACCAGTTTACCACACACTGGGGACCTACGTCACCACATTGTTATAGGTCAGGAGATATTTCAAAGATGGAATAATATACGGGCAAAGCTTTGTGTGCTACGGTATTTGAAATAAGTTTTATTTGCTAAATACTTGTCGGTACATTAAATTTTGCAACTTGTACTTTCCAACAGTTGGTGCCTTCACAAATAAATGTGCCATAGACAACATGGGCACGGGTTAGTGACACCTTTCCGCAATCATATCTTGAATGAAAGATTAATACTTATAACGGTTGCTATGGGCAACCCCAAAGCCATAAGATTGACCGGACATCAAATGGCCAACCTCAGCAGGATTTCAGGTTAAGCTTCTGAAACTGCCCCTTCTAATCTTTCTGACCTTATAATATTGATGTTCTAGAATATGACCTTTTAATTTAATAAAATTATATTTTTTAGGGTTCAATACCTCAAAAGGAAAAAAACAGCCAATTGCGTGTCGGACACGCACAATGTAGAATTCCGTAGTTGGAATGAATTTATCCCAAGAACAAACTTTGTACAGTTTTTTACTTTGTACAGTACAATAGTTGAAAAACTTGTTCTATGGTTGGTTTTGGATAAAACTAACCATTTAGCTAGCAGCGGGGGGACACTACTTTACTACGGACCCCTAAAAACAGAACCCTTATAGAATTACTTCGTTGTCCGTCCGTCAGTCTGTCAAGAGCCTTTTTTTCTCGGGAACTTCTAAGTCAACGCAATACAAAAATACGGCGATTAATGCGACATATTTTGATACTCGCAAGTACATCAAAACCTACAGGGTACTTTCAGTTAACCTAGAATCATGAAATTTGGCAGGAAGCAAGGTCTCACAGCACATGCAAAAGGAAAAAGTCCGAAAACCGTTAATTTGTAGTTTTGACACCCAAAAAAGTTTCTTTTGCAATTTCAAACTTATATTTGCAGTTAGAGAATTGACCGTGACGTATATCGATGTATGGAAGAAGCGGGAGAACATATTTTTCAACTACAATGTTTAGTTTGTTTTTGGGATAAATTCATTCAAACTACGAAACCCTTAATTGTGCGTGGTTTTTTAATTATTATTTAATGTTTAGGCTACAGACACAGGCCTGTAACATCTTGTTGTTCATGTCAACTAACCTTAAATACATAACACGAATTCATATTCTGTATGCTAATCAGATCTATTACCTGGTACCGGAGGACAATGTACACCACAAACTACGTAATTTGATATTTGCTTGACACTTATTGAGATCTGAACTTCGACGAAAATATCTATCTACATAAATAAAAATGAAATGCTCTTTGAAATGAATTTGGCTATATTTTGTTTTAAAAAGTACGTAACACAGGATTAGGTTTTTAGGGAACTAAAATTGGAAAAGTTGCCCGGAAAATTGGAATTATTATTTCGGCACGACCATGCCCGTTGGGTCAGCTATTATCTTCTATAAATTCTCGTGTCACAATGTTAGTTGCCATACTCCTCCGAAACGGCTTGATCGGTTTTTTGAAATTTTGTATATTTGGTAGGTCTGAGAATCGGACGTAATCTATTTTTCATACCCCTAAGTGATAAGGGTGATCCACCCCAAACATTTTTTATTTTTTATTTAGGCTAGGCTTGCATAAATTTTGATGATATCTTGGTATATATGTAGGTATGTAGGTTGATAGGTAGGTAGGTAGGTAGGTAGGTAGGTAGGTAGGAATTTTATATTAATTTTAAAATCCTAAACATGCACATTCATTGACTGTTAGGCGGGATGAAGTTCGCCGGGTCATCTAATTATACATATAATCATTATTATTGACTATGACCCTTACAAACAACGTTTGTATGTGGTATACAATGGAGTTCAAAGTAATAAATACATTAATTCAAATCTTGAACATTGGATATCGATGTTTTTAGTCTTCATTCTTTGAAAACCATCTATGAGTGATTTAATTCCACGCTCAAATAAAGCTGTTTCGAGATATTAATTTGCAAAATATTATAAGCGTTGCTCAAACTTACAGGAATCAACCCCTGAGTCCGTAGAATCAAATCTATCCGGTCCTATTCACCATAATACGATGCGCATCCATTACCAATGGACCACAAGACTCTTCCGTATTCATAATATTGTATGAAGAATGCTTATCTTGGGCTCTGATGGAGTGCCCAAACAAACTACATAGAAAACACATTTATATTGTTTGTATTATCTCCTTTTTATATACAAACACCATATTTTTATAAGAGTTCATTGTGGTGTTGATATTTTATTGTTTGGGAAATCACTTTCTTCTTAAAAATTCTCGTTATAAAACAAGGTTTTTATCTGGAACAAGGTTTAAACCATCGAGCCATTTTCAGTTTCGAACTTTATCCCGACCGAGTTACAGCTGTTCTAATGACAAAAACTCACGATTTTGTATTTTGAACTTTAATCTAGTCGCAATAAAGTTCATAATGCAATAACTGGCTTGAAGGGTTGGGTCTGTAACTAAAGTTACTCGTTCTGTAATGAGACGGTAATTGTCCGTAAATTCAAATCATAATTGTGATTCTCTGACAATCGAGAAAAAAGGCTAAAACACGGCGAATAATTGTGGTAGTCTGCCAAATAATAAACCCTGGCTGTAAGTACCAGCGAAGAAACGCATACCTATATTAAGGACTATTTCTGCTTGCAGCGTTCGGCTGATATAGTAAGTATAGTAACGCTTACCTACAAAAAAAAGGTGCACGGGATTTTGTTTTCAAACTTGGATATGTATTTCTTCGATAGTACATCGATTGTATGGTTTTTCGGCATTAGCATTAGTTACATAACTTCATAACATCACGCTTGTATTCCCCGAAAGGTTGGGCAGAGATGTACCTACCTATAGTACACTCACATTTCGCCAATTATATTTAAATCCCATGTAATAGGGGGCGAGCCTATTGGCATCAACCGGGCACAAGTCCAAACTCCGGACTGCCACAGAAATTCTAGATAGAAAAACCCAATAACACTTTTCCCGGCCTGGGAATCGAACTCAGGAACTCATGCTCAGCAGTAGCACATTAGTTACCTTTTTTCTCATCGCAACTCATCACAATCTTAGGACAAGCCTATGCAATGTAATTTCCCTGTCAGCCTAATGTATTGTAGCATACTAAATAATCATGTAAAAAGGCTGGTAACATACCTCGTTACAATTTTCATGGATTTATATTCGATTTCCGAACCTGTGGATGTTCGGTATACCCATATATCTTCACCAATTGGCTATCCCACCAAACTAACGACCTATAAAACATGTACAACGTGCGAACGTTCCCACCGTACCTATGCGTATATCTGTACAATAATCCTACCCTATTACTGAAAGCCCATCTCTTTCCTCTGCTGAAATAAATAAAGGATAGTAGATAAAAAATAATAACATTTACTGAATAAGTGTGCTTTTTGATGTGTAAAACATCTTTCCTCTCGCTTTCATTCAAATCTTTCCTCTCACTCACTCACTTTCCTGCAATCTGTGGGAGTTTTTCGTGAAAAGGGACGGAAATGTGTAACAGGAGCCGGGAAAGCGCTCGCTATTTGATTTGGCCGATGAGCGCGTGGTGCTAGAGTTGGGCATCAGAAACGAACTTGACGAGGCCCCGCCACTTTTCGGACCACAAGCTTTTAAACCCCGATTTCTCGCTATTTTACTATGCACGCCATATGAAACTGATAACTGTAACTGTTTCGTAATTTGTATAATATTTCCTATTAGTTCATATAAGACTTATAAGAAATTGGTTTACAGTAAAACGAGCATGTTTACACTAAAAAAAACCCGTTTTATTATTTTCACAATACTTTGATATAAAAAGTATTGTATATATCTCATATTTTAGTTATCAAAAATCTATTGTCTCCGCTCTCCCCAGATGAAACAAAATAACTGTCTTCAATAAAAAATTGCAATACTCCTATCGTTAATAAAATAAAATACAATTTTCATTAAAAATTCTTCGTTACGAAAAATCATTTCAAATACCTGAATATTTTTTTCAGGATTACTAAATTAAAACGAACGAGACCCGAGCCAGGCTGTCGGATCCTTGCTAACTTGCTAATATTATTACCAAAACATAAGATATTCTTATCGATACTTGAGAAGAAGGAAGAGCTCTAAATGAACATTGTATTAAATGCATTAGGAGCGTCCGTAAGTCAACAAAGGGCCCAGCTGCTGTCATCCTAAACAAACGGATATAGGATTCACTTTGGCACTTCGACGTTATATCGAATTTCCTGTCTCATGTGCAAAAAAATACCTTCTGGCCCATTCAGAACTTTTTGATAACAAACCGAATCGATTACACATCTGTCTCGAATCGATTCTAACATGAAAATGATTGTAATTGGAAGAAATTGTTTTTCATTGGAAATCAACAAAATTCGACAACAAAATGTACGTTTTTATAACTTCTAACATGGCGTTATTATCTTGGACGTCCACATCTACCTCACGACATCATGATAATACAGGGAAGTAAAATGTATGGAAATATATGAAGACGCTTTTAAATTACCGTCCACGATAACTTTACAACGTGCACGTATTTCCATACATTTTATGAACGGGGACATCCACGATACTATCGTCAGGTTAGAAATGATAGCGAGAAAAGCGCACAACTATCAAAATAACTGTCTCAGCAAAACAACAGACTTTCTCTAAATAAGTTATCCCAAGGTCCATTTTGGACCTTCGAAAGTAAATGGGTCAAATTGTGAACAATTTGACCCATCTACTCTGATTTAACTACCTGGAAAATGCAATAAAACCCAAAGTGCGAAAAGGTCTCGTGGTTTTATGCGAAACCCCGTTTTGAAATGGCAAAGTTAAAAGAAAAACACTTAGCCGTTCTCCCTTCAGAACTTGACTATGCTATTAGCCACACATTCCGATGGCGCCATTTTGAACCGGTCTGGAATAGTCTGGATCCATTTGAGCCGAAGCCGGGAGCGTTATATCAAACCAATCGTTGGCCAATCTCGACGTATTATGGATCCATTATCTGAGTAAACCTTCTGATTTGTTCGGTTTGAGTACGAGCGTTCGAGTTTACTTTGGAACGTATTTTGATCGTTTAATGCAGAGTTAACTTCTTAAGTAATGTCTAGAACGTTTTGTACCAGCAGACATGTAGGTAAACAAGAATATTTTTCTAGCAGAATTTCCTAAAACCTTTTGATGTAGCTCTTAGCTGCTACAGCTTATTTTAATTTTTGAATTGTTTTATCTTTTTATTACAGACGCTTTTAACGTGCACGTCTTTCTACATTGTTTTCACATGTACAATTTCAATATGAATGATGTAGCCATATTTTGTAACAATATTTTGATTTAAAAAGTGCCCGTGGGTGTAATGTTGGGGTGCCTAAGGGGTGGTTTCAGGAAACAACCACATCTGTTAAGTACCTACTATTTATTGACTGACTGAATAATTATATACATATTTATGTATATGCATATGGTATAGCGTAAACTTAGCATACATGATCAGTTATAAAGGAGTGTATTTACTTACTAAAGCAAAGAAGCATATTATATTGTTACGCTTCAGGTTCTTGCCCGTTCTTCTCCATAGTAACCTACTACGCTTTAGAATGGGCAACTAGCTTCATCTTTCTGACTGACCGATCCCTTGACAATTCAAAAGTGGCTATAAATGATTTATTTCAAATAAATGCTTTGAATTTGAGATTATTTTTTAAAGCCACAGCAACGTGCAAAGTTTTTATATTGTCCAAAGTTCGTGCAAAGTTTCAAAAACCTAAATGAAATTAGAAGTGCGTCATAACTCTTTGGCCTTCCTTAAATCACCAAATTATTGTAGTAGCTGGAAAACGAAGCAGAAAAACACAAGCTTAATTTTGCCTTTGTAATAATCCATACTCTCTCTCTGTCGAGCCTTTTCTCAACGATGTTGGAATCGGCTTCCAGTCTAACCGGATGCAGCTGAATACCAGTATTTTACATGGAGCGACTGCCTGTCTGACCGTCACAACCCAGTTACTGGGTAACACAATACTCCTTTGGTAAGACTGGTGGTCTTGATACTTGAATGTCCTTTTCTTGTTTGATAAATTCTTTGATTCTTTCAGGACAGTTAATCTAAAGAAAAATCGCTCAGGATTTCTCTTTTACCGACTGTTACGAAAGGATTTTTGTCTGCCGAATGGTTGTTCTTCCCATCTTCTCAAAGTCTTGACCTGTATAGATTCTTCGTCAAATGTGAGGGATCACCTATTTATTTCACAACGTAAGAGAATATCAATACCAAAGGGGCTTGTGACTAAGTAATACCAGCCGCACGGGTCGATCGATCAGGTTAAGCTACGCTTGGGTGACCATCTTTACATACCAAGACCCCTTCGTGCCTCGGAAAGCACGACAAGCCGTCGGTCCTGGCTGTCATTTGTAGATCTTTGGCAGTCGTTACGGGTAGTTAGAAGCCCAATTGTCTGACAACCAGTCTGACCAAGGGGTATCGTGTTACCTAGGTTGTGGAGGTCAGATAGGCAGTCACTCCATATAAAATACTGGTATTCAGCTGCATCCGGTTAGACTGGAAGCCGACCCCAACATAGTTGGGAAAAGGCTAGGCAGATTATGAAAAGAATATCAATACCACATTAAAATTAACTAAAAATAAATAAAATAACAAACAATGAGGTCCTGGGTTCAATTCCCGGGTCAAGCAAAGTGTTATTGGGTATTTCTAACTGAATTTTCTCAGTAGCAGCCTGGAGTCTGGATTTGTGCCCGGTTGATGGCAATAGGCTCGCCCCCTATTACATGGGACTTAAACAGAACTGGCGAAATGTGGGTGTACCTGGTACAGGGACACCTATGCTCAACCCTTCGGGAAACAAAGCGTGATGTTATGTTATGTTATTAAAATTAACGTTCCAACAAAAAACCTCATAGTTTACATACTTTATATCGAAAAAATTACGCTTTGTTTTTAAATTACTTACATCGTTAAAAACATGCATTCACGAAATATTTAAAAAAAAAAAAAAAAATGTGGGCAGCTTAAATTCGCAGAGTCGTGTAGAGCCACTCCTTTTAACCTAGTAACCTGGACTCACAGGTGAATAGTGAAAGAACTCTCCAACCACACTTTTTTACAGGTGCGAATAAACCAAATTTACACAATTTTCTAAATCACAATAGCTGTCGAATTCATTATTGAATTTAGAACTGAAATAAAATTGCTAAAATTAAAATTTATATTAATATTAATGTTTAGGCAATTTGACAATTTCATTGATCACGTCAAATATTCCTTTTGATCTTGATTAGCTTTAATGTTTCCTTTGAACTTCCCCCTAATTACGTTTTCATTTCGGTATTTTCTAGGTATTCGCTAAAGGAAATTCCTGGAACCGATCCACAATCTAAATATACGATATTTTCTCGCTACCCTGCTAGTTGGTGAAATATTCTGAAACAATAGCTGAACACTACTGGGAAATTACAACTGAAAATCAGAATATTCATTAGGAAAATAAATCTATTCAAGTTGACATTAAGCCTGATTTACGCGGTGCGATTTAATTCCCTGTGTCATTCCAAAAGTTGAAACAACATTACAAGTTGCACTGTCTATACAGGCTTTAGGTGCGAAGAAAACCGAAAGGGAGATCGTGGCCCCCGGCAACAGGGCAAACGAAGGAACACGGGTGGGTTTTAGTCAGTAAGAATCTGACATGCCTTCCCGCTCCGCCCAGAGCGGGAGAAGTTATTTAATAATTTCCCAACAAAAAAAAAGTCTTTAGACGATGCAAGTCATTTGCTTCTTCAATTTTATCGTATGTTACTGGCAAGAAATTTGCATCGTGTAAATGGGACTTTATAGGCGTTTTATGCGTTGGCAACAAAGACAAGAATGCACTCTAAATACGTGATTATGAAATATTCCGGCTGAGTCAATGGGCGCATTCGTTAAGCGATATCTTTCTGGGCCAGTCTCAATCACCTCCGATGATATAATATGTGTGTCCTACATTCCACGGGTATTTTTGTCACGTCTAGAACTGCGAGCATTTAAGATTCAACTCAAACGCCCACGATACAAGTGTAATCGGAGCGCGCCGTTTCTTAACCAATGTCAGAAATAGAGGAGATTCTCAATTAGATTTGTATGATATTTTAGTTCTTGGTCTCCACTTCTATCAAATCTGAACTGATTTCGATGGTTAATAATAATCAAAGCGTGTAACATCCGAGATCATAAAGGAATTTGCTATTTTCAATGGCTAATTCATTCAATAGTACCTGGACGACCGAGCTCTGCTCTGATGAAAATAGAGAAAGCTCATTTAATAGTATAGGAAAGTTCATACTCATTCCATGCCGCCATGTTATTATTCTAAGGTAGCCATATTGTTCTAAACTTTAGCGACTGAGTTCAGCTCGGGTGAAAATACGGAGAAAACTAATTTTGTCAGAGATCTACCTAGATCAAATTTTCGTAAACCGCTATATTGCAACTTTCATTGAAATCGTTAGAGCCATTTCCCAGAACCTGATTACAAATGTATAAATATATATACAAATATTGCTCATTTAATAGTATAGGATGTATTATCAGCTTATCACTTGTAGATAAACGTAGTTTCAGCTGATTAAGTTATTTATGTTAAGCGTATGAAACCATACTTGCTGCTGTTCAGTTATTTATCCCATTTGAAGTGGGAAAGATAAACAGAATATGAAATGCTAATCATAATTCGCTCAATTTACATAAAGGTAAAATTTTACAAGACATAGGTAATGATAACACGAAAATCCAAACTTTTTTTCAGCGTTCTGTACCTTAAAAGGAAAAAGCGGTACCCTCATAGGATCACTCGTTTGTCTGTCTGTCTGTCCGTCTGTCACAGCCAATTTGCTTCGAATATAATGGACCGATTATAAGTTGAAATTTGGTACACATATGTATTTCTGTGACCCAAATACGGACATGTAACGTAAATAAATGAATTTTGAATATGCGGTCACTTTTGGGAGACAAACAAGGAAATTTAAAAAAAAAGGTTAGCAAACTTTACCGTGTTACTTAACAAATGAAAGGGCTTGTTGCGAGGATCTAAAATATATTTTTAAATACATCAAATCACGCCTTGTTTCCCCGAAAGGTTGGGCAAATAATAATGTTAAAAGAAATACATTTAAAGACATTTAAGAAAATAGATGAAAATTGAACCATTGACGCTCTTTTCTCCGAAACTACTGAGCCTAAAATTTTGAAAAAAAATACTAAGAATGGTTCTTTACTCATAGCTTACAGGAAAACCTATAAGAATTCTTAAAATAGTATAATGGTAATGTCTCAATATTCTGCGTACAAACTTACATTTGCAGTAGGAATGTATAGGAGAACCATGTTTTTCAACTACAATGTTAAGTTTGTATTTAGGATAAATTCATCCCAACTACGGAACCCTTCATTGTGTGTGGTCCGACACGCATTTGGCCGGTTTTTTTTTCATATCGTGCAATAGTCCTACCCTAACCGATGCTTCATTTAATTAAAAACGTACCCTCTGTGAATTGACTTGGGTGGGCCCCTCGTAAGACTTCCAAAGATATCAGACCTCTATGTCCCGAGAAATGAAAAAAACTACACAAATATAATAAAGAGGTAAAGTTAGTAAGTATGGATACCGGAGGTAATCTCTGGAAGTCAGAAGATAGAAAAAAAGAAAGTAAAATAAGTTTATTTGTCACAGAAAAACGTCTCAATCACGAGCACAAAACAAAAATAGTTGGCAGCAGCTGCACGTCATGACCGTGACAAGAAGGCTTCCACTTAGCACGATGCTGTGCAATCGAGACCCACAGTACAGCGTTGATTTTCAGTTGCCACCCGTATAAAAACGTACGGAAACCAAGTTGGGTTTTATGAATTATACATAAATAGATAACAAAATAAATAAGTAGGTACTTATCCGATGTCGAAAATACTTTCTCGGGCAGAAAGCTACACTATTGCCGAGTGCCATGGAGTATACTTTATAATGTAGTTAACTACCACGCGGGCGAAGTCGCAAGTAGAAGCTATTAATTTCATTACAGGATACCTTTACCATCCGAAAATTAGTCTCTTCGGGACAAACTGCTAATCTATCATAGATTGGTTACAAAGCTGTTGTGGGTGTATGTATGTCCTTTGTGTTCTTTTTGAGTGTGATTTTTCAACGTGGAGCCTTTTTGACTACACCCCAAAATAGATCATTCGAAGACAACTATTTTGACTACACCCCAAAATAGGCAATCCGAAGGCATACGCTCCAACGATTACAAAATAAGGCTTCACATTGAAAAATTATTCGTAAAACAGATTTAAAATGTTTGTTTTCACGCTCCACACCTGTTTGCATCCCGCCAGGATTTCCCGTGCCGTGTGTGTAACATCCTGTATTTGTGTATGTGTTTCGTATACGTAACACTCTGTATATATGTGTGTGAGAATCTGTGCATGAGAACTGTGAGGTGTGTTTGTGTGTGTGTCGCTTTTGTACGCGTCAGCTCGTGCAAAATATCCGGACTTGAAAACATTTGTCGGAAAAATTGTAAGCCATGCAAAATTATTGTGAGGCGCCTACAAAACTGTGACCAAAAAAAAAATGTGTGTCTGAGTGTAAATATATGTAAGTGTGTCCATTCGTATGTCAATTCATAATGTATTAATAATGATGGTTTTACATTATACTAACTACAATTTCGTGCCCTCATCATTCGTAATTAAGATTAAACTTGATTAAATTAAAACTGTTTTTTGGTACATTTCTATACCTAACTATTATCAAATACTAAGGATTTTTTTTTAAATGTATTTACCTGTTCACAAAATATTATGCCTTAACTTTCCATATCACATGACTTTTCATAACGTTTTAAGATTAAGTTTCCCTATAGCTGATAAATGAGTCACCAAGTGAAGTGTAAAATTGTCTTACTCAAGATGGCTTCCCAAATTCACCAGGCGACAAAATTTTACGGAATATTTTATGCTCAATCCTCCAATTTTGTCTAAGGAAATGTCTTTGAATGTTTCGCAAAATTGTGAGACATCAAATAAACTTACATTCCCGGCAATAAGAGTAGCCTAGTAGAAAACTTGTCTAGTAAACACAAAAAAATGTTTCTCCGAAAAACAATCGGAAAAGTTTCTAAGTCTGTCTCCAGAAATAGAAATCTATTTCCTCCGTGAGATTTTGTAACTCAATAGTTTTGACGCTTAGTCTGACGCCGAATGTGAAAGGTTTGAATGTAATGTAAAATACGGTACCATCATGAATGTTTCATACGCCTGTTCTATAAACATTACATTTACTATTCGCAAAACAAGTTTATTTTAGCAGGGTTTACGTGGCCCGAGCGAAATTACCGATGTTTGTTTTGTGAAGGTTGTGACGTTATTTAATTACGAGTGTTTGTTCATTTTGGTTGTTGCTGTTCACAATATGGGGGAAAAATACAATAATTTCGGTTCTGAACAACATTATACGATTTTGAAAAATACTATTTGGTTTTAGTTTAAGTATAGTAAGAGATAATTTTATAGCGGTAAAGAATTTTCTGTTTGCTTTTGAAGACTTTTATGGCTGTAACAAGCACTGTGAACCTAATAACGCTTTGCCAAAACTGAGAATCGAACCGGGCCTCATACTCAGCAGTAGCACTTTCAACCATTAGTTTTTTTTTTTTTTTAATTAGGGCACCTCGTAGTTGACCTCTGAGATCATGGCTGGCAACTGGGCTTTCCAGTGGCTGCCTTTAGCTACTAACTTAAAGCCTCCAGCCAGAGCATAATGCTACTCGTACTAGGCGACGCTCGCTAAGGGCACCTCTTGCGGGGTACGAAGCTCGGCTTAAGGCGTCGCTGGGGGGAGGGCAGCAAGATGGGGCAGGATGGATCAAATCTAAATAATTATTATTAACTGGGGAATTTAAAGCTACAGGCTCAGCTTCGACACGGGCTAACGCATTGTCGAGCAAGGGTCGGGGGAGTATTATTTCCTCGGGGGATCGCGGAGGACCTCGGCGGCGAGGTCGGAATATCAGACGTTTGTGTTTGTGCACTGTACTGGTGGCCCTACTTCTCTCCTGAAGAAGGATTATGAGTCATCTGGGTCAGAAAGACGACCACTAGACCAACGAGGCAGACTTAAGTAAGATTCATTTCCGAAAACTACCCTTTAAAGGGGCGGAGGGGGTGTTGAAGTTCATAGAGGAAAGTACAAAATCCGCGTGGACAAAGTCGTAGTGGGCGAAGTGCTAGATTATTAGTTTAACTTGAGCACTAAGTCAACAGTCTAATACTAAAGCAATTAATTTCAAACTTTTTTTTAGATCTTTCACGATGCATCTTTTGACATGTCTTTTGGGCTAATATATGTATTATTGTATGTTTTGAGGGGTCTGGTGCTGTATGCCGAGATACAGGACTCGTCCTTGTTCGGCAACAGATGCTCCCATGTTACATACTCCCACGTAATATTCATTGTATAATTTTTGGTGAAATAAATAAACTAAACTAAAACTACAAGGGTCACAACAATTCTCTAAGGCTTATTCTCAAGTACATACATATTGGAATTAATGAAATATAATGGTTGAACTAATACCGCCAGTTTGCGCTATGTTACCGCCTTGCTCCGCCTTGTAATGTCAGTCATTAAGGCGTCTATGATAACAAGGATGGAATTAAGGAAACGATTAACTTACATTGAGATTTAAAGTAAACAGTTAAATACGGATTGTTAATACAATAACAATAAAAAGTTTAATAGTGTTAATTTAGGTGTAACTTAGAACAGGTTCAATATGATTTTTTTTTATCTTGCAGGTCAACCTAGGAAGTTGTCGGTTGCTTAACCGGATTTTCCTGTGGCTGCCTCAATAAATTAAGGCCTCCAGCCAGGGCAAAAAAACTTAGAAACTAAGTGACTACACGCTAAGGGCACCCCCTGTGGGATACAGACCTTGGCTTAGGGCATCGCTGGGGGCAAGCAAGTGACAGGCTGGATCGGATTAATCAATATGGTCTACTGTTTCAACAAAAACAATACGGATTATGTTTTCGAAATAAAGGGATTTTTCTAATTTACGAGCTCTAAACAAAATCATCAAAATCAGCTTAGTATTTAATTAAAACAATATTCATAATGAACCAGAACCAGATATATGAATGTAAACGAGGCAAAAGGAGTATGTAAGGATCGTAGCAGGTGGCGTTCTGTAGTATTTGCCTACCCCCATGGGAAGAAGGCGTGAGTTTATGTACGTGTATGTTCTATTCAAAATCAAGAACAAAGTTTCACCAATAATGAAGTACGTCTTATATATAGTCCTCCAGACCGTATTTCGGCCATGGCGGCAAATCTCAATTGAGCCCAGCCTTCGGCGCGGGAGATATCATAGTGCACAAGTGTGTGCGCAGACACAGGTGCACTCTCTCTTCTCTCTCTCTTATTGCCCAATGGGACGGTAATCCAACACGACCGGAGAGAGATCAGGCGCAGGACCAACGGCTTAGCGTGCTTTCCGAGGCACGAGGGTTAAACACCGCCAACTACCAAACTCCGGACTGTTACTAAGATATTCCTAATGGAAAAACCCAATAACACTTTGCCTGACCCGGGAATCGAACCCAGGACCACGAGACCAACGGAGCAGTCAAAGAAACATAGCTAAGGAAACTACACTGTAATAACGGAAAATAAATAAGGAAAACAAACTTTTTGTTAAGTTAAGATACGTGCTGGATAAGTATGTCATGTTGGTTACCTCACTCTTATTTGACACCACACTATTATGCAAATTTAACTAAGTATGAAAACAGTCTTATTTACTTAAGTTCTAGAGCACGATCGTGGTAAATAGCAGGTGATCTACTTTGCTTACGAAAATAACTAACATAGAAAAGGAAAAAAAATAGCTGAGATATAGTTTAAACATGCCCTGAGGGTCTATTTTCACTAGCAAAGTGCAAAAACCGTTGTGTTTTCATCACTTCATTATACTCTATTATTGTTAACAAATTACTAATCAAAACGTAACACACTTACTTGAGTAAGTCAAAATGCGGGAAAGGAATGTGTTACAAAATTTCCCTCACCGTTTCGTTTCGAAAGTGTACCTCTTAGCTGTTATTTAGATGATATGCTAAGTTTTATCGTTGTTTACCGGCTAATGTCTCAACAGATACTTAACAGACAAAAAGCCCGTATAAATCCACAAAATGTAGTCTTTAAAGAATACTCTACACAAAGGCTAGGTTTACGGCAAAATAGCGCGGTTTTGTGTTATTTAAACAGTTTCACACTTGTCTCACCAATTACTGTAATACTATTAAAATCTCTTCGAACCAATTGCAGCGTATACAGTATGTAGGTACTTACACGAGCGTGTAATTTAGTGCAGTGCGAACCGATCAAGTATGTGGCTTCAACGCCCGTCGCGCGGCTGCGTCAGTCCGCGCTCTTCATTTGTCATCTACACATCGCGACCTCTAAACAACACACTTCTCTTGTTTTAACACAGCACATCACTTAAGCCCCATTTACATGATGCAAGTTTCTTCTTTGTGACATACATTAAAATTGAAGCAACAAATGACTTTCATCGTCTTTAAACGTTTATATGGTGCAACTTTTACTGTTGCTTCGAGTTATGGTATGCCACAGATAATTAAAGCGCACTGTGAAAATCAGGCTTTTGCGGCATTATTACTGAACAAGATTTATCTTCAGAGCCAGGTTTAAACCATCGTGCCATTTTTAAATTTCAAACCTTATTGGTCAGAAATAAAGTTCTAAATACAAAGTTGATAACTTAGACTCGGGTTTAAAATCAGTATTTCAAACAGAATAAGGTTCCAAATTAAAAAATGGTACAAAAATGACTCGATGGTTTAAACCTGGATGGTTTACAGATAAACCATGTATTGTAATAAGGTTGTATATTTTAAGAAAATTATGCTTTTCATATTACCTTGTATCTTGTAGTGCATATAATGAGTCCGCGCCTTGATACAAAACGCCACTTTAGTATAATCACAGCTTTATAAATAAATCGGCTAAAATACTCAGATAACAATGAATTTATGATCTCGTGAAACTTTATCTAACTACTTGTATAAATAGCCTCCGTAGAGATGAGTTCCGTAAATAAGTGTAATTTATTTAGCTCCTCTTTATTTCTTAGGATCTTCTTTGAAAATTAATGGTGTTTAAGATTGTTTTACGTAGTAAAGCCTGTTTGTTATCTAGAATAAATGTGAGCAAATAAATCTTTTAGCTTAACTACTCGATTGGCACAGTGGTGACGCGCTTAACTTTGTGCACAAAACGACCGGGAACAATAAACCTACCTGTGTATAGTAGAAGCATAATTAGCCTTTAATGTTCCCACTTCTGGGGTACCTACAGGCTTCCTGTCTGAGTAAGGGAAATGGTTGTAATCTACCACGCGTGCCCAGTAATGGAACTATGTACATTTACATACATGAAATACTACCTATATGAACAGAAACCCTCGGGTCACCTAGATCTTTCACAGATGTTCTGAACAGACCAGAAGTTTTAATTAACTTCTAGAGGGAGAGGGATGGCATGGTTGGAATACGGCCGCCATGGCCCACGCACAATGATCCACCTGACGGACTAAGTGCGGAAACCAAACCCCGTAACATAGAACATACTACCTATATGTGAACAATACCACCGTAAAATACCAACGTAGGTACTTATCTAATTTAATATTATAAAGAGAAAAGATTTGATTTTTGTTCTCTAAAACAATTGGACCGATTTTAAAAAATCTTTCACGAGTATAATGTTATATTAAAAATAAATTGAAAATAAAAAGATCCTTTAAATGTTTTCGTCTCATGAAATCCACAAACGTCTCAAAAAATCTCTTAGACAACTTTCTGTTAATTCAATACAAAAGTTCTAAAGATACATTAGACCCAAGCTGTGAAGGCGCCACAGAAGACCTCGGACAATCTCGAAATCTGCAATTTAACGAGACGAAATCGCGGGACCGAGATGAAATTCAAATCGAGGGACCTTCTAACAAATCACTGGACGATAAAAAGGATTCCTCACAATTTGTGAAAGGGGAGTGCTTCTGCCGTTTTTACCATCCTGCCATATTTTTTGTAGTAATTTCTTTTTTTCTTATGTCATTTCTAAGTAGGGATGTGAAGCATATTTTTTGGAAGTAGTCATTTGTTTTTTTCCGGATCTGTCATGTCTAAGGTTTCCATACATTTACAGTTTTACCTTTGGTTTCGTTTGATCTTCTTCTCTTCATAATTATAATATGAGAACGTTACGACAACTACCTTCTTGAAGCTAATCGTATAAGGTTTTCTTCTCAGTTTAAACGTGTAAACTGTTTAGTGTATGTGCACGCTTCCGACCTAGGCTAAACTGTTGCAGGTTCGCCTGCTCAATTTAGCCTGTCCGTGTACGTTAGACCTTAGGAGGATTGTATGGCATATTTTTGTAATCATTTGTTTTTTCCCTATCCGTCATTTCTAAAGAGGTACATGAGTTATACGGCCTTGTATGAAACGGCGATGTTTTGTGCCAAATGTCTTGTAAATAGACGCGACGTGCCGTTTCTTCTTTTACGGCCGCATCAATTGCTTTGTTGTTCACACTGTGAGTAGTCTTTGTACGTGATTTTAAGTTAGTTGTGCTGATACACTGTTTAGTGGACTGAAGATTTGTTAACCATTTTATATTTTGTTAAGTACGTGGTACTTGTTAAAAGACCTACACTGTCTTCCGATACCTATTAACACCGTTATTTGAAAATATTCTAAAAGAGTCACCATGGAGTTTCTTGCCGGCTCTTCTCCATAGGAAATAACCAATTGGAACCGTGCACCTAGCTTCTAATGTTTCATAAGTGCCCATGTAGGTTTATGTGAAGAAAAAAAATGAATTTGAATTGACTGCAATATGGAAAACAACAACCATTTTTATTCCACTATTCCGTTCTATTTCTTTTGCAGTTGTAACCTACAAAAAAGGGCCATCCTCTGAACAGAAATACACCCAAAATGTACCAACAAAAAACCCTAAGCCCACAATTGAAAAACAGAACAGACCGCTATTCATATCCCGTAATAGTTCAAATACATCACGGAAATATTTTACAAAGCAAATTGAAGATAGCGTTGGTAATAAAGAACCTACGTGATAGGAAACCCAAGCTTTCTCTTATACGTGTGTGGTACAATAGGCCTCACGTCAGTGGTACAAAACCAGTAGAAACTGGCCTGGCATGCTATTGAAATTCAGTACTACGCTAGGCGAGGTCAAGTTCAAAATGTTACCAATATACGGTACCGCCGAAGGAAAGGAAATCTGGCATGATACGGACACACGGCGTAGAATATTATAAGTAGAAATACATTTGGCTACTTTTGTTACAGCTTTATTAGAAAAAAAGAAACAAAGAAAATATTTATTTGGACACAGTTCGTGAAAAACAAAATATAAATAACAAAATGAAAAAGGGAAAATAATTTTGAATAACTAGCTTCCGTCAGCGGCTTCGCCCGCATGATATCTTTATAAATTATAGCCTATTTTATTCAGTCATAATATAGCATGCTACTAGTGAGATAATTTTTAACATCAGTCAAGAATTTTTTGAGTTTATTAATTACAAACATACAAAAAACATTTTTTTTCTCTTTATAATATTACTTTACAAATAAATGCTTTTAGAGTACACTCTTATGGGTAGCTGAAAAGTCAAATAAAAAAGAAATTGCGGGTATTAACAAAATGCCTTCTTAAAAGAAAGAAACTTATGCAAACAAGTACAGTAGAAAATATGTTGTACGTGTTTTTGAATTGAATCTAGATTGTCAAACTAGTAGTTACTACTAAAATGAGAGAATGATGATGTGTGTGTTTTCTTTTTTGTGGCTTTTTTTGTGTTTTTTATTTTTGTTTTAATGAGAGATGTAAAGTAATCATTTTTAACACATTACAGAACTACCAAGCTTCTATGTTTAATGCAGTTAATCATATACCTACGGAATATCTTTTTTATCGGCCAGTTAATCGCTACAATAGACTCGCCATGCCACTAAACTCTTGTAGCAGGGAACTACTAAAGCAACTTGCACTATAAATCTGCCAAGTGTTTTCCCAACTATGTTGGGGTCGGCTTCCAGTCTAACCGGTTGCAGTTGAATACCAGTATTTTAAATGGAGCGACTGCCTATCTGACCTCCACAACCCAGTAACTGAGTAATACGATACCCCTTGATTTGAGGAGGGTTTGCTGTTGAAAATGCCGACTGGTTGTCAGATTGAGTTGTCAGACGACCCGTAACGACTGTCAAAGAGTCACAAATGACAGCCGGGACTGACGGCTTAACGTGCTTTCCGAGGCACGGAGCAGACTCGGTATGTAAAGATGGTCACCTATCCACAGAAAACTCCGACAAGCGTAGCTTAACTGGCTATTATTACTTAGCAACTCGCACTATAGCTTTGTTTATCCACGTTCAACGGAGACACAACGAGTCCACCGTCTTTTGTTTTATCTTGGAATTTACTAAGACACAAGTGACGGAATCGAGATACTCACCCGAGATTCTACTTACGTATTCAAAACGAACTTTTTTCTTTTTTACCTGCCAGGGAAGGATAAAGTTTTTCATCCGCACTTTTTAGGAAGGAAAACCCTTACCATAATGTTTTAAGAATAAGCTTTCTATGTGCTCAGCTATTTTAGAATAGCTAAGCACATAGAAAGCTTTTAACGGTATATTAGATTGGCATTATTTACTGCCTCTATGGTTCAGTGATCGCAAGCGCTACTGCTGAGCGTAAGGTCTTGGGTTCGATTCCCCGGTCGAGCAGTGTTATTGGGTTTTCCATCAGGAATTTCTCAATGGCCTGGACTCTTTGTGATCAGTTGATGGTAACAGGCTCGCTCATTACAAGGGACTTAAACATAACTGGCGAAATGTGGGTGTACTATAGGTGCACCTCTGCATAGCCCTTTGGGAAATACAGGCGTGATGTTATGTTAATATTTAATAGACACGCCAGATACGAAGGAGCTTTCTAACTAAAAAACAACTTGTGAAGGATAATATGTATACAATATCGCCCATGGGCATATGACCGCCCATGTTTTTCTGAATATTCATGAAAAACTATGTAAAATTAACTTTAAAAGAGGGGGTCTATCTTTAATTATTTTCTTTTTAAATATTTTTTTTTTCAAAATGATTTTATGAACTTACACTTTGTTTTAAAAATAAATACTGTTTTTTTAGAAAAAATGTCATAGTCGACAAATTTTAATAAAAAATGTTAGTTAATCCGATAAAATAACTCATAAGCTTTTAGAAGTAATAAACAGAATCCAAATCGAGCCAATAACATAACATACCATCACGCCTTATTTCCCCGAAGGGTTGGGCAGAGGTGTCCCCGTAGCAAGTATACCCACATTTCGCCAGTTATATTTAAGCGCCTATTGCTATTGGTTGAGCCAATAACATCGGAGATATGGCAAATATGAAAAATATTAAAGATAGATCCCCCTTTTAAAGTTAATTTTCGATAATTTTTCATGAATATTCAGAAAAATACAGGGGGTCACATGCATGTGGGCGACATTGTATAAGATTTATGAGCAATCATAAAAGCAGTTGAGTCAGAAAATATGAATATGTTCATTAAAAAAATTATGGAGCGCTTTGGTGAGCAGCCTATCCTACTGAGCTAATAATTACCAACTAATTTGTATACTGGCAGAGGTCACGCTCAGATCAGCCTTACTTGATGTACGACGAGCCTAATGTTATCAAAACCATTAAAATTGGACGTCTTCGATGGGCAGGACAATGTCGCAAGAGCGGACGAGACCAGAGCACCCAAACGTTTACTTGATAGTAAACCAGATCGTCCGATAAGTCGAGGGCGACCCAAGCTCAGCTAGCTCGATGTTGAAGACCAAAATTTAAGAAGCTGTTGGAGTTAGAAATCGGAGAGAAAAAGCCGGCAATGGGTCACAGTGGATAAAGATACTTAACCAGGCTAAGCCCCACGTGCGACTGTAAAGCCATAGATGATAAAGAATTAGTAGACTAAATAAAGCCCTGAAAATATAATCGAGTTTGACATTTATCTAAATATGTATTCTTATCTAAGGCAACAAGGTTTGTCAAGTACTTTCAATATAATATAAAATACTTAAAATTCAGTAAGTTTTCAATGACCATATAAAAATAAAACGTAGCTTAACTCCACGACAGCTTAAGCTTTCTACTTCACTTGAGTACGTAGTACAATGCTTAATCTTATACTAGCATTCAAGATAAGAGCGTCATTTGTGATGGGGTTAAAAATACGTTGGATCAGACGTTACTAGATGAGATACAAGAGCATATAAAAATGCTAACCACCTTAGGGACGATGCACGCGATGCGAAACGGTGTCGCTGCAGCGTCTTACATACAAATATCCATTGTATGCCACACGGTGCGTTCCGGCAATGCGGGGAAGTCTTTGCGGTGCGGCGCCGTAACGCATCGTGTGAACAGGCTCTAAGTAAGGCAAAGAGGGACTTGGACTCCTACCTTGGTACTCAAACTACCTCAAATTTACAACTTTATTTTCATCGGTAACGTGCTATGACAGGTAGGTAAGTTTATGAAACACCTCAGTCTAACTCTGGACAGTTAATTCTGTTTTCTCGTGTCATTCATCTACATTAGAATTTCAATGCATTCCGTATCAAAAAGACCTGCTGACTGGCTTAGTCAGTGGAAGCAGGTCAGTGGAATGGACGAATCACACACTTGGTCGTGCACACCATACAATACCACTAGACGGCCACGACTGGCCGGAGTCGAGGCCGTGTAGTGCGCGAGATCCCTTAGTAGGTACCATCGGAGTATATCGGCATATCTATCCACTTTGAAAACAAAATCCTGTGCACACAACCCTTATTTTTCGTAGGTATGCGATAATACAAAATTCTGTGCACACGATCCATTTTTTTTCGTAAGTATTCGTTACTATAGCGGTCGAGCGCTGCAAGCAAGAATAATCTTTACAGTGTCAGTACAAATATGCGTTTCTTCGATAGTACCATCAGTAATGAAGATAATTTTAATGCACTCCGAGACTTCTGATTAGGAAGTGGGCATTTATTCCAGAAATTGCCGCTATAGAAGTTTTGGTACTAATCAAGTGCTCTTACGAAGGTTTCTTTCTCAATAAGTCAGTAGTGACATTGTCACGCACATCAGTATAGCTGCGCATTCACGATCAAAGAATGACGTAATTAGTAAGTCTAAAGTCATTGCAATCTGACTCTTAAGTCATATTTAGATGAGAGCTACATTGCAGTGACTTACTAATGGTATTGCGTCGTTCGTGAATGACCTACCTTACTATTAACTTCACATAAGCAAATACACTTTATAAACATTTAAATCCACCAGCATATAAATTCACTCCCTTATTCAAGTCACATGCATTTCATGCCTTCTCATCACATGCTTTAAATACACCATAAACAACATTTAATTCCCGGCACCCAATTCCGTTGCACCACATCGTGGCACAAACGCACTGTTCCCGAGAAATTACCGCGGCAATCATAGCACCGCTTGGGAGCTATACCGATAGTACTCGTAAATCGTGCGTATTGCCAGTCTGTTCTCGCCCTTATAGCCGCACGATCTGTGAACTGTTGTCGGTAAATGATGTCGTAATTTGTTGTGTTAGCACGTGTGAGCTTGTGGAAGAGGGAAGTTTTAGGTATTCTTTGAGTAAGTTGTTGGTGAAAGCTATTGTTTATTTGTCACCAGCGCCCTGCCCATTGTGATCCCAACTTGCTCAATAATGAATCCGTAGAAAATATTTTGATGGCCGATGGTAGTCGTTTCGTTTTTGAACTTGAGCTTGGTTAAAAAGGTATTAAAACGTGCCCAAATCACATCCGAAATTAAAATGCATCGACGGATAAAAAACACAGCATGTATGCCATTTCACCCAGGAATCACACAAAAACGTGACTAAAAAACACAATAAAAAACCAAATTCCCTCAAACAATTGACAAAAACAAAACTCACAAACCCAAGATAAACCCTCACCCAACGAATGGTATAAACAGTTGACTAACTCAAAGCGTCCACAATTCTAGAGCAGGCGTTTAACAAAAACAACAAACGTTTAGGTAACTTGTAGGTCGACTAAAGGTAACCGTTTAGCTCAACAGGACTCGTAACAGTCGTAACCAAGCCATTACGACGCAGGTAGGCACTAACACTACATGTTTGAGTACTTAGGAGATGGTTAAGGGAACTCTTATTCACATAATTCTGTCTTGGCACGATAAAAAGGCGGTTTTGGGCTGTGGTTAATGTGAAACTGGGAATGTTGAAAGTTTATATAGTTATGTTGATTACAGGTGGTATAATTTGTCGTATAAAAGAATACATTATGGAGCTAAAAGGCACGCCAGTATACCTCAAAGGAGATGGAGAAAGTGTACATACACTATGCCGATTCGCAGTGTGTTCATATTCCCTTTCCGTTTTACTAAAACGCTAATGATGACAATCGCTGGAAGCGTGAATTTTGGTCAAAAATTTATTAGGCGTTTCATCTTTTAAAATATAGATAATTTTAAAATTAGACTTTTGTAAGATCTTTCTCAACTCTTTCAAATAAAGTAATTCTTCCAATGGAGCAGCCTTTTTACCGTATTTCTCAGAGCCAATTCTTCGAATAGGTTTAAAGATAAAGTACCAAAAGGAATAAATTGCCTTTTCTAAATTTACTTCCGTTTTCATTCGTGGTATCGTTTCCAAGGAGCGCGGATAGGGCCTCTCAGAGAATTTGATGGAGAATCATAATTTATCCAAACCTTTATTATTATATTCTAATATCACGGGGCTTCGTTTTCTTGAACTTTACGAATGTGACGAAATAAAATTCTACTGAAATGTTATTTAATCCTTAGTCCTATCATAATGGTTGAAGTAACTGTGCATGTGCTTTAAATGTCTGTTAACCCTCATTAAAGTTAATGATTTGTTACTAAGTAATTTAACAAAACAAAAAAAAATACTTGAAAAGAAAGTTTTAGTAAACCAATATTTCGCACTTCATCAACGTAAAAAGAAAATCAAGAGCCTACAACATCTCTGCACGAATAAAGAATTTACTAACATAAATCGAACCGTATATATTAGGAGCCGTGAAGAACGCCTCGTTAATGGCGGACGAGTCGTGAGAACGCCTGGTAGTTAGTGGCATTTGATCTCTGAGGGCCGATAAAGCGAATGTGAGATTCTTTATTAACCGACTCGCCACAGACAACGACAAGGGAGCGAAAAATCTTACCAATATATTATATACAGTTTGAGGAACAATTGCACATTTTATATAGTAAGGCTTTCGAAATATATGGGTGTTTGAGTGTGAGTAGACTGAGTGGCAAAATCGGATATCTTGTAACATATCTTGGTACATAATTATTTGCCTTCAAAGTTATGAATATGCCTAAAATTATTCAAGTAGATGCTTGAACAGCGTCGAAATGTGTCCCTATTTACTATAGTGACATCGAAGATGAAATCTTCCAATAAGGTATAGACCACCTATATCATATTCTGAACAATAAGAAAATGTGACAGCTATATCTCACCAATATATGAACGGCTTTAAGAACAATTGATCATTGTATAAATGTTGTAAGGGTTTTGAAATATATAGTATGTATTTAAGTGTGAATAATGGTAAAATTGGATATCTCCTAAGATATCTTGTTGCATAACTTAGAAGGCTAAATTATGTTAGTGAGGAACTAGCGTCGAACAGTGTCCTAAATTATAGTGATATCGAAGATTAAATCTTCCAATGGTGGTCTATACCATCATCACCTACTTGACCTTTTCCCAACTATGTTAGAGTTGATTTCCAGTTTAAACGGATGCACCTGAATACCATTATTTTACTGGTACCTATTCAGTTGCAAAATAAGACAGCTAAGTACTAGTGACCTAACTTGACCTAAGTCACATTTCCATTATTTCAAAGATTGAAAGCGAAACACGCCTATTACTGTTTTTGCCAAGTCCATCCGTAATTTACGAGTCGGTTTAAGAAAATCCGTTGCCAAAATACGTACTAGTTTAGTAGGTTAATAGATGTCCCAAAAGCGTCTTAAAACAATATCTCTGGCAGAAATTATGCGTTCTTTGGAACAGTAAGAAACGTAGCTAAATAGGATTCCCGCAGTACTGTTGCTGATCCTGTATTTGGAAGTCAAAGTCAAAGTCATTTATTTACTTAAATGCAGTGGTAAAGGTGTTATTATAAGTATTCTTGTGCGATGACACATTTCGCCATATTTTGGCATGCAAATATTAATAGTTAGGCTTAAAAGCAAGCGGCGGCGGTGATCTCTCGCGTCCGGCCCTGGTTCAGGCCGAGGCCGTTACCTCCTTCTGCGAAGCGGTAATGCTCGCAAAGGAGGAGGCGGAACGCGTGAAGGAGAGGCAAATTTCGCGCCCTCACGCCCCTAACCGCCGCAGAAGACGCCCTGGGTGTCGGGAATCGCAGGCCGATTTTCGGCCACCGTAGGCGCGAGCTTGCGGACGGTGAGCAATGGGTAGCTCGCCGTCCGATAAGGACCAGGCCCGGGTCGACGGCGCGTTGTGTTCCACACACGTCTAAAAGAGATGTCAGCAGAACTGACGGGGTCCGCTAGGGCCGATGCCTGCCGGGTTGCAAAGAAGTCCGAAAGGGATATCGTGGCCCCCGGCACCATGACAACTGCAGAACGGGAGAAGTTATTTCATAATTTCCAAAACAAGAAAAAAAAATTGCTTAAAAGAAATTATCTCTAACTAAAGTTGAAAATATTTGTTAGACATGAAATTATTTAAATTAAATCAATCTTCAATTTACACAACACAACTAATAAAAATAATATGATGCATTTGGCACAACATAAAAATAACAGGACAAAATTATATCTACAATCACAGATTTTAATATATTCTAGTCTATTCTACAATGCATTCCTGTAATGATAGGACCGACAAGAAGTTTTTTTTACAGGCGATTTATTGTTACAAATGAACGCCAATAATGCCAGCCAATAAAGAAAACATATTATCATTAACACCCGATTGATGTGGTTAACTGCGAATTGCTGATTAACCGGAGAAATATTATGAAAATAATAAGTTTCGTGTCTGCCATTCATGCCGCAGTAACGACCGTTCACGCCGCCAAGTTTAATCATTATGTGCTGCGGTATACAAGCCAGCGAACAAAATGATCACTTATTTATCTTTTTTATATGAAAAAACTTTCATGAAAGAGTTATTATTTGTTTACTACAAAAGCTCGCACAGTCATGTACAACAACTGCCTGTCAATACTACGATAACTATCTACATCTCGCAAACATTTCTACTTCCATATTTCGCTTCAAATAGACACGTTACACCCAAACATAGAAATCAGATTCGCAGAAATTCCGATGCTCACTCACGTTCACACAAATTCTTGAGATACATTCAAGGTATTCAGACATTCCTCTTTGCTTTGAATTAAATTCACACGCTCCACATTCAAGAAAGAATTTTTTGTACTAAATCTGCTTCAAACCGACTTCACGACCCGACGAAAATGATTCAATACCTGAGTTACTAGAGGTACTTGTTTACAAGTATCTTCAGATCTTTCAGGATAAAAGGAATCTTTTTACTTGGCGTGATTAAGTCCGGGATTTTTACGACTCTGCTTCATTCGGTTTCCAAAAATACTAGATGTTCCTTTGGTTTGCTGCCATCTTCATTCAATAGTGTTTTTCTAGTATGTGGTTTTGGTACGATAAGTATTGTATATATACTAATATTATAAAGAGGGAAAATTTGTTTGTTTGTTTTGTAAATTTGTATTTCCCCGGTAATCTCTGGAACTACCAGACCAATTTTTTTTTTTTTTTTTTGCTTTTGTTAGCCCAATTCTTGAGAAAGGTTACACGAGTCGCGGGCAGAAGCTTATTTTCAATATATTTGTACCGGTTATACAATAAATAGGTAAGTACTAAAAAAAGGAAGAAAAAAATAGTGTATTCTGTACAAATAAGACGCACATAAAATACACACGAATACAAAGTGGCCAACAGCCAAGTATTCGACAAATAAAAATAATTAAAACAAAAAGAGATTTTATAAAGTTAATCGTTTTATCATTATTCCATTGTCTACTGCTTGACTAGCTTGGTTAGTATTACTTCACACAGTGATATTTCATCTGCTTCAGGATATATATGTATACATATATCGCCCCCTATTACATGGGACTTAAACATAACTGGCGAAATGTGGGTGTGCCTGCTATAGGGACACCTCTGCCCAACCCTTCGGGGAAACAAGGCGTGATGTTATGTGTTATATATATATATATATATAAATGTGTATACATTTTTATTTTATTAATAAATTAGAATATTTAAGTTGTCATTTATGAACATTTCGTTAGTTATCTAGTAAGATAATAACTTTTTTAAAGCCAAAATTAAATTATAAGTGATCAGTCTGCTTCACTAAACGTTAGTAAAATAAATAGGCTTTTTTAAATGTGACTCATTCATACATGGTCATTAGTTTAACTGGTAGCTTTAGGAATTAATATGGTTTCAATAAATGTAGGATTCGCAACTGATGTATGTGTATGACCAGAAGGCCAATTCTCTACTTAGAAAACGTTCACATTCAAGTCGCAATCTCAAACTTATATCAAACTTACGTCAAACTTACTCACTTATGTCAAACTTATAATAAAATGTTGGTAAATAGATTGTATTTTTGACAGATTGCGAATGAGATCCGAATGCAAATGTTCTTAAAAATTACAAGAATTGCCCTTCAGATCTAGGTATGAACATAAAGGAAGCAAAAAGAGTATGTAAGGATCGTAGCAGGTGGCTCTGGGTAGTTTCTGCTTACCACCTTGAGATAAATTCGTGAGTTTATGTATGTATGTAAATTAATATAGGGAAGAGAACCTCCAATTCCCTTTGAAGCATATTATTTGTGTTGGATTATGTTCAAACGTTTGTTCATTTTGGGACACAGAGAAACTACATCTCATTGGTATTCAGACAATTAAAGTGCTCACCGGAGTCCAACTTCAACAATAGTTTCAGTATTCTAGGAGCATCTGTCGGTATCGAATCCTTTGATACCAATGAAATCAATTTATTTGCGGAACTCAGGTACGCGGTATTAAATTATGTAACTATAGTAGAATTAGCTTTATATCTTCGTTGTGAATACGTAAACAATAAAACAAACTACAACTAAAAACATTTTGTCAAAACATTACCAAACTTTAGATAACTTGCATTAGCATTATTATATTTAGTAATACATAACGCGGTTCACTTTTGCCTTTAAATTTGAATGTAGCAACTAAATTGATCCTACAAACAGAATTTCAGAATCATTAAGGCGGGGTTACCCGTATAAACGACGTTTTCTATTGTCTTTTATTCGTAGATAACACGGATTAAAATTTTGAAAAAAACATATTACATATTTCACACTTTGATCTAGATATTTCAGCCATGCGATACACGATAACTTGCACTTTACTGCATCCAATTAAATCGCAAAAACATGTCTAAATTATGTTCAAATTTTTTTTTTATTTGAGTTATATTAGGCTTTGAATAATAAAACTTATACCATAATAAAGGTCGTAAAAAAAGTGATATAAACTGGCCAAAATAATGTGAAATATGAGAATACCAATACCACTAATTCCAAAATCAAGCGTTTTCATCTTTTCATGCGCTCGCCCCGTGCCATTTAGTCCCGAGCGGAACGTGTTGGAGGTCGGACGTATGCCAATTTTTGCAAGACCGCCACCCCCGCTAAGTTTTATTACCGGCTGAGCCAAAAAACATATTGTAAATTATAATAGGTAACTAGGATTAGGATATCTGGATAAGGAATTGGGTTAGGTATTAGGATAGGTAATTATTATAGTTAAAATTTTTAATAGTTGTAAATAGTTAGTTTTTATTAGATACTTTTAGTTATATTTTTTTAAACAAAATGGGCAAAACTAAAAAAAAAATAGTTGTCATCGCTGGGTCTACGAAGGCTGAATAAACAAAAAAGGTAATTGAAAATATTATTATATACTACATTATATAAAGGTATTATATTTTACTTTACTAACGAATAGATTTACAAAACGCAAATATGTGTGTAAATCAGTCGAATTTCAACCCTATGACAATGTGAATAAAGACGCCACGCGCGCAAAAATTATAATGGTATATTTTTCTCGCTGAATAGATTTACCAACCGCATCAAGGTGTGTAAATAGGTGAATTTGAAACCTTTATCGCAGTGCATAAAGCCGCCACGCGCACTAATGTTGTAATGGTTTACTATTTTCAAATGTCAAATAGGTAGTTAGTTCATCCCGCGCTGAGTGCCGGGTGGTTTTTATAATGTTTAATAGCGTAGGTAGGTACTGTACAGTCGACCACACGTCGCGCGTCTGTGGTAAGTGATAAATAACACTATAATCTTGAGCTGGCCCAACGTACGGAGTTTCATTAGAATAAGAGACCAGTTTACACTGGTTTTGTTTCCACTGACATGACGTGCGACCTACTGTACGTGTTTACGCGACTCGCAGGACAAACTGCATAAACGAAGTTGATAGGTAATAAAAAGGTACCGAGCGCCTGCGTAATATTTCAAAAAGGTTACAAAGTCCTAATAAAATCTCAATATGTATAATAAGAGCCTTTGCCTAGTCTTATAATATTTGTTATTTACTGCTGATATGTCCGGTTTCACTTATCGTACATCTAAATAGGTAAATGCCTAAATAAAAGCGCGTATTTCCTACGTGAGAGTTGAAAATTCAACAGTGCAATAATATTTAGGCGTTCATTTAGAAGTAAGCTATGTATCCCACAGCCACCACAACACAACAAATAATAATATTTACACTTTTTTACACTCGTGCCATAGTGTAGAAATGTACAGTATGACCATTTCCTACAAAAATATTATTTATTATTTTCGGTAACGTTTAGGCACAAGCTCGTTTATGCGCAGTACACTACTTACTAAAAACACTGTATCAAATTATGACAAATAAATAAATAAAAACTACATATATTTAGCTAGTTTGGCTATACACACGTTATCCAAGGCATAACTTTATTCAGTGTTTATTGGCAAGAGGAAAAGTATTTATAAATTACATTTATCAGACTGTTTTTAATCGTTTTTGAGTAAATAAATATATTATTATTGTAATATATTTATTACTAGCTGCGCCCCGCGGTTTCACCCGCATAAGTCTCGATCCCGTGGGAATATCGGGATAAAAAGTATCCTATGTCCTTCTCCGGGTCAAAATCTATCCATATCCCAAATTTCACCCAAATCTGTTCATCCGTTTTAGCGTGATGCCGTGACCAAGGGAAAGAGGGATTCATTTTTATATATATAGATTATTACTATAGGGTCTATGACATTTCTCGGGACCTTAGGGTCCCGGACCTTTGGAAGGCGTACGAGGGGCCGAAGCCAACTCGCAGAGCCCGTTAGACGTTTTGAATGAAATTATTATTTACATTTATTTCTTTTCAATACATGTTATTTACATTTTTAAATATTCTTATAAAAATCATTAAAAAAAAACATTTAAAAATATAAAAAATAGTGGCCCATCGGCATCAGGAACAGGGTCCAAGATGCCGGTGGTCAGGGCTCTAGAGAGAGGAACCTCCTCACTATACGTGCCGTGTCTAGAAGTACTGCTTTCTGAATCTGGCCCTTGATCCAGCCACGCAATGAGAGCCTCCTGAGGTGTTGGTCGAGGCTCTTCGCTATCAGGCCATTAACGGTAACGATTATCGGTACAATGATTGCAGAGTCCACATCCCACATGTCGACAACCTCGTGTGCTAAGTCAAGATACTTGATTTTTTTATCTTTCTCAGCTTTCACGAGATTTTCGTCATGAAGGACAGCGATATCGACAATCATTGCACGGCGCTCTCGTCGATCTATCACCACTATATCAGGCTTATTGGCTACAATAGTCCTGTCAGTGATGATAGATCGATCCCAGTACAATGTGGTGTGACCATTTTCGAGAACTGGGTCGGGCACATACCTGTAGTATGGTACTTCGGACTCTATAAGGTTGTACTGCAAGGCAAGTTGCTGGTGGATAATCCTAGCTACTAGATTGTGTCTATGCAAGTACTCGCCGTTAGCAAGACGAGAACAACCGGAAACAATATGTCGGATTGATTCACCGGGTTGGTGGCATGCCCGACAGATGTCAACCGTACCATCCTTGACAATGTATTTCCGATAATTATTCGTCATGATAACTTCATCCATAATCGCACAGACAAAACCTTCGGTTTCCCCGAAGAGGTCGCCAAAACGCAGCCAGGATACAGATGTCAAAAAGTCTACATCAGGCCCGTGGAGGGCCCGGAAAAAGCGTCCGTGTAGTTCTTTGCCCTGCCATATTTCCTTACGATCGTTAGTATCAAGTACTGTAGGTTTGCGCCAGTTCTCTTTTGCCAAGGAGAGCGGGGTGAGGCCCTTGTCCACTGCGACCACATCTCGGTGCATACCCACGTTGGTTTGAAGGAAAAAATTAAATTATTATTATTCCTTTATTCCATTTAAATACTTATTAATTACATTTTTAAATATTAAAACATATAAAATATAAAAACATTTAAAAATATAAAAAATAGAATTCCGCCGGTGTCGGGAGCAGGGTCCAAGCTACCGGTGTTTAGGGCTGCAGAGACAGGAACCTCCTCACAATGCGGGCCGTATCGAGGAGTACTGCTTTCTGAATCAGGCGTTTGATCCAACCGTCTAACGAGAGCCTCGAGAGATGTTGATCGAGGCTTTTGGCCATCAGGCTGGGTACCGGCGGCGGCGAGGCGGAGCTGAGCGAGGAGTCCGGATGTGGTGGGCGTGCTAAACGTGCGGCCGATCTCGTCAACATGTAGTTCCAATTCTTCCAATTCCAGTTTTCCTTGTTTTTATTGGGGGTGACATCTGTCATGTTACCCCCGTTACGGCATTTTTTGATTTTTGTCTATTTCTTTACTCATTTTGATCTTTTTTATGTTTTATTATGATTTGTAGCCTTTTTAGATTGTTTTCGAGTTCTGATTTACCAAAAAAATTGCGTGTAAAATAAATATAACAATGGAAATTTGATGAAACTATTTTTGAGACGTGTTGACGTTTGTGTTGCCAGAGTAGTATTATTATTGTTATTATTATTATTATTATATTTATTTTTAATTATTATTCATTAGGTTTAAGTTAATCAATACCTACCTAATCTATCTATAACCTTCAAAAATACATAATAGAAAAATAAAATAAAATAAACTTATATTAATCAATTCAAGTTGATCTACTGCATTGCTCTGTTATGTGACCCAACTTACTACCTACGCGAGGTCGTGAACTCATGAGCGGTGCGCTTGGCGCTCGCGTTTCCCGCGCATCGTAATTTGTTACGTATCGCTACTCGTTGCGGGGGCTGGGGTAAGCGTTGTATGCCTACTGCGCTCGGGCTCGGCCCGCCTTAATAATGTAGGCCATGAATTTTGTTTCTGCACCTCTCTTTGAAAACGATTTCTTTATGTCACTATTACCTTATTAAAAGTGTAATCAAAAATATAATACGTAGAGATAAATAGAAAGAAAGAAAAGAAAAAACGTTTATTTGCGAAATTTGACGCAAAAAAGAAGTTTAAAATACAAAAATAAGAAAACGTTGGAGGAAGCATGCGTCACATCCAGGCAAATCGGCGGTCGCTCAGCATTATACAACGACCCTATGCAAGACAGAGCCCCAGCGCTGGTTTTCAGCGACAGCCGGTGCCAACGTAATGACGTCGTCCGGTGCAGCAAACAAATATTTAGACGGTGTACCAGTACAGCGTACTTAAAGAAAAATAATTTAATAAAATTAAAATGTGATTCAATATATTAAATAGATTTAAAAAAGAAATAGACATACTTTATTTTTAGTTACGAGAATATCATCCTCAAAAAACGTTTTAAGTTTTATGTATTGGCAACATTTCAACGCGCCTTATTTGACGTCACCCAACATGTACTAAATTTTGATGTAAGAAATTAAAATTAAATTAAATAGGTAAAGAGATAGTTAGCCACTGGCTAAATATTTTAAGTACCTAATTGAATTACAAGGCACTGGCTGCAAAGGCCATTCTAAATACAAAACCCACTTTTTTTTTCTCTTTGCTGACACCGGTAAACAACTCATCCTGCCATTTAATATGATAAACTTTATCCGGGGAACGATCGTGATGTACAGACCTAAGTTGGTCCTTTGCGTCAGGGATATTTATCGGTCGTTTTAGACGGTCATGTGCCGGTCGATTTGGTTACGACCTTGTGTCATGTACCATCGTCTTAATGTGTTTAATGTACGAGCATGGGAATTGTTTAGGATATTTATTGGTGCGCCGGTTTATGAGGTGCGAAAGAGATAAGTTGCGGTTAATAAAATTGTAGAATCTTTTGTCCAGTGGGAAAAAATAATGTCTTGAAAAAAATTACAGAATATTTCTATAAAAATAAAAAAGAAATGCTGTTCGTTCGTAAGCGCATCACTTGAAAATGACTTAACCAGATAACTTAAATGAATTAGGTTTTTATGTAAAAGTTTCCTGCTAAATGTTCAAATTCGGGAAAAACTGAACGTCCTTTTTTCTATTGGATTTTTGAATAAATTATTGAAAAGACAGAACAATGTCTGTCGAGCCAGCTAGTAATAAATAAATTGAGCCGAGAAACCAGCTTTGTTATGTATCAATAATCTCAGATATTAAATCAAGATATTCCCTTAAAATTGTTTATTGCTTCATAGAATTGAACGTCTCAACCTTACTCAAACAGAAATTCTTAGTTCAATATATAAATTCAACTGTTCCTACCTAAATTGCCTTCATAATATTCAACAGGAAAAATCTTGACGCATTTCAAAAAGATGGTTGGTATTAAAATAAATCAGTAATTCAGAATGATCAGAATTTAACGAGGGGTAATCGTTCCGCGGTCATTAACAGTTGTAACAAATTGTGCTAATTATCAAAACGTTACGATTATTTCTTGCTCCCGAATCTTGAACCGTTTGAACGTAATGGCCATTATTATTTGATGATAAGGTACCTTTTTAATTGGAGCTTAATTCCGCCAATTATTATTTCATTATACCGTTTAATTTCTGTAATAAAATATGGGAAGCCATTACAGTCATTGTGAATTTTGATGATGGCATTGTTGAATTAACACAGAATTGATCGATGCTTGGGGACGCCTATGTCCAGTAGTGGACGTCTTTCGGCTGAAATGATAATGATTATTGTTGTATATATTTTTTGAATAGGAACAAATTGTTGGATTCACGAATCAGTTTCATGTTTGTTTCACTGTTTACGATTATAGTCACGCGTATTTTTATTACTTGACTAGTTTTGAACACAGACGAAGTTTCCATGGTTTGAATTATTCTTTCACAGCGGTTCCAGCTGCGGACATCAGCAATCCGTTGTAGACTAAAACTACAGTCCTTTTATCTCAGTTATTTTACCTCACATTTTGCACCAGTGTAAAAATCACAGTGATCTTTATGCTCCTTGAAATAAGGTTGCTGTTGGGTTGCCACTAAAAATTCTGTTAAAATTACAATGATCTTTATTCTCGCTATAATATGGTTGCTGTTAGAGGTAAAATAACTGTGTAAGGACTAAAGTTGCTTCATTCCCGAGATGTGCACGAACGACTGCAATATTTTGTTTTCCTCTTTACAGTCAAAAAGATAGTATAGTTAAGCATCTTGAGATTATTTTTTACTTGTTACTTATTATTTTTCCGACTACGTGAACAAGACGACCGAAACAAAAAACGAATGATTATTGAACTAGTCATTATTAAAAAATAACAAAAACTATGAATAGTAATTATTAAAAAATAAAAACTATGAATGTAATTATTAAAAAATTACAAGCAAACCACAGATGAGATTTGAATCCTCGCTCGGCTCGCCGTAATCGCACATACCAAAGCACGTTATCCACTGAGCTAGCACGCCGTATTCTAAATTGATTGAAATTATGAACTACTATGAGTTGCAGACAAAGTGAGTGTGTGTGTATCTATAGTATTGTAACATCTTATAGAAGAAGGTCGTAAGTCAAACCGAAGCGTCAGTCTATTGCTTTGTGCGATTGCCTATGGACTTTTGGTCGCTACTGTACATTTGGATAACCAACAGTATTAAAGAGCAATCTTTAAGACTTTTAGGAAATACCTAACGTCCCGTCTAATACCTAAGTGTTATTATTCTGAGGGTATCATTCATTTATTCATTTTCAAATATCTTTATTTATCAAGGTACAATAAACAAAAATGCACTTATCCTAAGACACATTAACTCGCTAGAATTAAGACACTTTATGAGGCTAGCGATACACCTTTCAAAGCTTTTAAGGGAATCAAACTCAAACTCAAAGCATTTATTTCAAATAAACCAATTACAGGTACTTTTGAATTGTCAAGGGGTCGGTCAGTCAGAACGATGAAGCTAGCTGCCCATTCCAAAGCGTAGTAGGTACCTATGGAGAAGAACGGGCAAGAAACTCCACGGACACTCTTTTAAATCACAATATAGTTACAAAATATTGGTTACATCATTCATGTTGAAATTACATCATTTTATGTTGAATATCTGATTAAGCAATAAATATTAGCTGATAAAGCAGATTAACTTTTTTTTCTTTTTTTTAAATAAATTTGGTTTCTTTGTATTATTGTTATACATTATGAATACAATAATGAGTACCTATTCTATCCATAAATCTATTTTATTATCAGTACCTGGTTGACTGAGCTCTGCTCTGGTGAAATAAGAGAATGCTCATTTAATAGTATAGGAAAGTTCATACTAATCCAGGTATAGTACCTACTTATTCCATGCTTCCGAGATAGTAGGTACTTACTAATTCCATGCTGCTATGTCATTATTCTCATGTCATGATTCATTATCTTGTTCTAAAGTTTGGGCGATCAAGCTCTGCTTGGGTGAAAATACGGAGAAAACGAATTTTCCCAGACATGAGACAACACAGTAAACCACTATATTGCAACTTTCATCGAAATCGTTTGAGCCGATTTCGAGAACGTGAATACAAATATAAACAAATAAAATAAAATAAAATGTAAATATATATATTTACAAATATTGCTCGTTTAATAGTATAGGATGTATCTTTAGATTTATTTGATTTAAGGATTAAACTTTTCTTAGGCCGTGCCTAATAAGAGCAAGCGTTTATACGTTTAACAATAATATATGTACTACTTATCAAAAACTTCTCAAACATCACACCATAATCTCATAAAGTACGCCAGTTAACTCCGCCTTCCATTTCAGCGGCTGAACAAATACGCGGCGTACTCAGCGGAGATAGAGCACGCATGCGACTTGTTAATGAACATGCTAATTTAGAAGCAGTGTGTGCTGTGAAAATTAATCACTTGCTAATAACATGCGAGATAGGAAAACTTTGCGAGTTTTGTTTACTGTAATTAGTATCGTAAGGGGAAATTTCAGTGTGATGTGAATAAGTAAATCTTTTTTAAATCTTATGGAAAGCTTGTGGGAAGGAATGCAATGATGCCTTGCTCGAGACATCCAAAAACCAACTGCTAATAACTATAAATTTACTGAAAAATTGTCATATTGGTAAGGATCTAGTCTAAACATTTTTTTTTTGTGTTTATTACAGCTGATGGGACATATTTAATTACTTACCTGATATAGTTATCACATCATCTTATCTATTAGTCACTTTACCAAAATAAAGTCAAATATACCCTACGAAGTTACCACGGGTGCTGGAAGTGAGATGAAAATTGTCTACGTTCGAACGAGTTTAAGCCGCTACGCCGTAGCACTGCGTAGCTTATAGCGTAGCGAAGATTGCTACGCTTTTGTAGCGATTCCTTTGTGAAGCGAATGTTTCACGGATGGTGGAATTTACGCGTTTCTGTTTACGAGAATTATACAAATGACTATAATTTTTTGTTACCAGTTGTTGCAAAGTCATAATTATTATTATTATCTACGCACAGATCATCTCAAACTGCTCACCTACTTAATTGAATTTGGTACACGCCTCTCGTTGCTTTCACTCCATCAATTTATTTATGTTCTAAAACACTTCCCTTTACGTCACGTAAAGTATTTCGTAATGTATCAAGCCTTCGTCGTACACTCTGTATCCGTACGACTAGCATTTGGTTTTTTCGATAATCATAAATCTTAATACTTCCGCCCGTGTCTACACATTTGTCAACTTCACTTATCTTTGATGTCAATACTTATTTGATACCAAATAAATGACACTCACTCTATTCCTATACTTTTTACCTGATTACAAGCGTAATGTTATGTTTTTCTAAGCGGCAATTCCTAATTCAGTCCCACTGTAATCGCTCCGCTGCCCGCCCCGCTGCTTTTTTACCACGTCATGAGAAAAGCTTAGTATGGCGCGAGCACGTTATGAAATTATAATAAGGCTGCGATTATGCCGAATATGTCCCTTTGTGTAAACGTTTCACAGTTCATATGGACGTGACATTTGCATCACTCAACGCCGCGGTCTGGTTTCTATTACGGTAGAACGTAGACAGTAAAAAATGTGCTTTATGGAATGCAGTAGACAGCCAAGAAAGCTGTTATTTTTGGTCTCAAGGTCTCAAAGTGTCACCTAGTAATATTATCACTTTTATCTCTTTCTATAGAAGCCTATATACCCTCCACTTTATGTCATTATTAATATTTTAGGTCAATAGTTAGTGATATTCCATATTTACAAACAGTAATATTGCCAAAACAGGTAAATATTTGATAGGTATTTGCAACTTGGCTAACTTTTAGAATGAACGCTATTATTGTGTGTGGTTACAAATGCAACAAAATCATTTTACTAATAGAACTAGAGAACGTTGTGAAAACTGTAAATAGGACGATTACCGGCCTTTTCAATAAAGACAAAAAGAAATTTAATTTTAATTCTACAATCAAACATGGACTACAATATACCTTAGTGGAACAATATCATTGATCACATTACTAATTGAATGGTGCAATTATGAAAGCTATTCATAATTGAACAATAATTGTCCTGCATAAACTACAGTCAATTAATATAATGGCTAATTAATTTGTTTTTTTTTGTAGTTAACGAGTCACATATACAAGGAATTATATTGTTTGAGGTATAATGGCCCATGGGCAGCTTTAAAACTCACCACACTAAGAAGAAAGAAGAAGAAAAGATACAATGATCTCCATCCTCTTCATTTAGCCATTCATTTCTGAGATAAAAAGTAGTACCTAAACGAAGCAAAATTATTAAGGCGGTTCTCGCTCCTTTTGCTACTTTAGGACCTGCTAACCTGCTACAGTTAGCAGGAGGCGTTCTGTAGGTTCTGCCTACCCCACAGGAAAGCGTGAAGTTATGTTTGATTTATATATGAAAGGCAACCTATGTTCTTGCTTATGAACCACAATCCGATTGATCGGATAATACTAGAAAAAGCGAAAAACAAACAACTCACATTCGTTACTCTTTCCAAAGAAAGTTTCGTTAGGAAAACTTTTCTGTTCTACATTGTATAACCCATAAAACACAGCTTTACTAACGCAGATACTATTTTAAACAAGACAGATTACAGAAGCCATTATCGACCATTATTATGTTGTAAAACCGAACACGTGGAACAAAATTGCAAAATGTTACGTAGATACGTGACCAACTGCACTGATGTGGTTATTACTAGAGACAATAGATATACGATCAAGGACAAGATAGATCAAAGGGACTATTGTGTATTACATCGAGGGGAAGATTGGACGGAATTCCGGTTTGCAGGAACACTGTAGATTACACATCGATTGGCAGGTAAGGAATACTGGCAGTTTCAAAAAACTTTCTGTACCTACTGGCTAGGCAGACGAATTAGTTAGTTGCATAGTTTTAAGCGTCAATACGATCGTCACTGTAGTCAATCTACGACGCCCTAAACTTAGGTCCGTACCCTACAGGGGGTGCCCTTAGCGTGAAGTAGCTTTATGCCCTGACTGGAGGCCTTAATTTATTGAGGCACCCATAAGAAAATCTAGTTAAACAACCTCTTAGGTTGACCTGCGAGAAGCTATTCATAATTATATAAAAAAAATGGAAAATGTACAAGAAACAGACTATTGTTTTCATTACCTAGAAAATATCTGTTATCTACAGCCTCTCAAAATTGTTAAAGCTACACGACGATTCTGCCAACCTACTCCAAAAAGGAGCTAGCCTATATTACTTTATAATACCGTATCCGTCTCGCAATCAGTCCCCGAGACTGTACATAAAGGGACCGTCTATTACGTTCTCTGATAACAGAATAGGTAGCTATGTAGTAAATCTTACCTAAGTGCTCGTAAAGACGCTCCTAACTATAAATTTCTGAGTAACATACACACAACGACATAATTTACTGTCATCCACTTGTTTCCTTTAGACAAAGAGTTATGAAGATCGGACGGTATTCATACCAGCGTGCAACGCTTTATGCTTTCTCGATACCAATATAAGACTTCTTCGTTGGTGCAGTGGACGTAAGCGCAACAGCTGAGCTTGGGGTCTTGGAATCGATCCCCGAGTCCGGCAAAGTAGGACAAAGTATTTCCATTAGGAAGATTATCTTTAGTCAGACTATCGCGAAAGAAAAAACTGTTTGGGATAACATAAACTGCATGTTTTGCCGAAGGTCAAGCCAGGCATTTTGCCAGTTATGTTTAAGCCCCATGTAATACTCCGATTTGAGCACTAACTTAAAGTTTACCACAAAAACTTCCACATGCAAACAAAATATCTTGTTTTATGTATTAATTTTTATTGTTGAATGGGACTGTTCTTGGCCTCGACCACGCCTGATGGAAAGCGATGGCTGAGGTCTATGATTGAACGAGATCTCCAGTTTATGACAAAACTTCATGAAAGGTACATTTTATTACTCAATATTTTGCAAAAGGTATCTTAACCTTTCGTCTCGCAATTCGTCCCAAAGTCCGTACATAAAGGAACCTCTTATGTACTCTGATAACTGTATATAATATACTGAATCTTGACTTAATGCTTCATAGAGACTAATTAGAGACTAATAAGTCCACTATTGACATCATATCCCGAGAATTTTGTTTATCTGGTATAAACCAAACCCAAGTTATGAGGGTTCAAAAAAATGACGAAGCGCTTCGAGAAAAAGTAGCTAGTGCCCTTGCGCTTCGCTTGGCTCGTCTTGGTAGGGGCACTGCCGTGCCCCTAGATTTTCATGTGTAAACGAGTTCATTTTTCTGTTGGTTTTTAGAGAAGAGCAAGGAAAACATTTTAGATTCATTCAGATAAAAAATTACACGGTTAACAGTATTTATAAGATTGGAATAGATTAATAGATTATTTATAGATCATATTTTGTTTTGGTTATTTTTTTTTATTAGGTTTTTTCTATGAAAGATAAAGACAATATTTTAATACAGAGATTTATAGTAAGCATAAACTATTTTGAATTTCATAAAGTGAAGAATTCTAGATCCTTGTGACGCCAACGGTCGGGTTGCTCTGGTCATTTATCTTGCTAAGTATCTGTCAGGCCCTAGGACCCTAGTCCCTAAGCTTTATATAAACCCCACTTAAGATATTTGACATATGCATTCAACTTTCCTCTCTATAAATAGAGAGATATTTTTGGAAGGCCGGATCAGAAATGAGCTAACCCTTTTGACATAATGTTTATGTAGAATAATTAACGTTCTGATACATGTAATATAGGATCGCGCGATCGGTATTTGTACATAGCAACTAGTTTATTTTTATTCTTATCTATCGCTGTGAGATGACAGTCAAATATATTTCCATATTATTACTTAATATATAATGACTTATTTTATAGCAACGAAATAATGAGAAACGGATGCACTGGCTCTTCTTCTAAATTATTTTATGGCTCTAGCAACATTACAATCAACCGACATACTTACACACAACTATTAGGTAGCCACACCACACTTCTCACTAATCCTTGCAAAACAGCCCTATGTCTAAAGCGAACAACACAACGACATGCCACAACTGACCCGCGATACCCGAACTTCCTTCTCACACGATAAGCCAGTAATGTACTTAATTAGGCCACTAGCTTAACGGACCGACTCCTAATTGCGAAACTCTGTGTCAGGCCTTAGCAATGGTCGGGTCGCGGTTGGTAGTCGCAAAAGTCTGAAATTTTTTAAGGGAAGTCTTTGGATCATTACATTTATGTTGTAGATTTGGAGTTAATTATGAACGCGTGTACGCACGAACGAATGAGACATGGTGAACACGAACATTGATCATTTGGTTCGTACATACGTGTGGACGTAAATTTGCAAAACGAACACGAACACTATACAAACACAATTCGACTTGTGTATGTGATCACCGCCCCGCTTTCTTTAATAGCCATGGATTCGAAATTGGATCGCCACGAATATTTTTGACGAACACAGTGATTGATTTTCGTTAGTAGTACGCACGCAAAGTATACCGTCACATACTAACAAAGTGTACGATGTTTGTGTTCACCATGTTCTTGTTCGCTCGTGCGTACACGCCTTAATGATGAACACGAACATCGAACATGGAACATTTGGTTCGTAAGTGTAGACGTAAATTAGCAAAGTGAACACGAATACCATACAAACACAGTTCAATTTATGTTCACGCTCAACCGCCCCGCTCTCTTTAGTAGCCATGGAATCGTTAAGAACTTTATAACGAATACAGTGTTTGATGTTAGTTAGTGGTACGCATATGCGAACAAAGTGTTGGATGTTTGTGTTCACCATGTTCTTATTCATTCGTGCGTACACGCTTTTAAGCTAGAGAGGAACTTTGTAATTTAGTCAAACGAAATGATACGTACCTATGATATTTTTTAAAGTGTTGCCCGCACAAAGTATTTCTCCTGTATTGTGGGTGCGTTTACAAACATTTAAACTCACATACACAAATAGCCAGACCCGGAACAACTGCTTATAGGTCATACAAATATTGATTCCGTGCGGGAATCGAACCCGCGACACGCAGCACAGCAGTCAATCGCTTAACCACTGCGTCAACCGTGCCGTCAAATATAAATATAAATATTTAACATGAATACATAAATATTTGTATTCATGCATCACACATTTTCCACTTGAAGGGAACCACGAAACGCTATTCATGTATAAATCTTCAAGTTATTCAACATTCATGCATATTATTGTTGTATTACGTGCTACATGCGTACCCATTTTTTCCATGAAACCAGCCAGTATTGTTCTGTAAACCCCGAAGTAGAGGAAGAAAATATTACACTCCAGTTTAATAAACTGTAAATATGTTCCGCTTCATACTACTTGAACGGCTTCGCTCTATACCCACGGGAACTAATAGAAACCTTCTATTTGGACTCGATACAACGATGTACGGTGGAAATATTTTTCCAGCCTTTACGGTTTTATTAACACTTCTAGAAAAATTGCAATGTTAAACTAAAGGCCCCCTCTACAAATCTATATCTATACAAATAAATAAAATAACACCTTTTTACTAAATGCATATGAAATTATATACATGGTGGTTATAACAAAAACACATTTTTTTTTATTTGTTTGTTTGTTCCGGCTAATCTCCGAAACGGCTGAACCGATTTTGTCAGGACTTTCGCTGGCGGATAGCTGATGTTATAAAGACTAGCTTAGACATAGGTTATTTTTATTGTAGAAAAAGAATTAAGGGCCACGCGAGTGAAACCGCGGGCAGCAGTCACTAAGCGCTAAAGGAATTAAAATTATATTTGTGTGTCGACCATGGTTTGCAACACCTGAAATACGTCTTAGCTTACATCTGTTAGCGGGTGGGGGGGAGCTACATGCCTCCCCGTAGGCGCGTCGAGTCGACATACCCGTCGCTGGTCGTCCTCTGCTGGGCCTCCCCCAAGAAACTGGGGGTCTCACCCGACAGGGATAGATAAACCGAATGTCCTGAAGAAAGTGACGCCTTATAAGCGTCGCGACGCTCCTACGGGATCACTTAAAGCATCCAAACATACGAGTGTGACTTAAACCCCACATTCACTACCATGGCCGTACTAGGCAGACTAAATGACATGCCCGCATTAGTAGGTCACAGTAGAGCCTCCGCGAGCGAGGGGTTACGTCCTAACCCCGCTCGCCACGCCCCCTTGTGGGGGCGTCTCCTCGCGAATTTCATAAAAGATTTTGTCTGATACGAACCCATGACCAACAGTAAATGCCAAGCATTCGCCACTGTGTCAAACGAGGCTCCAAATTACTCAACAAATACACGAGAGACGAGTTTATTTTTGTTTATTATCTCTGAAGCTTTCTTCCACTTGCACAACCCTTTTTCAATGCACAAGGGAATTGATTGAGTACGGTAGCTTTACAGATGGCCGCGAAGGCCGTCCCTGCCTTTGTACATTTATTAGCACTTCAAGTATCTATCCTTGTAAACAGTTTCATTGCTTTACTGTGGCGGTACTACCCAAGTACCAATTTATTCCGTCGTAAACTTTCCACGACTCCTGGGTAACAGTAATAGAATTCCGATTCGTTACTTTCCATCGTTTAAAAAACTTCTTATTTAATAAAGCTTTTTTTTTGTTTTCTTTCGTATATTTGTTTTAATTTTTTAAGGCAGTAATATGAATCATAATTAGAATAGGAAAAACTTAAAAAAAAAAATCTAACTTTTACTTGTTGGTAGGATACAAGCTATTCTGACCCTCGACTTGCGTCATTATGATTTCAACAACAGAACAAAAGCAGTTTTCTTTTAATTTTAACTGTACTTGTATTGTGAATATAAAGTTTTCCTTTGCTTTCTTTAAGAGGGAGTGGGCCGTAATCCACCACGGGCCCAGTTGCACGGGCTCGTTGCTGGATTCTATTTTCATATATTTTCCGATAGTGTGTAAAAGGAAATTTTAAATCTCATTCAAGTGACTTGTTTTTACCCGTCTTCAGAATATATATCCTTTGCAGTTCAGACTTCTGAATTTTTTGCTGTTAATCAGTTATGAAGCACTACAATTTGAACACAATCTTTTTAATGTCAACGCCTGCGTGTCGAATGTAAAATTGGACCATTTTCCGACCCTTTTCAATTGCAAAACACTAATTAATCACAAAAGTTTACTGCCTATTGTTATCACACACTAGAGCCGGCAGCCATCAGCTTCATATATAGAGTGGCAAGGACATCGACGCGAAAACTTTTACCTTGGATACAGTACATGATTTGAAATTTTTCGTTGGTTATTTAAAAAAAGAAATCTACTGTTCCATATATTTTGATCGCGTAGGTATTGCACTTTTCTATGTAACAGCAGATTTTTTGTGTCTTTTGCATTTTCTGTATGCCAAATACCGTTGCGGCCAATCAAGTAATTCAGAACATTATACCTCGCACAAAATGTGGCCAGGCCAATGCAGATATTATTAGCATTTTAGTGGAGAGCATTATGCCAAAACGCATAACGTATGAGGCTAATTTCTTTAGTCTTTCGGTATATTTTTGCCAAATAAAACAGCTAGTGTAGAAGCGGTTTTGTGCCAAAAATTTCACCGCACTTGTGCTTAATTAGATTAGCTCCTGAATTAAACTTGTCATCCTAGATTTCTGTATTTTTTCTAAAGCTTTTTGACTACATACAATATATATTTTAGGTGAAAACATCTCTACAAAATTTTGCCTACAATTTAACCAACATAAGTTTTAAAGAAAAATAATGAAACTGAAACATCATTATGGTTTTAAGTAGTCCGTAACACTTTCGAAACATGGTACGTAAACTTGTGACAAACAAAAGCATATCTATATAATCTACCTATACTTCTACAATATTATAAAATAAAGCCGCTAATCGTGTATGCTGTGTGACCGCGTTGTTCTTCTAAACTACGCAACGGATTTTGATATGGTATCACCATCATTTAATATAATATTAAACTTAAATATAATAAAGAAATCTCGATGTTTTTTCAAGTCGTGAAAACCGTGAGAAGTAGGGGCGGGTCGTTAGTTAATTCTAAAATCAACGTCATCACACAGAGCTTACTAATTTGACACAACATAACATTGCTGCACACAGAATAGAAATGAACAGTCAGAAGAAAACAAACATTTGAATTGGGAATCATCGATAACGATGTGTGTCGGCTTCAGAGTAAAATGATGGAGTGATGAAAGATTTATGATATCCGTGCTGTATTAAAACACGTGAAATAGGGTAGAACGTTCTACGGATATGATTTTTCATCGATACCCGAACGAAAATGTTGACTAAAATAACTTATTTAGCGAAGAGCTACGTTGTTTCGTGAGATTTAAAAGAAGCTTTCTGTTAAATTAAACAATCATAGATCTATGGGCATATTTTCCCCATAGATCAATGAGTTTGCAATTGGAAAAAAGTGTGTATTGGTATTTTTTCCCATCTGTGAGACTATCTTAATCATTAAAAACCGATCAAGAGCGAGTCGGACTTGCGCTCCGAGGGTTCCGTACCATTTTAAATTTTCATCGGCGAGGCCTAATACTGCATACTGCGGTGTAAAATATTGCAGTTTTAGGTCAGCGCTATCTCTTGACTGATGTAATTTTTTGTGATCATTTCTAAAAAAGTTATTTAGAGATATCGTTTTATTTTTCCCGTAATCTTTACATAAAGTTCTATCTCATAGAATAATTTCAGATTTTTCTCTATGCAAACTTCGAAGATAAGGGGGGTATTTTTTTTTAATCTTTCGTTAAATATCGAAAACTATGCGGTCTAAAACAAAAAATGTTTAAGAATCTGCAAATAGCGCTCTTTCACATGATACCCCATGATGCCCTAGTACCCCCATGATGCCCTAGTATTTCAAATTTTGAATATGGGGGTATTCAAAATTTGAAAGACTAGGGCTATGCATAGCCTAGGCTATAAATACTATGCAGGCCCTGTTGCAAAAAAAAAAAACATTTTTATTTCTTTATTATTTGCAAAATAGTTGGGCAAAGACATCTGAAACTATTCCAAATTTCAAGTTGATAGCATTATAGTTCTTGAGATATCCAATTGTGACAGACAGACGAACAGACAGACTGAGTCGCACCATAAGGGTTCCTTTTTACCATTTTGGTACGGAACCCTAAAAGTTGAAAGAATTCCCTTAAATGCTTACGTTTGTTAATCAAAATAATTTTCTAGCAGGTAAAATGTCTAGCTAGTGCCTACAAATTGGAAGCACGAGACGTAACACAGTTTATTTCCCACATGAACAGTATATTCGAGCTCCAAAATAGAACGTCTATTTCGGTTCCATATTGAACTGGGAATTAAATAAAAATATCGAATGTGCTTCTCGAATCCACCCTCAATTGGAAGATAAGACAGACCAAAATAGATTTCTAAAGAACCTACATGCAGCCTCGTGCTTGGCCGTTCAGTGCTTTTAATTGAACTTCACTACAGGAAATTGCACTATAAAAATATATTTCTGTAGCAAATCGTTTTTTAGCGCAGCCTGGGAGAGGCCTATGTCCAGTAGTGGACGACAATAAGCTGAGTTGATTGATTGGCTAAGGCCCACTTCCACCACAAATCACTCAATTATTATTTACATTTTACACATAATTTTATTACAATAAGGAATTTAAAACATCGTTCTATTTCATTGTCACTTGATTAAGCGTTAAATGAATTTAGATATTTGTGGTGCTAGTGGGTCTAAGAAGCGGTGTAGTAAAACGATTTGAACTTGTGTTGTTCAAAAAGCAAGTTGCTAGGTGCTCAGAATTTCAGTATAAATTGCAAAGTAAATGCACTCAGAATATGCTTTAAAGTTTGAAAAGTTTCAATCAAAATGCAATCGTTTTGGCAGAATTCCCTGCATCCTGGTGGATATTACACAGATAAATCACGTTCTAGAACAAATGTCTACTGCCCATATGTTACAGCCAGCTTCAGGAATACAGGCGCATGAGCGCAGATTGCAAAAACCTCTATTTGATATTTGACCGTTCAACTTTATATGGACTTGAAATCTTTCAGTAAAAACGGGCATTCAAAAATCCATTAGCCTGAAAATAATATTGTAGAATATTTTTGTATACATACTACAAGGTCTTCACATGATCTGACCAAGATTATGTCTGGACTTTAAAAGAGAACAGTCTTTTTTCGAAACTCGGAGGTCACAGGACCTCCGAGTTTGTTTCGGCCTTTCTTCTCAGAGTAGTCAGATACGAAACGCCGACCTCATCTAATTTTTAAAATATGTTTGACCTGTAAAAGTGTTTGTAAAAACCTATTTACAGAAATAAAATCATTTATCATTTATACCTACGTATAGTAAGCGTTGAAAAGTGCATAAGCACGTTAAGAATCATATTGCTGTGAACACGCGGTGTAGTCCGTATATCTGTATGTGTAAACAACACGGCACACACACCACAGAGAACGCAGTATTGCGCTTTACACACTGTCGTATCGTCGCGTATTTGCGCCGCACTACCGAAACAAATATATATTATTTCCGTCGCTTTTGTTAGACAACACGCATCATGCGCTTGACCTTGGCTAGTTTATGGGATTACTAAAATTCGAACCAAATTTACGTGTGCAGATAGCAGAACGCGTTAAGCATTGGTCTGAGATGCAAACTGACTTAAGTTCCAACCTCGTCAAACACAGTGCAGTTTTTGCAAATATTAATATTTTTGTTTGCAATAATATTATATTTTAACTATTGCTGCCTTTTTATTAATGCTGTTATTGCAATAAAGGGTTTAGAATTAAAAATGCGTGATATGTGATAGCAAAATTAAAAAATTGTATTCGTTATATTTATTTTACTTATAGATAATATATTGCTACAATTATTTGTCATTACGTCAGCTCAATAAGATGTGAAATAGATGTCAAGAAACTTAGTAGCAATTTATATTATTTTGACATATTTGTATTATGAAATGTTTTTAATTTTAAATTGATTTTTTCACCATAAATATTAGCTAGCTTATTATTAGTTAGCTTTGATCATGGTCGAAGTAATTAAGCAATAAATAAGAATATAAGACTAATCAAAATGTAAAAAAAAACTACTTACAAAATAGGTGATTTTAAGGTTAAGTATGGGCAGTTTGTTTACATTATTTATTTTACATTTTATTTGGCTTTAGTAAATATTGGTTGGCATTGAGGTTATAGCTTAATTATTCATTTTCTTTACGAAAAGAAGATTGAAACTTAACCTCAAATTGTAATCCTAAAATAATAATATTACTAAAATAATCTTAAACATTTTCGATCTATCTGCGAGAAATACGACAAACAACATATTGTAACTTGCTTAAAAAATCGTTACCACAAATTCATGCAACAACGAATCTGTTGTTTATTAAGTTGGTACGGTAAATATTTTAAGGTTAAAATATAGCAGTGTCCCACTTGAAGTCTAATATAAGAATATTATCGTGCGAAACTTAAACGTTCTTGTTTATGCCTTTCTGTCGAAAACGGCTTCCTTGCTGGTCTTCAGTGATGCAAGCCTTCAGAGTGCACAGCGAACGGTTCATAATGACGTGTTTAATAATTCAGCAAAATATCTCGTTGGTATGAAACCATTTGTTTCATATTCCTCCATCATTTGACGTCGCTACTGCTCGATAATAAGCCTCTTCCTCATTCCTCTTAACCCTCACAGTATTTCTCTAGAACAAAGAATAACATTGTATTTATTACCCATAATAATTATTTATCATTCAATAATCGAATTAAACCTCATAATGAATTTAAAATTTTAAAGGCATCTTCTGTCTCAACAATACCTCTGTTCTATCAACAATACCTAATTAGTAAAATATGAAATATTTAAATGATAACACTCACACTTAGTCCGGTCTCATTAGATATTTGTGTAAATTACATTCACTTTTACGCAGCGCAATAATATTTGATCTCCCTTCAATATTTATATTTGACTGCATTTTGAAAACAATAACCACAACACCGCTAATACCTAAATACTCGTCACCAACAATAACCACGAACCAACAAAGTTTTATTAAGCGAATACGCGTAACGAACTGCGTCTGTCTACCCCACAGAAATCGAAATAATTTACTTAGTTTTCTGTGGTCTACCTGCTAAACCTTAATATTTCTGTGAACAAGACGACCGAAACAAAAAACGAATGATTATTGAACTAGTCATTATTAGAAAATAACAAAAACTATGAATAGTAATTATTAAAAAATAAAAACTATGAATGTAATTATTAAAAAATTACAAGCAAACCACAGATGAGATTTGAACCCTCGCTCGGCTCGCCATAATCGCACATACCAAAGCACGTTATCCACTGAGCTAGCACGCCGTATTCTAAATTGATTGAAATTATGAACTGGTATGAGTTGCAGATAAAGTGAGTGTGTGTGTATCTATAGTATTGTAACATCTTATAGAAGAAGGTCGTAAGTCAAACCGAAGCGTCAGTCTATTGCTTTGTGCGATTGCCTATGGACTTTTGGTCGCTACTGTACATATAATTCACTTTTACTCGTGACGTCTGTCGCCAAGTTTTGCTAATAAGAAACTGAGACAAAAAAAAGATTGTTCAAAGTGAGAAAAAACGGTTATTTCTACCATGACCTATCTTTTAATAAAACTCCTACCAATCACTCACAAAACGGTCTAAATTATCAATCCGCCCTACCTATTTTATTCCTTTATTGTACCCTAATTATTTTATAAGGGCAAAGCAATTTGTATTTCATTTCCTCGTTCAGGCCCATGAACTTCAGACCCTCAGTTTACAAATTAATCTCAATTTGAGACTGAAGAATGCTACGGTTGGCCTCGCCACAAAAAGCGAGGATTTATCTTAAGAAGGAAACAGTTTTAAGACAATTTAAGGTCTTTATCAAAGCAAAAGAAACATACAACTATGGAACACATAAAATATTGTGGGTGATACAAAATAATGGTGTGCATTATAGTTATCATCCTACTAGCCATCCATCTTACAGTACCCACGAAAAATACGAAAACCCTTCTTAACGTTACGGCGTATGAAAACTAAAGTTTTTATAGAAAACTAGCTTTTGCCCGCGACTTCGCCTGCGTGGTGTGCGTACCACGGGAACGTACTGTCCTAACTCAAGTTATGGTGTACCCATGTACCAAATTTTATCCAAATCCGTTCAGCTGTTTTTGCGTGAAAACGTAACAAACAAAAAAACTCACATTCGCATCTGTAAGATTAGTTAGGATTCCAACAATAATCAATAATCATTAAGGTTGATCAATAATCACGGCAGATTCAGTAAAACATTATACATAACATCACGCCTGTAATCCCCGAAGGGTTAGGCAGAGGTGTACCTATAGTACACCCACATTTCGCCAGTTATGTTTAAGTCCCATGTAATAGGGGGCGAGCCTATTGCCATCAACCGGGCACAAATCCAAACCCCAGGCTACTACTAAGAAATTCCAGATGGAAAAACCTAATAACACTTTGCATGACCCGGGAATCGAACCCAGGACCTCATACTCAGCAGTAGCGCTTGCGACCACTATACCAACGAGGCAGTTACCAGTAAACCATTATCTTGTTAGTTAAACGTAGGCTCAAAAGTTAACAGAGACACACTGGACTATTATAATCCGTTGGTATACGAAGATTGCAACAAAAACGATACAACAGCACTTAAGTCTTGAGTTTAGAGTTGAAAATCGATTGTATCTAATAATCAAATATGTTGGTAAAAAGAAGATTTTATAGAGTCGAATACATCAATAAAGAACACTCCACGCTGGGCTAGTAAATAAGTTTAAACTAGGATTACCTAAGCAATGTGTAGGTACTTATATAACTAAGTAATGTATATAATATATATAATGTATATATGTATATAATGTAATATAATGTATATAATGTATATAATACAATAATTATTATATAACTAAGGTACAGAAAATATTCCGGCTCGAAAATATTATCCAAAGCCATGCAAATATTCACCCCCCAAGGACTTCTAATGGATTCGCCTGAGTGTGCCAAAAGGCGGTCGCTTCAAAATACGCATTTCCAATCGTTATTTTATGTTTCACTAGCTTATACCTACGGATCTATTTGTTGTCATTAGTGACGGAAAAGCGTGGAAAACAAATAAACGCTTGAAAATACTACCCTAAGGGCAGATTTTTCAATAGTCAGGTAACGTTTAAGTAAGGGATAAATATTGTGGTATGACAGCTTTTTATGGAAAATTTGTGTAACTATTATTCAGTTAAATGATATAGAAAAATCAGCCCTCGGATGATTTAAATCAATCTCTTTTTAACAGATCTCAGATAACAAAGTAAGGGGTTCAAAGTGACATCCATTCTTAGACATCATCCATTGTCTATATCTCTTTTTTTTTTTCATTTTTCATTTTTCAACATTTCTCTGTTTATTGTTTATGAATGATCCGGTTTGTGAAATTTATTAAAGGTTTTTTCCATCAATTTTATTATTGGTACATAGTTTAATAGTACTGGTCGACCGAGCTCTGCTCGGGTGAAAATAGAAATAAACACATCGTCCAGGTATACCAACGTTGTATCACATTCCCGAGGCTGTAAAAATAGAGAAAATAATTTTTCCCAGATATGAAGCCCAGCTAGATCGATTTTTTGCCCCATAAACCCCTATATTGAAACTTTCATCGAAATCGTTAGATCCGATTTCGAGAACGGGAGTACAAATATACAAACAAATATTTTTCGTTTAATAGTATAGGATAGGATGTATCAAAGACCACGCACTTTCGAGAAATTCAATAATAAATCAAATCCTAATAAAAATAAACCTGTGAAACTTTAAAAATATATTCACGTGTCCACTGAAAAATTCTACAAACGAGCGACCGTCGGCAAAATTATTTCAATTCAAAACTGTTTGTCAATTCATTCGCGTACGGTACTAACTAGTTCTTTGTACAAGTATCTAATAGTGCAATTTAATCCTAATTTTATTACGGTCCAGAATAAGGTACTTTAACTTTAAGTATTAATTTTATAACTATATTGGGACCCTTTATTGCAATAAAGCGGGTTATGACAAAGGGGAACTACGAATTTAATCTGAGACCTTAACCTTTTTTTATGTGAGATTAAGTGTGTAAACATGGTTTAAAACATGTTTCGAGGGGCTCGTGGCTAAATAATAACAGGCGCACGGGTCGATCATCCATTGCATATCGAGAGCCCCCGTGCCTCGGAAAGCACGTAAAATTGTTGGTGCCGGTTGTCATTTGTCACTCTTTGACACTATTACGGGTTGTCAGAATCCTGAGTCTGACAACCAGTGTTACCAAGGGGTGTCGTCTTACCCAGTAATTGGGTTGTAGAGATTGGATAGACAGTCACTTCATGTAAAATACTGGTATTCAGCTGCATCCCGTTAGACTGGTAGCCGACCCCAAAATACTTGGGCAAAGGCTAGACAGATGATGATGAAATTGTGTTGAACATGGCATAAAAATACTAGATCGTTTTGCTCGGTATATTCTGGTTTTAGTTAAGTTCCAAATTGTAGGTACCACAGTTAGCAATGTGCAAATGCAGCTAGCATTCATGCATGTCAAATCTATAAAATGATTTGCATGAGTATAGTGAGGCAAATTTTAGTTAGATACTCCTGTTTTCGTACCTAAAATTACATATAAAATATTTCAATTTAAAATGGTCGACTTTTTGCACAAGACAATGTTTAAAAAAGTTTAAAGCTCCCACAAAAACCTCGTAGCCCTCGTAGCACTTTCGTAGACCCTCTACGCCGTAGACAACAAACCTTCTACAGACAAATGATGTGGAACGCATATTACATGCTAATGGAAACATGCTTTATGTGTAATATCGTACGGCGCCGGCAAGACTGTGTTCCACTATAAAAATGATCGCATAATTTTTATAACAAATCGTTTCTTCAACCTTTTCTTCTGTGAAAACTGGTCATGAACGCTTTGGCGCCAAAATGATAGTTTTCGTCTGAATAAATAAAGAAAATAAAAGAATTTTTTTTTAAAAATACTTGACTTTGACTTCGAACAGTTTTTTTTAAATGCAAATATTTTATAAACAGTTAGAATAATAAAGCGATAGTTTGAAAACTTTCTCGTGAATTTTTAACTATAAAAGTATACATATGCACACGGTTTGATTAATATGAATAAATAATTTGGTTTAAATCTGTACTAGCAGCGCCATGCGGTTTCACCCGCATAAGTCTCAATTCCTTGATAATATCGGAATAAAAAGTATTCTATGTTTTAATCCAGGCTATAAACTATCTGTGTGCCAAATTTCATCCAAATCCGTTCAGTAGTTTTTGCGTGAAAGAGTAACAAACATTCATCCATTCATCCTCACAAACTTTCGCGTTTATGTAATATACGTATAGTAATATTTTCTAAAAGATCGTCTTTTAATTTATTCTTATGTAGACGAGACTAATGAACTTGGTACAGCTGATAATCCTCACGAAACAATCATTTAATTAAACATAATGCCCTCAACTGGTATCCGCTCGCATCCAATACCCTCTTATCAAATTAATGACGTTCCGTCGCCACCACAAAATTAATTAGCAGATCATTTGAAATCGATTATCGATATTGAATCATAATTAAAATACGAACGCAGCACTAATTTGGCGTACTCTGACTTGACGGACAACTTGCCAAGTATTTACTGAGCGGCCAAGCTTCCCGTCTTTACCAAGGACCTTTGCCAAGCTTCTTATACTTGTCGGGACTTCGGGAGCGAGCGATTGTAAACATCTGGTCCGCGAGCCTCGTTCCCAGGAAAATTCTTTTTTGTTTGAACGTTGGAGACAATTCTCGGGAGTCGAGTTACTAATGGGTTATTACTTTTTAGCACAGTCGTAAGGAAGCTGGGGTTAACTGCATACGAACGTCTAATTATTATGCTACGCTGTGTGTCTTCCTATATTTACGTAAGCTCTAGGAAGTTTCTTGAATTTTAATATTGCAGACGTGCTTAAGTTATTATTATCACTTATAAAACTAGGTACTAGATTAATTACTAACGGGCTCTTTACTTTAACGTAACTACATATTTTCTAAGTAACGGTAAATATTTGTTATGTATAAATAAAATTAGGTATGAAATATAAAACGTAATCCTAAAATAAACAGGACTCACAAGTCCCTGCTTAATATTTTCCATTTCCCAATACGAGCACGAGCCATCGATGACTTTAATCAGGCTTACTGTTAAGCCTCCATCCTCCGCCACATGACGTGACCCGACTGAAAATAATCCCCAAAAACGCATTATGACACTTTCCTGCCACAAAACTTTACACCAGCATGTTCGTTTAAAACGAGCGCTCGTTATTTGCATCTTAAACGGAAAAGCCATGAAATATGTATAATAAAATAAAATTCCTCAAACTTTCAGATTAAGTATGCTACTTGCATAAACAAATAGTTCTTCATGAATATTTATTACTTATAATTTATTACATACCAGCAGTTTAAGTTTGAATCCGTTACATAATGGGAAAACAAAAAGTTTTAAAACCATCAATTAAAAACCGTAGACAGTACTGGCACGAGAGAGAATCACACAAAAAATCTAAATTCTAATTTTATATTGAGATCGATTTTGGAATAAGGTGTTCGCGATTCGAGGCTGGCGATGTAGCCGGGACGCCTCGGGCGCGGCCGAGCGCTCCCACAGTCGGATGGATACTGGATGCTGGCTTTGCCGCAGGAGCCTACGTCACAACCACTGGACCTCGACACCTTTTTGTGGGACCCTAATTAATAACCAAGCGTGACGCGGACTCGCTCCACATCAAATCTCTTTCGACACTGAGCCGAGAGCGGGTGTTTTATCGCGAATTGTTAATGAAAGCGATTCTTGGCGGCATCTACAAATAGTTCGCTCGTAATTTAGGGTGCGCGGTCGAACGACAGCCGTCTCGGCACGCCACCGACTCCTTTTGTAAAGTAATTTATGTAAAATTGCACGATGCTGACATTTTTACGCGACTTTCCGCAGAATTACAAGTTGGTTTTATGTGTGGTGTTAAATTTGTTTAACCGCTTCCGCTTTTTTTATTATTGCGACATTTTGTAAGTCGGCCTTTTTATTTTTTAGATAATTATTGTCAGTCATTGCGCATTTCTTGACATATTTCATACTTCTGTGTCAAATTAACGGAATTGCTTCGCGTGTTTTCGAGACACGCCAATTGAATTTCATCGCAGTTTCACCAGTTCCTAGTAAAAGGATTTATAAGTTAGTAATGTAGCCTTATTAACTTAGTTATTCTTGACTAGGTTGGTTAGTTCAAGCCTAGATTCCGATACAAAATCGTCTCACTTGGAAATACTTTTGCATTTTGTACTAAATCTTGTTTGTGCCCTATAAATGGCAATACGCTGTGTTAGTTTATATTTTGAGGGTATATTTTTTTTCTTGTTTATACTTATTGTTTGTCTACTCTATTGAAAATTGTGTAAAAAAAAACTCATTAGCTTTCCGGGAATTAAGTAACAAATTTATTTTATAATTTTAATAGCAAGCAAAAGCCAAGTTACATTACTCATTCAATTTTCTTTTCTTGAAAATAGCAAATACATATAGTTTGAGAAAACGTGTCGTTTTTAACCGTCTTCAAAAAATTAGGTTTTCAATTCGTCTTTATAGTCAGTGGCAAAAAACTAAAATACAAAACCAAAAACACCGCCTCCCGAAAGTAAAGATATTTTTCACTTGTAGTTTTTTTTTTTGTAAAAATTTTTCATCCTCGAAACAATTATAATGTGAGAAAGATCATAGTTGACCTTAGCTTAAAAGAGTTAAGTCATTGTAGACACGTGTCAAAACCACACGAATGACACATGCTCATAAACCGCAAATTAACATTCGTGTCATTTTCATGATGTGCTTATTATAGAGCAAGCGTGGGCGTGCATTGATCAATGACGTCATCAGCAGCCTAGTCATTTTATTGGTATTGGCTACGTTAGTGGCATAGAGCACATAAATATGTCAGTTACTTTACAATCGTGACGACGTGAATTAAACTGTGTGGAGTTTAAACTAAAAAAAAAGTAAACTAGCTGCGCCCCTCCGTTCCACGCGCAAACGTCTCGATCCCGTGGAAATATCAGGATAAAAAGTATCCTATGTTCTGGAGCTTACTTACTGATCTCTAACTGCACAGGGTCAGTCAGAGATCAGCCAGTTAGCAGGGCGTTATGATCTTGCATAATCAGCCTATACATAGTATAATGTTCCCATATCTGGAACACTGATCACCTATCTGTGGGGACTAATCTCTACGCGGGCCCAGTGCCGGTTAGCAGATGTTACATATTGCATATTTTTTGGTTCTGGCCCGGTTTCCTCACGATGTTTTCATATAAGAAAATGTTCTTTTTTCTCGTGTACAATATTAAATAGTCTCACTAAAGCGCGCATTTTTACAAGATCCAGGAGTGGTCTTAAAAACAAAAACATATCTTTAGATTGAAGCATAAAATATACATCACCTGCGTATCTGTGTGTACTTTCATGTTTTCTTATTCCTAAACTTCCCGAATTTTCGTATAAGATCTATGTGGATGAAATATGGGTTTATGTGTTTGGTTACCCACACGACGGATATTAAATCTTGGTTATTACCTGTTTAAGCCACCCATAAGCTACTTTCATCGCTCTGCTGATATATTAGGGTTATTCAAGAAATATTTTACACCTTTTGGTGCAGACTATTTGGGTACATCTGTAATCCGCACTTACCTGCGCGTGATTTTAAGTAGCAGTATTTAATGCTTCGTTTACTTGTTACGTTTGTTTAACTCGTTTGAACGCAGAATGTGAAGTTTCCTGACACACGACAATTACTTTGTTTTTTGTAATATTTTGTGTTATGTGTGACGGGTATTCCTTACTTTCTGATAAAAATGTTCGTGAAAACACTACGCGACACCTAAATTAAGTGCCTAGTAAAGAATACATGCAAGTGTCGCGTAATACTTCACATAACATACAACTAAATGTAAAAAATTACTTTTTTACAAAAAATACAACCGACTTCCAAACTATAAAGTGAAAAATAGCTTTAATTTCGGCAGTCGGAGTCTTTGGATCAGTATTTAAGTTTTTTTCCACGGACTTCCAAAATAAAAGTTATGTTTCACTTTGTAGTTTGGAAGTCGGTTGTATTTTTTGTAAAAAAAACCTTCACTTTTTAGTTCGTTGGTTTGTAATTTATCTAAGTTACAATAGCCTAGTCTCAACTGCTCATCATCTTTTACAAAATATTGCTTTTCCCGATGCAGTGTCTTTAATTGTTGAGGAGTTCTCCAGGTACTTCACTTCACCATCAGCTCCACTGCAACATATGAATTGTGACGAGCATCAATTGCTTACCAACCATATTAAAGTAATCGAATCGCAACCCGTGAAATACATATTATTGAGTAATTCCTGTGGCCACCTGTGTCCTTCATCATCAGTTCCACTTTACCAAATGGTACTTTCCGAGAGCAAATGCACGAGTTACTATAAAAAAATACCCAAATCGCTATAGGTGTGCCTATAATATATGAAGAGGTCCCGCCATTTCTCCAAGATTTCATCATCTGATCGTGACCAAATGATAATGCGACCAACTTAAAAGTATACCCTTTCAAACGAAAAATTTTTTTTTCAAATCGGTTCAGCCGTCTTCGAGTAATCGGGGAACATACATTTAAAAAAAACCGAACTGAGAACCTCCTCCTTTTTTTAAAGTTGTATAAAAAAGTTTTTTATTTGGGACACGCTAACAGGAAATACAAAAAATAAAAATAAACGAACAATCAAAAATGCTCCTATCTCAGCATATTACTGCGATATTTGAAAAAAAAAATACCGCAGCGCTGGTATACTGATAGGGCCCGCTGTGATCCCATGGACACACCTACGGACATTTAAATCTATGTCCGTGTGTGGAATTAAAAAGCAATGGCATGTGCATGATTAACTATCCTGGGTTATTGTTGGTGCCAAATGAAATATTATTAACTAATGCCTACTTGTCTGCAGGTAGCTTTTTTTTGGGTCGGAAATTATCAAATATCTTCTCCCGCTCTGGGTGGAACGGGTAGGCGTATCGACTAAAACCCACCCGTGTTTTTTCAGTTGCCGGTATCCCTTTCGAACTTCCCCGCAACCCCGGCAGGCATCGGGCCTAGCGGACCCCGTCAATTCTGCTGACATCTCGTTGAGGCGCGCGTGGAACACAACACGCCGTCGATTCGAGCCTGGTCCTTATCGGACGGCGAGCTATGCATTGCTCACCATCCGCAAGCCCGCGCCTATGGTGCCCCAGAACCGGCCTGCGATTCCCGACGCCCAAGGCGTTTCCTGCGGTGGGCGTGAGGGCTCAAAATTTGCCTCTCCCTCAAGCGTTCCGCCTCCTCCTTCGCGAGCATTACTGCTTTGCAGAAGGAGGTGACGGCCTCCCATGCCCTCTCGCTCCGTACCATGGCCTGGACTAGTCTAGGGTCCGGGTCCTGGGGCCGGACACGAGAGATCACCGCCACCGATCGCTTCCATGAGGACACGGCGATGCTCCACCCAAGCCGGACAAACTTCCACCGTATGCTCCACCGTGCCTCCTGGCGATCCACACAATGGTGACACCAGGGCGTTTCTTCCCGCCTTATTCTAAACAGGAACCTCCTAAACCAACCGTGTCCAGTGAGGACCTACGTCAGGCGGAAGATGAGGACGCCGTGGCGCCTCTATAGCTACTCCTCAAAGAGAAGACTTATCGCCGCAATTGCGGCATGCCCAGTGCTGGGTTGCGACAATCGCACTCTCCACGACGCCATGAGATCCCGCCGGAGCTTTGTCCACTGTGCCTTGATTTCTCGCGGCAGCAGAGTTAAGCCCCGGCATTTCGCCTCCTCGCGCCACTCCCAGATGTGCGCGAGGACTTTTGCCTCCAGATCCCATGGCGGTCTGCAGGTTCCTACCGTTGTTACTACCTATAAAGTTTATCCACCCACAATAGTATAGAAACTTAGTAACATTGTCTAATGCATTACTAATGTTCTAGGGAGACCGAACTTGAATGTTAATACTGGAAGTGGATCAACCACGAAAGTTTACTACAGCCGGATTCAATCTAAACTCCGTTTGGAATTCACTAGTAGCGGGCGGTGTACGTCCATTGCTTTAAAATGGCGGCTTAGGTGGACATAATTAACAATCTAGGCCTCACTCTTAAAAGGTACAACTTAATTCACGCAACCATCGGGTCAAACACTGTTTCTAAAGGTCACACAGGTCTCCTAGTTTGAGAGACAGGGTTTATATTTTGTCATATAGATTTTTTGTAGCCTTTTAACTTTTGTACAAACAATTATGTATCATTTTAGTATATCTATTACTCTACACTGCACTCAAGCTGTGTCTATGTATTACTTTATGTTTTTTTTTTATTATTATCATTTGAAGGGTTTTTTATATTTTATTTTTTTTGGGGACTGCCTCGTTGATCTAGTGGTCGCAAGCGCTACTGCTAAGTATGAGGTCCTGGGTTCGATTCCCGGGTCGAGCAAAATGTTATTGGGTTTTTCTATCTGAAATTACTTAGTAGCAGCTCGGAGTCTGGATTTGTGCCCGGTTGATGGCAATAGGCTCGCCCCCTATTACATGGGACTTAAACATAACTGGCGAAATGTGGGTGTGCCTGCTACAGGGACACCTCTGCCCAACCCTTCGGGGAAACAAGGCGTGATGTTATGTTTATGTTTGTATTTGAAGGGTTTTTGACATTTCTCAGGAGTCTGCGGTCCCGGACCTTTGGAAAGCGTGCGAGGGGCCGAAGCCAACTCGCAGAGGTCTGTTAGACGTTTTTAATGAAGTGAGGCACCAACCGACGATTATCCCTGTATGTACTATTCAAATGCACCCAAGCACAACCCGCGGTTGGTGTAGGACTATTGCAGGATATGGAAACAAAGATTGGACTATGAGTTTGGGTGGCTAAAGTGGACTGGTTACCTGGAACTATGGTAGCACTATAGCCCCTGCCTGATCAATGTTTTATATGTACACGGGTAAAACGGTAGGACACCTCCTTCTGCGAAGCGGTAATGCTCGCGAAGGAGGAGGCGGAACGCGTGAGGGAAAGGCAAATTTCGCGCCCTCACGCCCCTAACCGCCGCAGGAGGAGACGCCCAGGGCGTCAGGAATCGCGAGGCGATTTCCGGCCACCGTAGGCGCGGGCTTGCGGACGGTGAGCAATGGGTGGCTCACCGTCCGATAAGGACCAGGCCCGGGTCAACGGCGCGTTGTATTCCACGCGCGCCTCAAAGAGATGTCAGCAGATTTGAAGGGGTCCACTAGGGCCGATGCCTGCCGGGGTTGCGAAGAAAACCGAAAGGGAGATCGTGGCCCCCGGCAACAGGGCAACCGAAGGAACACGGGTGGGTTTTAGTCAGTAAGAGTCTGACACGCCCTCCTGCTCCGCCCAGAGCGGGAGAAGTTATTTGATGATTTCCCAACCTCAAAAAAAAAAAAAAAAAAAGGAGGTGACTTGCACACTCAATAATGGGCCCCCGGGAACGGTCGCTAGCACATATTATTATTATTTACTAATCTTTTTAGTCAAGACTTCCTGTTGCCCACGAGTCACGATTTTTTTTAACCTGCTTATGAGGTTCGAAATATACTTTCTCAGCATTTCTCTACTAGGGTTTTCTCTTAAGATAAATCTCCCAAAGAAGAAAGATTATTACTTACATAAAAGAATTAGCTTACCTACTGACAGGTTATATGAGTTCATATAATTGATTATTTTATTTGACTGTATAAGTCAATTTATTTTTTATGAGTTGTATTGCAATATGTGGTTAGCTAACAACCGCGACGATTGATCATATTATTTTTGCCTGAGCAACCGGCAGCAAGATCGTCATGCTCCCTTAGATGTCACTGCTTGCGGTAGCGTCGGGGGTCGGGTAAGTTGGGTTGCCTTTTTCCCTCAAATATGGCGAGGGGGTAATGGCTGATCTTTGCGTTATGCTCGTGAACGGGTGCTGCTTGTGGTGACTGGTCGTCTTGCTGGCCAGTTATTTTTATGAGTAATTAACAATTTATTTATTTAACTTCGATGGTCCTGATGAAAAAAAGAAAGAAAGAAAATACATTTATTTAGCACTGACAAAAAGGCACACAACACTATACATAACTATATGTAAGCAGGCATGCCATTAAAGCATGCCGTCCACCGCCAGCTTAACTAAGTTAGTTTAGTTTCGTTTAGTTTAGCTCGCCAGTTTTTTATACTTGTTGGTGGGCGTACATGTAGGAAAAACCGGCGAGCTAAACTAAACTGACCTTAAACTAACTTAGTTTAGCTGGAGGTGGACGGCCTGCTTTATGCCTGGAGGCATTTATCTGGGTATTAAGTTATGCTTACGATTTTATATTTTATTTCTGCTTGAGTATAGTTTTCGATGTTGCATGTTGTCGTGTACTAGCTAACATATGGCAAATAACTTAATTTAATGTTCTGCATATGGTAAATATTTATTTTATGTTTTATTACATATTATTTATATAGAATCAAGTTAGAAAGAAAGAAGAAGAAATAAAATATGTGTATTTGCGGTAAACATGACGCTAGAGATAATAAAAAAACACGTAAATAAGAAATTGGGGGAAAATATGCGTCACATCCACGCAAAGTTCTTCTAAATGAACAAACAGCTGTGCTGCTGGGGAGTTTGTTGCGCCACTTAATTTTCCGAGCTAAAGCACTAAGGAAGTGGTGAGCGTTTTGTGGGACTGTCTTTTGTTTGACGTTCTAAAAATGCTGATTCTCAGCCTAGTTAGAATAAATGACTTTTGATTTTGATATACCTATGGTTGTAAACAGTATGTATTTAGCAGTCCCATGATTCACTGACTGGCCGAAGACAGAATTCTGCCGTAGTATATCTAAAATGCCGTTATCCGACATCTGGCCGATTTTCAACTTTTGATGCTATATTAATCAGAAAAAAAGAAAAACGTTGAAAATCGGCCAGATGTCGGATAACGGCATTTTAGATTTACCACGGCATAATTAGAATTATGGAACATTATTTTTGAAAAATCTCATCCCATAGAGCGTGCAGACATTGGAGGTGAATTGCATTTATTTTAATTCAATATGCTCATTCCTTAATTGTCTTAAAGGAGGGGTAAAAGTTTTATTCGAATGAAATCATGGGCAGAAGCTAGTCTTACTTCACTTTTGGGTAAGTAAATTCTCAATGAGGACAATGGTTGTTAACTTGAAGATCTAGGTACAGTTACAAAACCTACTGTGCAAAGATTCGTGGGTTCAATACACGCATTGCCTGCAGGAAATATTGGTAAGTTACACAAATATTTGAATACCTCTATTTGCATTTATGTCTGAAAATTCACCCATTGTAGTGAAGAAATCCAATTGTTCTTTTTACATGAGTTATTATATTTACTAAATATTTTATAATGAGTATAGAAAATTATTACCAAAGTAGGTACAACTTTCGAATAGCATAGATAAGGAATCATAGTTACCATTTTTATTTTATTTTTGTGTGGGAAATTATCAAATAACTTCTCCCGCTCTGGGCGGAGCGGGAGGGCGTGACTAAAACCCACCCATATTCCTTCAGCTGCCTGTATGTTGGCAGGGGCCACGGTACTTCGTGCGGACTTTCCTGAGACCCCGGTAGTCAACGGGCCTAGCGGACCCCTTCAGTTATGCTGACATCTCTTTTTTCGTGAGCATTACTGCTTCACAGAAGGAGGTGACGGCCTCCCAAGCCCTCTCGCTCCGTACCATGGCCTGGACCATGGCCCGATTCGAGAGATCACCGCTGCCGATCGCTTCCACGAGGACATGGTGGTGCCCGCCCAAGCCGGGCAGACCTCCACCGTATGCTCCGGGCGATCCACACAATGGTGACACCCGGGCATTTCCCCCCGCTTTATCCGGAACAGGAACCTCCCGAAACAACCGTGTCCGGTGAGGACCTGCGTCAGGCGGAAGGTGAGGACGCCGTGGCGCGTCGCTAGCCACTCCTCAAATCATAGATACCTAAGGTCTGCAAGAAAATCATCCTAATTTATTACAAGTAGGTTGTTTTTTATAGAATGTTAATCAACATTTTCGATCTATCGACAGCCGAACAAACAACACAAAAATAAATGTTTCACTAAACTCTAAGCTCTGTTTTTCTCTTTCTATATCACAAAACAGATTCGCGTAGACAAACAACTACCGTATCGTAAAAATATGAATAATAAACTGCGCAATATATGTAAAATTGGCTTAGTTTACCCCAACTTTGCGAGTGTATTATAGGATTGCGTGAATACCTGGCATGGTAACGTATGAATATGATATGATATAGAGGATGGGACTTCAGGGCGAAATCTGAAACTATGAGAAATTGATATAGATAAAGGTAATAAGTTATGTGCTTCATGGTCTATTGAAATCAATACCTATCAAAATAGCTGTAATATACAACCAACACATACGAACTTGACACACATATTTATTTTCGACATCGAACCGTTGAAGTCATTTATCGCAGAAATTCGCATAAAATAGTTTTTATGCTTTCCCAGAACTACCTAATACAACTCCCAATACAGCTATATCGGACTCAGGAGCCGAACGGCCGACGAGAATAAACTTTATGCAAAGCGAACAGCCCCAAATGGCCCAGTTTAAAACTTATCTAACCGTTCCCAACGAAAATACAGTGTATTTTTTCTTAAATATCCATCTTACTAAATAAAGACATCGAAAAAATTTAAAAAACAGGAATGAAGTTCCTTATCGCACGTTATACTCTGCACATTTAACAAACGAGAGTTATCCCGAATAAAGTCAAACATTTTTATCGTCACGACACTTTTACGTAACAATAGTGTCGTGCAGGGCAAAATGTTACACTACAAGTGTGCAAAAGCAAAATAAACTTCGTTCAAACCGGGTGTCCACGACACCTCTCCACTGTTTTTGCATCAATTACACACAGTAGTAAGATATTACATCTATATGATATTTATAAGAAAGTTACGGTATGGTTTACAAAAAGAACCACCGAGTAGAACAAAAACTACTATACAAATTAACCTTGAAATAATTATTTTGAAAAAAAAAAATTGGATTCTTTGTGCTCCATATCTGTTTCCTAAATAACAAAAGTACACTTTAAATACGAGGGAAGAAATTCTCCGATCACCATTGTAATACCAGTGTAAGTGTGAATAATGGCCAGTCCGTATGGACGCGGCCTATAAATCTGGTTAAATAATAATCGTTTGATATCAAATAAGGAATATTTCACGTTGGTTCCTTGAGTAATAGTTTATTGTTCCTCTTTTTAGTGTTTTGGCGTGTTATCGAGTTCAGGTTTTACTGGAATTCTCTTCACAGTTAGAGGCCGACCGCTAACTGAGTACGTTCCTGAGATAGCCATGCTGTGCGGGAGGAGTAACAGTTGTCACAAGTTGACGAATCAGTGAGCTCTCGCATCACGACACTATACCCCGCAACCAGTAACCGCACCCGGACCGCGCAACTAATACCTCGCAGCTAATACCTCTCAAAACTAGTCTTATGCATGCAGCGAAATATCGGCCGAGTTCCAAGCACACCAAGTTATCTCACTGTAAGAATATTTGTGTTAACTCCTATGTTCCCGCTATTTAATACAAATTTTCACCCATATCAACAGTATCAGCAGGATCTTTCACTTGAAAGTTACCCATTCCCACAACTTAGTTACGCAAGCAAACTTTTACAAGTCCAGCGAAAAATTGCTTTTCTCTCTAATTCTTACAAATATGATAGTGATAATGATAACCGACCTTGTCGTCTAATGATGCAGCTGTGGATCCTATTTTATCCACTGTCCTCGAGTCTAGCAGAATAGTAGGTAAATTTAGATTATATCCATTACCTAGGCAATTCTCAGTATCAGCCCGGAAAGATGCATTATGAGAAAGGTGCATTTTGGGAATGGTACATTTTGCGTATGGGGTGCATTTTACGAAAGGTACATTCTGCGGCTGAACGGGATTTGTAGCTAGAAAATGGCGATATAACAAGTGAAAACTGACTAGATTTGAGTGCACATTACCAGAAATTATGATAGCAAAACTCAAGAGATTATTATAGCAAGAAATCCCTAGCAGCATCGTCTCGTATCACGCGTGTCTAATATCATTAAGACAAGTATTCCGAATCTTCTCCAAAAGGAAACTTCGTTACATCAGCACGCGATGTAACGAAGTGAAAATTTTATATTTCTAACAGATTGTAGATACCTGAAATTATTTTATATTTTGGTGAAGTCCTTCAACAAATTCAGGTGGGTATTACCACAGATTAGTACAGATGGTTCTAACATTTTAGGTATGAAGCTGCAAGTACCAGGCGGGCTTGACTTTCTTTTTTTTTGGTTAGAAAATTATTAAAATAACTTCTCCCGCTCTGGGCAGAGCGGGAGGGCGTGTCAGACTCTTACTGACTAAAACCCACCCATGTTCCTTCAGTTGCCTGTATGTTAACAGGAGCCACGGTATCCCTTGCGGACCTTCCCGCGACCCCGGCAGGCATCGGCCCTAGCAGACCCCTTCAGTTGTCCTGACATCTCTTTGAGGCGCGCGTGGAACACAACGCGCCGTCTCGTGCCGGGCCTGGTCCTTATCGGACGGCGAGCTACCCATTGCTCACCGTTCGCAAGCCCGCGCCTACGGTGGCTGGGAATCGGCCTGCGATTAGGCGGGCTCGATTTATTGGGCCAATTCAGTGAGTGTAACGTGGTGAGAAGACCTAAGAGTTACGCGATAGAAAGAGAGGCAACTTATACGTGAATATTACTGTAGGTAATAAGCGCTGGGCAACCTAAATTGCACTTTATTGTGTCGCAGCAAAAGTCGCTTTTAATTTAAATGATTTTCAGAGTGAACCATCAACCATGAACGTAATCTGTAGTATTACTTGCAACCGTGCACTTGAATGAACAGAAGAAAAGGTATCAACGAAGCAAATTCTTTTCTAAGTGGGCCTTAAGGCCCACTTACAAAAGAATTAGTACCCAACATCTAAGTTAACAAGTATTTGAGTAATCGATAAATAATTGTCAAAATTAACATTGAAATATAAATCATTCCATAATTCGTCGAGTGATCTACCTACAAATAATTGCGAACCCGTTACTAATGACGTATATTTTACTTAACGTATCTATGAGGATGTTTTAATTAAATTGTTTATGCTAATTAAAATTGACCACGTGTATCAACAGCCTGGGTTTATTTTGTTTAATAAGTTTAACTAAACAATTATTTACGTTATAATTTCACTTGAGTATTTTAATTTAAACAGCTTACTTATATTGTTTTACGACCTCGTTTGAGATCCAGGATAAAATTAGCATGTCTTAACCCAGGTACTACTGGTCTACCCATGTGCCAAATTTCATCCATATCCGTTCAGCCGAACTACCATGAAAGCGTACCTAACAAACAAACAAACTCACTTTTGTATTTATAATAATAGTTAAGATTAGTCAGGAGGAGCTCGTGGCTAAGTAATAACAGCCGCACGGGTCGATCCAACAGGTTAAGCTACGCTTGCCGGGGTGGGTCCGTGGATGAGTGACCATTACATAGCGAGACTCCTCCGTGCCTCGGAAAGCACGTAAAGCCGTTAGTCCCGGCTGTCATTTGTAGATCTTTGACAATTGTTACGGGTCGTCAGAAGCCCGAAAGTTTTACAACCAGTCTTACCAAGGGGTATCGTGTTACCCAGTACTTATCTAGGTTGTGGAGGTTAGATAGGTAGTCGCTCCATGTAAAATACTGGTATTCAGCTGCATCCGGTTAGAGTGGAAGCCGACCCCAAAATAGTTGGGAAAAGGCTAGGCAGATAATGAGTTAGGATTAGTCAACTAGCAAACACCGCGTGCTTCGCACGGTTTTTACGACTTGACAAAACATCGAGAGTTCTTTATTATATGTTAGGTTAGGTTAATATATTATACACATCAACGTTTCGAAATAAATTCTCTAAATGATGGTGAAGACCGCATCAAAATCCGTTGCCTAGTTTAAAAGAACGACGTGGTCACACAGACGGCTTGCTTATATCAGACGCTGACAGCGTTTGAAATAAGCAATCCGTCTGTGTGACTTTTGTGTGACTTGTTTATTAGTTCTAAGTTAGTAACTCTCAACGCGACACTGGTAGAATAGTCGACAACAGCTCATTCGCCAAGAAAATAAATAAATAATAAGTTAGTAACAAGAGAACTTCATTTTTCTTCTCTTATATCGGCACTATCTATTAAGCAGGCCGTGGCGCGTTTTTGTGCCTGAGCGCGTCTTATGTATTCAATCAAAATCAAAATATTTTTATTTCACATAGACCTACATGGGCACTTATGAAACGTCAGAAGCTATAGGTGCACGGTTCCAATTGGTCGTTTCCTATGGAGAAGAGCCGGCAAGAAACTCCACGGTTACTCTTTTAAAAATAATTGGCTTTTACAATTTTTTCAGATAACAGTGTGACAAGGTATGGGAGGACAGTGTAGGTATTTCAATAAGTACCAGGTACTTAAGAAAGTAGTAATGGTCAACAAATCTACAGTCCACTAAGCCTACAGTGTTCTCACATTCACAAAATAGAAAAGAATCTATACAAAAAATATATAAATTAATAAAAATAAAAACCTCTTTTAATTAAACGCAATTACATTATTGCTATTACAACTGTAATAAATCTGAATAATTATCATATGCAAAAAAGCCACTAATAAAGAGTTGAAATTAACTCGTAGCTATATAATGTCAAATAATACGATGAATATGTCAAGGATGAATGTAAAAAAATAAGATAATAATAAATATGGTAATTTGGGAGCAGTTAATAGACTCTTACATAATTATGCCGTTAATGATATACCAGGGAAGCCACATGTGCAGAAGGAATTATTGCCAAATTTCCTTGTCTTCAACATAGTCTTTAATTTTGTAATATGCTTTCTTGATAAGAACACGTTTGATGTGGGTTTTGAACTTCCCATCGCTAAGTTCTGTAACAGACTTTGGCAACTTGTTATAAAAGCGGATACTGTTTATAAGAAATGACTTGCTTGTTTTAGTTAATCTAAATTTGGGTATCACAATTTCATGTCTGCTACGTGTATTTATATTATGGAAATCGCTTCTTATTTTGAAAAGTCCTAAGTTTTTGCGAACATGCAAAATACTTTCTAAGATATAAAGAGAAGGCAGAGTCAGTATGTTAATTTCTTTAAATTTGTCTCTAAGGGACTCGCGAGGACCCATTTTATAGATCGCGCGGATTGCCCTCTTTTGTAGAATGAAAATTGAATCTACGTCAGCTGCCGATCCCCACAGCAGAACGCCATAACACATAATACTGTGGAAATAAGCAAAGTATACTAACCTAGCTGTGGCTATATCAGTCAACTGCCTTATTTTTCTAACTGCATATGCAGCTGAACTTAATCTACCTGAAATAGTTCTAATGTGGGCACCCCATTGCAATTTTGAATCTAAAGTAATGCCTAGGAATATAGTTTCCGTTATTGCATCTAGTTCTTTGCCATCAAGTTTTAAATTTAGACCTACTTGAGGTACATTTGGTAATGAAAACCTAATACATTTAGTTTTGTTCGCATTAAGTAAAAGATTATTAGCTGCGAACCATTTTGAAAGAACAGCCAGACTATCATTCACATGTAAGACATCTATAAGAGAAGTATCGTCAGCAAATAAAATTATATCCGATAAGTTAGCCATCATGTAAGGAAGATCATTTATATAAACTAGAAATAAGAAAGGGCCGAGAATTGAACCTTGAGGCACGCCCATTTTAACTAGAGACCCCGTAGACGTCGCCCCATTAACGTTTACTTTTTGCTCCCTGTTGGATAGATAGGAAAGAACAAGATCAGCAGCTTGTCCACGAATTCCGCAGTGGTGTAATTTACAGATCAGTGTATTGTGGTCAACGCAGTCAAACGCTTTTGAGAGGTCACAGAAAATGCCAATTGCATCCTGGGACTTCTCCCAGGATTCCAAAATGTGAGTGATGAGTTTTACTCCTGCGTCAGTCGTCGACCTACTTTTCGTGAAACCAAACTGGTGACTATGTAAAATCCCATTTGAATTAAAATGTGACAACATCTGGTCTAGCATGATTTTTTCATATATTTTACTCAATGCTGGTAGTACAGATATTGGTCTATAATTTGAGGGATCACTCTTACTACCCGATTTGAAAATTGGTACTACTTTACTATGTTTCATTAAATCAGGAAACGTACCGCTATCTAAACATTGATTAAATATGCCAGTTAGAACAGGCGCAATTGTGTCAATGATATTTTCAAGAACCTTAACGGAAATCCCCCATAAGTCTTCAGTGTTTTTTGTGTTTTTTTTGTTGTTGTTTTGTGTTGAATGCTTTTTTAATTGTGAAAATAGAAATGGGCTTGAATTCAAAACTTGGAATGTTCTTACTGTAGTGTTCTTTTAGAAGAGATTCAGCTAGTATAGATGATGAGGGGAGAGATTTCGTAACCTTTATTGGGATGTTGGTAAAGAATTTTTCTAGTGTCTCAGCAACTTTTAATTTATCTGAAATGGTTTCATTATCAATTTTTAAAGACAATTCATTCTGATCTCGCTGTTTTGTGTTTCCAGTTTCTTTGTTAATTACCTGCCACACAGTTTTTATTTTATTGTTAGAAATATTAATTTTGTTACTTATTAATTTAGATTTAGCTTGGGCGCAGACTCTTTTAAATATCTTAGAATAGTTTCTTACATAATTATGAATTGCTTGATCAGAAGTCAATGATTTTTCGTTATATAAATTATATAAAATATCTCTGCTTTTTCTAATACCAGGAGTGGCCCATTCATTAAATTTTGGTTTGGTATTGATTGTTACTGTTTTTACAGGACATGCTTTATTGAATTCTTGGCATACTGTAGAAAATAATGTACTGTAGTTTGTGTTGGGGTCTTGTGAATCAAAACTAGCTGTTGAAAGATTGCTAAGAACATTATTATTAAATATCTTCAATTTATTTTTAGTAAGTAGTCTTAACTGAATAGTTTTATCTAAACGTAACTTTTTATCTAATTCAAAGGATATAAGTTGACCTGTATGATCAGACCTGACGCCACTAATTAGGGACCAATCTTTTATTTTACAATTAGTAAATACATTGTCTATGCATGTAGCCGAGGTTGCTGTTATTCTAGTTGCTACATTAAATATACATTTTAAATTGAAAGATTTAAACAATGAGATAAGCTTATATTTATCCGGTGAATTTACTAATAGATCAATATTTAGGTCACCACAAACAAAAACTATTTTATTATCTCTAAAAAGTTTAGTTAGTATTTCTTCCATTATGATTAAAAATGATGACAAGTTTGAGGCTGGTGGTCTATAAACACATAAGAAAGTATGGCCTTCAACCTCTGCACATGCTACCTCACATAAGCGATCAACAGAGCAAGCAGTGATATCCTTCCTTTCCTTATATTTGAGAAAACTATTACTTAATATCAAGGTACCACCCCCTAATGAAGACCGGTTGTACGCACTGGCAACTGAAAAATTATTTACATTAAACGACATTCTATCTGGTTTTAACCAGGTTTCACAAAAACATAAGATATCCATACAATATTTGTCTATTAACATTTCCACGTCTAGGATTTTGCCAGAGATGCGATTTATATTTTGGTGATAGAGTAAAATATTCTTATTATGCTTCTCTTTTGTCGATTTATTGCCTTGTACCATAATCTGAATCATTTTGAAGGATATTGCTAATCCATTGCTTCACTTATGTTCGAAACTGGTCTGCTCAACAACGTAAATAAAGCAATAAATGTTGTTGAACTGTCAAAATGAACAGATTGTGGTTGAGTTATGCAATTAAGGCAGGATCCGCTTGATACTCTCAAACATCGTCACTAGTAGACAGACCTTTTTATTTATTTATTTAATATAAGGTAGCTTCACAGCGGACAGTAAATAAATAGTACATTATTGTCACGGCCAGCAATTAGGGCATTGATGGACGATCGTGAAAATGATGGCCGTGGCGAAGCCGAGGCACATATATATACGTGAGTCCATCAATGCCTGGTTGCGGCCAAGGCTTAGACCTTTCTCAAACAATGCGCGGAAACTCAAACTAAGTAAATTAATTAAATTCCAAAATCAATTACGAACAAAGAACATTTTTCACGCGCCAGTATGTTCATTTGTTTCTTCTTTTCTTTAAACAGCTCTATTGGCTTATAAGCCTGTTCGAAATTTAAATAAAATCTTTAAAAAGTTACCTCCTTGGTTGCCATGTGTTGAGGTAAAAAGTTAGTTCCATTTTTAAATAACACGACAGATTTGAGTTTTCATAGTAATTTTATTGGCCGCTAAACATGACAGATATGGATTTTCATAGTAACATTGCCGGCCGGACGCTCGCTTGTTTTTGACCAGTACAGCAATTTCGATTTATCTCGAAGAAAGTTGTCAAAATAATGCTCGAATTTCCAAGTATGTTTGAGAAAACATTATTATTATTCTAAACATTACGCCCATTACGAAGTACACAGAAAAATACGAATAGCAGTGACATATTTAATGCAATCCCATTGAGTATACAACGTGTAACTACGAGTATATAAAAGTAGTTTGTTCAGAATCGTTTACTGAATCAATTTCTGTATAGAAATATAAATTCACATATCTATGGCAGCCACGGTAACAGGCTCAGTAGTCAAGCCTTAATTAATAATAGGTAGTAGATTATTCACAAGACGATAAAGCGGTGTCTTATGTCACGGGTGCTGTATTGAATCCTAACGAAAGATTCTAAGGTCAACTACGGTGTACAGCAAGGGAGTTCAAAGTTAAGACTAGAATGGTGAATAAAGGTACACTACACTGAATACTACACACTGACTACACTGAATGCAGCGAGGGATTCAAGCTCGCCCAAGACCTTTATCTCTGAAAAGAATACTCTCTCGTTTACATGACATATAATTCAACTTTACTGTTGTGAAAAATATATTTATTAATAAATAACTAAATGCGTAGAACGCTGTGCGGTAGCGTTCGTGACAGATCGCACGAATGGGCGGTTGGTCTAGAAAGGGGGCTATTGCAGATCTTTTCAATGCATAAGCGAGGCCTATTCCTTTAATTTGCGGCGATTATTCGTTGAATTTATTTATAATTCTTTCGTGAAGCCGCAGGCGGCCCGGCACAGTTTTTTTTAGAAATAAGTCCCTTTTAAAAATAGGTTATTCGAGGCCCATGCCCCAAAAGTCCGACCGAAGTGGATTTTCTTGTCAAGATGAATAGCCTTATCTGGCGCCTTAATCAACGAGTAAATAAGAACAAGAAGTTATTGTAACATATTTATTAATTTGCCGTCAGTGGGTGGAAAGGTGTGGTGTGGTGTGAGGTGTGGGTGTGGCCTTTTTGTCTGTGCTAAATAAATGTATTTTCTTTACATTATAATTATTATTCTTATGTCTGTACGAAAACGCAACTATGTCAAAAAGTTTCGGAGAGATAACGTCTCCCTGTATCATACCTCGCTGCAAAAGGATAGGTTTCGAGGTCTGGTCCTGGAGTTGGAGTTTACCTAGGACAAACTGTCCAGTTAGGTAGGTCTAATTTAGAAAACGGACAGATGGCCGATGGAGCCAATAGGTTCTAGAGTGGCGACTGGTGACTGGTTCTATTTATTTATTTAATAAAAGGTAGCTTCACAGCTGCCAGTAAGTTTATAATTATTATTATTCGAAACATAACCCCAATTATGAAATGGTAGAATGACGTATTTTAATGCAATTCTATTAAGTATTTTTCAATAAACTTATTACTTCACTTTCATGATATTCCTCGCATCACTGAATATTCCGTCAGTACGTACGTGTATATAACATGATCAAATTAATTACATTGAACGGTGCAGCACTCCACTAAACGTTGAATTCCACAACCGTCACCGGCGTCTAATTCTAATTAATATGTTTGAACACATACGGAAAACCATGTTAGACAACACGGTTGATTGGGTTTAGTCAATAGTTTGAAGAGCTTCTTCCACTTTTTAAGAAAAAAGAAAAATATACCGGTACACTTACACGGTGAAAATACAAGCGTTACCAGTTGTAATAGTTGGTAGTTTATGTACACACGTATAAAGAAAAAAGCACTTTTTTTGCTAATACTTTTAATCCACACCACTGTACTATTTCACAATCGAACGACGACTAACTATGCATTACATTTTACAATTTAAAACTTTTTTTGCCCCGCCCAGAAATAACGTTATTATCATTTAAACCGTCATTTCTATGTGTTGCCAGAGTAAAACAATACATTCAGTTGCCATAATGAAAATACATTTGGAAGTTTCTTATAATATTAATAATTTGTACTTCGACAGTGTTGCCACAATGGATATTATAAATCGATATTAAAATAATAATTTTTTTTTATTAAATCAAAGAAATCACGACACACGGCTACATATCAAGCTATACATTTCCAATATATGCTGACCTCTCATTGTACGGAAATCCTAAGCAAGGTGAGTTCAGCTTATACTGGAATTTTATACCTTGATATGTACCCGTGTGCACAGTCCATATTTTTTCTGTTTAGTGTATGTGTTATAGTCAAAGTCCGATACACAGTCTCTTCGCGGAAGGACTGGTTTATCCTAGGTTTGGCCAAAGCCATCAGGCAATCCCCGAAATACATTTCAATTTCGCCCTTTGCCTGAAGTATTTTTAGTCAAACCCAGGAGCTCCTAACTTTTCAGTCAAACGTCGAAAGTAAATTATTCTGTTTCGGTTTTGGCCTAGTCAATCCTAGAAGCGACTGCAAAACTCGATCAAACGTTGATCTGAACATGTTTAAACAGGTTCATAATGTCTCTCGCGGTGTTCCGACCGATTGTTTTGTCATTTCATGTTCGTTCATTGAGCGTCAAACTAACCTCCGTATATTCCAAAGCATTTATTTATTTATTTTATACTTTATTGCACATCGTACAAAAGGCGGGCCTAATGCCACACGGCATTCTCTCAAAGCATCTCAAATATAAAAGTGAAAATCACGTAAGCTGACCAATCAGGTGTCAGAACTGGCAGAGTTAAGCGGTTCTTAAGACTTGAAAGCTGCTTAAATGATAAAATGCTTCCAAATATACGAAGATAAGACACTTCATACCTATATCGGAGTTTGACTCGTCAAACCCCGATTTAATAAAATTGTGTTTTGACGTTTGCCTGACCAAATTAGTCTCTTCCAGGTTTGACGAAAATTGTTTAGTCAAAGGCCGAAAATTTACATTTGTTTGGGCTTTGACTAAGTCGCCGGAGCTTTGGCTAAGGAGCGCCGGAGCTTCGGAGTTTGCCTATAACATATGTAATATGTAACATAAATAACAGGTACCTATTAGTAAAACATACAAATATGTTCAAATATAAATTAAAACCTACAAATATAATGTTTGGGGGAGGCCTATATGCAGCAGTGGACGTCTGTCAGCTTAAATCATGATGATGATGATAAATTTCAATATAAAAACAAATATTTACAGTGGAACAATGGTGGCACTAAACCATTATGATACTGCCCCAGGTTAAAGCAAATTTACAACGTTTTTAGGGTTCCGTACCTCGAATGGAAGAAAACGGAACCCTTATAGTATCACTCCTGTGTTTGTTTGTCTGGCTGGCTGACTGTCCGTCTGTCACAGTCAATTTGCTCCGAATCTACTGTACCAATTTTGTTGAAATTTGGTACACATATGAATTTTTGTGATCCAAATACGGATGTGTAACGTAAATAAATGAATTTTGTGTATGAGGGTCACCTTTCGGGGGCTAATTGTTAAATTTTAAAAAAGTATTTTCTAAACTGTACTTATGTGATATACCAAATGAAAAGGGTTGTTGTGAGGATTCCATTTTTTTATAATTTTATTGTAAATACTTTTAAAGATAAAAAAAAGAAAAAAAAAAGAAAAAAAACCATCATCACCACCACCACCACCACCACCACCACCCATCACCACCACCACCACCACCACCACCACCACCACTACCATCACCACCACCACCATCATTTACCTTTCCTATATCTCCGAACCAAATGAACCTAAAATTTTGAAAAAGATACAGAGAATGGTTCTTTACCCATAGATTACAAGAAAACCTATAAGAAGTCAATGGTTTTAAAATAAATTGTTAGATCTCTTAATATTATGCGTACAAACTGACATTTGCAATTGGAATTTATGGGAGAACGTGTTTTTAGAATACAATGTTAAGTTTGTTCTTGGGATAAATTCATCGCAACTACGGAACCCTTCATTGTGCATCGTCCGACACGCGCTTGGCTGGTTTTTTGCTAATTTTACTTTTACAGCCTGACATTAATAGGTACCTACACTATACGTGGCAATCCTCTTAGTGACTGATGGATGGTGTACCTATATTTCAATGTGTTTTGTGTTAAATTAATTCGAATAAAAGCAAGTTACTAATTTATATCAAAATTATGGTAACATTACTGATGAAATAATGAATGTGATCTGTGTTATTATGGACATTTAGGTATTCAGTTTGATTTCAGCATATTTTTGTGTACGTACGAAAATCAAAACCAGTTCGACATCATTTCCGTCCGTATGTCACAAGCAAGCAAGGTGAAGCAAGAAATTATTAGAACGCGCACATAAATTAAATACTCCGGATTAAGCAAATTTGTGTCTCGTAAATAAAGGCGGAGCGTCTATTTAAGTGTGAATTATTGCCTGCACACAATTAAGTGCTTGGCAGGCTATATAACGTACATAATCAGCCTATAATGTCTCCACTGCTGGGACACAGACCTCCTCTCTGTGAGAGGGAGTGGGCCATAATCCACCACGCGGGCCCAGTGAGGGTTGGCGGATGTCACATGTCTTTGAATTTTTGGGTCTAGGACATGCCAGTTTCCTTACGATGTTTTCCTTCACCGTTTTGAGAGCAGCGGTGATGAAATAATTTCCATATATAAAATTCTTAAAATTGGTGACTTAATGGCAATAGAAAGAAAGAAAAAGAAAAGAAAGAAAAATTGTTTATTCTGCACAAACTAAACGCATATGCCAAAAAATATTACTTATATGTACTTTCATAAATTAGCCAAAAGCCTCGTAGCCAAGCAATAGACAACATGTCAAGATTGTCTACCACTTGAATGTCAGAGCCATAGACTATTAATATTGCGTAATATTACCGACGAGTGTTACAACACTGGCCATTGACAGCTTATAAATAAACAATAATAATTTAATAACAAAACTCAAACAAAATACATATTGCAAAGTAGACACTCCAAAAAAAACCTGAAACCGTGTTGTGTGTGGCCTATGTTATAGGGGATAACATAGTACCTTAACGTAACTGGCGATATGTGGTTCTGATGTGTATTGTCTGTACGATACACATCAGAGTAGTCAGATAGGAAACGCCGAACTCAACTAGCTTTTTTTTCTTTTTTTTTTAATATGACGTGTAAAAGTGATTTCGATATCATATTTACAGAATAAACAATTTCATTTCATTTCATTTCACTACATGTCAAAGTGGAAAATTGTCCCTTCTGGAAATACTTGCAGTCGTTATGTTAATAGCAGTGTAAAATAATGGAGGAGGACCAATTTGTAAAACCTTTGATTAAAGGATTCAAACGATCTTTTGTCTTCAAAAATATTCCTAACAATTCCACGCTCCTCTCATTTATTACCTTCTCCTTTTTTGTTAAATCCGTCCCCTTTACGATCTGCCTATAAAGAAGACTGTGCCTAGCCCTTATATCTCCTGGCAAATACACTGTTGAAGCTTTTCTGTTAAAAACTTTCGTTTGAAATCATGGTATTTTCTGACGTGTGTAAAATATTCTCCATATTGATCTTAGTAATTTTCAAACACGGATCCTTCTGAAGTGCTGCTTTTGTCTTAAGTTTTTATGAGCAACACACAGATTTTGAAAACAATGGGGAGAGGCCTATTATTTCTCAATTAAGTCAATTATGACGAGATTATTTTATACTTCATCATTTTACATATCTCTCCAAAAGTTCGAAGACATGTAACATCTACCAACCCGCACTGGATCTGCGTGGTGGATTATGCTCTCTCTCACAAAAAGAAAGCCTGTGTTCCAGCAATCGCAATTATAGGCTGATAATGCTTATGGCATTATATCTTTCAAAGTCATTAAGTATTTGTATGAAACGCAAAGCATTCAATATTTTATTTGACATAAACCTACATGGGCACTTAAGAAACATCAGAAGCTAGGTGCACGGTTCCAATTGGTCGTCTTATGGAGAAGAGCCGGCAAGAAACTCCACGGTTACTCTTTTAAAAATAATTGGCTTTTACAATATTTTCAAATAACAGTGTTACTATATCGGAGGGCAGTGTAGGTCTTTCAACAACAGGTACTTAACAAAATAGAAAATTTTCAACAGATCTACAGTCCACTAAGCCTACAGCGTTCAAGAAAGAATCTATACAAAAGATAAATTAATTAATAAACCTATTTTAATTAAACGCAATTACATGATTGCTATTACAACTGTAACAAATCTGAATAATTAACATGTCCACAAAAGCCACTAATAAAGAGTTGAAATTAAATCGTAGGTACTCATTTTAAGTTATGTATATATATATATATATATATATATATATATATATATATATATATATATATATATATATCTATAGTTAAGTTATGACTTTTATATTACTCATACTGTGATCTTCCTTATCACCAATCAAAGTTTAGTTACGATCCATTTTAGAATCCAATTTACGATCTCTGCGACGAATGAAATCTAAGTGGGACACGAATTTCGGACAAAGACAGACGTTCAGAGATTTATTTTAGTAACTCCTGCACTTTAGTGAGAATCTTGCTACCTATTTATCTACCTTTTATGGATGAGTCGAATCAAGACATTGTCAGTTTAAATCAGATATCTGTTATTACTTAAGTTTCAAACGTTCTCCGCTCTTAGTACCTACTGTAGAAATTTTTCTTGGGTGGCTTTTGCCAATCAAATTCCATGAATGTTTAATAATTCATGGTTTATTACATGATCACTTTCTCATAATTATTATGGAAAAGATTAGGAAAAATGTAAGGAATAATAGTCCAAACATTAATTTAAAATACGTCTATTATTGATAAAGACCCCGACAAACCCCTAAAGTCTCCCACAGTACCTCTATTCTTAGACTACAATAGTTTAATCAATGTCGTCTGAAGATGTTCCGAATTTACTCTGCTGTCATTACATGCAGTAGAAGGCCATTAATCACTAGGTAGCTACAAGCTTTTGCAGATGGAGCAAAAAGAAGGGATATTCCAGCCATCAGAACCAGTGACAATTTGCTGTGTATCATCAAAAAAAGCTCTTAAAACTTTAGACACTCTCCTATCAATTAAAATTAGTTACGTTATAGGTACTAGGGATGTTACGGAGCTTCGGTTCCGACTCCAAAAGGTCGGGCCTTCCGATTAATTTTACACCTCTGACTCCGACTTCAGTTCCGATAATTTTGAATCGGAGTTATACCGAAGGTCAAAACTACAATTTGCCACTTTTAGAGTCGCTGGATTTGATATTCAACTGCCTCATATTAAATTATCACCAAGTAGGTTTCACTTAGGTGATTAATGATTAAATTATTATCGTTAATATTTAACTGATTAAAGAGACTGATAAAGATACTGAATTAAATTTCTATTGTTTCATTAAGACATCCCTTAACACATCTTTTTTCTATCTCCGCCTCGGACTCTGATTCTGCTTCCAACTCCGACTCCGGTTTCGACTCCGATCTATCAAATTTAAAACCTCTGACTCCGGCTTCGGTTCCGGTAAAACGACTTCCGTAACATCCCTGATAGCTACTAGTACATCATCTCATTCCGAGAAAACATGAAAAAAGATTCTTATCAGCATAAAAATTATAAAAAAATATTAATTTTCTGTACCCATAATTATCAACCAGCCTACCTGCTTTCAAAATTTTATTAAAATCCATTTAAAAATCCTATATCTAACTATCCATGTGATGACGTCACGGCCTCATAGCGAAACAATGACTAACTTCTGTCATCCGTCGTCGTAAAAGGTTTGCCCCTGAGGGCTTTTGTGTGTGAAGAGAATATTGTACAAACTTTCTATGTATACTGTACAGTTTTGCAAACTAATTTTATGGTACGTTGAGTGTATGTAATATGTTTTATAAATAGCAGCTTTTATGCAGTCCAGGACTGAGTACAGAGGTTGCTAGACTCAAGCAACTTTTGAAATTTTATTAGCATAAAACTATGCTTTTATCCAGCTAGAGAAGTATCTGCTGCTATCATTATTATATACGTGTTTGCGAAGGCCTTAGACTTCCCAATGAACTACATAATGCAATATCAACTTTAAAAGCACATAATATACTTCATATTACTTTACGTGCTTTTCACTAGGGATGTAACGATTCCGATGCCGATACATCGGCCAATATAATCGGAAGGCTGATATATCGGCATCGCCAATTATATACAATCAATATCAAACAGTTTAAAAAGCGCGCAAAACGACGACACGCGCGTAATATTGTCGCTCTGTCGCAGCCGGGACTGGCGGGACAGCCGCACAGCGCATGCTTAGCGACATGACAAAACGGCAGTGTTTACAGTTGACTGAGCGTTGACTGAGCGATGTATTGTTTCGTGCCTGTTTCCCGTCACCGCTATTCGTGATTCTGTTTATTCACACAGTAGGTACAGGTACAGGTACAGGTACAGGTAGGTAGGTACTACAACGCACCATTAAAAAGTTGTGCCCGAAATACAAAATATAAAAGACATACAAACGCCCGAGGTACATATATTTCATTATTTATTTGACTTATTTTCTACTAACCTGTTGATATCGGCAACGGTATCGGTACCCCGGTTATTTACTACATTAATCGGTATCGTTCTCGTATCGGAAAAAATATGTATCGTTACATCCCTACTTTTCACCTTCAATTTGTTACTTTTTTTTAGATACATCATAGGTTTTTCACGTAATTATTATTTTTTATAATTATGTATCCGCTAATTACATAAATAACATACATATTATTTAGGGTATGACAAAACTAAAAAAATATAATATCCTAACCTAACTAAAACTATTAGACTAAAACTAAATTAAAATATGGCGTCGAAAAATTCCTCCGCGTAGACTGGTAATGTACCCAAGAGACTGGCCGCATTGCCACGTTGTATGGCAATGCTTAGCCGCTGGCCAATGTAAAAACCAGCCCTTGGGTCACGGGAAGTGTCAACCAGCGGTTTGGAGATTTCATTAAACAGACCGTGAGCACTCGGAGCCCACGGCCCTAGGGTTTCAACCCCAAACGGCTCGAAAATATAGTGACCTATGAGGTTATTACACTTTCGCCGCTTGAGGTTTTCAGCAAGCGCAGCGGCAACGCCAGCACAGTACGCTGAGCCAGGAAGATGAGATGGCGCTAGAGTATCGACACACGTTGCGTCCCACACTAAAGGCCTACCTACCTTCCATGGAAATAAAGACATGCCGTCCGGTCTCTTGCCATCGTCGCGTGCCAAGCCATTGGATTCTAATACAGCTGGAACGCCGACGGTGACAAGAGCTCGTCGGATGATGTCATTAATGTTCGCGTGCCGCGCTAAGCGACCCGCACTTCGGCTGCAAGACAGGCCGTGGTGTCCGAGGTTGTTGACAATATATTTGTTAATTGAATGGATAAAATAAATAACATATTTAATTATAAATCAAAAGGTGTGTATTCGCCTTTATTCCCGAAAACACACATGTCATTTCGTATTACGTACAAACACTTCAATGTTTTGTTAGACAAACACAAAACCTCTAATTATGTCTGTACTTTTAATTGATTACGATATAATAAATCATGTCCAGTTAGCTATTATAAATGGTTTGTATGTTTAGAGTCACCAAACACAGGTGATACAGACGTGTTTTTACAGTTTAAAGACATTAAATATTAAGTTTAATTGTACCTGTCGCAATTATAACTATTATTTTTATTATTGAATTAATTAAGTTATTACAATTTACTAATTAACAAAATATATTATACTATATTATTATGGTTGTGTACCTATATTACTTTTATAACATAAAATGTAATCATTACAAAGCTTCTTTAATAATTAAATCCAAACTTTATAATAAGTAAAGAAATTATGTCAACATAGAGAGGTTTTCTATCACTTGATCAGTAACTTTTCCAAAGTCGCCGGATGTTTGCCCTATGAGAAATGGTTTTAAGTAATCCCCGAGAACTATGTAGAGGATAAATCGTAACCCAAACAGAAAGTTTTCAGTCAATTTTAACAAACCATCACTACAGTTGATAAAACGTTACAAAGAATCAAGTTTACTTCCGAAACGTTTTCATACCGCGTGCAATCATTATGCTCGGTTTAAAAATGGAACGAGACCAAATGAAACGCTTAAACAAAGATGTAACGTGCACGTCTATACAAACAGCTGTTCGCATTGAAAACTGTACACTCAATAACAACGAAATCCGTAAAGCTGTGTTGAAACTGGAAAATTCCCGTTTGACTAACCAGTAATAAAGTTAAATGCAATTTTCCATACCTCAGCGGGAATGTTTCACAGGTCACTTACGTTTTCAATCGACACCAATGTCTCTGTACCCGAACTTTTACCAAAGAGTACGTAGACATTTTTTCTGCATACATTAAAAGCTTTGTTTGGTAAAAGTTACATAGTTCTACTTCCAGCCAGCAATGCGCAGCATGAAAATATTTTCGACGTATTTCTTAAAATCGGGTCGACTAGGATAGAGGCAACTTCACTACAAACTGTTATTACTTATTACTCTTCGTTCATGAGATTTTGGGGAAGAAAATAACCTGGCTTGGCCCAGACTATGAATTTTTGAAAAGATCGTTGAGGCTGATACAAAATAACTGGGAAATAAAAATAACTACGTCGTTATTTGAAATGCTAAATAATTTTTTATCATTTTACACTGTTTACTCATAGATAGGTACATACATATATCTATAAGTACTATTAATTGATCATTATTGAAAGCGGACAAATCATGATGAAATTAGTAAACAATAAAAACTCAGTGTAAACAAAAAGCGAATTCTTACAGCCTAGAAAAAAAACGGCCAAGTGCGTGTCGGACTACGCACATTGAAGGATTCCGTAGTTGGAATGAATTTATCTGAAATACAAACTTAACATTGTAGTTGAAAAAATACATTACAAATGTAAATGAAGAAAAACCATTCTCTGTGTTTTGTTCAAAATTTTAGGCTCATTAGTTTCGGAGATAAGGGCTTATCTCCGAAACTACTGAGCCTAAAAATATAATTATACAGTCAATTTACATCTATTTTCTTAAATATCTTTAAATACATTTATTTTAAAATGATAAAAAAATAAATGTATGATCCTCGCAATAAGCCCTTTAATTTGATATGTCACACGATACAGTTTGAAAAACTTTTTTTTTTTTCTTATTTGCCCCCCAAAACTGACCCCCTATTCAAACCATATTTGGGTCACAGAAATACATGTGAACCAAATTTCAACTTAATTGGTCCATTAGATTCGTAGCAAATTGGCTATGACAGAAGGACAGATAGACAGACAGACACCACACAAGTGATCCTATAAGGGTTCCGTTTTTTCCTTTTGAGGTACGGAACCCTAAAAAACTAGATACCATCAATCTAGCTCATACTATTTCAAAGACTTGCACAAGCTCCAAATCGAATCGGTAAAGACCTAGAAAATGGACTTATTACGTGTTTATCCAAAAAATAAATAACGTTTACCATGAGCTGCGGGTAAATCCTAAGATTTGCCGGAAAATCTTCTAATAAACGGATGTTCGGGATTCCAGTAACGTATGCCTAGAGAAGTTGATATTGTCACCCTTTAAATTTATTTGTCTTTTACGCTTCTTTTCTTCATTAAACGGCTACAAAGTTACTATTTGTCAAATTGCTTGTACTTGCTTATTTGAAAGGTCTAGCCGGGGCCGTAGTAGGGACATTTACTTATGTAAGTGTTCCTCCAGTTCAGTTCCAGTGTTTCAAAATATACGCAAGCTGTTGAGAACATGTGCTATTGGAATGACGAGTACTTCAAACGAAATGTCGGTCATTGCTTCCTACAACCTGCTGATTGAAAAAGCGGGTTAACCCTGCGTACGAAATGTTCCATCCATTATACATAAATTTAATATCACTGTTATTATTTCAGACTGCTAGGTTTCAATTCAATAAAAATGGTTGAAGAAGGAATAAAATGCAAATAACCCGAACGAAACGAGTGAGAACGAAGATTCTGGAATATTGAGCACACAGATTTAATGTCGCTTGCAAACGATTTAAAAAAAATGGTATTCAGATTTGTGTAAGCGAAAATATTTTGAGATTTCCACGAGGAAATATCAAAATATTCTATAAAAATATATAAAAAAAGAAGAGTACCAAGACTTCCCATTAATGAGCTGAGGAAAGAAAAAGAAAAATTGGCAAACGAATTGTAATCATACTCAGGACAGCCGAATATTTAGGGCTCGACGAATTGAAGCCGTAATTGATAAAATTCCAAAGATTTTTTTTTGCATTATCCTATTAATTTGATGAAGCTTTAATATGAAATCAAATCAAAAGTTAATGATGCAAGGTAGTTGGATAAGAGTATCTGAGGATCGAGTTTAATAGCTTGTGATCGGAGGGGCCAATTAAGGCCAGCAGTGGAGTTTTATAAGCTGATGATAACGATGATAATAATGCTGAATAGTAGAGTATACCTACCCGTAGACGCCATTTAAATACCCCAATTACAACAAACTTTAAAATTCCCGCACAGCAACCGACACATCCCACATTCCCCTCTCACAGATAACCACGGAACTAAGTTTCTCCACAAAGTTTGTGCTACAATTTAACTTAAAATTTCCCTCACAAAGTGGGCTTGCCACGAACCAACAAGAGCAGAAAAACGACATAGTAGTGCTATGTGTATGTGGTCGTAAAATTGGATTAGCTTCCCGTCATGTAATGAACGTTAGAGCCAAGGAACAGATGCGATACATTATTAAATAACCACCATATCTCACAATGACTGCGTCGTTGGCACTTTAAAAATGGCGGCACAGTTTACAATTACGTGAGTAAGTTTCTTTGATAAATAACTGCTGCTAGATCAAGATGAGGTCTTTGTTTCGGTTATTTCGCTTCTGTTATTAAATTGGGGTAAATGTTGTGTTATTATTCATTTTCTTTTTCAAGAAAAGCGCACTGTTTTGCCAATTCTTATGCCTTTAAAGTTAAGGTATACTACGTTACTGTTGGTTAGTATAAAATAGATGGGTGTTGGCAAGCAGCGATTAATTTTTTATAACAGATTTTTGGCCGGGTCCTTTTTTACAAATTATGTGGCTTAAATAAAGAAGAACGGCAAAAAAGTGCATTAACGCTCATTAGTCTGCAACACACGTGTTTTATATTTTTTTACCGAAAATGAAAAGTAACACGCTGTTACCTTTGAGCTGTTGTTTTTTTCAAAGAACCTTTTAAAAACATTTTGTACGAGACTCACATTTTTATAAAAATAATTGCTGTACTAACTTTGTTTACCCTCCTTTTGAGGCAGTCGAATAAAATATAACGCGATGTATAAACAAAACACACTTTTCATTAGAAAAAAGAACGAACTTTTTAAAAGTATATCTAGAAATCGCTTCACCATTAGCTTGTATATAAAAGTTATTTACTGAAATGAATGTTAAAAGCTCTCAGAGCCTTTCAATCCATATTCCATCAGATTTAGGATTTAGTTCGCTTACGTTTGAGTTAGCTTTCGAAGACTTGCAAATATGGATAACTCTGGAATATAATAATATACAATAGAATTTTGTATTTATGGTACGACATTTTACTTGGCACACACATGCCTCAATGCCATTAAATATTTAAAGCCATGAAATGGTTTTAGAAAAAAAAAAGATGGTCAAGCATGCACGTAGTCAATCTGCCTAGCTTTTCGCAACTATGTTGGGGTCGGCTTCCAGACTAATTGGATCCAGCTGAATACCAGTATTTTACAAGATGCGACTGCCTATCTGATCTCAACAACCCAGTTACTGGGTACCCCTTGGTAAGACTGGTTGTGGGACTTTTAGGTAAGCGTAACGACTGTCAAAGATCTACGAGTGGCAGCCAGGACCAACGGCTTAACGTGCTCTCCGAAGCACAGAAGGGTCTCGATATCTAATGAATGATCAACCATCCTCTAACCGACCGCGGCAAGTGTAAGTTCGAAGATCCCGTGTACCTTCGAACAACCCGAGTGGCTGTTATTATTTGGCCACGAGCCCCTCCCAAGCATGCCTGTAGTATCTAACCAAATTAGCATAGATATAGATACCTGTTTGTGCCAGTAAACTTCAGTTTAATCCATCAAAGTCTGGCCTGAAAAAAATGACATTAACTTTCGTTCCAAGATCACAAAAACAGGTACGCGTGCCAATTTGATATTGCGTAAGGTGCACTTCGATTCTCTCGCTTTTTATAGCCGAACTGCCATGGTTAACTTAGTTTATTACTAGTTCAATCAGCTCTACGTTCTCTTTTACTTTATTTGGGCTATTTCAGTGTATAGATCTCCTATCTCTTTGAAGTCACGTGTGTTCTTAAGAGGTCACGCTGCGTCGACATTACCTTCGGTCACGTTCATGCCCATATGAGGCTCTCCAAAAATAACTTGTTTGAGTTCTTAACCCTTTGATCTTGAGATTAAATCGTCCCTATTAATTCTGTCAACAACACTAAAAACAGAATTAATTTTGCCTGTGCGAGTCGTATTTATTTGAGGTGACGTCTTCTAATTAAAAGTAGGTAAATACAAGTAAAAAAAGTTTACTTATCGAAGTTATCAGTAATTAAAAGAAATGAATGATTCTACTCTTTATGATTACATTTATATTTCTTGCAGCGAACGCAAGACATAATCAAACTGGTTGCTAATTTAATTGAAAAATGTATAATTTTTTGTTATATGACATTGATTTTACTTTCTGTGATTACTTCCTCACACTGACTTATTAATTATAAAATTTTAGGAAAATCTTCTTCTTTTACAATGTTTATAAATAAATATGTGTATCTATCACATAATTAAATTATCTGTCGTTGCTTCATTTTAAATTATTTATACCTATTGTGGTATAGTAATTTTATTCTAGGTACACCGTCTTCACATATAAATTATTTAACTAACGTAGGTACTTATACAAACTGTTGTAAAACATTTTAAAAGAGTAACGGTGGAGTTTCTTGCCCATTCTTCTCCATGCGAAAACTACCTTTTGGAAGGGGCGACTAGAATCAATTCTAATATTTTGTAAATTTTGAAGTTCAAAAGTGCCATACAAGGGCCTATTTGAAATAAATGATTAGACTTTGACGTTGACTTCAATTAAAAGTAGAACAAGTATTTGTTTAGGATGCCCTTGCGACCTTTCATTTTACTGGGCTATATTTAAGGAGGTTTATTCTGCAAAATGTGTTTACTGGTTACAAATAAGGTTGCTGGCTCTTTGCCTTTTTCGGATTTCTTTTTATAGTAATTTCTTCCACATCTTAATTTAAAATACCTACCACTGTTATTTAATATGATCAATAACCGTGTTTAAAATCAAGATACTCATACAGCCTAGGTACTTAGGTCCTACCTACTTAAAATAATCATGTAACCAAAAATTTGTCAGATACCTACCACTTACGAAGTATTTCACATAGTTACAAAGTTGAGGGAGTTTGTGGCTATCGGGCATCTCCGGAGTTGGTTGGAGTACATTTCTCGAATCCGGCCATGGCACGTACTTACAGTGCCGGCTTCAGAACTTTGCCCACACTGTGTGAGCAGCTTATACTAACTCATAATACAAAGTTGTGTGTACCGCAAGTGTAAAGTACTCGAAACAATTTGTGGGGCATTTGTGTGATTGTAATTGGCGTGCATATGAGAATAGGTTGTAGTACAAATGTGTCGCAGTAAGATGGTTGAAGCCGTGATATAGTTATATTCCTAGGGATATCTAGGGATATAGTTATATACCGTAATATAGTTATATGAAAGCGTTTTATGACTGTCTTACTAGGAATATAACTGTGATCTAGTAATATAACTATTAGGGCACCCCGAACAAATAGGTAAGGTTAGGTTAGAACTGCGACCAATTACACGCGAGCCGACGGAGCGAAGCGAGCGGTGCCGCGGCAGCGGCCGACGAACGCTACGTCGAAATTGGTCGCAGAAACAAAATTAGGGCACTCCGACAATTATAAACCACTTTCATATTATTATTTATTAATAATAAAGTGGCAACACAAGATATGAGGGATGTTAGAAGATGGGTATGACAACACTGTGCGAGGGAAAAAGAAGGATAGACAAAATGGATGACGGTTAAATAAGACGAACGTGTGCGGGATTAAAAAAACTATTTAAAATATAAGAAGTTTAACAAGTTTGTTTGCTTTTATTTACAAAGATCCCAACATTATGGTACAACCATTCCGGCGTTAACCATTTTACTGCGACATATGCATATCAGTTATTATAGATGAGTATGTCTACTATGGCCGGTATGAATGGCTATATCAAAAGAACACGGAATACAAGCTCGATCTTGAAAGACGTAGTGTTACTAAAAAGAGACTTGTGCCTAGCTTTGATCTTCGAAAAACAGAGTTAATGGACTGATTTTAGCCCTGTTTATTCAAGCCTTTTTTTTGGGTGGGAAATTATCAAATAACTTCTCCCGCTCTGGGTAGAGCGAGAGGGTTTGTCAGACTCTTACTGACTAAAACCCGCCCGTGTTCCTTCAGGTGCCCTGTTGCCGGGGGCCACGATCTCCCTTTCAGTTTTCTTCGCAACCCCGGCAGGCATCGGCCCTAGTGGACCCCGTCAATTCTGCTGACATCTCCTTGAGGCGCGCGTGGAACACAACGTATCAACCCTGTGCTGTCGTTTTTATAGAGTAGACTAAACAATGTATTAACGCTGGAACCATTGACTAAAGTTTAATTTAATTTTAGAGCATACAAAGCTGCATCAACTTCATAAAACAATAAAAAATGAGTACACAAAATATAAAAAAAAAAATAGTTTAGAAAACCTATAACGTGCCTTCGAAACATCTCTGTTAAAAATATCCTTCAGCTAATCTGTTCAGCTCTCAGAGTTTCCACTTCATTTATTGCAGTTTTCATATAATCCATCTGTACGGAGTTTATTTTCAATCTCTGACAGCAAGATGGCCGCTCCGGAATACGAAAGAGTACGAAGCGCTATCAGTGCCGATATTGAATACAAATAGTTTACCATCCACTCAAAGATTTAAGTCTTCGCTTTTCTTTGCGAACTTTCTCTAAGAGATACTTGAGCTGGTTTTTCGTTGTAAGAAACTTGTATGAACTTCTGGTTTGTGTGATGGTTATATAAAATCGACCAAAAGATGAGAGTGATATAGGTTAAATTCATTTGGTCGTTTATCAGTGGCAGTATCATCTAAAATTATGATTATAGGTACCGTACCTATTATGATGCGTAAATTGCCTCCTTCCCCAGCCGTACCTAATGTTAGCAAAGAATGTTCAGGTCATATTAAGATCTACACTATATTGCCATAAAATAGTACCTAGTAAGCACCTACTTTCCAAAAGTATTCTTTATTAACTGAAATCAAAATATTCTAAATGTAATCTCCCAGAGGAACTGCTCTCTATCTAGAAGTGTCTGTTCTTCGAAGCCTAGCATTTGATTTATTTTGAACACAGTGATTCTATGTGACGTTTACATACTTTACTGCCGCTGTGCACACTGAAATATAACTTGCGATTAGTTGGACGTTCTAGCGCTGTCCAAAACTTACTCCGGGTTCTATTATGTAAAGTTCGAAATTGCAGTCAGAGATACAGCTTGGTATTGTCTTTTTGTATTGCTTCTCATTGCGTTCTGATTAAATAATTAGTGCCAGTTTTTCTAGATTTACCAATAGAAAACGAATTTGGAACTTTAAACCTGCAAAAGTGGAACTTTTTTAACCTCGAGACAAGCAAAGACGAGCACCAGAAAAGAACAGCAGAAAAAAGACTGCTGCTCAGTAACGTATTTTTCCATAGACAAAAATCCACAAACGCTAACCTGCTTACTTCCGACAAATCCCCACAGTCACAACCACTTACTTATCAGAAAGAATGGACCTTAACAAAAGTGATTCTATTTTCAAAACGCGACTCGTTCAATTGTCGAACACACGCCATACATATGAAGCGGTGGTTTGAATCTCGACGACAAGCCCCCTTTATGAAACTCTATTTGAATGACGCTAAGCGCTTTTTCAAACCCACGCACAAAGACTGCGATGTCATTGAAATTAAAACTTTTCATAGTACTTTCTACTTCAACTTGGAGAATGAATATTGTAAACGTGTTTTGAGTTTGCAAAATTCTTTTTGATATAGGAAATGGAATGGAACTCTTTTATTGTGAAGCTCTGCCTCATTGTGGTCTAAACGAGTTTTCTCAAAGTTATACAAAACGAGTTATACCATTCTTATTCAAGACTAGCTGTTGCCCGCGACTTCATCTGCATTCCAGAATGAAAAGTAGCCGATGTCCTTACCCAGATCATGTTCTATCTATGTGGAAAATTTAATCCAAATCCGTTTAGCCGTTTTTGCGTGATTGAGTATCAACCTGCCAAACTTTAACATTAATAATACTGCGCCCCGCGGTATCACCCACATAAGTCTCGATCCCGTGAGAATATCGGGATAAAAGTTCCTACTCCAGGTCATGGTCTACCCATGTGCCAAATTTTATTCAAATCCGTTCAACCGTCAAACAAACTTACTTTCGTATTTAAGATTATTAGCATCCGCCAGCGGCTTCGCCCATGTGATATCTTTATAAATTATAGCCTATGTTACTCAGTGAACTGAAATTAAGCATGCTACTGGTGAAAGGTTTTTTTTAAATCAGTCCCGTAGCTTTTGAGTTTATTCATTACAAACAAAAAGACAATCTTTTCTCTTTATAATATTCGTGGAGACAATTTCGTTTTCGGATTCAATTATAGGTATCCATTCCGAGATGCCCCAAAATAAGTTAGGAAACTTCCAGCGAGTGGAAATAGCCTGCTCTTTTATTCTACTGAGTAGACGACACAATAATCGACTTTGTAAAATCTAGCAACTGCGCAATCTTCATTTTTCTTGTAAAATTTTATCTCATGTTTTTAATACCTTACCTACTCAAGTACCACTCCGTAAGTACAAACACCAATGGTGTTTGGTCGAAGAAGGAATTTTTAGAGGAATTACTTAATGTGGCCGTTTTAGACCCGTGTCGAAAACGGCCACATCAAGCAATTCATTTTCTGAATTCCCAGCAACGCCTTTATTTTGACACATATTTTAGCTGAATCATAGTTAATTCAATTCAAATCAGAATCATATTTGGTGTAAATCACGTCGCATGAAAAAACTAACTGTTAATTTTTTTTTACGGTTTTTATTAATCAAATGAGATTTTTACAGTTTAAATTTTATTTCATTTTAATACAAAACTGTCAAACAGATGAACTGCGGAATATGAATTATACGCAAATAATATTATGAATTGTCAGTTTTTGAGAGTTTGTGTGATTCATAATATTATCATATTATGATTCTGCGAAAGCGGCCGTTTTAGGCCCCCTGGTGTCAGAGTTTTAAAGCCGCCCATGCGCCTCTGACTTATCTTCACATGCCGTCGAGAAATATCTGTCAAGGATGAAAAAAAAGCAAAATTTCTGCTGTTTCATAGTGCAATACCTATGCGGTCAAAATGTATGGAACATCCGATATTTTTTTAAATAACCTACGAAAAATTTCAAAGCGGGGGTTCAGAATCATGTACTGAATCCATGGTAACAGTTTTTACGTCGATGTCCCTGCCATCCTGTATGGAAGTCAGTAAATCAAAGTCTATTCTACCATCTTAAATCTTTATTATTTAATCAACATCAATAAAACCTGCAGAAGAAGGATGTCACAAAACATTTTTGGTGTTTCGCGAACAACTTAAACAATCAGTCGGCCCAAAGTTGAGCCAACTCATCTAAAAGTTACTACCAATAAATAGTTGCAGACTTCGGTGGAGGCTGTAATAAACCGACAATGGTGCCGATTTTCTTGTACACCGAACTAAACTAACTAAACTATCACTAAAATTCTTTACTTTTGGGTATGAGAATCTTAAAGCTATTCTGCTAAATAAATTCTCTAAATTTAAAAATAATTTTGACACAACTAAATCGAATTTGGCAATCGCGAATCCACACGTGGTACTAATTTGCCTTACCCCGTGAATTTTTTTTAGAGCCGGAGGCTCGCATGGGGCCAGCCTCGACGTATTTTTTAAGATTTTTTTTTAAATTTTTGTATGGAAAATAAGAAAAATTATTACCTATGTTGAGTTTCAGGGGTTTATAAGTTTCATATAGGGTAGTTCGAAATTTTCATTATTTTTGCGATAGGACACACAATTTTCGAGATATAAGTAAGCCAAACCCTGCCTCGTTGGTCTAGTGGTCGCAAGCGCTCGATTCCCGGTTTGGGCAAAGTATTATTGGGTTTTCCATCTGGAATTTCTCAGTAACAGCCCGGAGTCTGGATTTGTGCAATAGGCTCGCCCCCTATTACATGGGACTTAAACATAACTGGAGAAATGTGGGTGTACTATAGGTACACCTCTGCCTAACCCTTCCGGGATTACAGGGGTGATGTTATATATGTATGTATGTAGGTAAACAAAAGAAAAAAAAGATACAGTACTGTTTTTGCACCTGAAGTCAAGGTGTTTGGTGTGAATATAAAGTTCATGACAACCAATTTTATTCCACACCTTTTATAATCGCGATTAGAAATAGTCAGATTTAGACAAACAATCAAAATTTTAGGTGAAAAACGTCAAATACAGAATAGCAAAATAACCAGTTTCACTAAATTATTATCTCAGTACCATCTTAGTGCTGTCAAACTCATAAGTTAGGTACAATGCTCTTTTATCTGCCTATGCTTAATTTTCATACATTGCACTTACTAAGAAATAAAGTCTAAACTTCATAGTTTCCAGTTTCTCGCGTCCATAGAAATGGTTTGAATGATGTCTCCATTCGTTCGTTAGTGAAAAAAAGTTGTATAAAATTTTTGTAAAAAATTTGAGCAGGTTTATTTTATTTCATGTGACCTCATTGTTTCCCTCTTCACATAACACACTAGCTATGAGTACAGAGTCAATCCACTTAAGTCCATCAATCATGGCCTACTGTGTAGACCACTCATCTGACACGTTATTTTTTTCTCGATACTGACAAAAACGTTTATGGATGATGACATATCGAAAGCCGATAGTTAAACATTTACACAATTAAGTAACAAACAAAAACAAGCGTAGTGTTAAGACGCAGATACATGCCAGTGACCCTGAATGCTTAGCTTGTGTGTTCTGTACTGAGCTCACGCAACTTCGCATTGTACGCAAATCCTATACGATGCGACATCAGCTTAAACTGGAAACGTATAGCTTGATGTGTAGCCGTGTGTACGTCCAGCCAAAAGTATCCTAAAAAACTGCCGAAAAACGTTATAAAAAAGTAAGTATTGAAGTACCTCGACATATGACCTTCCAAAAGACCCTAATACTGTTATAGCCAATAAAATAAAAACTTTACAGCGGGATATTTACGATATAGGACATTAAGTTTACACTTTATTAAGGTCACTTTATGAATTGCCAGCAGCTTGAATGGCTACTTACGGCCCATTAATCCTGCACTCCAGTGTACAAGTGCTTAAGTGACTCTGTTTATACTGAATTGTTTAGTCAGTTGATTGTTTGGCAAATAGTCGAGTATATATTCTTAAATACTTGCATAATTATGGCCTTGGGAATTGTCAGTGTCTCTGCGTCGTACGCGAAAGAGAATAGCTTCTGCCAGATTTATTTCTCATGGGTATAGTACACTATAAAGATGCATGCAGTTTTTCTCAATTTAGACGAGCAGTAAGACCTTTTATTATGTACATAGATGCTCTTAAATCCATACCAATACCCCTCCGTGAGCACGTTAAGCCGTTGTTCCCGGCTGACATTTGTAATCTCTGACAGTCGTTACGGGTAGTTAGAAGCCCAAAAGTCGGACAACCAGTTTTACCAAGGGGTATCGTGTTACCTAGTAACTAGGTTGTGTAGGTCAGATAGGCAGTCGCTCCTAAAATACTGGTATTCAGCTGGATCCAATTAGTCTGGAAGCCAACCCCAACATAGTTGGGAAAAGGCTAGGCAGATGATGAGATACTCTTAAATCGTTGGCGTCTGTTTACCTGAACTAACACGGTAAGATCTACTTGTGTTTTTGAATCGATTCCAGAAAACTTGTAAGTGCTTGTTGTACCTTTGGTCTATACTGCTACATATTATTTAAATTGACACAAAATTATTCGATACATTATATTTCAGCATTTCTTATAGTTATTAGCTAAGAGTGAATATTCATTTAATTTTACTTCTGTTCCGATTTTAATTAAATATTTAGCTCAATAAAAAAACTGAAGTGTTAATCGACTTTTATTGCTGACGTATGGTATTCTGCTGCGCAGAACCACATAATCTAATCTATTTATATGTTTTATACTAAATAAACCGCCTTATGATCTATTTACATATTAAAATCCTATGACACTCATATAACTCACCTTTTATAATATATATTCTTTAACATTGTTACCTCTGAAAAGCATACTTTTAATTATCCTCTGATTGTTTAAGCATCCTAAACTTATTAGATTTATTACAAGGAGGAAAATTCGTAGTTTATCTACTAATTTTCCTCCTTGTAAAAAATCTTAGAATGTTTTATATTCTGACATTTTCAATTAAAACTGTCATCTGTCCAATGTATTTTTCTAAGCCATAGACATAACACACCATGGACTTTATCGTTTTCTAAACCTTTCATAAAGCCGGTATATACACTAACCCTAGCAATAAAAGCACCTGTAGGCTTGCCTCTCTGAAACCGTTTTTATTCGTTCCAGCCATCATCACTTGATATACGTTTGAAAACAAAGTCAAAGTCAAATCATTTATTTCAAATAGGCCCATGTATGGCACTTTTGAACGTCAAAATTTACAAAATAATATAATTAATTCTAGTCGCCCCTTTCAAAAGGTAGTTTTCGTATGAAGAAGAATAGGCAAGAAACTCCACCGTTACTCTTTTAAAATGTTTTACAATTAAATTAAAGTGTTTGTATAAGTACGTACATCAGTTGAATAATTATATGTGAAGACGATACACCTAGAATAAAATTACTATAACACAATAGGTAAAAAGAATAAAAAATGAAGCAACGAAGATAATTTAATTATGTGTTAGATACATGGTGCTAAACGTTTAAGATATGACACAGAACGATAAAAACGGGCTTCAAGTTTTTCACTTTGGTTTGGTTCTGCTGGTGAAGCCTTTGTTTTTTTTGAGTCCTTGAATCTAATTTTATAAACAAAATTATTTAAGTTCTTGAATCTTAGCCTGATCAGTTCAGTTTGTCTAACCTGTGATTTCCTACGCACTGTGTTAATACGATCTAAAAATAAATAAACTCTTGAGTGTGTCTGATCTATAAACCGTGTATCATTTAACGCACTCCTGTAGAGGCCCAGCTTTACCCTTCCGGCCGCATGGCGTAAGACGTCACAACACATACAGCGGCACACACCACTTAAATAAGAGAAGTCTCCGACGTCAAGCGGCGTGGCGCCAGGGGAGCCACCCTCCGAGAGAGGCCTCCGCCAACATGATAGTCTGCCGTCACATGTGGTGTTGACGCGGCTCTCCCGCTAGCGTGAGGTACCACGAAAGTGCCTCCGCTACCTCGCTTCTACTCACAGCCACCTCTCCGCTCGACAGGGCTCGCTGTTCGGTGTGTGACGCTACAGCCCGGCTCCTCCACACTCCCTATCTGCCTACCTGTTTCCGTGCCTGTTTATCGGAACCTGACCCCGCTTATCCCAAGCATCCAACGTCGTGTGAAGCCTTAATCCCAATCTTAATCTAAACGTAACGTTACAGACGGTACAAATAATGCTGTGAGCGTTCTGTTCTAGGTTCGGGTTCTCACACTATTATGCACTGGATTGGAGGGCACTATTACGTAGTTCGCTGAATAAAACTCTTAATTACTTGTCGAATATTATTTACTGTTCACTATAAGATCTGGATACAAAACTGTTTTTTTTTTTTTTTTTTTTTTTCTGTTGGGCATCTCGTAGCTGACCTCTGAGGTCATGACTACTTAACCGGTCAATCCTGTGGTTGCCTTAAGCTGCTACACTCAAAGCCTCCAGCCAGGGGCATACAAAACTAAGCTAAAAAGCTAGGTGAACGCTCGCTAAGGGCACCCCTTGTGGGGTACGAGCCTCGGCTTAAGGCGTCACCGGAGGGAGGACATCAAAGATGGAACGGGCTGGATCAAAGTTTTGATCATTATTATTAATCGGGGAATTTAATGCTCAGCTGAAACCACTGCTGGCACCTCGTTATCGAGCAAGGGTCGGGGAGGAGTATCATTTACTCGGGGGCGCGGACGCGATCGCAAAGGACCTCGACGGCGAGGTCAGAATGACGGGAGGCGTCTGTGTATAGTACTAGTAGCCCTATTCTCTCCTGAAGGAGGGTTATGGGGTCATCAGGGTCGGTGAGAATGTGCCTAGGTCAGCGGGTACGGCTAATCCTACTTGGGACATAACTGGCGGCCTCGACAACCAGAGGGTTGCGATGTTTGACCGCGGAATCGAAATAACGCTTTGCAAGGCGTTTTAGAAATTGGTGGATCGTGGGAATTCTAAGGTCGAGATGGAGACTCTCGTTCCTAACATACCAGGGGGAGCCTGTGGCCCTACGGAGGAATCGGTTTTGTAGCGTTTGCAACCTATGGATATGGTGGGGTTTTGCATGAGCAAAGACGGCACCCGCATAAGTCATGATGGGACGAATACACGCTGTGTAGATTCGCAATTTGCACTTAAGTGACATCTTGCTGCGTGCGTTTAGGACGGAATGGAGCCTACCGAGAGCGAAAGCGGCTCGCGAACGAACCTTCTTTATGTGCTCAGCGAAAGTGAGATGGTGGTCGAGGAAAACACCTAGGTATTTGGCTCGCTTCTCCCAAGGGATCTGCTTACCGAACATAGTGAGAGGTCGGGGGAGGGGGTCTCTAAGCCTTGTGCGCGGTTTCGAAAAGAGAACCGCTTGGCTTTTTTCGGGGTTGACTTCTATGCGCCACTTTTGAAACCAGGCAGCGAGTCGATTGACTGCGCCTTGGAGAGTGTAGGCGATATTGTCGGGGTATCTAGACCTAAAGTAGATGACCGTATCGTCTGCGAACAGAGCGAAATGCGCCCTTCTACCTGGGTTTGGAATATCGTTAGTAAATAGCGTGAACATGAGGGGAGCTAGCACGGAGCCCTGTGGGACTCCTGCACGAATGGGGCGGGGAGAGGAAAGTGCTCCTTCAATGCGATAGCGGAATACGCGGTTCAATAGATAGTCCCGTAAGATGAGTACGAGACGATCCGGCACACCGAGTTGGTACAGCTTGTATAATAAGCCGTTGTGCCAGACTTTATCGAATGCTTTCGCAATGTCGAAGAATACTGCACCCGTCAGAGAGCCGCGTTGGAAACCATCGCTTATGAACTCAATGATGCGGTGGGCCTGATGCACGCTAGAGTGCTCAGTTCGAAAGCCGAACTGTTCGTTGGGGATGAGGCCCTTGGTCTCGGCGAAGTCTCTGAGACGCTTGTAAATAAGCCTCTCATAGATTTTTCCGAGAACCTTGAGCAAACTGATGGGACGGTAGCTAGAGGGCTCGGTACTGGGTTTACCGGGCTTTCTGATACCTATGACGGTGGCTTCTTTCCACGACTGGGGAAAGAAGTTGTTGCTTAAGGCACCATTGAAGATGGTAGTCAAAAGCATTATCAGGTGGGCAGGGAATAATTGGATCACCCTATTGGTGAGTCCATCTGAACCGGGAGCTTTACGAGCTTTAAGACCTTTGATAATGTCATGCACTTCGTCTGGAGCGACGGGAGGCAGTGGACAATCAGGGTCGTCGACGGGAGGGAGAGAGGCTCTACGTTCGACTTCAGCGTCGACCTTTAGGAAAATAAAAATTAATACAAACGCCTATACTTATAATAAGTTACATAGGCGCAAGTAGCGGCGGTAGTGATTAATACTTAAAATAAGTTTACAAATGAAATAATTAGAAATAAATTGGCGATCGCACGCAATCCTAGGTCCACCAATCAGAGCGAGGCAGAGGCGTGTCAAATGTCGGACAAGTTTGTGCAAGTTCGGACGGGTTCTGACAAGCTCGGTCAGGCTCAAACTCGCATCTCGACTTGACCTAGAATTGCGTACGATCATGACAGAGTTCTTATAACTAAATAATAATGTTTATAACATTGTTCTTGATCGATTTACGGTACATATAATCATACCGCTATACTATTAACGGGCGTCCTGTACAAATGCAACAATATTTTTCTCGCACCTAAATGTATTGCCACCTTACTCATTTATAGGTGTCCGTACGTCAAAAGGAATAAAAAAAAAAAACCGAATCCTTATAGTCTGTCTGTCTGACTATCTGTCACAGCCAAAGAACAATGGCAAATCTCCTTACTTTAAATTGTCTGGAATTAAATTGAAGCATCCCGTAGTAAAAAATATGTCTAAAGATTCGGCGTTAGTAGCAGAATCTACAAGCGAATCTATTTTGATTCGGAAAAGCCGGAAAACAAAGACATCGGAGTTTGAATTTTTAGGTTATGAATGAAGTGAACACGACTATTATAGGATTTGTAACTTAATATGATAAAATGATACCAAACAATGAGCCAAACAAGAACTAATATTACGGACAAATGAAGTAAAAGTAATTGATTTTTTACTATTATGAAGTTTGTTTGGACGCACTTATCTCTGGATTTTCCAGTCTGATTTTAAAACTTATTTTTTCATGTCGTAGCCCATTTATTGAGGAAGAAACCTAGCTGTATGACATCACGCTATGATACGGAAGTAGAGTGGGGATGGCTTTGCACATCGTAAACTCGTAGTAATACTTACACTCACTTCTGCCGAAGAATCAAGATCCGTGCTGGTAGGTAGGTAACTATACCGAATATTAGGAAAAAAAAAAAACATTTTGTAAAACAATTTATTCTTCACCTTCTTCAAATATCTCGTCAAGAAATTCTGCTGGTGCTGAGATATATTCTTGATGTTTGACCCATCCCAAATACCAAACTAACGCACAAAGTCACGCAAAAGCAATATCGGAGTCCTATGGGCAAGCAGTAGTCACACGGGGCAATATCAATTAGTCCATAAACAGTACAGATCGGGTAGAAATAAATAGAAAACCGAATAAACACACAAAACACGAACGAAACGGAATACGCAGAGGAATCCTGTAGCATCCAACTGTCAATCGGTCACTGTCAAAGACAAAAGTAGAGCTGTGTAATTAAAATCGATTTAATGTAAAATCGATACAACGTTTAATCGATCCTATGCTCCCTTTATTTGGATTTAAAAGTAATATTACATAAAGATCAAATCAGGTTCATTAGAGATAGAATAACTGCATTTCAATAATTATTTTAATAATTCAACCAACCCTAGAATGATCAATTGAATCGATCGTTCATTTAATAATCGATAAAGATAATAACATTCATATTGATTGTACGAGTATGTGTAACACCACTATAGATGAAAACAATTCACGTATGTATCTCATTTTGGCATAAAGGCTTCGTGGCTATGCCATAAACATTTAAAAAAAGCGTATCTCGTTCGGAAGCAGTTGATATACTTTTAATATTATAAATTAACTCCGGCTTTTCCGAAATAAAGTGAAAAATTTAAAAATCAAAAAAAAAATTCAATTTGTTTCGTTTTTGTGATATTTACGGTCGCTAAAATAAAACCAGACAAAATTCGGCCCTTCTTCTTTGCTCCGAATCTAATGAACAAAACATGAACGTGTAACGTAAATAAATTAATTTTGAATATGCGTATAGTTTTGGGGGCAAACAAGAAAATTTAAAAAAAGGTTTTGTTAAGAGTACCGTGTGACATATCAAATCAAAGGGCTTGTTGCGAGGATCTTAAAAATATTTTAAAATAACTACTTTTACAGATATTTAAGAAATTCGATGAAAATTTACCGTTCCTCCCCCTTATCTCCGAAACTACTAGACCTAAAATTTTGAAAAAATTACGTAATATGGCTTTTTACTCATAGATTACAGAAAAACTATAAGAAGTCTATGATCTTAAAATAATATGATAAATCTCTCAATATTGTGCGTACAAACTTACATTTGCAGTTGGAATGTTTGTATTTGGGATAAATTCATCCCAACTACGGTACCCTTCATTGTGCCTAGTCCGACACGCACTTGGCCGGGTTTTTTTTATCTTATACGTTAGATTACAAAGTAATCATGGTCTAACGGCTTTGAGACAGGAAAGCTATTAGTGTTGGCTCGATTGGTCCAATCAAAACAAAGTTCATCCCTTAGAGCTGTGCATAATTCAGCTGCATCCAATACGGAAGCTTTGGACATCGGGAACTGTGTACGTTGACCGATTGACTAGATATTGATCGAGAGTGATTTAGAGTACAGATGTTCTATGTCACGAAGTCCGTTTGGCTATGAATGTTGTCAAGCGTGCACATGCACATTGTTTTTGTGTGCGTAACCTCGAGAGCGCTCAGTGTCGATCGGGACACGGTCCGGATCAGTAGTGGTTTTTAGTTCGCGCCAAATTGTTTCACGGAGTAAGGTCAGCATGGCAACAAAACGAAGAAGAGTTGTCCATAGTGAGGTAATATTTATTTATACGTTTTCAATTAAAATGTTATACAAAGATACTTAATATAGCAATAGAAGTATTTATAAAATGAATGTTTTTTTGTGTTATAAAATGTTTAAATTACTTAATTATTTTGATTACATTTTGTTTTAGGGTCGAAACATGATAGCTAGTGTTTATCATTTTCTGCGAGAAGAATATGAATTTACAAAATCATTAATGGAACTCAACTGTGATTTGTCTCATTTACGAGACATTACACGCCGTACAGCTGAAGCTACGGGTGTGAGCCAAAAAACAGTTCAAAGAATATTAAAAGAAGAGAAGGAATTGCCATCCACTTCATCAAAATTCACTTCACCTATGAAGAAAAGGAGAAAGCGAGATAATAAAGTGGATATAGATAATTTTACAGCCGATGTGGTTCGCAGTACTGTACAAGATTTCCATATTGTCCATAAAGAAATACCAACATTAGCTAAGTTAAGAACAGCATTGAATGAAAAAATCGGATTCGAAGGTTGTTTAGAAACTGTTCGCAAGTTACTGTTGAAATTAGGTTACAAGTGGCGCAAAACAGAGAACAACTGTAAAGTCTTGACGGAGCGTCATGATATACAAATGTGGCGTTTAAAATATTTAAAAAAAATAACAGAGTACCGCTCTCAAAGTCGGCCCATTGTCTACACCGATGAGAGCTACGTCCTTTCGACACACGTGCGAAACAACACCTGGGCAAAAAAAAGGAAAGAACTCCGTTTTTTAAAAAAATTAGCACAGGCACTCGCTTTATTTTAGTGCACGCGGGAACCAAGGATGGTTTTATTGAAAATGCTTCCTTGGTTTATAAGGCCAACTCAACAGCTGGTGATTATCATTCAAATATGAGCTATGATAACTATGTAAAATGGCTAAATGAAAAGTTGCTACTCAATTTACTTCCGCGCTCTGTCATTGTCTTAGACAATGCATCTTATCACAACACACGGGCTGAACGACTACCGACGCAATCTACAAAGAAAGCCGATATGCAGCAATGGCTCAGGGATAAGGGTATATATAGCATTTGATGAATCTCTTCTTAAATTGGAATTGTACGATACAATAAAGAAGTACAAAGCCCAACACGTAATCTACAAGATTGACGATTTTATAAAAAGCAAGGGTTTTGATGTCTTACGCCTTCCCCCTTATCACCCAGAATTAAATGCGATTGAAAATATTTGGGGGATCGTTAAAAAATATTTCGCATCTAAAAATATCGAGCAAAACATAACGAATACGGAAAGACTGGTCAATGAAAGTTTGGGCCAAGTTAGCAGTGAAACGTGGCCAAAAACTTGTGCTCATGTTGAAAAAATTGAAAAAGACTACTTGAAATATTTTGATCTCGATTTTGAATTTAAAATCAATGTACAAGATGATTATGACGACAGCAAAACGGAATCGGAAATCGAAAATTTATCTGATAGTGGTTGAAAATACTGAATAGTCCTACTTGTTTCGTTTCCATTCTGTAACACCAATGCTTAATTAAATGCCTAGATATTCTTAATATTTTTGTATTTATTGCAACCTAATCTAATTTATTTACAAAATGTATATACTTTTAAAACCAAAATTTTATTTGGATTATTAAATCTCGACTAGAATATATATCAGATTTTTTTGCTAACGTTACCTACTTTTACACACACAAGCGCGCTTGTCGGGATACGTCACTACTACAATCAAAGCCGAACGGACTTCGTGAAATAGAATATCTGTAGTTACAAGAGAGTTTCAGGATGGCAGCTGAGCAAAAGTTAATAAATAAATTACTGTAGAACTACGATGTATACTTTTTTAATATCAATCGGTAAGGTGTGAAAGAAAAACTTTAAGCAAAATTGATTACATTTTAAGCAAAATATTGAAAATGCAAAAAATATTATAAAAATTAAATATATTTAAAAATAAATATTAAATATTATTAATATTATATTATTGTCGGTGTCGGGAGCAGGGTCATTATTATTATTACTAAAATGTCTTTAACATATCTCCCAGACCTTTGGAAGGCGTACGAGCCGAAGCCAACTTGCAGAGGCCGCTTAGACATTTTTAAGTGTTAAGACACCAACCGACGACTATCTCTTTAAGCACTATGCAAGTGCACCCAAGGACAACCACCGGTTGGTGCAGGATACGGAAACAAAACTTATTGGGCTATGGGTTTGGGTGGCAATATTTGGTGGATTGGTTACCTAGAACTATGGAAGGACTATGTGCCCTGCCTGATCATGTTATGTAATGCACGAGTAAAATGGCAGGGGGTGACTTGCACACTCAATAATGGGCCCCCGAAAACGGTCGCTAGCACATAGTGACGTAGCGAAAAAGGGGCAATACTTCCTGAGTTGCTTGAGGAGTGGCGAGGTATCTATCAGAACAATCCCAGAGCCCGGAAGATGGTCAAGATCCCTACCGGCACTTACTGGAATACTTCCTTCCTTCGAGCATGTTTACTCTTGCGAATCACCACTCAAGCCGGCTAATAAAAGCAAGAATGAGATTGGAGCTATTTCCTGTCAGTGTTCACTCTAGTCGGTCAATAAAGGCAAGCCAGAGATGAAGAACAAGACTTCTCCCAGGAGATAGGGTCTGTGGGGTCGCTACTGCCCAACATCTCGCCTCCTAGACCCGGCAAAGTAAACTCTACTGGCAAATATCTAGACTTTGGATCGCGCAAGACCCCCCACGACGTCAACTTAGAGATACGGCGGTAGGGTTATTACTATTATTATTTATTAATCATTATTTTTGTGTAGATGAATTTAATCATTATAACAGTTTGCAGATCCTGTGTGCTACTAATAACTTATCTCCTTTTAGCGGTATCTCGAAGGCCGAACATTATTAGTACTAGGTTTAAATACATAACAATAAAATCTAATTACAAAAACGTAAAGGAAAATTCATAAAAGAAATGTTACCTTTACTTTATTTTTATTAAACACTTACTTTTTAATGCATTTAAAAAAGTAAGTACACTAATTAACACGTAATCGCGTGAAACAAAAAGCTCTCGCCACTAATAGCTCCACAGCGGAACTTTTGTCATTAGCCACCACTATTTAAGTTTTTAAATTAAATAAAAGTTTTCAGAGTGTCAATTGCTTACTATCTAAAAAAATACAATTAATAGTATAACTTTGTACACTGTCCCAAATTTGTATACTGTCGGGCAGTGACGAAACACATTTTTAATTGGATCGACGGCCATTTATACTACAAGAGAACACGACGAATGTTTTAAGTAAAGGAAGCCCTTCATTCTAACCATCCATAAAATAATATCTAAAATAAACAATCTGTGGTGTATGGCCGGAATAATGAGCTACGTAAATAAGTCCTATATATTAAAGTAGATATAAAATAATGTGAAAGTTTATATGTTTGGATGTTTGTTACTCAATCACGCAAAAACGGCTGAATGGATTTTAATAAAACTTGGCACACAGATAGTTTATAGCCTGGATTAAAACATAGGATACTTTTTATTCCGGTAGTACGTTCTCATGGGATAATTTCCCGGGAGAAGCCGTTGGCAAAAACTAGTAAAATTATATTTTTAAAAGTAAAATATTGTCACCATAACCGGCCATGGTTTCCACAAATTCTTTGATTTATACAAACGTCACGTCTGCCGCTATTTCAGTTCCCCCCAAAGCTGTGTATTTTATCATTTTAACGATGTTTACCTACTCACGTTTTGATTTACGCCCCATTTCGTAGACAAACAACACTTTTACGAATAAATTATTCACGACTAGTTAATACTGTCTTCATTATGTAAATAGATACAGATGGCGTTACTTTAGTTGTGTTTTTAAAATATGGCGTTTGTTTTTCGACAAAAGAAAGAATAATAGGTTTATTAGTCACAGAAACAAGTGCTTAGAAAAAGATAATTAATCGTAATAATATAGGAAAAAATATTTTTTATTTTTAAATGTTTTTTTTTTTTTTTTTAATAAAAATATTTAAAAATTTAAACAATATGTATGTATATGTAACAAAACGAAAAATTAAAATAAATTCAAAATAGGTACGAGCACAGAACAGAAATAGTAGGCAGCTGCATGACGCGCGACGTGACTGTGACAAGAAGGCCCATCGTGTCACCCTATGGAAATACATTTATATTAGTAATTTTGAATGGGGCACATAACAAAGAGTATTCTATCTTCTTTCTATCTTCCACTTAACATGAATGCCATGCAATAGGGGACTCACAGCAGAGCGCTGATCGCTGATAAGCTTTCATAGTTAGTAAAGCGAAAATACACGTGATAGCGTGTTGTTTTGCATTCAATTTAACACTGGGATTTCACTACAAGGCTTAATGTCGTTCCACGCCAGATAAAATACGATAACATTACGATTCTCGAAACGGAAAGCCGGCTTTGCGTCATTGAGTGGACATTGAAAGGAATAGGACGGACAGGGCCGAACCGCAGAGCCTACTTTCAATCCGATTCGTTGAAATCATCATTATCAAAGCCAACTTAGATTAGGCTACTTTAGATAAAAATAAATGAATAATACAGTGGTGTGTTCACACTTGTACTCTAATTTTTATGAGCCAGATTTTCCATGGAGTTTATGAATTAAAGGAACGCACCATCACCTTCATCACCCTTTGGTTGATTGGTAGTCGCATATGGCTTTCTGATCTTCCAGGAATTTTAAATCTTCTACTTCATTTTGTTTCGACGGTACATTAATTTATAGTACCTGGGCGACCGAGCTCTGCTTTGGTGAAAATAGAGAATGGTCATGTTTTGGTCGATTCAATGCTGCCATGATAGTAGGTACTTACTAATTCCAGGCTGCCATGATAGTAGGTACTTACTAATTCCATGCCGTCATGATAGTCGGTACTTCTTAATTTCATGCTGCCATGTCATTAATCTAAGGTTGCCTTCTTGTTCTAAACTTTTGGCGACCAAGCTCTGCTCGGGTGAAAATACGGAGAAAACGATTTTTTCCAGTTATGAGACCTAGCTAGATCGATTTTTCGCCCCCGTAAACCCTATATTGCAACTTTCATCAAAACCGTTACAGCCGTTTTCGAGAACGTGATTACAAATATACACAAATATTGCTCGTTTAATAGTATAGGATAGGATCGATATTATACTGTTGGAACCCAATTGATGGCCACATTTGTTGTACTGTCAGAGGCGTTGATCAGATCGTCGAGGGTGCAGGTGAAAGGACATTTGGGACACTCAAGTAGATGGGACATAGTCTGAATTTTAAATAAATTAATTAGCCAAAAAACCGTGAATAATGAAGTAGCCTAAGTAGCTGTCAAGACACAAACATATAACTTTCACATTTAATTTAGTGATGAAATGAGATGCCGCATTTCTTCAACTTGGTTGTTATAACCAATTCTCAGAAGATTGTTTTAAATAATATCCTCGTGTTGATATCTTATTATGGAGCAGACGTTTTCTCATTTGTAGATTCGTTACACAAGTGAGTGCAGGGGATTCTTTGAACTCGTTAATTTTTGAATAATTGTCCAGTCTAAATATAAAAAATAAGGCCCTGGGGTCTAAGGATCTGTAATTCTCTTGTGAATAGAAAATATCTGGTTTTCATAAGAGTCCTAGTAATCCCATTACTTATATAGACTAATGTTTAAAAACCTTATAATTGAATGCAATTTGGAATCGTAAATGCACAAATGCACAAAATTGTAAATGCACTATGGTTTAGCGGCTTTATCTATGTTGTAGAGAAGAATTTACTGGAGTAAAATTTCACGAGTTGTTCATACTTACACATGTTTTCTCAGCTTTGATTTATTCAAGACAATAGGTACTTGCGTAACTTGTGTTGCAATTGTAACACAGGATAATAACACGATGGGTTAATCTAGAGTAACACGCGGCGTTAGCATTGCCTGTACACATGTGGGGTATAACTGGATACGTCTCATCCATTCGAATGAGCCCATAGCCACCTCGAACGACAGCCACGGGAAGGGATCGACCGTTCCGAAGTCCGCCAGACGATTTATATTAAGGTAAGCTTATTTCAAACTTTAGTTACTTACGAAGTCTGTAGTTAATGTCGCTTCAGCAGATAATCCTCTCATCGGAAATGACCTACAAGGTCGCAAAAAAACCCCTTTCTTGTTTTTCGCCTTCAGGTTTATTCCTTAACGAACTTAGTTTACAAAGCGTAGTTAGCGGAATTAAATACCGGTTTATTTTCGTCACTTAAATTTTATAACAAAGGTAATTTTTAAAGAAAATGTAGGATCCATTTTCTTCTACTTGGAAGCTAATTAAATATCGTCGGCTATTATTAAATAACGTCAACTTCAAACCTTTGTTCTTAATCGTCTATAATAAGCTTTCAAAGTGTCATTCGCGGTAATTTCGTCAGAGCCTCCTCTCAAAGAAATAACAAACTCCATTAGTCGAAGCAATTACTTGAACAAAAATAAATTCGCTATTTCTGTTTCGCCACCTCCTTACGTACGTAGGTAAATTGGACCTCGGCGTGCCATTAGCTGGCTCGCTTCTCCCGAGAACTTTTTCCCGACCGCTCATCCGAAGGGATGTAATCCTCTGGATAAAAAGGGAATAAACCCCTGCTCGTTAGCCGATGACGCAGCATTATGAGGAGATTGGATCCTCCCGCAGCCAGTTACTTAAAATATCCACTGAAATAATCTACTCTACCTCTTAAATATATCTACTATTTATCTTGTAAAAAATAAACGTCTTGAGACCTACACGTATTTTGAAAGCCGTACCTCCGCTATCAATCACAATCGACTAACAAGAAAGACCCCTATCTATCTAAATTACTTAGAAAACAATCAATCAATGACAAGATTTATTGAGCCTTATAAAAATGTAAGGAGACATAGGTGATTTATCAAAATCGATTCTGCTTTTATAATGTATCTACTTATCGCAAACATATCTTCTTTACAAGCGTAGCCTTTACTGTTGAATATATTTATTTATCATAATTGTTTCGTGTCGGTAGAAATATTTCTTGTCATTTTTTGTAATGTGCGTTTAGTTTGTGCAGAATATAGTTATTTGTGCAACAAGAGAACAAAGTTGGTTTTTGCTGCGAATGTTGATTTTGAATCACGAGTAAGCGAAGGATTCAAAAACACGAAATGCAAATAACTTCGGTCTCGTAAAACACACAACTTTTCATCTCAACAGAGAGAACATATACATATACCTAAAGGTAAAAGAATACAACAAGATAAACTTCGTATTTATTTTTCGAAATGAAGTTCCTTCTCACGTATGATTTAAAATAGAAACAAAATTTTCACAGCCGTCATCTTGGATTTAAATTTTAATGTCACTATCGGGCTTAGCACCCTCGAAAACTATGAAAACGACACCCATGACTAAAAATGTGAAAATTTTCGCAGCCGCCATCTTGGATTTGCTTACTGACCAAATTTACACTATCTATCTCTCTCTCTCTTTCTTTCTCTTTGAATTAGAAGAACACAGTCACAAGCGCCCTCTTGCGTGACGATTTCTCTCAGTGCACTCCTACTGCAAGCCGCGCTAAAGAACTTCGTTCAAAAAAATATAATGAAACAGCATTTAAATAAAACCTTCATAACAAATTATTTGCAATTTTACGGTTTTATGTGTATCCGAACGTTTTATTGTTGTTTCTTTTTTGAGTCTACTATCTATGGAATTTTAAAATCGTACTTCGATTCGACTTGTTTCCATCTCTCGCTCTTTTGTATCGAAGTGAAAGTGACAGAACAAAGTGAAGTTCATATCTTTCGAATTTTGTGAGTAGACTCAGCTTAGTTCTCGGCATTAAAACAAAAATTAAAAAGTTTCTTTGTCTCACGCGCGCAGCAAAATCGAATTTTGATCATTGTCTATACACAGCAAAACCTGCTTGTTTGAGGTGCTGAGGTGAAATAGTAGATTGTTAAACAAATGTAGAAAGGAATCAATTCGCATACGAGGTATTTAGACGCCCGAGCGTAGCAAGGGCGGCTACAATCCGGGTAGGAATTGATGACTTTCACCCGTGTTAAACACTCTACTTTTCATTTCGAATTTAAGGAAAATAAAAATTGTAGTTGTTCTAAAATATTTATAGATACTAATAAAATGACTATTCTAGTACTTATTATTAGTCTTTTAAAATTTTAAATAAGGGACACACCGCGTCACCGCCGCGGGTCGTCTCGCTTATAGGTATTTTTTTTAATTCACACTGGCTGTTTACGCACTAACAAGACCGCAGCATTTTTTTAAATCGATATGATTCTATAAGGCAATACAATAATATCGATTAAAAAAATGCTGCGGTATTTTTCTATAAGAAGGAGTCCCTTATAGAAAAATATCGCAGCCTTTTTTTATGGGTAATTTGTAAGCTTCGTAAGGTATATGATATAATATGATAATGTAATAATAAATGTCTATTTTACAATTTCATTATATTTTTGATCATAGATATGATAGTGTAATACGGGGGGTATTAGTAAAAAATTTCGTAGCCAAACCTAACCTAAGCAATTTAGTTCTATTTTTTAAATTCATTCCCGCCCTAGAGAGGGAAGCAATTACTATGAATCTTTCCCGCCCAAGGGTGGGAAGTAGCATCTTCCACCCGCTATTCGAATAAAAAAAAAACACTACTTTCTGAATATGAGAAATGAAAAAGAATTTTCTTACTTTCTTTTCTTTTTTTTTTCCTCTTATATTGCTTGTTTCAGACCCAAAAAATACATGGACTATACCTATACCTGAAGGTCTTAAAGACTAAAACTAGTAAAAAATAATAAAGACACAGCAGTTTAAAAGGAGTATTGAATAGTAAGATGAACGTTGCTACACCGAGAAGCACACGTAACACTTTCGTCTCCACCCACCTTTTATGGAACTCATACGCCATGCTGCCATACATATTGGATTTCCGGGTGGGTTACCGGCATTACGTTTGCGCTAAAGTTAACGGTATTAGGTTTAACACTGTGTTATAAAACAATGTAAAACGAAGTAAAATAGTGTTTTCAGGGGGTCTTGTCGCTATACGATATATGGGTAACTCAGTAGATTTTGACAGAGTTTTTAAAGCTCAAAAAAAAATTATCCGAGCAATTTGTGGACCTCAATTTTTAGACAGCTGTAAGCCACTATTTGAAAAACTTGCAATTCTGCCTCTGCCTATTTGAAATATTTATTTTTGTTAAAAAAAACTACAATTTATTTGAAACTAGCACTGACAGGCCAAACAGCCGAACACGGCATAAAGATAGGCTGCCTACAATAAAACTAAAATTATTTAAGAAAAATGTATATATACTGCATGTCGATTACTATTTACAATCATTTACGAAATAGTTTTCAAGACTTACCGCTGACAATGTTTAAAAAAATACTTTTCAAACTTCTGCTATTTAAAAGATATTATACCAGTAAGGACTATTTAGAAGACAAAACGATAGAATCTGTAATTTGTTAGTTAGATTAATTGGCATCGCTGATTGTGAATACATTTGCACGCCATGTTATGACAGTATATGCTGAAACAAATTTACTGTAACACCTTATGTACCATATCCTAACAATTTTTTTTTTTATCTACACCCATGCTATAAAACCGCTATAAAATTTTTTGAAACAGTAAGCTTATTGCCAACATTAAAACAGCCAGTGTCATAATATCATCCAAATGAGTGTTATAATGTTGTACTAAATTTCATTATGCAACTCGAATTTCAAAAAATGGACATTGTCATGTATACAACTCCTTGTTTCCATCAACTTTTGTAATGGAAAGCTTAATCGGGGGACAGTAGTACTCGCTGCAGCGCATGTGCGGTGATGTGCTGGTGCAGGCGCCATTCATACGTGCAGTTGTACTGAATTTCGTGGGATTTTATTTATTCTTGATCTTGAATTACAAACATCCAATGGTTTCAGAACCTTTTATAGAGGATTCATATCATGGGTGTAGATAAAGTCTTGTATGCAACTGTTTATAATTAGGTATTAAAACACTCATGTTTATATCATCTGTGCTCATGTGATACTTTAAACCCACATTCGTGTTTTAATACCCCTTATTACACAAGAGTTGCATAAATAACTATTATACCATTCCCCCTCTAAAAAGCTTATTTTATTAATTGAAAACAGTGAATAAAAAGCAAGCTTTTAATCACTATTTTGGTATTTGAATTTAGAACACACCAATATATTCGACCTTCAATCTTAATGCTGTACAACCTTGCGAAAAAATATTCGATACAAACTCCTTGTACAAAGAATACTCGACAAACAAATTCATTGTTCAAATAACTCTTCGAGATTTGATTGGTCGACATTTTCGACAAGGAGTTTATGTAGCATTAGAATAAAAACTGTTTTGTGTGCTTTGCAATTTCAATCTGCATTATATTTAATTTAACCTTCCTTTTTTCTTCATTTAATGTCTTATTTACTTTAGCTTATATTTTTTTATCGTAGCCATGTTATAAAGTACAGTATGCAACACTTGAATAAAACGCATTTATATCGAGGGCCATGAATTACTCGCGTCGCTCAGGATTCTAACACTTGCTTGTGATTCATCTATGGCCCTCACTTTAAATCCATCCTTTATTCACTAATTGCATAATATACTTTAAAAATTTTAGTGAATATTTGTAACCGTGAAAAAAGCAGTTTTTTTTTAATGCTTTCATTTTAAAACCAACGCATCCTTACATATTATAAAACAAAGTCCCTCGCCGCGTCTGTCTGTCGGTCTGTCTGGCTGTCTGTCTGAACCCGATGAACTGAAAAACTACTGAACGGATTTTCAAACGGTTTTCACCAATGGATGGAGTGATTCATGCGGAAGGTTTAAGTGTATAATTTATTAAGGTTTTTTTTGTAAATTGGCTGAAATTTGACGATTATTGTTGAAGATTTCGGAAAAAATATTGCCGACTGGAAACTTAATTGGCGTGCGCCGCGGAAATCATAAAAGTTACATAAAATGTATGTTCTACAGTATTGTTTATCTTAAAAATTTCAACAAAAAAGTCCGTGACGGCGTAATTATGTCTATCTCCTAAGGATGACCCACAATAACCATTTAATCTTTCAGAGTTTGATAAATATATCATTGTTATTTCCGAAGCTATTTTGACCGGTATTACATTAATCCTTATCCAATAAACTATGTTACTTCAATTGAGCAACTAATTTAGATTAAAATATGTCTTGACATCATTTCATTGAAATTAATGGTTTAAAAGATATCACAGATTCAAAATTACGTGTAACAAAATAATTATGATTGACGGAATGTGGGCGCATCGATAAAGTCGATGACCTTTTCCTCGGCTATTAGGTATGTAATCCCGGTATCGGTAGTACGTTTCCGTGGGATATTTTCCGACATCCATGCGGGCGAAGCCGCGGGCAAAAGCTAGTAATATTGTAATTTACGTTTCGTAGGTTCACTCTGATCAATCTGCCTAGCCTTTTCCCAACTATATTGGGGTCGGCTTCCAGTCTAACCGGATGCAGCTGAATACCCGTATTTCACATGGAGAGACTGCCTATCTGACATCCACAACCCAGTAACTGAGTAATACGATACCCCTTGGTAAGACTGTTATTACTTATCCACGAGCTCCTCAACGTAGGTTAACTCTGAATTGGAGAATAATATATCTCATTATAGTTCTTTATCCAGTGGATTCCTGTAACTTTCACTGGGATATCGCTGGACCGATTGTTGTGGTTATGGCGAATCTTGGCTGGTGTAACCAGCAGTGAACATGTTTTCGCTAAAACATAGACTATTACTTTGGTTTTGCAGGTATCCGCGGAGGTAAGGTTATTTCAGGAGGTTCTTAGGAGGCTGACAGTCATAACCTAACGCAATAGTTTGGATTCTTCGAACTGACACCCTTTTTTATACACTTAACGTGTTTGGTAAGCTATAGAAATGGAGCTTCTAGCTTTTCATGATCCCAACGGTTCAATAGATCCCTTAGAATATTCTTCCTAGGAGTGAGGCGTATTAATCGTAACAGGTAGAAATAACAGATATTTAAAAATAACAAATAACAATTGTTCCTAACAATATACCTGTTACTTAAAATAACAGACCCTCAAAGACTGTTACCGCGGCTGTTACTGTTAATTCATTATAACAATCCCACACGGACTATTACTCAGGCTGTTACTTACATATACACTCACACAAAGGAAGAAATATTGCAAGGTTATCAATTTCTCGAGCTTTCTCATTAAGGAATGACGGAGATGTTTCTCTATTTAGCAAGGGGCTAAATAGAGAAACACCTATTATTTACTTCGAAATATATTTAATTCTCACTCTTACTAAAGCGGTTAAACTACGCTAAAAAGAGAAGCACTTAGTATTTATTATCCCTAAAAATACAGTTGGTGGTCTTACATTTACGAAAAAGTGACTCCTAACTTAGGTCATGTTACCTGTTACCTGTTACTGACCAGTTACTATTGTAAAAAAAAAACTTAAAAATGAATAGAAATAAAGAAATTCAATTGACATATAAATAGTATTTATCGTCCGTACAAAAATAACAGGCTTTTATTTAATAACAGATATTTGGATCTGGTATTTTTGTGTAACAGTAACAGCGATAACAGATATCGCGTTTAACCTGTTAAAACCCATCTCTAATTCTTCCTACCAAAACGCCAACAGAATAACATAAATACTAAATAACGACGAGAGGCCTACAGCTGTTTGTCACTCAGTAACTAAATAAACAATGTGATTGGTTCTCTCGACGTTTGCTACAGAGAACCTTTTTGTTATTCACTGAGGGCCTACGACACTTGGTATCGTTCGAACAACTATAAATTAGGAATTATTTCTTTTGTGAGAAGGATAGGAGGGGTTTGAATTATTTATAGAGAGGAATCCTATTATATGTATAGGATACTATGGGTATGAGCCTCGATGGTCTAATGGTCGTGGTATTGCTGAGCATGAGATCTTGGGTTCGATTCCCAGATCAGGCAAAGTTTTATTTGGTTTTTCTATCTATAATTTCTCAGTAACAGTTCGGAATCCCGATTTGTGCCCGGTTGATGGCAATAGGCACACCTCTGCCCAACTCTGCGGGGTAATACGGCGTGATGTTATGACAGTTGAAAAGTAACGCAGCGATGGTCGCCGCAATATACCGCAACACTTGAAGACTAATTCTCGACCATATAAAACAATCACATTCAAGTCGCAAACTGTCAAACCTATAAAAAATTATGGTAAATTGATTGCATTTTTGACAGATTGCGAATGTGATTAGAATTCGAACGTTTTTAAAAATTACGGTAATTGCCCGTCTGTTATAGCGGTCGGTTACAAAGATATGTTTCAGCCGTAGTCTACGAGTTATTATGACAAAGGTAAACAAGGAAGCTAATAAAGTGTTTGTTTTTTTTTTATAAAACACACATAACATAACATCACGCCAATAATCCCTGAAGGGTTAGACAGAGGTGTACCTTAGTACACCGAGATTTCGCCATTTTGGTTTTGTTTTTTTTAATAATTATTCTATTATTTACCCAGCTTTTCTAGTACCCACTGTAGTAAAAAAATTATGATTTTCCACATTCAAGTCAAATGTCGATCGGGACGCGAACCCTGGATGACGTAGGTTGTGGAATAAAAGGCGGTATTCAGGTAAAATAACAAGGTATATTTTAAAACACAAACGAAGATGCACAAAACAATAACAGTACACACGAAAAATAAAAATAAATATACACACATCAAAAGTGTCTAGGGATCAACATATATTTTTGCAATAACTTTTCTCCTGATTGATATTAATTAAAATTTTCTTTAAGGATTCATCAAATAAAGTGTTTTCGTTTGTCACAGTAACGATAAACCAAGTCACCTTTGCATTAATAAAGAAATTTGCCATTTTCCTAATAAAGGGATTTTTGACATTTGAACCACTAACATTAAAGTTCGAAAAAAAGACTGAAATAACAGTTTTCTTTAAAATTTTATTGGGTTACTTAAACAATTAATAATCCGTGTTTCTACCGCGAACACTAACAACACAAGAACATCGGTTTGGCATACTCAAAATGAGTTCATCCAAATCACGCTGTGGAATGGCCGCCCATGTTCGTTGCAACAACAAAAAAAGGTCTTCTTGCGACTGGATACCCTCCATATTCGGCAGAGCTCTTCTCTGTAGCATATCCCATGCATGCTCAATCGGGTTCAAGTCTGGCGACTGAGCAGGCCAGAGCAGGACATTGATGTTAGCTGCGGCGAGAGTCTGTCTTACAACTCTTGCGGTGTGCGGTCGTGCATTATCATGCATTAACTGAAATAAGGGACCGATTTGCACTTGTAGAGGAACGATGACGTCAGATACAATCGTCTCAGCATAAATTTGAGCGTTGAGGTTGCCTCTGATCCAAATCAACTCAGTTCTTCCGCCGATCCAAATACCCGCCCATACCATGATGGTTCCACCACTATAAGGATGGACTTCCTGGCAGGATTTTAATCGCTGTTGGCGTCCAGGGGTTCTCCAGTGTCGTATACGTCTTGTATCCGGTCTCATACCAAAACGAGACTCATCAGAAAAGCACACGAAACGCCATTGTTCTTCTGCCCAATTTCTGTGTTCAAGAGCCCATTGATATCGAATCCTACGATTGTGCATTGCTATAGGTGGTACCCGTAGCGGTCTTCGGGAATGAAGGTTCACTTCATGCAAGCGGTTTCTGACTGTTTGGTCGCTAATTAAGTTCCCTGAAGAGTGATGAAGCCTCACGGCTAACATCATGGCGGTTATTGTTGGAGCTCTTCGAGTTAAGATTTGAATGTATCGGTCTTGTCTCCGTGTGGTGCAGCGATACCGTCCTCCATGGCGCTCAGCCACGGTACCAGTGCTTCGGTAACGTGTCCAAAGTCGACTGATAACACTCTGACTTGTATTCAGAGCTAAAGCCACAGTACGTTGCCGGGAACCAGCTTCTATCATTCCCACGGCTCTGAGCATTTCTTCCCTGCTTAAATGACGTCGCCGCTCCATAATAACGTTGGTTTTAATCAGTAGTAGGGAAACAGTAGCACTAATAATGTCTTCAATGCGTTGTATGTTTTTATAGGGAAAATATTGACAGCTGATTTTCATCTTTTACTCGAATTTGATTAACAGTTCCTGTTTCAAATTATGAAATGCACCAAAAAGGATCCATATAAATTTATATAATCATAAATTTATTACAAAGCCACATCTCAATCTCAAGAAATCCGCATAAAAATGCTTGATCCCTAGACACTTTTGATGTGTGTATATATGCCATCAGATTAGAGGTGTAAAAAAATAAATTAATAATTTTGTGAATAACCGTTAAAGCTAGATCGTTAGAAGCCTAATTTAATCGGGAAAACGTTAGGCCCATCGGTTTACGTAATTTTACTGGATATTCGGTATGGCGCAGGTGAACGTCGCAATAGCTATCGGCCATATTGACCCGCGTCAATAATCGTATATAATTGACTGTTCATGACTTTGTCGCGATAAAACTAATTCGCTGAAAGTTCCCTTTTATTGAAAGCGAAGCCTAGTTGAGCATGATATTTATCACCAAAAATTAAACGAACTAGATAACACTAAAATTAAATAAAAATTTGCTTGTAAAACTTGGTTGAGAGTCCGCTTCAGAGTCGCTCGCACCAGAGCAAGCTGTCGCGCTGTTTGCTGTCCGCTCTCTGCAACCGATGACTGGGGTCAATCGCCGAACCGCCCACGCCGCCTGCGAAACGCCGGGACGTGGCACTCGGCTCCGCACTAGTGCACGGCTGCAGAAGGCGCAGCGATGTATAGGAACCAGCAGGCTCGCTCTGATTGGAGGGTGCGGCCGAAATCGGACTTTTCTAACTGGATCCGAGATAAACTGCATTTTAGACCAGAAGGAAAGGCAAAACTATATAGGTGGTAGATAGGTCCCAGGAATGGGCCTAATCTATCACTGCATTTTAATAACATGGGCCTGTTCACGGAAAAAAAAAATATCCGCCGGACAAAACTTCAAAGTATGCTCCAGTGACAAAAGTCTGACGACTGACCTGACAACTGACACACACCAATCTTTTTCACCTTTTGTTTTCCTAAAATCTAATTTGAATTTGCGTCACCAAAAAAAAAAATACAAAATAAGAAAAATAACACGATCTTTTTTTTGCGAAGAGCTCTAATTAGCAGTGAAACACTGCACCACGTAATAAATACATTTATGTTGTCTCATCCTTACAGACTATTGTCTGATATGTTAAGACATTATAATTAAATTTTAAATTTTAATTGGATTCTAATTTGATTTAATTTTATATAATAATTTTAATGTTTGTGTTTTAATTTTTTTTTTTTTAATTCAAATTTGTTTTAATTTTATTATAATTTTAATTTTTGATCTTAATTTTAATTGTGATGTTGATTTTAATTGTGTTGTTGATTTCAAGTGTAAACTATGATCCTAAGTTGATTGAAATAAATAAATAATAATAATTATTATTATTATTTTCACAAAAATAAAATTTTGTGTTTAACGAACTGTGTCCAAATAAACGTTATTCTTTCTTTCTTTCTTTCTTTTCTTTCTTAGCGTTTCGTCGTCGGACCATTCAGGATTGTTTGTTTTTGTGCTATAGTCTGACAAATAAAAAAAAAATGTTTTCTTGCAAACTAAAGCTCAAGATGGACAACCTTTGTCCATCAGACAATCTCAGAGATTCTTTAAGTAGGTAACGGATGACAAAGCATCAATCAAAATGTTAATCTTTCAATAACCGGCTATCATGACATGAAGTAATCTGATGTCCTATGTATCTTTGTACCAGATTGAAAACAAATAATGTAAAGAAGCCACAAAACTGATAGAGCTTTACGTAGAAACAGTGGTGAATAGGTTGTTCCCTGTACTTGCGGTGCAAATTACTGCAGCTGTGTTCAAACGGATCCTTCCTAAATAAACCAGTTCCTTAGAACACAATATTGGTCTCAAACAACGACATGTACTCATTACTAAAGAGTAATGAGTATAATTTACTAGAGACATACACACATTTATGTATATTAATGGTAATTTGCATAACAAATACAATGCAGAAGAAAATAAGTCGTTCTTTAAAAGAATCGACATAACCATCGATTTATGTTGCACCACAGCTCTAAGCATAATCATGGCATGTCTCGGATCACCATTAGTATAATGATGAGCCAAAACACACAGAGTAATGATTAATTACTCATCATACCAAATGTTGCGAGACTGTTGAATATGTAGTTTAATCAATCTCTGGGTCGAGCAAAGTATTATTGGGCTTTCCCATTATTCAGTAGCAGTCCAGAGTCTGGATTTGTCCCGGGTAAATGAAAATAAACTCACCCTCTATTACCTCCATGGTAACTGGCGACATAATAATATATAGGTTTACTAGCTGCGCCCCGCGCTTTCACCCGCGTAAGTCTCGATCCCGTGGTAATATCTGAATATAAATTATCCTATTAATCCAGATCATGGTCTACCCAAATTTCATCCAAATCCGTTCAGCCGTTTTAGTGTGAAAGCTTAACAAACAAACAAACTCATTTCGCATTTATAATATTATATATACAGGGTGCCTTGTAATTTGACGTATTCCTTCCACGACATGATAGTGTGACCTATTTGCAACAATTAAGCACCCCATAAAGCCTAGGCGAAAATTATTGGGATTCGAGAAAACAGAATTTTAGTGTTTTTTTTTTTAATTTTCCCGAAATTCATCACTAAATATTACTTTTCTCTAAACTCTCAAATTGAATGGCCTTCAATGCCTTTTCAAGGGGTTCCTAATACTTTAACAAACCTTTCGATGTAACCAAATTTTCCAAAACATCAAACAGGTAAAAGTTAAAGGAAGAAGTTTACTAACCATTTTCAAAAATGATTTACGTACATGAATTTTGACACCTGTTATCTCAAAATTTTATTGTGGGATTAAGCGTACAAATTACGGAGAAGACATCTCCATTTAATCAGCTACCTAAAGAGGTACAAAAGTAAAAAAAAAACTTAGAGAGTCCGGTGAAACAGTCGATAATGCTGGCAAAGGTCGAATTTGCAAATTAATAAAAAATTAAAAAATTGTGTAGTAATCGAAGTAATGCCATCCCAGTACTTTCTAACCTCCCAGCAATCCATCACACGTTAGGCATCCAGGTCGTCATGACCAAGTCACAAATCATGGAGCGGCTTTTGAGTTTTTAACATGACTCACGGTCTACTCGCTGGTCACTGTTCACTCGTCGCGTAGTTTGCGTGTATTTAAGCATATAGCGCACTTAAAGACTAATAGTTTGACATACGTCAGCTGATCTTACTCGTTTAGATTTTTATGTTTGGTATCATATGAAAAGTGTTGTTAGACACCGGTGCCTTCAGTAGAAGCACTAAGCCAAAGAATAAAACATGCAACGGAACACATAAGAACTAATTTCACTTCTAAAGTTACCTAGACAGAAATTAGAAGAAGAGTTAACAAACGAAGGGCTAACAAACAGCAATCAGATTCAGGAATTAAATGATTTCAACAATTGCCAATTCTATCTTTCTTGCCATCATCGATTATGAGCACCTCATTTTTTTTTTTTTTTTTTTTTTTTTTTCAAATTTTGCAATGAAGACCCTTCAATATCATATTTTAAAGAATTCACATTTAATGACGCATTCTGGGAAATTTTCTGAAACTTCAGCCAATTTCACAATAAAAAAAGTTTTTCTTTTTTAAGCCGAGTTATGAAATAATATTAGAGTGTGTGCAAACATGCACTGTATGCTTTATTAGTGATCGAAGGCTGTATGTTTAAATACACGCAAACTAAGAAACAAGTGAACCGTGGCCAGCAAGTACACCGTGAGTCATGTTAAAAATTCAAAAGCGCATCCACGACTTGTGACCTGGTCATGACGACCTGGGTTTCTAAGGTGTGATGGATTTCTGGGAGGTTAGAAACTAGCGGCATTGCATAAACCAGTTAATTCATTCGATTATCACATTTTTTTTTAATATTTCAACAGTTCCCAAATTCGTCAGCATTATCGACATTTTCATTGGCACCTCTAAATATTTTTTAAACTGTTGTACTTCGATAGATAGCTGATTAAATGAAGATGTCGTCTGCCCCGTAATTTGTACGGTTAATGCAATAGTAAAATTTTGAGATAACTGGTGTCAAAGTTAAAGACCGTAGATGATTTTTGAAAGTGGTTAATAATTTTCTTCCATTTTTTTTTTTTATTATTTGATGTTTTAGAAAATTTGGTTACATCGAAAGGTTTATTAAAATGATGAAGATATGAATTAAATATGACTCGCTTGGAAATGATTTGATTTAATACAGATATATTTTGGTTACAAACTTTATTTTAATAACTAGATCACACGGTACGTCCGTCGTTGATCGTATCTGTCGGCGAGTAGTGGGGCGCCGCCGTTTGGCTCGATCAGCTGTGTGACCCCTCTACCCGTGCGTCCCCCGCCGCTACTGGTACAAGCGTATGATGCATGAAAAGAAGTATTAGGTACCCAATGGAATTTAAGACTAGAGAAAAGGGATATTAAATTATGCATTCTGGGAAATTTTCAAAAAAAAACATTAAAATTGGATTTTCTCGAATCCCATGAATTTACGCCTAGACTTTATGGGGTATATAGTTATGATTTATAAACGGATCTTAAAGTTAAGCAATGATTAACGTCTACTTAACCGTACATTTTTTGACATTTAAACGTCTCTTAACTTTTAGCAACGTTTATAAACAAATCCCAATGTGTTCTGTACATATCTAATGACCCCTTCTGAAAATGTAGGCGTAATATTATTCAACAGAGTATAGTAGCTCGTTTAGTTGCCAAAAACTGATGAATACAACATGTTGTTGTTCAAGTTTCTCGACAACTGAGCCTTGCAATGGCATAGATTTATAGTTCTGTTTGCAAGAATCACGACAAACAACTTGTGGACCAACTTGTTGGTATTACATAATTATTTATAAATCTGCCGGTGATTTTAAACAAAGGAAAACCACATTTATATTTATAACACACATTGAAGCGAAAGCCACACAGCGGGATAAGCTAACTTAGTCTAACTTAGCTCAGGGAGCTACGGCGTCTTTCATACTTCGGTTCATACTTGAAAAAAAATTCCATCAATATAACACACTAAATCAGGGTTGCACAGACTTATAGGGAATAGGGGCCAGTCGGGAACATTATGAGCCAAAGACGTGCCTGGCGGCAAGAAAAATAACTAACGTTTAATTAATTTTTATTAGTTTCCTTCTTTGTATAACTTACAATATTTAGTTTGATACAAGGCATTGCATTGACATTTTTTTTATATATTTGGCTCCAGATTACTTGTCACACGAAATATTGCTTCCAAATTATCATTTACTAGGAGGTTTCGATTTTTCGTTTTGTTACGATTCATAACTGAAAACGATCGTTCACAACAAGTATACATCAATCCAAATAAGCTTGCGCATTTTAGTACATTTGTTCGCAATTTTTGAAACGTATTTTCGTCAGCGCATCGGTAGAAGTTGTATTTTAATAGCCCACATGGTCATGTTACTAAAAAAATCTTCATCCTTTCAACCCCGAGCATGTCAAGCAATATAAATCTTTAATTTTTTATGTAGACCCACATATTTCAGTTTGCATAGCTGGTTGCATTCTAAGTTATGTGAGCTAAGCTTAGCTAATTTAGCTTATCTCGCAGTGTGTCTTACGCTTAATGTGTGCTAGGAAGCTAGCTGTTTGAAGGAGTACGTTTTTTTTTTGGATGGGCAATTATCAAATAACTTCTCCCGCTCTGGAAGGAGCGGGAGGATGTGTCAGACTATTACTGACTAAAACCCACCCGTGTTCCTTCAGGTGCCCTGTTGCCGGGGGCCACGATCTCCCTTTCGATTTTCTTCGCAACCCCGGCAGGTATCGGCCCTAGCGGACCCTGTCAATTCTGCTGACATCTCTTTGAGGCGCGCGTGGAACACACGAACGAACATTTCCGACGCCCAGGGCGTCTCCTCCTGCGGCGGTTAGGGGCGTGAGGGCGCGAAATTTGCCTCTCCCTCACGCGTTCGGCCTCCTCCTTCGCGAGCATTACTGCTTCGCAGAAGGAGGTGACGGCCTCCCATTTCCTCTTGCTCCGTACCATGGCCCGAATCAGGGCCGGGCGCGAGAGATCACGGCCACCGATCGCCTCCACAAGGACACGGCGATGCTCAGCCCAAGCCGGGCAGACCTCTACCGTATGCTCCACCGTGTCCTCCGGGCGATCCACACAATGGTGACACCCGGGCGTTTCCTCCCGCCTTATCCTGAACAGGAATCTCCCGAAACAGCCGTGCCCGGTGAGGACCTGCGTTAAGCGGAAGGTGAGGACGCCGTGGCGCCTCTCTAGTCACTCCTCAAAGAGGGGACTTATCGCCGCAATTGTGGCGTGCCCAGCGCTGGGTTGCGACAATTGCACTCTCCATGACGCCATGAGATCCCGCCGGAGCTCTGTCCACTGTGCCGTGATTTCTCGCGGCAGCGGAGTTAAGCCCCGGCGTTTCGCCTCCTCGCGCCACTCCCAGATGTACGCGAGGACCTTTGTCTCCAGATCCCATGGCGGTCATCCGCAAGGAGGCTCGCCTTGAAGGAGTACCTAACATGTTATTTATTCAATTGACAAGTGATTTATTTCAAATTGAGTTTATAACTGCATAAGTATTTTGCAGCTGTGTAAACAAGGTTACCGTTTGAATTATTTTATTACTGTAGTATTCTCTAAATACATTCTATTTTAGGTTTTCTTGTTTAGTAGAGCAACAAAAATAGGAGTTAACTTTTTTAATTTCTTACCTCCTTCCAGTTCAAACAAATTCTTGTTAATTCCACTTTTCCATATGTGAGATAGTTGAACAACCAAAAATATATCTTTAATCGGATTAACATGTGAACAAAACCAACTGAGGAATGGTGAATACTAATAACAGTCATTTGTTTTTATAGGATCGCAGCCGGACTGGACAGGTACTATTTATATTGGCGCGAATACTACAAAAACTTTTATTATTTGTAGCACGAATATTTATTTTTTACAACTATATAATATTCCTGTTTTTTTTTTTCAAATGATAATTGTATTATAAGGTATTTTTTGCATGCTAAATTATGAAAGTAAGCAAAATATGTGGAACATCTATATTTAAGACCTTTTATGTACATATTTTATGCAAAATAAAGAATGTTTATTCTAATTCATGTTTACTGTTTTTTTTATCATTTAAATATAGTTACGGCCCGTAGGCCGTACATATTTGCCGTGGCAAATAAGTAGATTTGTGGTAATAATTACAAGTCGGGATTTAGTTCTTACATATTATAAAACAAAGTCCCCCGCCCCGCGCCGCGTCTGTTTGTCTGTCTGTCTGAATGCGATAAATTAAAAAACAAACGGTTTACAAACGGTTTTCACCAATGGACGGAGTGATTCATGCGGAAGGGAATTAATTAAGGTTTTATGTAAATTGAACGTTTATTGTTGAAGATGTCGGAAAAAAATCATGCCGACTGGAAGCTTTATTGGCGTGCACTGCGGAAATCGTAAAAGTTACATAAAATTTATGTTCTACAGTATTGTTTATCTTAAGAAGTTCAACAAAAAGTCCGCAATAACCATTTTTATCTTTCAGAATTTGATAAAAATGTCATTGTTATTTCCGAAGCTGTTTTGACCGGTATTCAATTAATCCTTATCCAATAAACTATGTTACTTAAATTGAACATTTAATTTTGATTAAAATATGTTTCGTCACCACCAAGCACCTAAGTCTGCGCTCGGTGCTTGGTGTGGCAACACGCCGTGTTCGAGTTCACGACAAGTTAATCGTGCCTCGTTGAGAGGTGAAACACGTGTCGATTTCTTCCAGGGTCTTTTCAAGACTCTTTAGAAATAGCTAAGCGGAAAAGTTTACTAAATATATCCACATCATCATTTTATAATGGATTTCCGCAAGGTCACGCCTGAATCAATTAACTATATGAAGTAATGTATGGAGCAATCTGTTTCAAATCGAAACAAATTGTGATTGATCGTGCATTACGCAACTAGGGTACCGGTATCGGTAGTACGTTCCCGTGGGATATTTTCCGACATCCAAGTGGGCGAAGGCGCGGGCAAAAGCTAGTTATATATAACTCCGAGCAGAGAAAGGGTCTTATGCCCGTTTTCACCTTCACTCAGTGATACATAAATGAATCCCTAAATAAAAGTGCGACTAAATAAAATTCAACTGTGCACGTTTATTTAGGTATTAAGTGTCGCTTAGCTGTCGGTAAAAACGGGCATAAGAGACAAATCTCTTTAGACACTTTACTTTCAGTTGTAGGTAGGTTAGGTAGGTCATCGTCATCTGCCAGCCTTTTCCCAACTATGTTGGGGTCACCTTCCAGTCTAACCAGATGCAGCTGAATACCAGTATTTTATATGGAGTGACTGCCTATCTGACCTCCACGACCCAGTGTCAAACTTTCGAACTTTTGACAACCCGTAACCACTATCAAAGATCTACAAATGACAGCCGTGACCAACAATGTAACGTGCTTTCCGAGGCAAGGAGGGGTCTTGTTAAGTCACCCATCCACAGACTGACCTCGGGAGCCGGAGCTTAACCTTCGATCGACCCTTGCGGCTATTATTACTTAGCCACGAGCCAAGGTAGGTTAGGTATGTAATGAGCTTTACAAGAAGTTGGTGTACAATAAAGCATAATCTATTTATCTAATCATAACTGGCGAACAATTTTAAATGAAATACGCTAAAAGATGGTGTTTACTGCTTTATTCCATATAATAATACTTAATAATCTTCATCAAAATTCTATGGAATGGATAAGGATTGAATAAAACACGGTATGTTTAAAAAAAACCAGTACCTATGACCTAAGTGACACTCACTAAATTTATACTACATCATTCTGCTTCATAATCTTCCTTTTTCATAGTTTTCGTCATTCTTACTACTGTTGGTGTTGCATCTGTAATAGAAAGATATATTCATTTATTTGGTACATAACATAGTCTCTTGAGGGCCTGTTTCAGAGTATACGTATGGGTACTTCATCATCATCATCGGCAGTTTTGTTCCACCCACTACTGAGTATAGGCCTTCTCCCTTTTGCGCTACGCTTTCCTGGTCTGTCCGAGCTTGGCCACTACCAGGTAAATTAAAAACGCGACCATTATTTGTATACAATTAACTTTCCGATAAGTTATCAGAAAATTAGCTTATCTAAAAATGTGTTCAAAATTACCATGTTTGTGTGCATATGTGATTTCAGTAGTATCTATAACAACAGTGCCGTTACAGTATATTATGGTTGCTTTCTCTCTCTCTATAGCAGGCTGATTGTCTATATGGAAGAAGTATATTAAATCGAACTCTGTGTCATTCTTAGCCGTCAACTTATCGATAAAGTCTTGGTTAGTTGTTCTTATCCACATTGTAGGCTCCCCTTTAAGGTTTGACATATCTGAAATAACAGTTGTTGTTTTACAATAAACAAATTAGTCCTATTTTACAATGAATGTTTAATTTAAAAGTAATGTAGAGTGTACCGATTTCAACATTCTTTCCTCTGCCATCATTACTATTGTGGTTTTTTTTGCAATCCTCTGGTTCTGCTGTTTTAGAATCATCATCGCTGTAATCATTTGTATCGATGCTAACCACTAGGGTTTTGTCGTTACTGGATGAATCCGTATCATCTGCATCAGTAGAATTCGAATAAATATTTATCAACTCAAAGAGTAATATAGATTCCGAAGAATTATTATAAATATGGAGGGGCATCACCTGTACTCTCCGAGACTTCAATATTTATGGTGATAATTTCGTCTTCAGAATCATTAGCTGTGCTACTGCTGACTGTGATTTGTACATCAGTCTCGGATTGTCCGAGTTCTAATGAATTATAGCCAGAAGCATCACCTGTCTTTACATCATTTTGTACTAAATGTGACGCTGTGACACTCGAATAATCATCACTTTCGGCCGGAACATCAGTAGTATCAAACAATTCACTTGAATTGTACACAGCTGATTGAACAAAAAAATATTGAAGCTTTATCAGCTTGCGAATTAAATTGAACAGCAACATTATGCAGTAAACATACCACGAAATATGTTTTCTTACATTTGAGCAATCTTTGAGTCCTATCCATAATAAACATAGCATAGGTTCACTTACCTGTTTGGGTATCTTTATTCCCGTTAACTTGGTCTGCAGCAGTTTTATTGTTAGTTTGAGTGTTTTTATTTTCTGTAGTTCCTATTGTTTTATCATCGCTTATGTTGTCGGTTGGTGAAGCAAAACTACTTGGAAATACAGTAGTGGTGGAATATGTTTCGGTTTTATCATCCTGTACATCGTCTTGTTTATTGTTGACGTCGTTAATGATATCTGATTTTACAGAGCTTTTATCAGGTCTTGTTGTCGTTGTTGTAGTTGCTACTGGCGGAACATCGCTCACATTATCAGTTACTTGTTCTATCGGTGATAATGTAATAATTTGATCCTCTGAAGTATCACCCGAATAGGGTGTAGTGCTTACAACTGTAAAAATGCAATAAATTTAATTATTTTAGTCATATTTATTAGTTATATGTAATGTTCCTTGGAAAAATATGTTTCACTCACCCGGTGAACCTGTTGTAGATTTACCATGAATGTATTTGCGTTTATGCGTTTCTATAACCTGTGGTTTGGTCGACGTGGTATAATTGGGTACAGTTGGAGATACTGTCGTGGAATTAGATTGGTCATCATTTTTGCTTGCAACAGCAGGAGTTGATTCTGATTTTAAATCATTTGTTGGCTGATTTTCATTTCGAAGCAATGGTTTTGATTTTTCATCTTCTTCGGGCTGATTTTCATCTGCCGACTGTGTTTCATGTGCAGGTAATGTTTTAGAATCTGCTTGTTGGTTTTCAGGGTAAGTACTTTGAGGCTTTGGTTTTTGGGTAGGCTTTGGAGTGGTCGATGAGTTTGAATTATTATAATCTGCTGGTTGATTATGAGAGTATTTTGATTTTGACGATGTGGAATCGGTTTCATCTCCTGACTGATGTTCATTTAAAAGCCATGAATTGTTATTATTTTCTGGTTGATTTCCACCTGGAGACGATGGATTTGAATTATTAACATCTAATGGTGGAGTTTCATGTGAATGGTTTAATTTATTATGATGTTTTCTATAAGGATTGAATGATCTATCATCATCTGCTTGATTTTTATTTAGAAGCTCTGAATTCTCACCATCTGCAGGTTCATTCACATCCTGAGGCAAGGGTGTAGAATTTTCATCTGCAGCTGATTGATTTACATGCCGAGTCAATGGTTTTGAATAGTCGTAATCTCCTGGTGGATTAACATCCAGAGACAAGGGTTTTAAATTGTCATTTTGTGCTGACTGATCTTCATTTAGAGTCAATTGCGGTGAATTATCATCATCAGCTGGTAGAATTACATACGAAGGTAATAGTTTTAAGTTGTTATTATCTGCTGGCTGTTTCTCGGGTTGAGGCAATGGTTTCAAGTTACTATGATCTCCTGGTTGATCTTTCAATAGAGGGGACATGTTTGAATCGTATTCGTCTGCTGTATTGGCTTGATCCACATGCAATGGTGTTGGTTTTTTATGACCTGCTAGCTGATTATTCGTAGGTAACGGATATTCATCCACCGGTACAGAAGTCTTGGCGATAATATTTGGTAAATTCACTGGCAATTGTTGTGTCAGAACTCCGTCACTATCTGAATCATCCATATTTTTACGTTTGGTGTGTACCAGACGGAGTTTTGGATTTTTGTGTGAATCGAGATCGATGTTGTCCACATGTTCAACAGTTCCATTTGAATGGATAATCACGTAACGTCTAGTATTTACTTTTAAAATATTTTGTATTTCGGGGTTCGCTGTAAGGCTCCCCAAATTTAATTCTGAAAGAAAAATTCCAGTCAATCTTGTAATGTGTCAAACTAACGGTAAATAAAATTAAACAACGAAAGCCGTAAAAAAATTGACTACGACGTTTATGTATCGAGACACTTTATAGGTAGTATACATTTCACGTAATACTTAAAAGTTTGTATTATTTTAATTGATCATCTATTATAATATTAAGCCTTTGGCATTAAATCCGCCTGTGTACATTTGTGTGCTTGAAGTATTAAATAAATAAATAAATATTATTTGTTGACTGTCCCTAAGGAAACAATGAAATTACTCACCCTTTATTCCTGAAGTTATCTTTTGATACACATTCTGTTTTGGATTAATATTTATAGGAGTAGGACTACTAGATCCATGGTGTGCCACGTTACTTTCTTCATATTTATTATTTCCAGAATTTAATAATTCTGTATCAATAGGTGCGGAAGAAGCTTCTGAATATGTATTAATCGGAATAAACTCTTTTGGTCTATAATAGGATTTATATTTTCCAGGTTTTACCTCCACAGTTTCAGTTACTACAGGTGCACCGTTGGAAGAATCATCAGGTGCAATGTTATTCCATCCATAATCTGATCTGTAATTATTTGCATATTTGCGGGCTAGAGGCCTTTCTGATAACATTTTACTATTGACAACAGGAGCCTCTTTCTTAGAATTTACACGTGCAAGGTTACTTGGTATAGAATCTGATTTGTTATTATCTGCTTCAGATATCAACGAAGAACTATCACCTTGATTTGTTATTGGTGCAGGATTACTTAAATGTGAATATGATTTATAATTTTCTAAGTATTTAATATTTTCAGACTGGTCTGTCACTGAGTCTGTAGCAATTACTGCAGGGGCTTCACTATAGATTATTTCGGATGGGGGTGCAAAACTGTGCACGTACCTTCGGCCCCCTATAGGTCTTGCTTTTACTTCAGATGCTACGGCTTGGCCTTTTCTGTAATTTTCGTAAGGTGCGGGGTCATTGTTTGTTTTAGAATCTGAACTGTAATTATCTGCTGCAGATATCCCAGGGTGACCATCATCGTAATTTGTTATTGGTGCTGTATTACTTGAATCTGAACGTGATCTATAATTTTCTGCGTATTCAATATTTTCAGTCTGGTCTGTCAAAATGTCTGTAGCAATTGCAGCTGGAGCTTCATTATAGATTATTCCAGATTGTGGTGCAATGTTCTGCAAATATCTTCGGCCCCCAGGTGGTCTTGCTTTTCTTTCAGATGCTGCCACTTGATCTTCATTATAATTTTTGTAACGTACGGGGCCACTTGATCCAAAGGGAGGTGCTATCAAAGGGTGTTCTCTTGTTAGGTATGACCTACCTGGCTGATAGAATCGTTGGTTTGACGATGGTACATATTTTGGTTTTAGATATTGAACTGGACTCCGATAAGGTTCTTGGACAGTAGTCACCAAAGGCCTTTCATCGTCAGGAATGAAAACTGCGCTTGGAGCGGAGTTGATATATGGATTTTGTGATCGCCAGTTTTGATTTTGATATTGTTGGTTTTCAAATCCGACTTGAGATGTACGAGATGGATACGATTTCACTATTTGTGGGTAGGAGTCCAACCTGCGTGCATCTGCAGAAGAATCATAGCTGGCCAAAACCTCTTCTCCGGACGACAACGAAGCAGGACTTCTACTATATCCATTACTATCGTAGTTATAACTGCCATGGTTTGTGTAATAATCTTGGGTCTTTTCTTGCTGAATATTTACATTTCGAGTTTTTGTGAAATCAGCATCGAGATATTGCCCATTCGGTGCATTTTGGTTAACCTGCCAGTTGGATAGCGGAGTTACTCTTTGTCTGACAAGATTCTCGGAATGAGGAATCGAATCTGAAAAAAGAAGTAAACTTACTTGTTTGACTTGTGAGGCTTGTGTATGTACGTACACCACTTGGCACAATAAAATGACTAAGATTTAAACACCGTTTTCCGGGATAGTTAAAGTTATTATGGATGCCAACTCTAAAGGTACATATGTATAGCGATGGAAATTATAAAGTGTCCTATTGAAGAGCCAACTTACCGACAATTTTAGAGCAAAAAAGCAAAACGCTAAATAATATCACTTTAGACTTCATCGTCAACTACATCGACGGTGTTTCACACAACACTGTTAATTTCGGAGCCCTCTTTATTATTAAAACGTGTGCTCAAACAAACAAAGCACTCGAAAAAGCTGTTTACACACAAATCTATTGTCGCCATCCTTTTCATATTGTCAACCTGCGTAGGCACACGAAAATTGCTCATTACGTTACAAATGATATATAGGGCTTCGAATATTCGAAATGAAATACAAAAGTGTATCCAATTTTCAATTCTAATACATTTAAAATACAACACAATGTTCCTTTTCCTGACTACTTTGTATTCTTTGTACCACTGCTTATGTTTAAAGCAATTCTTTTGTTTTTAACCACTGGCTGCTTTTGCCAACAGATATACCTACTTGTCAGAAATGATGATATATGCACACAGCTAGTTAAATACAAGAACATAAGGAAACATTATGAAATGTGTTTTCGTTGTAACTGAATAATTAATTTATGGTAGTTTCTTAAACATTTGGGTTGTTTAAAATTAACGACACTTTTATTGTGTTTGCTCGATACGTTAAATTAAACCAACATTGTCATCAATATATTAACACACAAGGTGATTTTAAAACGTGGTTATTTATGGTTATTTTCTACCAACACTAGCCATGTGTACTGAAGACAAAAAACACTTTTTTGTGTTTATTAATTTCAATAATAATACTAAAAGTGGGTTTGTTTATATGTTGTTTTACTACTAAATAGATTTCAACGTCAGACTGATAACTTAAATCTACCCATTTTTGAAAAACAACTGTTAACGAAACCCTCACAAATTATCATCCACATAGATACATTTCAGATTTTCAGTGTGTTGTGAAATTTAAAAAAACCGGCCAAGTGCGTGTCGGACCACGCACAATGAAGGGTGCCATAGTTAGAATGAATCTATCTCTAAAACAAACAACATTGTAGTTGAAAATCATGCTCTCCCATACAGAATGTATAGGAAAACATGTTTTTGAAACTGCAAATGTAAGTTGGTTGATTATTACTCGTTAACTTGTAGAGCCTACTTAGCTGTGATAGTTTTCCTTTTAATTTCGTTATATATACTACTGCCGTGAATTTTTCACATAATATCCGGAACCAACCATTTAGCTGGCAAGGGGCGTGACTAACAAAAATTAGCACTTCGAAGCTTAGTGAAATACTAAGCTTCGAAGTGCAAACGGATCTCTGAATCGAAAAATTGTTTTAACACACTCACAATATTTTGAACGACTTTTCCAACGACACCCCACACCATGGGATAGACGAGAAAAAAATAAAGCATCCCCAATTTACGTGTAGGGGAAGTAGGTACCCTACATTTATTTTTATCATGATTTTATTTTACCACTTTATCAGCGTGATTAATATGTATACCCGTGCTAATTACAGCTTTCTAGTACTGAGTCTCTGAGCTAGGCCGCGAATAGAGAGACAGACAGACGGACATGGCGAAACTTTAAGGGTTCCTTGTTGACTTACGGAACCCTAAAAACCAAATCCATCTATTAGCTATCAGTTTTCACACATACCAAAATAGTTAAAGGCACTATGCAATATATAAAGAATGACTATTTCGTGGTTTTTTCGTCCTATCTTAAATATGCGCATTACACTATGTAGGTACGTATGTAAAGCACCTAGGCAATTTACACTAACAGTTCTGTCGCATGTAAACGCGTCCTCGCCTACCATATGAAAATGCGAAACATTTAAACGCATAAAGGCTCTTTCAAACAGGCGCGACACGCGACGCGACACAAAGACACCGCTCGTCGCGCGACGAGCGGTGTCTTTGTGTCGCGTCGCGTGTCGCGCTTGTTTGAAAGACCCTTAATGCAAATGGAAAATTGCTTTTATTTCCTCTTTTTTTTTGTCCTACGTGAAAATACAAATGTTTTATTTTTCTTTTCTTTTCGAGGGAATGTGATAAGATGTTACTAGTTAAATGCTAAGTTATTCTGAATAAGTTTACAAAACTTTTTTGGGTACGAACGCCGAAGCCACTACCAGGGTTGGCATAAAACAAACAAGTTGTTTTAAACCACGTATTTTAAACAGTGTTCAAAAAAGTTTGAAATAAAACAATGTTTTTTTAATAAGTGTTTAAAATCACAGTATAGGTACAACAAGTTTAAAATAATGTTTTAAACATTGAGAAAAAAAAACAATGTTTTAAATCGGGAATGAATGGAAATAAATGAAAAGCTATAAATTATTAGAACTTGAAATAGCTCGAAAAGAAATTAAAAAGCTTAGAAAGTTTTGTACACCTCGTCGCCAGTCGAAATGAAGTAAGTCCCCGCAACAATTTTGAGGATTCCCATTATTTAAATATATTCTCCATCCTACCTATGTATATTGCATATCTATACTTCTATTCCCCAAAATAATTTTAGGGACTTCCTCATATTTAAATATATTTTTAGGTAAGGTACTACATCTAAGAACGAAAATCGGATTATTATGTTATTCTGTTGTTTTTTTTTTGTAAATGTTCGCTCAGGTAAACTTTAAAATTGCCTAGAAATGAATTATATTAGGCCAGGTAGATTTTTGTTGATAATAAATTTAAAAAAAACACTTGTTTGACACATTTTGAACTGTTTCTTTTATAAAATAAAAATAAAAAACTATTTTTTTCCAACCCTGGCCACTACTTATACAGTATCTTACTTTTAGTACTAAAGATAGCAGTGGAATTAATGAGACATAAATGAATAAGACAGGTATGGAGGACTCATTTTCAATTTGAATATAGAGGTTTCTACAAAAATCAATCGCAGTAGGTAGGTACGTATGAACCAGTAAGTACAATGTCGAAAATGGTTATAGTCATAAGTTCTTGAATTAGGTACATCTTGCTGTAGTATGTAGTATGACATCCGAATATCTCAAAACTCACTCACTATACATAGTATCCATTGTACCTTTGACGGGGTCCGTTAGGGCCGATGCCTGCCGGGGGTGCGAAGAAAACCGAAAGGGAGATCGTGACAACAGGGCAACCGAAGGAACACGGGTGGGTTTTAGTCAGTAAGAGTCTGACATGCCCTCGAGAAGTTATTTGATAATTTCCCAACCAAAAAAAAGTCTATTGTACCTGTATTCATAGGTATTTCCGTAGAGAAAAACAACTGAAAAATCAAGGAAGAAACATGGTAGATTTACGGGTAAGATAATAATATATCTATTCTCTTAGCAAAGATAACAAGAACAATATTAACTAAGCCTTCCTTAAAACCATTATTCTACCCAAAGATGCAGGTACCTACATGTTAAACCCCCATTCCTTGTTTAGAGAGCACATACTCTCAAAATAGCCCGCATAAGCCCGGGACTGTTATTACTCTATAATAAACTTTCGAATTGCTCCTCACAGCCACTTACGGGCTGAAAATGGTATTTCATAACTTCATAAAGTTCAGTGAAATGTCAAGAGTGGATGCTATTCATAAAGTGGTTCAGTAGCCGTTGTAATCTCTTTCGTTGTTCATCAAGGTTCAATCAATCTGCCTAGCCTTTTCCCAACTATGTCGTCCAGCTGCCTATCTGACCTCCACAACCCAGTAACTGGGTAATACGATAGCCCTAGGTAAGACTGGTTGTCAGACTTTCGGGCTTTTGACGACCCGTAACGACTGTCAAAGATCCACGAATAACAGCCGGGACCAACGGTTTAACGTGCTTTCCGAAGTACGGAGGTGTCTCGATAAGTAAAGATGGTCACCCATCACCGCGCTCGGTCGCCCAAAGTTTAGAACAAGACGGCTACCTTAGAATAATGATACGGCAGCATGGATTAAGTAATTATCTACTGTTGTAGTACTAGTGCTACTAGTACTTACTAATTCCATGGCAGCATGGAATTAGTATCTACTATAGGTACATCGAATTAGTATGAACAATCGTATACTATTAAATGAGCATTCTCTATTTTCACCCGAGCAGAGCTCGTTCAACTAGGTACTATAATAAAAACAACGAAGAAGACTACCATTGACACAAAAAAAGAAAGAATTTTAAAAGATACAAAAGGGTTTTGGACATGGGGCATTTTTATAGTGAGAAATCTATAATGTTATGTTTGCAGGGTCAACATGGCCAGAGGTTGCAGTGTTGCCCAGTGGGACAGAATTTAAGCTAACAAAAAACCTATTTATCTAACCATAAAATAACAGCCAATCCACTTAATTTCGGTGTAGGCGAAGTTTTGCTACAAATTTATTTTAAAAAGCTTTCAGAAACCGGGGCTGAGTGTTGTAAGAAAGAACTTACCGAAATCTGAGAAATAGTAAAGACTAATTAAATTAAAATTAGAGTTGTACAAACACTAATTGCAAAACTACTCTACTCTTGACTTTTTTCGCTTCTCGAATTCTAGAACCTTGAAGAAGAAGATTTATGTTGTGAAATTTCGATTGCAGAATGATTAGGGTACAAACAGAACCAATGTCCCTATTGGTTTATTTATATATATAAAAAACACTTGTTTAACTTAACAATTGAAAGGACATTAAAATACCTACATTTATTCGTTTAGCAAATACAGAACCCTGTTACAAAGTTTTGTGCAAAACAGAAACTTTTCTCGCTTGGAACGTGTGTTACTCTTGTTAAGACATTTTTAACGTTACAACGTAATTCCGAATACGCTGTACATCGTAGCAGGAGTTAAATTAATATTTCAAGTAGCAAAAGTTTTTGCTAACAACCCAACCCGCGCTTCGCGAGTTCTTTCACGAAAAAAGATTTGGGAAAATAAGTTTTAATATTCTTACAACTTAGAGAGCAGTGGTGGCTCCGTGGTAACGGCCGCGACTTAGGAGTTGTAGATCGTAGGTTCGATCATAAACAGGCACTTTGTGTAAATTATTTAATCACCACTGCTCTCAAAACGGTGGACTACCTTCACCGTTTAAGCCTTCCACGTAACTAGTATCGTTAGGAAACCGGCATGTTCTAGAACCAAAAATTCAAAGACATGACCACCGCTAACCCGCACTGGGCCCGCGTGGTAGATTATGGCCCACTCCCTCTCACAGGGAGGAGGCCTGTCCCAGCAGTGGGAACATTAAAGGCTGATTATGCATGCTACACACACTCAGCAGATTTTATTTTCTAGGCACGTTAGCATACGAAAGCAGATATTAAAAAATGATTTTCTTTACAAATAAGTTTTGTGCGGTAATCGAAAGCGTAAGAAATAATTGGAAATAGTTTGTCTAAATTGATCAAGTGCGTGTCTAGCATTCATGAGGATTATAAATTGCGAAAGATCTGCTGGTATTTACTGAAATAGACTCGATTTTCTGAGGTAGTAGGTATGACCTACACATATTATACTTATTCTTTTGTGGAATCTATATATAATCTATGAACACGGCCGAGATTTTTAAAAATAGGTACGGTATTTATTGTTGTTAAAGATCAAATTAGCGCCTGAATTAATGTCTACCTACTCTTACAAACCATTCTATACTTACCTCTTACCTCAACACAAAAGTCCATGTAAAACACCTACCGTAATTTGCATTTCAAAGTTCCGCTAAGCATCTCACAAATCAAACATGGAAATAGGCAAAGGAGCTCTCATTCTGCCTCCTCGCTCGTCCCGGGGCAAACCGGAATTCCTAAGATAATAAAAACGCAGTAAAACACAGTCCGCCGCAGTGTTAAATCTCTTCTAAACCGGGAACAATTCGCTTTTACCGCGTCAGGAAATGCCGCCGCCGTATCTCACCAACGGACTTTTTTACCGCGAACCAATTCGTAAATTTTTCAAACTTGGAATTGCTGATACGAGTACAGAAATGGGTTTATTTCGATTCTGGCAACTGACACTGACACAATCTATGTTGCTGTGAAACTTAAACGGTTTTGAACGGAATAGAAATGTTAGTTGCTCTTTTAATTTTTTCGCACATTGTAAGCAACGTTTCTACTAACCTAAGTACTTAAAGGCCCCCAGAGGCAAACCAAGTTTTTCAAGAGTCTTTCACGATTTTTAATGCCGATTATTTTCGTTTAGCCTTTCCTTTAGTCGTTACTAAGTAAAAGGCGAGCCTTTTACTTAGTAACGATTAGTTGCGATTCTGGTAGAATAATTACCAGATTTCACAGAAATTGTTCTAGTAGTCGCTCCGCGCTGTTCTAATAAATACCTACCTACATCAGCAGCGGTATCGTCATTGAGTCATTGTTGATAGCCTTAGTAAGCTAATCTTTTTACTACGGCATCAGCAAATGAGATCTAAGATCTGTAAAGAATGTTAAGATAGTTGTAAGAGGTAAAATAAATAAATAAAATATTGTACCTATAGTTCGGCGTACCCACAGAAGAAAAGAAGCTTTTCTTGTAGGTAATTAACAGTAATAATTAATTTAAATAAAACCGCCAACCTACTATTTATTGAAGTGAAAACTTCTTTAGGCGCTTTGGTTGAGATGGGACCAAACAATTGATTTCGCGACACTGTTACCAACACCAGCTTTGACCATTAAAAAGACATCAACGCGCGATACATTACTTCCTGCACAATAAAATACCTAAGTCATGTATTTACTTCTGTCGGCACTCCCGGAGTGCCACTGTTTTTTTTTTTTTCAACAAGAAACGATTAATAGGTATTTGTTTACCAAGCCAAGCTATAATATTATTTTAAAAAACTTTTATACCTAACAATAAGTTATCATTTCCTAAAATACAATACAAAAACATATTACTAACAGAATTTAAGCCACAAAGGTGGCTACCACAAAGGAATATCCAGCTACGTAGACAGCCCACATCTTCCTAATAGTTACGAGATATCTGCCGTACTTGGTTTTTCATCGTTGTTTCAATAAGAATTACTCTTTCGATATCCTTTCGCGAGTAGGCAGTTTATCGCGCCCCAGGGCATTATTTCAGCACTCTAAACACGTAGCCATGTCTGTAACATTCGTTACGATATCGCCGCCTCCGAAGTTTTATGTGATAACGTTGAAGGAAGAATCACTTCGGCTTAGGCGAGAAAGGTAATGCAGATATAAGTTTAAGCTATCCTCGTGTTATCAACTTATCATACATACTAACCTACCCAAGGATGGAATTCATAGAATGCCCGGCGTTCGTATAGGGGGTACCCGAAACGATCAATTTGCCATCAATTTATATTGTAGAAATATTGTCAATCGCTTCAATTGCATTTGTAAGACAATCAATTTGCGCATTAATGTGTATCAATCCCGTAAAAATTGACAATTGTATGTAATTGATCGTTTCGGGGACTCTTTAGAGGGAATCTTTAGAGGTACATAGACCGTTCAAATCCGTTTAATAATTCAGATGACGCCACTACTCTCACTGACACAGTTTTCTAATTAAATTGGTCGACTTCCGACCTAAGTTTTAACTATTTTCTTATAACAACTTTTTGAAGACTGTTTTTCGAATCAACCTGCCTACACACAAAGAGAAAATAGTGTTTTCCTTGCATTGTCCCAGAAAAACAAATTCTCAGAAGAATTCCCTTCAAAAGATATCAAAGATCCATTCAGTCAAAGGATCCGAGGTAAAGCCGATAATCCCGCCTTCCGTTCCATTTGTTTTCAATAGTGGCCAGTCTTTTGTTACATATTTTGGTTTTTACACCTTTGTCTAGCTGTAATCTGATATAACAATATTTCATAAACTTGCTGTGGTACAATATCTCTGTTTTTTTTTTATAAAATATCAACCCGAAAGGAAGATTAGCAAATCGGAGAAACAAAGCACCAAAGGGATATACCTATACCCACTGCTATGGGTGATAGAAGGCTGTCCTCTTTGAGTATATATGTTCTGTGAGGCTGTCAATGATGATGATAGCAGTGATAGTGTTGTGACCATAGACATTTAACTATCTCAATGGTTGTGACCGTCGGACTGCCAAATCATAAGTCTCAAGTTCGAAAGTCATAGGTCTCGAACCCAAGGCAGCATGCACCTCTGACTTTTCGGATTCATGTACGTATTGGATAATTATTATTATCACTTGCTTCAAAAATTGTTAAGGAACACATTGTGAGGAAACCGGCATGCCTGCACGCTTAGCATGACCACAATAGAAAGTTAGAAACGGGTTGTTTTTTTTTTTTCCCGATGTCGACTATTCGGCCAGTGTCATATAGTGACAGCAGCACAGCAAGTTGAGCCGTCGAACTTTGCACTTCATGGTTGTTGTTAGTAGTTATTTAGTTATTAGCTGTAAGGACAAGTTTTGTTAGTTAAGTTAGTTTTTTTTTTTTTAACATCTTTAGGCACTTTGGGCATTTTTGAGATGGGACTAAACCATTCATTTCACGACACTGTGACGCCACCAGGTTTTGACCATTAAAAAGATATCAACGCGTTGATTACTGCGGTGCCAATTTTTTCAAGTTACTCTACTACAAAATGACACAGATATTTACAAAGATATAATTATTATTTCTTTCACACCAGACTACATTTTTATACCATTGTCATTTAAAAATTTTGCTAGGACTTGGATCAGTTTAAGGAAAAAGTTAGTCAAGAGGGAATGGAAGTCAGTAGGAAGGGTGATTTTAATTTTGGGAAGCATAAGGTACAAATCAAAAGATTGTGAATTTGAAGGACATGAAAAAAGATATGGTCCAGAGTACCCTCATGAAGTTCGCATTCGCACATGGAACTGTAACGAACACGAATCTTATGAAGAAATACTGTATTGCAGCAGTGACGGAGTCTAAGTCTACAAAAGGATGAAACAGTTCCTTTAGATAATATAGTGCATTTAAAAAACCAAGGTTTCCGTTGGATGTCGGGTTGGATACTGGCGTAGTACGGCCCCTTCAGCTTTGAACTATTGCCTGCCACCCTGCTGACCACGAGTTATGCATTTTAAGTTTGTCAGTCCGTACGTCGTAACTATGGACGACATAATGTTTTTGGTCAACAGGGTTGGATGTTGCAAATTTATCCAGCGAGTCGGCGCACTCGTTGTCACCTATACCCAAGTAACTGGGAACCCAAGCAATTTCAATGTTCAAACCATTGTTAGAGCAAATTTTGAATGTCTATAATGATTTTACTATTAATTTTTGACTTAGGCTACTACGAGAATCTGAAAAAATTACCTTATTTTGAATATTATGAGTGAAATTAATTGCTTCTAAATTGCCAATACATTCCCTTGTAAATACCGAAACCTCTGGAGGGCACTATGAGGGAAGGGCAATTCTGGAATTCTGGAAGTATGTTGCAATTCCTGTGCATCGTGTTGGGGTTCATTTAGACGCATCTGTGTAGAATAAATTCCAACCCCTCCAGTACCTCTCAATGACCCGATCAAAGTCGCCTTTTGCGTCCTCGGAACTCTTTGAAATACCAAGCTCCAAAACGACACTCTCCTTTTGGCCTAAAATGGACCACCTCGTATGCGGAAGAAAATACTGATAGGGTGGGATACTGACAAACAGGTGAGGAGAGGTTTTTAAGCTCTCTCTACCTATACATCAGCGGGGGAAACGACTTATGTTTCCAATGAGAGCATGTTTCTAAAGACAGATGGATTTGTTCTAAAATGGGAAGTAGGTAAGGGGTCGGACGAAAGGAAACTTTTAACAGGATCTCCTAATTATTGTCTACGAAGGTTATGGGGAAACGGGTTTTGTCGACGGAAGAATAGACAAAATGACAAATAAACAATCACAATCTGTCATTTTGTCTATTCTTCCGTCGACAAAACCTGTAGAAAACCCGTTTCTATAGTCGTCAAGCTACGCGTGCTGAGAGTGATATTTCTCGACGGCATGTGAAGCGAATCAGAGGCCCATGGGCGGCTTTAAAACTCTGACACTAGGTTAGTCAGCAACCAAACGAAAAAAAGAAAAATGATGATCCCGAAAACTTCCATTACTATATCTTAACTGGATTCCGAGTTCCTGATCGTGATGGTACACATGCAGTGACTCCCTGATAATTTCAAAATCTCACGTCTACGTAACTACAGATTCTGACATCATCATAAAACATTATAGGGTGATAATGTTTCCACTGTTGGGACACAGGCCTCCTCCAGTGCGGGTTGGCGAATGTCACGTCTTCGAATTTTTGGTTCTAGTGCCAGTTTCCTCACAATTTTGACATCGCTAGTGACAAAACGGCTGTCAAAATCTGTGAGTGGACGTGATATTTTAAAGTCGCTGCGTGGTATCCCCGCTTGGGTATTAGTGTTCTGTGGTGGTATCTAGGTGCTCGTTGGAGATTTACGCCTACCGCACGTCAACCGTACGCCAGTGGACTACGAAAACCTACTACGGCTTGAGCGTTTATTCTGAAAGTTGGCAATGTCGCAAATAGATGTCAAATATTTCGCTGTTTTAATTAATTTGGCAATATTACTGTATGGAAATAAGAAATGTGGCTAACTAGTGAACTAGAATAATAACTAGAAAATTAAGACCCAAGATTTTGCTCCATGTTGACGTGCCATCAGAAATTTTTACAAAACTTTCTTCGTAAATGCTACTATTTTTAATCTGTGCGATACTTTGTTCCGTTTCAAGAAATATTAACATTATAAACATTATCTAATCATCAGATGAAACAAAATCGTATTCATAAGGCTGATCCACGTTGGAGTGATAGAGATGTCAAAAGTGCTAACTTGTAAAAATTAAAATATTGATATTTTTTATTGGAAAATACAAAGACATTGCGTTTTTGATTGATTGTCTTGTTACTGATTTGTGATGTTAACACAAATGCATATTTAGATTTTCTGTATAATTTTCGTGCATTACTTCTTTTCTTTGTTCATATTATTTAAGTGCTTTAAGCTTTTGTGCAACTCCTGCGACAATGTCATCACAGTCAATCTTTTGTACCTAAAAATATGTCAGAAACGAGTGGGCCCGAAAACAAAAGTATTGCGTTCGACCCTATTTTGCCTGATCAGGGAATATTATTTTATGAAGAATGCCCTGCGGAGTACGAAATCGAGCGGCCTAGATTACTACCTTTGAAATCTACGACTCAGATTCGGTTTGAGCAGCTGCAGCACGAAGCAGCAAGGGTTTGGAGAGAGAAACAGAAAACTGCAAAGAAAAACTGACTTTATTTGTTTGTGGATCAGTGTAGTTTTGTGACAAAATGGCTTACACGTTATTTGTGATAGAACTGATATCTGCGTTCATATTAGCAGCGACTTTACTGTATAGATATGGTGACTGCTATAGGAACCACATCATAGTGACAGTGTCAGTGCTGACAGCATGGTACTTCTCTTTTGTGATTATGTTCCTCTTGCCCCTGGATATATCATCGGTGAGTACAAAATAATCTTCATGGAGTAGGTTTTTCTAATAAGAATCATAGAATTACACTTCAATTAAATTGTAACAACGACCTCACTACATTGAAATATTGTCAAACATGATTTGATGCCGAATCATAAATAAACCTACTCTGTAGAATTCATAAGCTTTGTGAGATCTTTAATATTTATTTGAGTACCTACCACAATCATTGTTTATTTCCTTTAGACGGTGTATCGACAATGTATGGAAAATGCAACAAAAGTAATGGAGACGACTCAAGCTGCGCTACAGAATGGCTCAACTACGGTAGCTCCGCCAATTATAGAGTGTCATAAGCCTTGGAGCTTAATGAGCTCCAATGTGTTCCCTAATCTTTGGAGGGTTGTATATTGGACATCACAATGTCTTACTTGGTAAGTATTCAAATAATCTGTACATCATACAATACAGAAATGTACACGTTACAATACGTCTATTCCCACTTGTGTGGGTAAAAAACACCGAGTGGCAGATAGCTCATAGTCCAGTACCCCATGCCATAGATGTCTGGGGACCGTCAATTAACCTCGCTGCCACATTTTCTATAATAAAAATAAATAAAATTGAAGTGTCTGTTTGTAACGTCAAAATAACAGCTTTTTTACTAAATGCATAAGAAAGTAAATAGACAGTATTATATGTATAAGGTACTTATAACATTTTTTTTCCTTGTGTTTGTTCTGCCTAATATCGAAAACGGCTGGACCGATTTTTATGGGACTTTCACTGACAGATATCTGATGTTGTAAGGAGTAACTTATGCTACTTTTCAGGCAAAACCGCAGGCAGCAGCTTGTTGCTAATATTTTACTACAGCTGAGCCATTCTTACATAGTTTGTGTAGATATGAGAGAAAAATTACTTTTCAGATATTAGTTCCATTTAGTAGGAGTAATGTCAATAATGGTGCTAGATAATATGGCTTTTATTTGTAATGTTACTGTTATCAGTAGATCTTTACTGTTATGTACCATATCATTAAATTAAGTAACAGTGTATGTAATGATAACAGAAAATAATAATATGTTTTCATAAAGATTCCTGGTTTGCTAGGAACAATGAAATCCATGACTATCTACAAATACCATCAGTAAACTCTGAAATCGAGCTATACAAAAGACAACACAAGACACGCCTAACCTTGCATCCTAAACCATTAGTTGCTGAACTGTTAAACCCGACAGCGGTGGTAAAAGGGCTGAAGAGGAATCACCTTCTATAAGTGGGAGGCGCAGCACTGGCTGCTCCACTACAACGCCACTTGACATGCAACAAATTTGCTTATGGTCTGACAACCAATTGCAAATTTAAATAAAAGGAAAAAAAAAGTGTTTTCATAAATATATATTTTTTTTTTTGTAAAATTTCTATTTTGTGGGAATATTTGTGACAAAATTGTGAAAATTTTATGATAAAACATTTATGAATCCTATCAAGTTATTAATTATTCTAAAACTGACTGATAATGTCCTTAGTGTCAGGCCGACTATGGAAACAAGCTTTATAATGTGCCTCTATGTATGTATTAACACAGCCCAATGTTTACAATATTTATCTTATTTTCAGGTTAATAATGCCGATGATGCAATCATACAGCAAAGCTGGTGACTTCACTGTCAAAGGGAAGCTAAAATCAGCTTTAGTCGACAATGCCATCTACTATGGTTCATATCTATTCATTTGCGGCATACTACTCATATACATCGCCTTACAGCCTGATGTTTACTTGGACCCTCCAAAAATAAAGGCAATAGCATCATCAGCAAGTAACACATGGGGTTTATTCCTACTTATCCTGTTACTTGGATATGCCTTGGTTGAAGTGCCTAGAAATCTGTGGAATAATTCAAAGAAGAATTATACTTTAACTTACTGTTACTTCAAAATAGCCAAGCTAAGCACAGATAAATGTGAAGCTGAAGAAACTGTTGATGATATCTTGGATGTAAGCATTCTTTTATTGATTAAATCAATTTATTTTTTGGCAAAATAGATATTGGCAATCAATAAGATTTATCAAGCAGTTATGGATGTAGAATTAGGATAATGTTTTTATCACTGCCTTGAATGCTTTGATTAAGTTATGTTTACCTATATTTTGTTTTGAAAACACAGCACTGATCTCTCAGTGTAGTGTCAATAGCCATATCAAAACAAAATCTAACCTTTGTGAGAACAAAAGTTACCACCAGTTACCAGTAAGAATACCACCTTGAACCAAAACATCCCCAAAAGGTGGAGTTATAGGAAATAATAACTAAAACAAATTAAGTAGGTAGGTGTGATTCCACCTAAAATTCTTCCTTTATCTATTCAGAGTCTAAAAGCAGTGTCTACAGCAGTAGGGTCAGGCCACCCTCTGTATCGTCATGTTGATACCATAGTGCAGAAGTTACCAATACAACTGCGAGACCGGCTCAATGGACGCGCGCCACCAGACAGACCCACACCACCCTCCTTGAAGTCACTTGTCAATCTACACAAAAAGGTAATTTCTAACAGTCAAATAAATCTATGAACATATTTGTCGTCCTGAAACTTTTCTGTGATTCGTCCAAGGCATTTGATTGTGTAATTCATGATACACTTGATCAGGAAATTGCATCAATATGGAATTTTAAAACTTGTTCTGAATGTTATTATTTGGAACTTGAACAATAGCGTTCAGGATGTCGATAGTAACTGCTAAAGATATGAAGGATCGGAGGTCATAATAGGAGTTCCGCAAGGTCCTATTATTTACCAAAAGTTTTTTTTTTTTTTTTGTACACAGACTATCAAAGCACTACATGTGCTACAGCGTACGGAAACGCAATGGTGTCTGATGCTGGAACGCATCTTCCATCTTGAAGACATTGCGGCAAACCAGCGGTCGCCTGACCAACGGTTCCAACACACGTTCCACACGCCACGGCCTAGAGTTCAACGGATATTCTACCCGCCAATCATTGGTAAGTTAAGATCACAAATCTGCTTTGCAATAATACCCCGTATTCACTGGGCACAAGCACAAAATTATTTCAACAACATTTTTTTTGTGTTGTGGGGACTATGTATATTAATTGGGAAACAAAATTGAAAAATTTGTTCCTTTCAACAAATCAAGCAATATTTTAAATGTTTCCCACTATGTAATTTATTCTAATCTAATTAGCAAAATATTTTGTCCATAATTAACAGTGAGCATTCCATCCATAATTCGTTAATTAATTAACCTAGAGTCCAATGTTAGTTCCGTTCCAATAATGACGATAACGTAATATAATATTTTGTGTAAATCAGGTTATAATACACATATTTTAAACATTACTAAGTGATGTTCTGCGATATTCGCCCTTTTTATGTGGGCACATAAAGTTGTAATTAATTTTTGGCCATCTTCACATTATTCACAATATCATTCCCATCAAATATGTGAATTCATCATTTAATTTAAATAAAAACCTGATATAACTAATACCATTATATTTGACAACGATTTAAATTGAAAATGTTTTAATAAAACCACAGTTATAAAACAGATTCCTAATTGAAGAGATCCATCATGTGACTCCTATGTCATTGAAATCTTAATCCAAACTAATATTATGAAGAGAAAAGATTTGATTTTTGATGTGAAACAGCTATAGCGGCGGGTCAGACCGCCTGTTGGCATGGCAATGCCTAACCAACACCAACGCCAATGTTGGCGTCCGTAAACTACCTTTTATGTATATTACCTGTACATAATAATTTCGATGTTTCACATCTGCCAGGCGTCCCGCGACGGCTTATTTTTTTGTATGTTTGTTTGTTACGCTTTCACGCTAAAACGGCTGAACGGATTAAGATTAAATTTGGCACATGGGTAGACCATGACCTGGGTTAGGACATAGAACATACTTTTATCCCGATATTCCTGCGGGATCGAGACTTATGCGGGTCATCCGTGGGGCGCAGCTAGTAAGGTATAAATTGGAATTATTAAAGCGCGTTCATGAAATACTACATAATTATGTAGGTACTGAAAAAGTAATTTTTCAGAATGGTACTGGGAATGTTTCCTGCGGCAATACTTCCTGAAGACGATGGCAGTGATAACTGGTATCCTGTCTATAGCCGTGGTCTGGTCAGAAATGACGTTCTTCTGCAAGAAGCCTGTCCTCTCCATATTCGCGAATATTGTGATAGCAGCTACCGATACGTACAACTATTCGGCTATTGAGGTGAGTACCATGAGTTCAAGGAAAGGTTTCCGCCACATGCTACATGCGACGCCCGTCTCCTTAATTTCAATCAAATTTGATTTATTTTTCCCAATCATTTCGTCTTCTGATCATAACCGGCGACTGTACACTTAGCTGCAAGTAAACAACAAGTATGTTTGTTGTGTGACTAATTCAGACTTTGAACCATTTATATGAATTCGGAACGGCCCATGCAGAAGCATCTACTGTATTTTTTTACCAATTCTCTTTTTGCGAGCAGGTCTTCAAAGAATCTTCTACTTAATGAAAATCTTAAATTCATCCATTCAGTGACAAACAATACACAGCCTTAATCGCTGGGTCTATAAGCATGAAATTTTACACAACAAGAGTTTTCTATATAACGAAGGTGTACCTAAGAAAGGATTTCTGAAAATCATCCCCTGCAGGGGATGAAACTTTGTATGGAAATACGCTATTTGCCAATGAGAAATCCCATCGCGCGTACAGCTTGTATTTTTGTAATATTAATTTCCTTTCCTGGGATGCCACACATGTTATTGACTCTGTTAGACTCGAAAACTAGCGTGATCTAAAGACCCTGATGAGTTCAAAATAGCTGAAATATTCCCGAAACATCCACTTGAGTGATAGTATAATAATTGCTTTATTTATTTCTCCCCCAGATAATCTCAACAGTAATAATAGGTTACATGTTTTACTGTGCGTATTCGACCGTTCTCAAGATCCGTCTCCTGAACCTGTACTACTTAGCGCCTCATCATCAGACCAATGAGTACAGTCTCATCTTCTCAGGCATGATGGTCTGTCGACTGACGCCCGCTATGTGCCTCAACTTCCTCAGCTTAATACATATGGACTCGCACATTATTAAAAAGAGGATTATGGAGACCTATTATACGCAGGTATGTTGTAATAGTGAAACAATTATTCGCTAACGATAATGTTTTTTAATCATATCGAGACGCCTTATGGCCATCTATGGTAACTTATTTCTCATCTAAAGTGTTGTGGATTCAAAATAAATTTGTTTAACTTGTTATTACATTGCATTATACTAATTGTTTTCCAACTATTCATGTAATAAACGGAACCAAAAAGTATGCAACCTTGACGTGGTTAGCGATCGTCGACATACAATACAGTTTGTCCTTTTTTGCACTTACCCAAAATTAAACTCATGTGTAATTAATTATGAAGAGTCGAATACTGTAACTTTCGTTATCTTTATTCTTCTTTATATAATACGGTAGTTGTCTAGGTAAAAAAAAAAGAAATTCTATTTAGTCCGTCTTTCAGATAATAAAAAAATATTAGACACGTATTTTTTGCTTCATCATATTAATCAAAAATAACTTAGAAAACACCCATTAAAGTTGAGGAGTGGGGGCTCGCTACATCACAACTCGGTATACAATCTAGCAAGGCGTGACGTCATGCCACATTTTAACTCAATATATCGCCCTAATCTTTTGATTACGTAAAAAAAGAAAAAATACGTGTCCAACATTTTTTATTAATCTACCTACCAGACAAAAAAAAAATTTTTTGGACACATTCCTATTCATAATATAAAGGCGCCTACTCTAATTATCTTCTCTGTAGATAATGGGTCACATGGACGTGCTAGGAATCATCGCCGAAGGGTTCAACATCTACTTCCCAATGTTGGTCGTCCTACTCTGTGTGGCGACTTACTTGTCGCTCGGCAGTCGACTGTTATCGCTGTGCGGCTTCCAGCAATTTGTGGGCGATGATGAACTTACTACCGACCTGGTTGATGAGGGACGGGAGATTGTGAAGAGAGGTTAGTTCACCATTTACTTATAATATCCAGATATATAGAAGCGAAACTCAGATTCCAGACGTCCTGTTATATTATGCGAAGTATTATTTCTTTTCTATGTCGTTCTAGTTAGTATATATATTTACACTTCGTGTATTTACACATAGTGATTGATAACTTTTGTGGTCCAATTTCAAAATTTAATATTGAGCGACTAGAACGCTCATTTAGGGTTCCGAAAATACTTGTCTTACAATCTTTGTTATTTGAATGTAACAGAGAAACGCAAGCGTCAACGTGCGGAAGAGTCACTAACTCGCCGTCGTGACTACAGCGAGAGATTCTCAAACTACAGGTCAGCGCGCGACACACAGGACGGAGGTAATACGAACAGCCATTGTTTTATAAAGCTTTTCTCTCACTAAATATGTAACTTTTACTAAAAACTAAAGTCTTTTGAAGTAACTCATTCTAAACTAAACAGGGAACAAAAATATTTCAACCCTGCTTATTTATTTTCGATGTTACATATTTGACTCAATTTTTATTTAAACAATTTCAATTTTCTCTTCCTAATTTTTTGTTACAAATTCATCCAGTATTATTTTATTTTGTCTTGTTCAATGTCTTTGTAACTAATACTATCATTTACACTAAACTCATTCTTGCACTGCCCTTTAAAACGACTACTATTCTGTTTTGTTGATTGTATGCTCTTGGTATTGTCCTTCTAGATTGAACACTTAATTCCTTGGCCTTTTTATACGTAACCGAATGCTTGCTTTTGATTAAGAGACTGAATTAACGTAGCAAAAAGCTCTAATCTCGACATGTCCCATGCAAGATGGCTATTGCATGTGACTGCAAGCATGATAAACCAACATTAAGTTTTAGGCCCACTTGCACCACAAGTAGCTTAATACATTTATCGCTAATCATATTTAGAACATCATTTCCGCCCTGTCAAATCCAAACGATTGACAGAAATAGAACGATATTTAAAATTTCGTTTACCGCTAAATATATAAAATTTAGTTATCTGTGGTGCAAACGAGCCAATTAATTATTAAAGTGCATTCATTATAACTTGACCCGTGACGCTATTGGTAGCACTGTTCTGTCAGTCGTCATTTTGAACTCTTTTAGTATTGAAACTAAGCTTGACAAGCTATGGTGCCAACATGACGGCAAGGGACAAGTTATAGTGAAGGATCTGTAAATGAAATCGCATCTTGCGTTGGTTGACGTCCTGTAGACGATGCTCAGACGTCGGATAGTCTTGATTGTTTCGCGCCGGGTTAGGTTCGCGTTGAGCCATAAACCTTTTCGCCCGAATGTCGGATCTTATCACCAGATACGGCCTCGGAATACATTATATAACTCACAATTTATACTATTAAAGTTTTCTTTATACCAAAAGCCAACAAAAAACAGACCCTTCTTTCCTGCCATCATTAATGTTATCGGTTATTGTGCATGTCGTCACATTTCAGCCCACACCGGGCTTCTCAACGACGTGGATTCAGACTACTACGTGCAACCGAGTCCTGAACGCAACCAGCCACAGGTCACAGGCTACCAACGAGCTGAGGTACCTTATAACAGGTCCGCTTTGACCCTAGAAGATGAGTTGGACCACCGCTTCGGGGAGAGCACTCTGCCGTCCATAAGAACTGAGTTCGATGAGCGAAGGAGGGATAAGATGACCATCCCTCCTCGCGGATTGTTTGATGATGTATAGAGTGCAATATTACTTTAGTAGGTAATTTCTGTAGAAGTTTTTGTGGAGGTATTATTATTACGATTGAAAAGGAGCCTTTTTGTAAGAAACGTAAGATCGTATGCGGGTGTTCTCAATCTGTAGACTAGCGCCGTCTCGTCTGATCAGTGTTCTGCTTGTATATTTATTTAGCTTATTTGTATAGCTGTTTACATACACCACGGCACGACCGTGCCGTTCTGTCATCCGTAATAATTTTACAATGTAATAAAATTGTAATTGTGAAATGAATTGAAGACAGGTTACGGCAATTCAATGTAATTTGTTCTTAATCGACATTACATTAAGTTACAAAAACGTGTGACTTTGATACCCTAAAATTATATTATAATAAATGATTAACTTTTATAATATTATAATATAATTTTAAGGTATCCTTTATATCCTATACCTTCACAAAACAGGTCAATTAAGTTATTGTAATTAGCTTTAAAGTAATCATTTTAGTGATAGTTATGAGTGATAATGGTAAAGTAAATGAACTTGAATGTTTTGCAAGTGAGATGGATGTGTGAATAGTTTTCAATTGATTTATTTTAGGTACAAATATAATATATTACGGCTTAAATTTTTATTATAGAATTGAATTCGGTGATAACCAAATATAATATTCAGCATAAAATCGCTTATTAAGCTTGCTAATGATGCAATCACAATTTGTATAGAAGAACTTAGATTCGTCGCTTTCAATTTTACTGTAAAAAGATTTCTACTTTTAGAACAATTTGTCCGATTTACAAATTCTTATCTTGAATAAAATTGCACCAAGTTACCCATCACTGTATTAGGGTCGTGAACACTATGTAGTGGTGCCATATTTGATGATCGTATATTCTGTTAGGCAGCTGGCATAATTCAACCTCTTAAATGCCTGATTCCTTATCTTACTAACGGTTGTTGGTATTACTAACACTACTATCTTCGCAAAATAGAAGCGTAGTTACCATTACATTTATAATATTGCGTCAAAAATCCGTTAAAAGGTAGGTAGCTCAATATTAAATTTACCCACATTTGCCAGTTATGTAACTTTCATGCTTTTTTAATAAAGTTTTGCGAAATTTAAGGTTGAACTAGTCGTGGGCTCGAACTCACTAGTGGGCGTGGCCAAAAAGCACGCTGTCTCACCTGGCATCGCACGCCCACAGTGTTGCGAACTATTTTAGTATGATAAATCAATTACAAATAAAGTTAATTGAACTCTTCGATAGCTTTGTCGGTGCCGACTTTGTTTTGGATAAAAATTGCATTAGAACTAACAAGAAAATCGCATCTTTGTTGGCTCATAACTTTTTAATGGTTTTTTTTTTATATTTTACTATTCTGTTTCTGCACAGACAGAATTAATAATGAGACAAAATTATATGATGTTTAACTTTGGATTTATAATGTCAAACACTGGAGTAATACCCCCAAAAATTTGTGAGAAAAAATATCGACTAGTGCAACCTTGAAAATACCTCGAGTACCACTTTGGAAGTTCAAAGTGACCAGCGATCCGTGTGTACATAGGAACCGGACATTTACGGTAGTGTAGTCCTTATGTCGCATAATATGTAAGTAAAACACCAGTTTACATTAGGCACGGAGTATTTAAATAGAGTGCTTAAACGCACATTATTACTTTTTCATTATTTTTATAAGGCCTAATACATATTTAAATATTTATTCGAAGAGCGACATATTACATAATCTTGCATTATTGGTGTTTATCCTTTGATTTTAATATAAGTACTAATAATTTTTCGGTGAACTTGAGTATGTAAACAGGGTGGGTTTTGATCGGGTCGAAATTCGAATATGATAGAGTAGAACAAAATGGTCAAAGAAGTAATGTGTCCAATTTCGGCGAAGAATTAAAATTTACTAAAAATTTCTCTCTGAAGTCCCATATCGCGGGTCGAAATTCGAATATGATAGAGTAGAACAAAATGGTCAAAGAAGTAATGTGTCCAATTTCGGCGAAGAATTAAAATTTACTAAAAATTTCTCTCTGAAGTCCCATATCGAAAACTCACGCTGAGTTTTTGAGATTATTTATAACTACTAGTAGAACAAAATGGTGAATTTCGGTGAAGAATAAAAATTTAATCACAATTTCTCTCTGAGGCTCCATCTCGAAAACTCACCTGTATAATAACTGCGTGGAGGTATTGGTTTTTATTAATAAATGAGAATATAACTATGCTGTAAACTTGAAGTATTTAAAAGAATAATATCAATAAACTGTATTATTTCGTGTGTACATAATTATTTCTTATTTAGCTTAGGCGATGTTTTTATGCTAATTAATTATTTTTGTTATTATATACTTTATTTCATTCCATAGGATTATTTAATGCAGTAAGCATTAAACACTGATGTGATATTGTTTATCTGGTGTTTTATTTTATTACTCTATCCTTTTATGAACTGAAAGATATATTCATATAATTATAAACTTTATACCGTATGTACCCGACTTGCCGGGGTAGCGATTTTGTCCGAAAGGGTTACCGTGGCCTCTGGCAACATGGCAACTGAAGGAACACGGGTGGGTTTTAATCAGACACGCCCTCCTCTCTCCTAACTAAATTGGAAATAATTAGTTTTTTTTTTTTGGGAATTATATTTGTTAAAATTTTTTATTGGTTTTATTTTTAATTATTATTTATTTTACTGACCTCCCGCTCCGCCCAGAGCAGGAGGAGGTATTTGATAATTTCCAAAGGTCCTATTCATATTGATTGATTGATTTTGATGTTTCAAGGTCTTTGCTCACACATATGTTGTTACAAAGTTGTTCACAAATGATCTTATTTTATTTGTATACAAATCGTGAATTATCCATAGGCTATGACGCCTTTACAAACATTTAAACATACTTTTATTATTATATTTTGCGTTAACATGACTTAACTTATGTATTAATTATGAACATTGTTTAACAAGTAGGTATGTGCAAGTCTTAGTATGGACCCAGTCATAATATTTACAGGATTTGAATTACAAAATGTACGCTTTATTATAATAAAGTATAATAATAACATAAGTAAAGATAGTGGCGGGTAGTCTGCGAAAACATCATCCATACACGGCCGAAGTGACGGCGTCGGCTATATAGTAAGCGAACTATCGTCATGACGTGTCACGGAGGAAGTATTCATATTGGGAAGTCAAATAATGTTGCTTTTATCAGTGTGTTGTCACCCTAAGTGCTAAAAGGACATTCATAGCTATCCGTTTTTTTTTTTGTTATTAATATCGAAAGGTAAACTTATGAAATGAAAGGTCGATTTAAATAAATAGATCTTTTAAATATATGCGTCAATTCGATCAATATTTTAAAACAAGATGGCGCCGGCATTTCCTAGCTGACAGATCCCTGAGAACACAAACTCGGAGGTCATGGTCTCTTTTAAAATTCAAACATTATAATATTAAGTTATTATGTGGGTCTGACAATGCAAGAACATGTCTAAAGAGCAGCGCCGGCCCGAGAATTCCTGGCGCCCTAGGCGAAAGGCTGGAACGGCGCCCTTTTATGAAAATTCGTGACATAATAAAACAATGTTCTTTCTTTTTCATGTGACTAACCTGTACCCAAATCTGTTTCGATTTGAAACAGATTGCTAATCAGAAAAAAATAATCTGCTCAACAACGTAAATAACGCAATGAATGTTGTTGAACTGTCAAAATAAGTTACGCAATTAGGGTACTAAAATTAGGGTGTCAGAGTTTAGCCACCCATGAGCCTCAGTCGAGAAATATATCTCAGGCATGGCGGTTTCTTCACGATGTTTTCCTTCACCGAGAAGCAAGTGATAATTATTATACACTCTTTTGCAAAAAAAACGGGCACCTAAGGAAATTTACGTTCTAAGGTCGATTTGAGTTAATTAAATGAAATTTATTTCTTTGACGTAGTCTATATATACTTATAATCCTGTAAATTAATGCGCGTGAAGTGAATTGGGGCAATTAAAAGAAAAAAAAACGATGGAATCTTTAAAACCGATGTACATGCCCAAACAATAAGAAGTGGTCGGCAATAAAGACAAGATTTTTTTTTACTTTTTTAATTAAATAAAGTTACAAATGTAAAAACCATTGATACAAAACCTAATAACGAGTGTGACCTCCTCTTGCCAAAATCACAGCTTGAATCCTTCTGGACATGCTTTCCACGATGTTTTTAATAACGTTTTGAGGAATACGTTCACACTCTTCTGCAATGACTCTTTTTAGCTCCCTGATGTTTTGTGGAGCAGGTTGCACTGATCTTACCCGTCTCTTAGAACATCCCAGACATGCTCAATTGGATTGAGGTCAGGACTTCGAGCTAGCCAATCTAAACGACGGATCCCAACTTCTTGCATGTACGCTTCCACGTCGCCAGAACGGTGCGGGCGAGCATTGTCGTCCATAAAAATGGAATCTTTCCCAAGTGCAGTCAATGTGGGTTGTGCATATGGAATTAGGACTTCCATTATGTACCGGTGTGCATTTAATGTTCCATTTTCTATGAAAACTAACTCCGTACGCTCCGTCAAATTAATTGCTGCCAAAAACATAACGGAGCCTCCGCCATAAGGAGTGATTTCTTCGAAACACACTTCCGCATAGTGCTCCCATGGTCTTCGCAGCACTCGCCGGCGTCGGTCCTCTCCACACAAAGAGATTCTAGCTTCATCAGAAAACAATACTTTATTCCAGTCCTCCAGAGTCCATGAAGCACAGTTCCGAGCAAACTGAAGTCGAGCAACACGGTGCTCACGGAGTAATTTAGGGCCCCGAGCTGGGCGGTAACTCCTGATATTGGCAGCCAAAAGCCTCCTCCTGACCGTCCACAAGCTAACTTCTACTCCTCTTACTTCTTCAAGGCTCTTCTTCAGGTCCACACTTGACGCCTTACGATTCCGCAACGCCTTTTTTTTTTTTCTTTGGGTGGGAAATCATCAAATAACTTCTCCCGCTCTGGGCGGAGCGGGAGGGCGTGTCAGACTCTTACTGACTAAAACCCACCCGTGTTCCTTCGATTGCCCTGTTGCCGGGGGCCACGATCTCCCTTTCGGTTTTCTTCGCAACCCCGGCAGGCATCGGCCTTAGTGGACCCCTTCAATTCTGCTGACATCTCTTTGAGGCGCGCGTGGAACACAACGCGCCGTCGACCCGGGCCTGCAACGATTCCGATTCCGCAACGCCTGACTTACCAAAAAGCGGTCATCTCTTGGTTCTGTGCATCGTTTTCTTCCCGAACCCGGTCTTCTTTTGACCGAACCGGTCTCTTGATACCATTGCCAAGTCCACTGGACAGTTGAACGACTCACATTTAGCCGCTGAGACACGTAACTTTGCGAACAACCTTCTTCAAGTAGGGCTATAATTTTACCGGCCCTTATCGCTTTATCACTCATATCAAAAAGTGGTATTTAATGTAAAAGGAAAGGTTAAATTGTTTAATTTGCAGAAAATATCCAAAAAGTTTTAAAATATCGTAATCAGTTAAAAATCGTTTCAGCAATTCGCGCCATTAGTAAAGCAATATTAGAATAATCCACAATAATCATTATTTTTCTTTAATTAATTTCAAATTTTAAATTTGGAACGTAAAGAATCATGCCAGGATGCTTCAGTCTGGCGGGAACTTTAAAAAAGAGCGGTTCGGATTTTTTTTTTTAATTTTTATTTTTGTTAAATATTCGCTAGTTTCTTGTTTAAAAGTTAATTAAAACAATAGTGCTAGGTGCGCAAAACTGAAAAATGGTGGGAAATGGGGGGGGCGGGGATAACCCGCCCACCTCACATAAACGTCCTCGGCCTGAGGCCGGAGACGGAGGGACTGGAATGGACAGCAGTGATGGCGGCGGCGGTGAGCATTCTGACTATCCACCTTACATGAAACCAGACTATAAAAGACTATATCCAGAAAATGCCACTTATGTGGACTTTAAAGTATTCATTGAAGCTTCCAACAATAAGGATAGAATAGGCAATAAGAGCCCTGTCTATCTCAATCACATATTTTCCAGCGAAATAAAAGGGGTGACGGCAATACAACGAATAAACGCAAATAAAATAGCAGTAATATTTAAACAGTATAATACGGCCAATAATTTTATTAATAACAGCGCTTTTCTTAAGAAGCATGGCTTGAAAGCATTTATTCCGGCTGCGCAAATAGAAAAAACAAGTATAATTAGATTTGTACCAGCAAACATTTCGAACAAAGAACTATACACCAAACTATCATCAATTTATGAAATAATAGCTATAAGAAGATTCACTAAGAAGATAGGACAGGAGCGAGTACCACTACAAACAGTTAGCATTACTTTTCTATCGAATATTCTTCCAGACAATGTACAATATGATTTGTTTTCATACCGAGTTTTTGAATATGTTCCCCCATTACAGCAATGTTTCCGTTGCTTTAAATTTAACCACTCTGCTAGGGTATGCAATGGCAAACAAAGATGTTCCATTTGCGGAGGTGAGCATTTATATAAAGAATGTGATAGACCAACAGAGATCTGCTGTTGCAATTGCAGCGGGCCTCATCTTGCAATTTCTAGATTATGTCCAATTAAGTTAAATAAAATTTTAGAAAAGAAAAATAAGATTACTTATGCAAGTACTACATTGACGAAACAACACGAGTGATAATACCGAATTTCCACCTCTACTACCTCCAAAAATGAAACCAACTGACATTGTAAATAACTCTGTAAATAAAGCTGTACATACATTTGTAAATAAGTCTGTAAATAAATCTGTACATACATCTGTAAATAAGTCTGGATTTGTAAACAATACTGTACATAGTGTAAATAAATCTAAAGATGTCCCTCCTAAAGTAGACATCAAAGCCCAAATTGTTGCCAACAATGATGTACTAATGGCCCTAGTACAGACATTGGTGGAACTGGGTAATAAGGGAGATAATACACCTACCACCGTAAATAGTATTAAAGAAATATTACTTAAAAATCTCAAGTAATGGATCCAAGTCACACATTGTCTAAGCTACGTATTGCTCAATATAACATTCAAAGTGCTAATAGTAAAAAACCCTTATTGATTCAATTCTTACAAAACCAAAATATTGACATTTGCTTACTTAACGAAACATGGTTTAAAGACAATAGTTTCAGAATACCTGGATATAATATTTATAATAAAAATTCCAAAAATACTCATAATGGTGTAGCAATACTGATTAAGCCATATTTAAAGTACAAAGTTTTAAACACTAGATTTTATGAAGACATTCAAACAGTTGCTCTGTCCTTATCTACTACACATGGTAGCTTGACTATTCTTTGTGTATACTGTCCTCCTTCTAGTGGACATATACGGATCAATAGATTACGTAATATTATTAATGATCTTCCAAAGCCCATATTTGTCAGTGGTGACTTTAATGCACACCACATTGCATTTGGTTGTCTATCGACTAAGAGCAGAGGTCATGATTTATTTAATATAATTGATGACTTGGATTTATGTATTCTAAATGATGGTAGTTCTACAACTGTTAACAACCCGAGACGGAATCCGTCTGCAATTGATGTTAGCTTTACTAGTGCTAACCTCGCATCAATATGCGAATGGTCTGTACATGATGATGCCATGGGTAGCTATCACTACCCAACAATAACAGAGATTTCACTACAAATAGATAAATATCATATTAATCCCCCTGTTGATAGGTTTATATATAAAAAAGCAGATTGGGAAAAATATAAAACTATTTCTAAAACAATATTCAATGATTTAGTCCTAAAATTGCATGATCCTATTTCAACCTATAATGATTTTTGTTCTCGATTGGATACTTTAAAAGATATGACAATTCCTAAACTTAGTAAACCAAATAATTTTAAAAGCAGACCTCCAGCTCCTTGGTGGAATGACATTTGTGAAAAAAGTGTAATTGCCTCTTACAACGCATTAAAACTATATAGAAGTGAACCTATTATGGAGAACTATTTAGATTATAAAAGAAAAGATGCACTTAAAAAAAGAACCATATCGGAACAAAAAAGAATAGGTTGGGATAACTTATGTAACACATTCAATAGAACTACTCCTATAAGTAAGATTTGGAATCTTCTAAAAATGTTTAAGGGTATAAGAGCTGGCAATAAATCATATAAGGCCTCTTTTCCATTACACGGTTGTTCAAACGTACGGTGTGTAAGCCGTACGGTTGAAAAAACGTGCTAGCTTGTACATGATACGGCAAAATCACCGCGCGAGACATTGGTAAGTACTGGCTAGTAGCGCTTTTTACTCGGGCTGTGTAGGACGTGCTGCGTCATGAATTTTCTTACGAAAAAAAAGATTATAGTTGCTTATTACATATATAGGAAAAAGAAAATAGAAAAAAAAAAGGGAAGTAAGGTTTTGGATACATCCGATTTTAGAAAAAAGGGAGGAATATGGCGCGTTTCATACACTTGTCAAGAATCAATTGAGAGAAGATGAAGACAAGTTTTACAATTATTTTAGAATGCAGAAAACTACATTCGACAACTTGCTCCAAAAATTATCCCAGGAACTAAAACATCAAGATACTTTTATGCGAGAGAGTATATCGCCCGCAGAAAGATTGGCTGTAACTCTGAGGTAAGTAGGTACAAAATTAAATGACATATTTTAGTTTAAAATTGTTTATTGCACACAAACAAAATTATTACATGTAATTGAATTTTAATAATTATTAATTTAAGAACAAGTAAATCAAAAAATACACTACGCTGAAAATGCTACTCAAGTGCGGTACTAAAATCGAATTAGTCTTCAATAGAAACTTGAGAATCTGCCGAGATACTTTCCGCATTTACACTATGTACAGATAATTGCGATTCGGGTCGGTAGTGGATTGGCTCTAAACCAGAACCGTGTCCAAAATCATGAGAAGACGTCTGTGGACGACTTATTCCATAGCCCGATCTAGCAGCTGTAGAATATCCATATGTTGACGATTGCGCATTTGAGGATGCTGTACCACTTAAATATCCTTGATGGCCTTGATCCCATTGGTTTCTTGATGTAGGTATATACTGAGTACACTGTCTTTGTTGAATATTTTTAATTATTGAAATTACTTGAAACTGAAAGTCTATCATATTTTCATCACTGAACTTGTCAACTGTATCAGCGATTCCCATAAAAAAGTTCATACTACGGCTTTTCTTTTTCTCATCTCGTTCTGCTGAATCCATAAACTTCATAAACCTAATGTCAACTTCACTTAGTTCATTTTTTCTTTTTTTTTTAGCCCTTTGCGTCTCACTCCGTTCAGTGTATCCCGAGCTTGATTGATTCGGGACTGCACTATCAAAATTTTCATTACTGAGGCTAGAATCATGAACATGTTCAGTCATGTTAGAATCGGTCTTGCGATGCTCAACATTTTTTTTTAGGAATATCATTTCATCATAGAACATATATTTTCTTATTTTTTTTGCTGAAGAACCAGACTTACATTCATTAATTTTTTTGTCATATTTTATCCAGCTATCTTTCATATTGGTCCACTTCTTCATCACCATTTGCCCTGAAAATAAATAAATAATAATTATTAAATTCAAAATTTATAAAAACCCCCGACCTAAACTGAATCGACCCCGACCTAAAATGGGGTTTTAGTATTTGAACCTGAACCGTTTTGTTTTATATTTCAGGTATCTAGCAACAGGAGATACCTTTACTGACCTATACTACAGCTATAGAATTGGAATAAAAACCATAAGTTGCATCGTACGTGAAGTATGCCACTACATTTGGTTAGAACTGTATAAAGAATATATGAAAATGCCATCTAAAGAAGACTGGCTACACATTGCAAGCAAATTTCAAGAATCTTCCAACTTCCCGCTGTGCTTAGGAGCGGTCGATGGAAAACACATCAGACTTATTAAGCCAATTGATAGTGGCTCGATGTTTTCAAATTACAAACATTTTTTTTCTATAGTTTTGATGGCAGTAGTAGATAGCGATTACAACTTTATATTTGTTGACGTTGGCGCCTACGGAAAGGAGTGTGATTCCAGTGTGTTTAAAGAGACCCCATTTTGGAAAAATTTAACAAACAACGGATTAAATCTACCCGATGCAACACGTTTGCCTGGAATTGACTACGATTTGCCATATGTGTTCGTTGCGGACGAAGCCTTTGCTTTGCATTATCACTTGCTTCGTCCATTTGGTGGTCATCAGCTTGATCAATTAAAACGTACATTTAACTACAGACTCACCAGAGCGCGAAGATTTGTTGAATGTGCGTTTGGCATTTTATCCAATAAATGGCGAATTTTTCACCGGCCAATGAATGTGTCCATCGATTTGGCAGTTGATATTGTGAAAACATGTTGTGTTTTGCAAAATTTTATACATAAGCAGGAAAACTTTCAGTTTCACAATGCGAGTGAAAATGAGTCCACCCTTGATTCAGAATCGGAACTAATCCAGTTACCTATCACGAATGCAGTTCGCGGAAGTTTGGCGGCTAATGAAGTTCGCAACAGATTTGCACAATATTTTGTATCTAACGAAGGTCGCCTCTCCTATCAAAACAACTATGCATAAGTAAAAAGTTAATAATTAAATATCTGTAACTTACCAAACTTGTTTTTCTCATCACCACTTAAATCTTCAAATGTGGGCTGGAAATGAATAAATATTTCTTTCCAGGAATCATATTTAAGCCGCTTATTTTTATAATCGTCGATGGTCTTATCCCATATTACAGGCCTTTCTTGAATCAACGTAATTAATAATTCTTGATTTATGTTCATTTTATAATAAAATCGCGAAACAGCGTATATAAGCGGTCACGAATCCGTGCGTACGTCCGGCACCGTCGACACACCCCGATAGACTGCCATACAACACTGGTGAAAATCACGCCGTGCGTAGACGCGGCGCGCCGAGGGGCAGTCACGGCGCACGCGGCCGCGGCGCCGTGCCTTGGCGCCACCGTGCATGTCGACAAGCTCATATAGTGATCCATACCACACTGACGACCGTGCCTACACGCGGCGAATTAACCGTAGATTTTCACGGCGAGAAACCGTGTAATGGAAAAGAGGCCTAAGGATGAGTTTATTTCTCAATTTCTAGATAAATTATCGGACAACAGCAATCTAAATAATGTTAATAATTTAGGCAATATTTTCGAATTAAACAATGATAATCTAAATTCAAAATTTTTGTTAGATTTTTTTACATGGTCTGAATTTAAAATGAGTTTGTTATCTCGGAAAGACACTACACCTGGTTTAGATGATCTCCCCTATTGTATTATTAAAAATTTAGATGAATCTGCACAAAAAATGTTTCTTAATATCCTTAATTTACTCTGGCATTGTAAATGTATTCCACAATCATGGAAAACACAATGTATCATTCCAATACTCAAACCAGATAAACCCTCAGAGCTTGCCAGCTCTTATAGACCAATATCACTGTCTTCATGTCTAGGTAAATTATTTGAAAACATGATTAAAAATCGTTTGGATTGGTATATGGAATCTAACGGCATCATTCCACATGTACAATATGGATTTCGTCGAGGGCGAAGTTGTGCAGACAGCTTCACTTCCTTAATTTCAGACCTGAAACATGCAAAGGATAGAAAGTTTAACACTGTTTGTGTATTTCTAGATGTTCAAGGTGCCTTTGACAGCCTAGATCCGACTATACTTGTACAAGTTATGTCTAGGTTAGGTGTGCCTGGCCAACTATGTAAATGGATATATAATTTTTTGAATAATAGAACACTCTATGTAAGACATAATAATACATTGCAAGGTCCAAAATGTGCATCTAGGGGTACAATGCAGGGTGCTACACTATCTCCTTTGTTATACAATATATACACAAGTGAAATCTGTAAATTTATTAATAATAATGTAGATATTCTGCAATTTGCTGATGATATTGTTTTGTACAGTAGTAATTATAATGTAGAAATTGCAATTGACAATATTAACAGAGCCTTGTCCCAACTATTTCACTATTACAATGATGTGCTACATTTAAAAATTAATCCCTCCAAAAGCAGTGTTATGATATTTGGAAATGAGAACACAAATTCAAAAGTAGTTTATAACGGAGAATCTATAAATCCAGTAAATTCAAAGAAATTTTTAGGCATAGTAATAGACAGGAAATTAACCTTTGAGGAACATATTAAATATATATCAAAGAATGCTCTAAAAGGTTTGAATGTAATTAAATGTCTTGCAGGTGTCTCATGGGGAGCAGACCCGAAAATATTATCAATTTTGTATAAAAGTATAGTTAGAAGTCATTTTGATTATAGTTCACTAGTGTATATAAATAGTACTCATGTAAATAAACTAGATCTATTGCAGAACAGGGCTTTGAGAACAATTTCTGGTGCAATGTGCTCTACTCCCATAAGGGCCATGGAAGTGGAGACTAAAACTATGCCCTTAATTTTGAGACGCATTTTACTAGCAGAAAGATTCTGTCTTAAATTAATTGCTGCAAATAACAGGAAAATAATAAACAAAATTGTACCTTCTGTAAATAGAACTCTTGGGCCTCTAACAACAGGAGAGGATCTCTTGAATGGTAAATCCCCAACATTGTCCAAAATATTGTTAGAAACAGAAAACAGTTTTACTGGTATTAGAAAACAGTGCCGATGGCCATGTTACTCCTTCTCTTATCAGTGTATTTCACATCCCATTAAAGAATTACAAAATCCCATTAATAATAATTCAGATATGTTACAGTTTTTGGCAGATAATAATAATTATTATGTTATTTACACTGATGGCAGTAAGGGGAGTGATTATGTACGGGCTGCTATATATGATCCACAAGCTAAATTCTCTCAAAGCTTTACTTTGTACAATACATGTACTATATTCACTGCGGAGGCCTATGCCGTTTATCAGGCATTAATACATATTCGCCAAATTAGCAATTTTAAATACTTTTTTATTGTTTCTGATTCACTGAGTTTGATAAAAGCCTTAACTAACCTTACAGTTCCGTTTAAGTCAAATTATATTCTGTATTTCATCAAAGAAATAATTCATCAATATTATCTTAAGCACATAAAAATCGTATTCCTGTACCTGGGTACCTTCTCACCGAGGTATCTCTGGCAATGAAGTAGTTGATAAAACCGCATATGAAGGTAATAATGCTATTGATGTTAGAAATGCAATGGACATTCCTATGACTGACTTCCTGCAATGCATTAATGAAAATATATGTAAGCTATGGTTAGAAATGTGGAAGAAAGACCAAGTCATCAAAGGAAAGTGGTATGGAAGTATTCAAGAAAGATTACCTGTTAGACCCTGGTACAATAGATTGAAGGAAGCCAGCCGAGACTTTATCACTACGATAAATAGATTGCGCTTTGGCCATAATACTGCTCCGTCACACCTTGCTAGGCTTGGCATTATTACAAGCAATACATGCCCACATTGTGAATCCCAAGAAGGAACAATGGAACATCTTATTTTTGACTGTCAAAACTTCTTGCTTGACAGATTAGTGTTGGCTAGTGAACTTAGTGATGTGAACATTAAGTGCGATTCTTTATCCCGCCCGCCGCCACTTGAAGAGTTATTAAAAGACAAAAATACTTACAAACCGATACATAAATACATTAAAAATACAATTAAAACAATTTAAAAACGAAGTGATAGTGCAGTGTTCGAAAATAAAATAAGATTTGACCTAAAGGTCCAGTAACCAGGTCAAAAAATTCCAAAAAAAAAAAAAAAAAGGATGCTTCAAATACAAGAATATTATATAGAATTCTTGTTCAAATAACATGCCAATACATCGTCAAATTAATAAAACCTATTTCTTGTTCTTCTTCATTGAAGTAGAGAAAAAAATCTAAAGTGCCCGTTTTTTTTGCAAAAGAGTTTACAATGCCCACATGAATCCAAAAAGTCAGAGGAGCGTGCCTTGGGATTGAACTCGAGTTTAATTCAAGTCACAGGGACTTGAATATATATATATATTATAATACCTCTAAACGAGTTTTTTTTTCTTGTATATATGTATAATCTGAATCTCGGAAACGGCTCCAACGATTTTCATAAATTATATATATATAATTTATGAAAATCGTTGGAGCCGTTTATAGATTCAATTTTAGAGATTTACTATGCAGGGGGTTTCGGGGGCGATAAATCGATCTAAATAGGTTTCATTTTTAGAAAAAGTCGTTAAAAAAACCGAGCTGAACTACGCATCTCATTAACGTCACGAAAAAACCTGCATCGCACAAGCAGAGTTTACCGCGCGACCAGCATACAACGCCCCGACCACAAACATCGGGTAGTTGCCCGCTGAAACACCCGACTGGTCGGAGGATCCTGCCTTGTGACGATGAGTGAACTTTACACCGTGTTCTCCATAAAATCAATCGATGCAGCTATTCTTATCTTTCACTGTAGATAAAGTTGACAATCCCACAAGTCTTTCTTGAGTCTATTTTACTCACCACTGGCCAGATACACAGGAAGAGTAAGCAACACCTTTATTGCAGTTACTAAATTAGGTACGCTATCTACTAGGCTATTTTCACAGATGTAGTCTATAACTTCTTGTGGCGTAGACCGTAGTGTTGTTCGGTATTATTCCAATAGCTTGTAATGCGCCACATAACTCCGTTGCATCAACAACTGAGTGAGTTAGTCAGCATGACTAACTGACTTCCATCTTTACCTATACAGTGTTCCAGAACAGGTTTGGAAGTTTTATTTCTGGGACGCCGTGAGCGTTGATGAATGAGGGCCTGCACTGCCCTCCGACTCGTCGGGCTCATACCTATAAAGCGGTACAGCGATCGCGGTCAAACTATAGTGAAATAAATTTTGAACAAAATATTATACCATACAACAAGAGAAGCAATAAATTTGAAATCGCGATTTTTTTAGCAATAGACTGGTGTCAACTCGCATTAGATTTCCAGATGAACCGTACCGATGGCTTCATAAATGTCCATGAGCGCATCATGCACGTCAGCTAATTGGTAACTTAGATAAGAATATTTTGGTAGAAAAATGGGTAAAAAATTTAGAGTATTTTCAAGTTGTAAATAAAAAATAAATTAACTGTGTTATTTTTTAGGATTCTGTGATATTTCTGTTGCCGCTTATAACAACAAATACTAAAAAACAGAATAAATAAATATTTAAGGGGGCTCCCATACAACAAACGCGATTTTTTTGCCGTTTTTATAGATGATGATGGTACGAAACCCTTTGTGCGTGAGTCCGACTCGCACTAGGCCGGTTTTTTTTTTTTATTTCGATGCCGCCGATTGCCGCCCCCCTAATATAAACGCACCATGCCGTTGCCTAGTTCGCCTATATGAACGGGCCGGCCCTGCTAAAGAGCCATTGCAGCTTCGAGTTCATCTGTCCCGAGAGACGGCATGCAGGCATCAGTCATCGTATAGCTCAACGCTATTTTATTTTACAGCTAACACCATGTTAGTTTTACAATAAAACCACAGAATTTCATCGTATAGAATATTTTAATTACTGGTTCTGTCACGACAATAAATAACAAACGCATGTACTATTTAAAGAACACTTTGATACTTTCCACTTTGGTTCGTATTTCGTGTGAGGAGTCCTTGGACAACTCTTGTGCGTACGACTGGTAGATAGATCGGAGTTTATCCAACTCTTCTGTTTTGTTGAGATCTGAAAAAAATAAAAATAATGATATTCACAGTTGACAATAGATGAGTGCGATGGGCGCGAATTGAGAAGTTAATGTCGTGTACAGCAAAAGGCTAAATTAAATAACAGTTTCATCTATATTTATTAATATTATAAAGAGGTAAAATTTGTTTGTCTGTATATAGGGGGTAATCTCTAGAACTGCCAGTTGGATATGAGGAAATCTAATAACCCAATTCTCGAAGGTGTAACATCACGCTACGAGTCTTAGGAGCCGAGCAATAAGAAAAAAAAGTAATTGCGTAGGCTGGCGATGGAATGCGACGCGGTGGGTCGGGGGCCGAAATTTCACGCGGGCAGAAGCTAGTGTAAGATAATATGATAAAGGGCAGTAAGGCGGCAGCAAAGTTCTTTGCGCGAGTAACAATAAATTGTCTTCATTAGCCATAAATTCAAGTTCCCAAGGCAACATTGTTTTCTCACTAAATTTTGAAGCGATATCATAAAAAACTCATGTTAAACGATCGAATAAATTACCTTTTAACTGTTTGACAAGTATTTCCATAATATTGAGCGCGTCCCTTCTATGCCTCACTTGATTGTTGTTTTCTGTGAAAAAATAACATAACATTACGCCTGTAATCCCCGAAGTGTTACGCAGACAAAATCCCATGCACACGATGACCACATCTTTTACCGCCGCGGTTCTATAGCGGCCGAGTGCTGCAAGCAAGAATAGTCTTTACGGTGGTTAGTTATGGCTTTCCGCGATGGTACCTATATAAATATATAAACACACATTTCGCCAGTTGTGTTTAAGTTCCATGTAATAGAGGGCGAGCCTATTGCCATCAACCGGGAAGAAATACAGACACCAGGCTGCTACTGAGAAATTCCTGATGGAAAACCCAGTAACACCCCTACGACCTGGGAATCGAACCCAAGATCTCATGCTCAGCAGTAGCGCTTTTGACCACTAGACCAACGAGGCAGTCGTAACGAAAAATATTTACATTATGCAATAAGTTTCATCCTGTGTTGACCAGCATTTTAAAGTTATGAGTTCAAAAGTTAACATTGGACAGAAGCTGGCTAAGAAAAAAATCAAGAATGGATACGACATTATCAAACTTCAAACTCTTCAAGAAAAAAAAAACTATCTTAAAAAGTTCTTGATACTTACGCAGCGTATATTCAACTATCGAAGCGACGTGTCCAGTGACAGTACTGATCGCCTTATCTCTGTTCGACGCAGGCACGTTGTCAGTTTCCATCGGCTCGCCAGTATTGGACAGTACTGTCAGTCTCTCCAATACGCGCGCAACGGATGCTAAGATGGCCAGCTGCGTCGATCGAGAACTCGTTGGGTACGACTTTGAGCAATGCTCGAAAAACACGTCTTGGTACTTTTCTGTGAAATAAAAATAAATATATTTGAATGGAATTATTTAGAGCATAATCAGCCTATAATATTCCTACTGCTGGGACACAGGTCTCCTCTTTGTGAGAGGGAGTGGGCCGTAATCCACCACACGGCCCCAGTGCGGGTTGATATATGCCACATATCTTCGAATTGTTGGTTCTAGTACATGTCGGTTTCCTCACGACGATTTTTTTTTTAAATAATTTAATATTGGCATTCTGCTTGATGAAGAGACAGTGCTATTTAAATTCTGCTAACTAGACTGTTATAGGGTTAAACCGTAGATATATTGATATAAAGAATCTCACCTTGCGTGTCAGGTTCCTTGGGCCACGCTTTCCCCAGTAATTCGTAGGCGGCTTCTTTTAGCGCCGTCAGTTGTTCCCGCCGCAGTCTCGCGCCTTCGTTGTCTTCCTCATCGGATTCCTTGCCCATTGAGAATTCATCCTGTCAAAAAATAAATTTAACCGAATATAGGCAATGTGCCACATTGAGAATGCTGCTCGACTGTGTCAAAACAGGCTGAGAAAACGATATTGTGCTAATTTGAAAAGAGAACTGCCGAATCACCACAGAGCAAAAGATTTTATAATCCGATTAATCTTGTTTTTGTTTCAAATAATCTTTAAAAAAGATATGATTTTCGAATAAAAAATGGATCGAGCGAAAATGATCCAATTACGTAACTGTCTTATATTTGGAAAGAAAAAGATCCAATAAATCATATACTAAAGTTCCATTTTGATTGTATGCGAGACTTTTACAGAATATTCATGCAAATTAACATACAATTTAAGGAGCCTCCTCTTAATATTGCACAACAAAAATGGCACCGACAACTCTTGAATGAGGTTTATATATGCTGATCGTGTTTAGTTTTATTGGTGATATTCGCCCTTAGTATCTTGTTTTGGTGATAACTCATATTTCTAACTTTACCTTCGACAGTATAACCTTGACGATTTCATAAAGCTGCTGGAAGCGGTCGCAATGCGTGGCTGCGATGGCCTGTCCGAGCGCGGAGATCGCGTGACGTTTGTACACCATCTCTTGTTTGCGACTCTCCACTAGTAGTGCGTTGATAACCTCTGAGGCCAGCGCTTGTGATACTGGTGACTCGTTCTCTTTTACACTGCGGAAGTAGAATCGAAATATTATTGTAAGCCGATATAAAAAGGGGATAAAAAGGATGTATTAAGTAAAATGGTCATTAAAAGTCAATAGATGTTGAAAAAATCAGCAGTTTAACCCGTAGGCAACTAAACCTCTTGATTATAAATATAACAGCTCTCATTCAAATACTTCAGAATGTCCTTTTGCTGCCTACGAGTCTCAAAATAAATTCAGGAGACTTCGAATTTGAAAATTCTTAATAAAAAAAAACAGTACTAAAAGAAAATCTATTCAAAAGAAACCACGATTGCCTTATTAACATCCCGAAGATTCACATACAATACTTTATATACTAATCTATTCAAACATATCATACATTAAAATCATATTGCGAGTCGTATCTGGCTGTGTGACCGTGTCTTTCTTCTAAATTACGTTAATAATTATTATTATTTTTTTATATTTTAACAAATCTCGGGACCATAGATCCCGGTCCTTTGCAAGGCGTACGAGGGGCCGAAGCCAATTCGCAGAGGCCCCTTAACATTTTTAAGTGTTGAGGTACCAACCGAAGATTATCCCTGTATGCGTATGCGCTATACAAGTGCACCCAAGGACAACCCCCGGTTGGTGTATAACAAAATATATTGGGCTATGGATTTGGGTGGCTACAATTAATTGGTTACCTGGAACTATGGAAAGACTATATACGCCCATGCCCGGCCAATATTTTATATAAAATATACAGGAAAATGGCAGAGGGTGACTTGCACACTCAATAATGGACCCTAATTGTCTTATCGTTAAAACCGTGCGAAGCAGGGGCGGATCGCTAGTATATAATATACAAATCCACTTACGCGCACAACTCTGCCAATGCCACAATGACATGTTCCTTTCCGTCGAATGTCTTGCCGTGCACCGCCGCTAACATGGCGCGTATCAACTGTTCCCGATGCTCGCCCAAACCTGATGACACCTCCTTGCATATCGTTTTTATTGCGTTTGCCGCCTGAAATTGTTAAAATTAAGCATTTAAAAGAAAACTCAGCATCTGCCTAGCGTTTTTTTTTTACTTAATTATGATCAGGTTCCAGTCCAACCGACAAAATATTCGAGGAATAAATGTCGGAATATTGTATAATTGACACAGCATAATAATCGCTGCTATAATAAGAACAAGTGATTAGCGCTCAAAATAAATGCAACAAAATGCTATTGCATGCATGTGACTGCAGTGCTTAGCAGCAACCTTGTTTGTATAAAAATAACAGAAATAATCTATGAAATAGAAAATGAGTACTGTATAACAGTGACATAATAAAGTTAAGTAAGTACCTGAATCTTTTTCGTCCAGCTGCTAGAGTTGAGACACTTCTCAATCTCCTCCCGTATAACTGTCAGATGTTGTTTGATGCCACTCTCTCGCGCCGGGCTTATGTCTGTCCATATGTCTTCAAACATCTCCACTGTTGTCGAGTCTGAAAATTCAAGTTGAGCCAATATGAATACGACGGATTAAGATTAATATCTCCGATCTATTAACTGTTTTTGTTGTAAATGTCTGAAGTTTTTTTTAAGATTTTAGAGCAGCATGACTGTAACATTTACACGGAGATGGATTCTCGCCGGTTCGTGACGAGAATCTGCAAATGCGAAACTTATCAGGCGACTAGCCCTCATGCGTTAAAATTCAAAAGTTATTCACACGGAAAGAGATTCTCCTCTCATACTTTCTAGCGTAAACTCTCCGTGTTAATGAGCATTAAAACATAAATGTATCTGAATTTGGACAAGCACGATGAGCAGTTGATAGAAACACCAAACAAAACACTCTGGGGTTTCGGATCCCGCCAATCACCGCAACTAATATAAGATTTAATAGCAGATTGACTAATGAAAAAGATGATAAGACTTTCAAAAACTAGGCTTGTAGAAAAAAAATCGATGTATCGATTAATAGCCATTTTTGTTCGATATATCGATATTTTTTGGCGATATCTGTAGTACCCATATAAAATATCAAGTATCGAAATTGTATCAAATACGATATATTTCTACTAGCAATACCGTTGTCGCAACTTCTAAAATCGCTAGAATTTAGAGCCGTAAAAAGTAGACGTTTTTTTATCAATGTTTTAATAATTTAAGATTTTACATCAGAAATTATGTTCCTAGTTTGAAATTTTTATGATTAAAAAAGAAACACAATAGAATTTCGTAATGTACAAATATTTTTTTAGAAATTTTCACCAATGTATCGTTTATTTTTTTCAATTTAACGATTCGATATTAATATTTTTATCGATACTTTTTGGCACTTCTTGGATCCCTGTCAATACCTTTACAAATGGTTACTATTTTACACTCACCATCTTCCTTAGGCCCATGCATAGCCAAGAACACCATCGGCGCTAAGAACGTCTCATTATCCTTGACATGCTCTATCTTAGCCTTGGATATAGACTTGAGACAGAGCGCGATGGCCGACCGGGACATGTCGTCTTCTTTAGTTTCATATAATGATACTAGCTTCTTCATTAGCTTCTCTGCTGACTGGACCTGGAATGTGAGGTATATTAGTTTTTTTTTTTTTTTTAAACATGGCATCTCGTAGTTTTGACCACTAAGGTCTTGGCTGCTTAACCGGACTTTCCTGTGGGTGCCTTAAGCTGCTACACTCAAAGCCTCCAGCCAGGGGGGTATATTAGTAAAATGTGTCATTGATTCATACTCAAATAGCTAAACTAAGGCAACATTTTCTTGGCTTTTATTTTAGAACATTATTTAAAACAATTTTTTTGCATAATATCTTCTTACATAACCGCTGAACATATCCCTAAAGATTACTTCAGTGAAAGGTCATGAACTTTGTCCACAATCCCGGTTGGCAAAGCTGATAGATTTGGTAAGTCCAAAGGGAAAGAATATATAAAGTCCCATTAAAATAGATGGACAAACTTTTAGAAATCATTCAGACCACCAAAATAAGGACAATGGTAAAAAATAATAATAAGACAAACGCATTAGAAAAAAAATCAGCTAACGAAAATACACTTAAAATGTTGGTTACTAATGTTGGTTAATTATTTTACTTCAAAATAAAATCACTTTAATCAGTGTTTTTTTTTTTTTTCTTGAATATCTTTGGTTAGACGTACTGAACGCTGTGTTAAAATTTGTCCATCTACCTTATATATTATAGCAACCAAAAAAACCTCGTTCCAAAGAACAGTATTGAAACATTCTAATATATCATTTGGAACTCATAGTCTTTTTCCACGGAAAACAAAAACTACTGAATTGTCAGATACAAGACAATATAATAGATTTTTCTCAGTAACTTAATGTCGAAAATAGTACTTATTTCACAACAAAAAAATCAGATAAAATGGAAACTTACCTTAGCATAAGCCGACACTTGACCCAAAGCTTCAGAATAATTCTTCCTCACAGTAGAATTCCTATCAAAGGTACCAGTTAGTAGGTTGGACATGATCTTCCCGGCGACCGGTTCTAAGTCAGTTCTCAAGTAATGAGCGGCCAGTACGATGAAGTGACAGACCGCCACTTTAGTACCCAGTTGTGGGGACTTCATCAGCTCCAAGATTTTTGGTAGCATTTCTTTCATAACTTCGATGTCCACGTATGGCATACACTGTGGAGGGATAAGTAGTTAGATATTTTTTGAGAATGTCCAGTACCCTAAATGCGTAATGTGCGATCAATCACAATTTGTTTCGATTTGTAACAGATTGCTAATCCATTGCTTCATATGTTGGAAAATTAAATTTGCTCAACAACGTAAATAACGCAATGAATGTTGTTGAACTGTCAAAATGGAACAAATTTGTCATAATCGTTTACAAAAATAAGTTATGCAATAAGGGGGCTGGTTATATCTTACCAGTTTTCCGTAATCAAGGACTTAAAAACGTTATATTGTGTCTCGCGTAAATCTACGTTTACGGCATAAAGAGGGTATCAAAGTCGTTATAAATCAAGTGCTTGCATCATGTGACTTTTATTATCATAGACATAAGTGTTCAATTACAATGATTGGCTGATTGGCGCTTGTGAAATGTGATAACTATACTCCATGCCATGGACTGATATTTCCACATTTAAAAAAAGGTTTAGTAACAAGACAAGACATTTTGACAGCATTTTTATCTTGTTGATTCATAATCATATTAAGAATACTCAGCCTATAAAGTTCCCACTGCTGGGACACAGGCCTCCTCTCAGCGAGAACGAGTGGGCCGTAATCCGCCACGCGGGCCCAGTGCGGGTCGGCAGTTGTCACATGTCTTCGAATTTTTGGTTTTAGGACATTCGATAACGTTCGGGGGTAAATGACGTCAATTAGACCAAAATAATAATTCCAGCTGCAAAAGGTATTTTCTCTTACTTTAACGACGGTATCCGTAGTGTAGTGGTGTCGCGCAGCACTCGCTCTCATGTCGTCTAACACATCTCGTGTCGCGGTATCAGCTAGAGCTGTCGAGAGGTACGACAGTCGTGCCGACTCGAGCTCTCCTGCCGCACCCGCTAGAGCCGGGATCAGTCGCGCTAGGAACGGTTTTAATGTTTCCCCTGCTGCAGTTACTAGTTTGGAGACTGTCTGTAAACTGAGGATAATATTTTTAATACTGTTTGAATGTAAACTACTGAGGCCATGTGAATAATTTACACACCAGTTTAGGTCAGTCATTTTGAGCGTTCACAAACATATCGTGAGAAATATTGATCTGTACCTTAACTGTATTAAATTAAGGAGTTTTATCAAAAGAAAACGAAATATCAAAAAAATATCAAAGTCAATACTTCGATTGTCGATAGCACCGTTTTCACAGATATTTAATGGAAAAATTTATCGATTTAAAATATCCCGTGTAGATGAGTTAGAAAAAAATTGTGACAGTAATTTTAAAAGAAACTCCTTAAAATTAAAAAAAAAAATCAAATCTGCATACCTGACACTCCTAACTTCTTTGACTACATTGGTGATGCCTGTATCCAGTAGAACAGGTAGTATGACAGACACCACCTCCTTGCCGTCCTTGCCTGTACTCACGTCTGCTGCGCGAATACACAGCTAAAAGTAAAAATACAATATACTGGAAGTAACACTGCATTCAATTAAATATTTAAAATTTCTTAGAGATCTCCTCTCAGAAATGTTATTCATTTCGGACTTATCTGATGTCGAAAATAGTTTTATATTGTTATTATAAACTGTTTTCGAGATCAGATAATTATTTATTATGTAGCGTCATAATAAGTCTTGCACTTCAATCGACGCCATTTTTAGTTTATATGAATACACCCATCCCTATAACTCGTTTAATCTAAACGCGGTATAGACGGCACTATCTTACCTTTGATAACACGGTAGCAGTAGAGGTGGCTGCTTGTCTGGTACCCTCGTGCACGTCGTCCATTACTCTGAACAACTGTAGCCAAATCGTCGGCAGTTGTTCTAGCGACTCGTGTAGACTTGTTGCGCCTCTGTACAAAGAAATACAAGTGATAACTATTTGAAATTCAGTAACGACCAATAAATTTAAAATAAAACCTTTTAAAATAAAATCGGTTGGAGAAAAATGATGAACATGTTTTACCTCAATAAATCGGCAAGCGCATTACAGCAAGACATCCTCACCCTCCATTGGTTCGATGTGAGATTCGCGACTAAGTCGTCCAGGATCTGTTTGTGATATTTGTGTACCTGTAATAGAAAGACACTATCAGTGCATGTGATACTGAGAAGAGCTGAAATAGTGTCAGAACACTGACAGAGGATTTTCAAATATCAATAGGACAGGTTTCTGCAATAATGCAAGAAGCTGTCAAAATTTTCGACACATTGCCAAGTTCAGAGGCGAGCCTCATTGTGTCTGAAATATCAAACTTTCGTTACCACCATGCTGTTTTTCGACACAGAATTAGGTCCTATAAAGTGATCCAAATTGGTTGACTTCACAACAAAGCTAGTCTTCATAGATCTCATAACTTACAGTAGCCATAGTGTTGGGCACGATGGCGTGCCAGATGCTCTGCATGGAGTTCTGTATGCGCGGCGTGGGGTCGAACCGGTAGCGGTAAAGGCGCGGCACTATCTTAGGTAAGTGATCCGATAATTGGGCGCCCGCTTGTAGAGCTATTGAGTGGAAACCGAACGCCGCACCTAAGGAAAAAACATTGAATATTTTTTTAAAGATAAAAGATACCTGATTCTGATTTGACTAAAGTCAGATATATTTTTATCCGTAGAATAAAATTAACGTCTGGCAGGTTTTGTATGAAAAAACAGCCAATAATTCAAAATTTATTCGCAGGATTAAACTTGTACTAGGTATAAAAAGTTTGGTCGAATTCGCCCAAAAAATGACAAATAGGTGGTTTTAGTTTACCCCGCGAGGAGTATATATACAACGTCCTGACATCAACATCATTTATAAAGTTTTCAATAAAGTTGCCACAAAATTGTTGGATCGATTATTAAATATATACACAAGAAGTAGATTTCGAATTTAACTAACCTTTCTTAGAGTTCCACATAGAGTTGTGATGAGCTAGATGCATGAACTTGTATAGTAGATCCGGCTGGTTCAGATCAGAGGCCAGAGAACACAGCTCTTTGTAGGTAGAGAGGTTGCCACTAAAACAATAAAGAGAATAAGTTGTTGTTGCTGTTGTTGTTGTTGTAGTTGTGCGATGAAAGCCACGTATTTTATTTGAAACAGTTCAGTTTGTAACTCTTATCACACTGAAATAAGGTTCAAAATAAAATGATGAAATCGTATTATCGCAATCGTAGAACACAAAAGTTAAACAATTACATTTAATTAATTTCTTTTCCTGATCAAATGGTGATGGTTAAGGGAGGCCCCTTAACCATCATGTCGACCGATCCCGTGCTTCTCAGATGTAATGGATTCCCGTAACCTTGACCATAATATTTTCCCCATTAACCATAATTAATCATAATATTTTTACCACGGAGATTAAAAATAAAAGTTTAATCCACGTTTCCACAAAAAATCCTTTGAGCTTTGCACCAAAAGTAAGTGTAATAAAGTAAAAGTAGTGGAATCTTAGAATGTTTGTTTTTACAATTAACTTTCTACTCACCCAGTTGGACCCTAACAACACTAGACCCCAGACCTCCATTTTTAAACCCCAGGATGTTGATCTAAAAAATCCTTAACAGACGTTTTTAAGACCAACATCAGAACATCATCACTTACCCAGTAGGAGCCTTCCCCAGTTGTCCCTCCTCAAAGATCTTGGTATCTTCAGTGACCTGCGCGACGGATCGCTTGCCACTCGTCAGTTGCTCTATGATCTGACCCACCAGCGCTTGTTTCTGACTCTCATCAGAGTTCTGGTATACAAGGGATAAGCCTTTGCTGGCTACGTCTTGGACTATGTCTGTGGAGATAATGTTTGGTTGGAAATAAGGCGTTTTATTACAAAACGATGGAAAAGGTTTTTACGTAAAGATGAAAGTACTTAATTATTTAAACAAAAAAAAAACTGCTGGTTAAGTAAACATATATAACTAAATATATGCACTTGCGCATGGGCATATCTCAACTTCAAATGTGAAAACTGACCGCATTAATTCTACATACTTTATTTTAATTGGTTTTTCAACAATAAAGTTAGGTTATGTAGTGTCAAACCTGGCCCACAAGATTATTTTTCTTCTATAGGATGCACGAGAACTGAGTGAGGCTCATGTGGTTAAAATCAGCAACGTTGGTAGTGAAGGCTGATTTTCTAGCATTACCTGGACAGTCCTGCTACAACCTGCATCATGATATTTCGATCAACAATAGCACTAGATTAAGGATTAAGAACAAAAACACATCGCTCAAGTAGCTGCGATTGTATAAAACTCGATTATAAACCTTAACACTCAAACATAAAGTTTATTATAGTTTGCAATATATTTATTACTTCGATTGAAAAGTAAACGTATTTTTAAAAAAAGAAACAAAAAATGGAAAAATAAAACATAATTCCTAAGCAACAAGGTTGAAAAACTATCATTCTGGCCGTTTTTGATGCGCTCATCGGAAATCTAGTACTATTGTTGATTGAAATCATGATGCATCATTTAAATTTAGCGTTAGTATAAAACTATATTATGTCCACTTACCACTATTCTCTGATAGGAAGTCCATGAAGACATCTTGTAATATCTGCAACTTGGTCTTTATAGGCTCTCGTTCGGGACAGTTCTTTAGTAACGCCAACAACCAAATACTTGTAGCCTAGGGAAAGCCACAAATGTCTTTTAAACAAAGTTTCATATAGATATACGAAATTGAATGGAGGGACTACAGGTAGCAGTAATGCTGGCGGGGCAGAATGCAATGTTCCCCGCGCATTAGGTTTAGCGGCCAATCGTTTTCCCAGCGCCGTGGCAATAACTTGTGTATCGTGTAACTAATATAAGAAACGTCATTGTGCTTAAGATTTATGGTCATCTGAATAGACTTTATATTGTACACATGAACTTCATTTATTATTACTCATAAGGTCCCAACATTGAATCTATATAAAACTTTTTAAGAAAGATTTAATTTAAGTTTAGTGCGAGCTTAACAAAGAATAAGAGTCTTTAAGTTGCAAAAAGATTTACCTGTCTGGAATGTGGATGTGGATTTCTCCCAATCTTGAACAGTTCTTTTAATAACCACTCTAATAGCTGGTCATTCTCCTTCAAAGCATCCGTATTCTTTACTTTTGCCGCACCCTGTACATAATAAAGTAACATTACTGCAAAAGAAACTATAGTTGCCAGAATAGGTATTACGGTAGATCATTTTATTGATAAAGAATATTCTACAAACAAATATTGAATAGTACAATAAGCGATCTCGCTGTTATAATCAATTTCTCACAGAATTATCTTTTTGTAAATAAAAACTTACCTCTTTAGGCAATTCAGTCCATAGGTCCCTGTTTTCATTTGAGTTTACTCCTTCAACACATAATACTAGTGACTCGCCGATTTGTAAATGGATTTCGAACTCTTTGCTCTAAAAAGAAAAATAAAAGTTGAAAAATAGCATTCATTTGTTTGAATATCGAAGTAATATTGTAAGCCCAAAAAGTTTCGACATGTAAATAATACAAGGAAAACATATAATCTTGTTTAAGTTGGCCAAAGATATTCCTATGACACAAAATAAGTACTTATTGTTATAAATGCTCTAACTGTAATTATAATGTATGATAATATGGGTTAACTTACATCTTTAGCCATCTGCAGGAATCCCATAACGATTTGTTTGGAGAAAGATAACCTTTCACCACAACACAGTAGGCCAAGCGTGTACAGCGCCCTCTCTTTTAATTTCGACGGCAGTTTCGCATTCCCAACTATCTTAAACAACCTGGATTAAAAGGAATGCAATTTATTACTGAAAAGTCTTTTAGACTTTACAACTACCATGTGGTAGTTGTATGAATGAACCAATCACAACAACATAGTGCCTCTCAAAATCTTAAAAGTTAAAAAAATGATGATGTGGATATATTTAGTAACTTAATTAATAAACTTTATTTTTTAAGATAGTTAATTGATTCAGGCGTGACCTTGCGGAAATCATGATGTGGATATATTTAGAAACCTTTTCCGCTTAGCTATTTCTAAAACACGGCGTGTTGCCACACCAAGCACCGAGCGCTCGGTGCTTGGTGTGGCAACACGCCGTGTTCGAGTTCACGACAAGTTAATCGTCATCCTGAGGACGCCTCGTTGAGAGGTGAAACACGTGTCGATTTCTTCCAGGATCTTTTCAAGACTCTTTAGAAATAGCTAAGCGGAACAGGTTACTAAATATATCCACGTCTATTATATTTTATAATGGATTTCCGCAAGGTCACGCCCGAATCAATTAACTATTTTTAGGATAATCATTCTGAATTTTCCTAACGACGCTATAAACTTGATATTTCTTTAAGTGAGAATAACATCAATTGGAAACAAAGATTTGAAAATGTAATACATACCTATCAGCAACAGTAAACTTCGTGACATCGACATCATTAATATTCGTGTCGCTCTTATTAATGTTGAAAGGGTTTTCGCTCTGTAGTAACGCGTCTTGTTTCGTCGACGTGTTGGGAAGGGGTAGGCCGCTACAGCGAGCAAGTAGCGATATGGACGAGCAAGATGTACTGACGAGTAGCGTTTGTGTGCTCGCTAGGAAATTAGCTGTAAAAACGGTTGTTATTTGAGTCTAGATACGACGCGGTAAGCTGATCCACACTTTAACTAGAAAACAACATGATTTCGTCATGATTATGAGTCAAACATACCTATCATTCAAAATTAACATAATTGATAGTGAAATAAGTCAAGACTTGGGTTCTGGTTAGCTGGTTTGCAGTATCTGTGGTGATTTAGCTAAAGTGTCACGATAAAAAAATTGAATGTCATGAAAAAATTGGATTAAGTACAGAAACTTATCTGAAGCTGGATAAAGACTGATTGACCACACGCACGTTTTGCGGAATAGCTAGGTGACTAGCACCCGGCATAACAGCATTAAACACTAAATTTCAACAACAACAAAAATTATATAAAGCACTTACTCAAAACCACGGCGCCATCTTGATACGGCTCCCAATTAACAGGACTAAAACCTTTCCCGCCAAACTTTCCCCTCTTCGACAACACGACACATCTTTCGCAAATATTCGATAAAGCCGACAAATATCCGCATTGAGCCTCCAAGCTTTTATTATTCTGCCCCTGTACCACGAACTCCTTTATCTCCTTATCTATCGCTGATTTCTCGCTAGTATTCACTGTAATTATCGCGTAGATGACCGCGGCTATATCGCGAATGTCTTCCTTGGTACTGGTCGTGAATAAGTTGCGTAAAAACGGTTGGAGGCTAGTGTATTTGGAGGCCATTTTCTCGGGTACACAACCGACGATGTCCAGGAAACATGATAGGGGCATTATTTCTGGGGATAAAAAAGGTTATTTTTAGTCATGTTACCTAAAAACTAACTAACTACTGTGCTATGGATAATTTCTACTTTTTTCTTTTCCGTGTGGTTAGTGACTAAACTGGTGTCAGAGTTTTTATGCCGCCCATAGGCCACTGACTTCGCTTCACATGCCATTGAGAAATGTCTCTCAGGCATGCCGGTTTCCTCACGATGGTTTTCTTTACCGTTTTTGAAGCAAGTGATAATACGCACATGAATGCGAAAAGTCTGAGGTGCGTGCCTTGGGTTCGAACTCAAGACCTATGACCTGGCAGTCCGACGGTCACACCACTAAGCACTTTTTTAATGATCTTTTCTGATTAATTTTCGTTGCAGAACGATTGAATTATTTATACAAATTTTTGCTTTTTGACTGAGGGACTTTAGTTCCGAAACTTTCACTATTCATTTTTCTTTTGGCGACAGTCTCTTAATAAGAGACTGTAGAAGGTATACTGAAGACAGTCGGATGGACGATCTTTCTGCCCTTATTTGGGGTCGGAGAACAAATCTTCTTGTATCTATAAATCTGTATCAGCAATCATCTCAGTATTCACTTCCTTCATATCGTCTCTTATTCATATCATCCATCACTTTCAAAAACCTTAATAGTAATCTAGTAACAATTACCTGGACTAGCATTCAGCAGAGACGTGATCATGGTAAGGTACCGCTCCAACACCTCCGTGTCTAACAAATTATCGTAGATGTACTTTGAAAGTAACGGCGACGTCGCGTTCGGGTGAGTCGAACAATCCTTCAGGTCAGCGTCGCGGTTCAGACACATTCTCATATATCGAAGGATCTATAGGAAAATAGTTAAATACAGGTAAAGTTTGTAGAGTCTTCATTGAGGATAGATAGGGTACTTTAGACTTTTTATAGTACTTGCGTTAAGAACTGAGTCGTCGGGACATAAATGTCAGTAACAATAAGAGTGTGCAACGCCTTAGGTCTTATCGATAGTTGGCTACCGGCTCTATAAGCTCCAAAAGTGCATGCAAGACAGACTAATAACAATGATGTATGGCCCGACGACTCAGTTCTTAACGCGGTGACTATAGTAATAAACTGCTGAAAAACAGTGTTTCGAATAATTTTGGGCATTTTTTTGTTGTTTAGTTGCAACACCAACTTAACCAACTTCCGCTGCTGATCATACTGGATTTTGTCGTTGCGTTGGGGGGAACAAAATAGTAGTATCAGATAATTCTGATAGGGACTCAAAAGTTAATAGAAACACAGGGTCAGGGTACATCATATTTTACTGTTTATGAATCATTTTATAGAATTATTTTTATTGATATCGCATCTAAACATGCAATCTAGCTGTCGTTCAGTTTGCGATGTTTGAGGAATGCCAGCGTGCTGATGCCCCCAAAAATACAAAGAAAACAAAAGAATATCACGATATGTTCTCCGTTCAAAAAACTCCGCACAAAAATAGAAGCCCATTCAAATCACTCACCTCTTGATAAGTCATTGGATGAAACTGCAAAACCTGGTTCCCGATAACGAACCTATGTTTAGCATTCGACCCCTTCTTTCTCTTCTGCATTTGATCCCACACGTAATTCACTACTTCGTTGAACTTCGGCACTTTCAACTCTTGGTTCTCGGGTGCTCTGTCCTTGTCTTTCTTAGAGGAATCCTCATCTATACTGACGGTTGCTGCCTCTTTCTTTGATACGTTGAATACTGCGTCTTCTATTTCGCTTGGGCGTGATGTGCCGTAGAGGCATTTTAGCGCTTCATTTGAAATGTCCTCTTGGCTACAGTCAAAAATAGTTTTTAGAGATCAACCCGAGGAGAGACTTTTTACATTCCTAATACATTATGAAACAAAATGACAAACGACAATAATTTAATTTTCGTACATATTTTTCTAGCCTGCACGTCAGAGGGTTTTCTGAAGACATTGAAAAGTGTACTTTATTTTCAAAGTTATAAGGTTTAAAGTTTTATGGACATCGGCGCAAATAAGCACACGTGCTCGTCTGTACTTATTTGCAGTTTCAGGACTTTCAGGTACAGAATATGTATAAGGTTAATTTTTCAGTATTACTACAAGTATCACCTGCGCGCTGCGTTTATTGATCTAAAGTTTCTTACCTGTCTCCACTGGCTAGTAACAATAGATATCTGGCTGGCACGTAGTCTTGTGGGAACACAGCCGCTGAGTACCTCATGGCGATGTACCGGATCATTGACTCTTCGCTGTGCATGTAACTGGAGAAAAGTAATAATAAATATTGGATCCAAAAGTAGGCCCAGTAAGACAACAAACGTCTTTATTGGTAGAAAAAAGTTCGGCAAAGTTTTTTTGGTACGAACACACATACACATAACATCACGCCTTGTTTCCCCGAAGGGTTGGGCAGAGGTGTCCCTGTAGCAGGTTCACCCACATTTCGCCAGTTATGTTTTTTTAAGTCCCATGTAATAGGGGGCGAGCATTCATCTAATATTGCAGTATTAAGACTTCAAAGGTCTATTCACAGGTCTATTCACGGCCAGCTTGGAACTCAGACGGCCCTGACCCGGATCTGTTTTGTATAGAGCTTTATTAAGACAAACACTCAGACACCTGTTGCTAAAGCCACACTATCTGTATATATAAAAATCAATTGCCGTTCGTTAGTCTCGCAAAAACTCGGAAATGGCTCGACCGATTTTTTTTTTGTTTTGTTTTGTTCGCCTCAATACTGGTATGGCTTAGGAAAAACCTAAAGGAACAGCCGAAGAAACTTCTTAATTTTGTCTCACGTGGTGCGAAGTTCACCAGGTCATCACGTACAGGATAAAAATTTGAAAGCGAGGCATATAGGCTACACTTAAAAAACCGGAATGTTATTGTAAGTTAATTATTATATTTCTTATTAGTATGGTTCAGATCTTTACAACTACAGTTTTCAACTTACTGATCCAACAAAGCGAAGAGCGCCAACGCCTGTGGTTCATCGAAGGGGCTAGTCTTAGCACTCTCATCTACATCCATTTTATCTCCCTGTGAGGTACCAGCCGCCGCAGCAGTCGGAGTTGCCGCTTTAACTGTGTAAATAATATAAGACAAGTGGTTGATGCAGATGAATACCAGTATTTTACATGGAGCGACTGCCTATCTGACCTCCACAACACAGCTACTGGGTAATACGGTACCTCTTGGTAAGACTGGTTGTCAGAATTTCGGGCTTCTGACGACCAGAAACGACTGTCAAAGCTCCACGAATGACAGCGGGGAATGGCTGTCATTCGGCAGTCTCGGTATGTAAAGATGGTCACCCATCCACGGACCAACCCCAGCAAGCGTAGCTTAACCTGATAGATCGATCCATGCGGCTGTTTTTACTTAGCCACAAGGTCCTAGATTAAAACCATGAAAATGATTTTAAAAACAATCGTAAATGACGCGCAACCTTTGCAGCCATAGTTGGGTATTAGGACGTTTAAGGGATGCATTAACGACGATACTACAGGGTGGGTCAAAATTAATATCATAATGTGAATATGCCATCATTTTGCAAGTGGCTCCATAATGTCATTGTGATTAGACACACTTATGTTGTAGACAGATAGAGAATTAGTTGACAATGCAATGGAGCCAGCTTATGCCCTGGCTGGAGGCCTTAATTTATTGAGATACCCACCGGAAAGTCCGGTTAAGCACCCAAAACCTCCTAGGTTGCAAAATTGGCGTGGCTTTAATTTATTGAGGCAAAGATAAAAAATATGGAAGTTCTTTATTTTTTCCCATGAAAAAACCCGTCGGCCGCACAGCTTGTACTTTTATAATATGGTAGAACTTTACCTTCAGCATTAATCTTGAAGCCGGCTGACATATCGAGCAGTGCATCTCTTAGCGCAGTCTTCATCTCGGGCAAAGCGTCCGGTATCTTCTTTACTAGCTCTTCTAGTAATGCGAACTGATTGTTGATCGTATCGGGACACTTCATTGCTAGTCGACCTGAATTTGAAGAAGATAATATCACTACATATTATTTAAAAATTCCCCCCGTCGCGTCTGTCTGTCTGAACGCGATAAACTCAAAATATAACAAACGGATTTTCATACGGTTTCCACTAATGGCCAGAGTGATTCATGAGGAAGGTTGAGGTGTATAATTCAGTAACGTTTTGTGTAAATTGGCTCAAATATTACGATGATTTTTGAAGATGTCGGAACAAATCATGCCGACTTGGACCTATACTGGCGTGCGCCGCGTAAACCAATAGTTATGTACATAAAAAACAATGTATTAAGAATTTAATACATTTTTTACCCGGATTAACACTATAAGATACTTTTAATCCAGGTAGTACGTTCCCGTCCCGAGATATTTTCTAACATCCACGCGAGCGAAGCCGCGGGCAAAAACTAGTTATTTAAAAAGTAATATTCAGCAACACTAATTTGCAAAAAGATTTTCTTAATTGGTATCATAAACCCACTTTTATTTAAACGGTTACTAGTACATCTAGTATATCTTGTCCGCTTTGAAATAACGCGTCCCATTACCGCATTACCGTGTACGAAAATGCGGGAGTGGGGCGCGTCATTTCAAAGTGAACAAGCTATAATAACAGATTAAAAAGTGGTTTATGATCCCAACGACGAAAATATTTGTTAAAAATAGGTAAGTAGTCTGTTCAAGTTGCAAAATTTTACTTCGTTTTTCCTGTCATCAAAACTTTTTATAACACATTTTTTTTTTCCTTTTATTTAATTATCACAATTAGTCATTTATTATGCTTTATTCATAATATTACAATCTAGCCTATTTACTAATAAGTAATTTAAATATAAGGTGATGAATTGTTAAATAACTATAAACATATTTAATGGTGAGAACTTACCTAAACACATGTAGGCCTTAGGGTGCTGTTCAGCATGCTCGTCAGATCTGATGAGTTTCAGCAAACCTTGAAGGAATACTGTTGCTACCTTCCTCAGTTGATTTTCGTCACCACTGAAATAAATTATTATCATTTAATACCAGCAACATTAAACTTTCTGAAAACGGGGCCGTATTATGAAGTTTAATACACTGAGAGGTTGTTCTACGATGTCCAAATATCCGATAGTTTACCTCTGAAAGGAGCACCCCAACAGCAACTTTATTGAAACAGGAATAAAGATCACTATCATTTTGACAGTGATACAAAATCAGAGGTAAATTAAGCCCACGTTCGCACGAGGACGTAAAAATATCGCGGCAGGGTTTCATCGCGCACTGGATTTTCAACTCTCGGTGTTGAGCCGAACGTTGAGAATCCAACAGAGTGTAACCAAAGTGCCAGAGTGCGTCCAAAATACACACTGTTGGATTTTTAACTCTTGGCGCTAAGCAGAGTGTTGAAAATCCAGTGTGCGAAAAAAAATCGACCGTCCGTACCTGGGCTAGCTGTGAAAGGACTGTAGCCACTACTCACTGCATAAATTAAAAAATGGAACAGAATTTGTATGAAATTATCTGACTAGTAAGTTGATGAGAACATCGCGGGTGGTGCAACAGACCCCGAGTCTTTATTTTTCTTTAGCGAAAAAAGGGATAGTGCTATTCGTCTAATTATAAAATTTTAGAATATCTTTTAATATTTTTGGGAATAAGGACTTACCTATTGATTACGTTTAGGAGAAACACTAGCGCCTGGTTACGTAGTCTTGAATTCGTATTCGGATCAAAAAGCGACGAAAATACAACCTGCGAAAAGTAATTAAAATTGTAAAGAGCACTTTATTCAATACTTTGGTTAAAACTGAAAGCAAAATTTTGAATACAAATCTTTGCTTTGAGTTTTGAAAGATAATTTTTATTAAGCTAAAAAAAAAGTTAAGATGAGTAAATATTCACCTGTACACAATGGGGGAACATTATTGCAGGTCCAGTCGCCTTGTTCAAATACTGTATCAGTTTCAAACGCAGTCTTGTGCAAGCGGGAACCTAAAAATAAAATATTTGAAGATAACATTCTACAAGTTACTCTTATGCCTGTTTTCACTATGCGACACCTAAATGAATTCCAAAATAAAATCGCGCTATCTAGGCAGTCATTTAGGTGACGCTTAGTGTTAGTGAAATCTGGCATCATTCTGTTGTACGAATTGCTCATACCTTGCGATCATCTGGGGGGACCTTCATGCCTCCCCATGTGCCCAAATATAAGGAGTATAATGGAGCCACTACTGAGGGCTGAGACCAATCCACTGAACTGAAACAAAGTTGGAATATAATACAATCCTAAGAGCGTTATCACACTGACAATTTGCCAGCGTGTTTCTAGCTAGGCGATCTGTGAAGTGTTCTCCGCATGGTCCACAATATTGTACACACGCCTGTCTCGCTCTCTCATATACACTCACCTCAATCGCTCTCGTTACTCAAGAGACTAAACTACGCACACACGGCGAGCGCGTTGAACAATCACCTCGCTGATAACTCGCTCGCAAATCACCAGTGTGATAAGTCCCTAATACAGTAGCAGGTATTTAGTTTCTTTTTTGTAAGTTAATTTCGTCATTTGATAAATACAAGTCATCTTAATTAATTACAGGGCACTACACTATTTGCGCTGTAGCATGGTGCGGGTGACAGTTGCCCGTATGACGTTGACATTTGTCAGTACCACGTAGGGATGTGAGGTTATGCAATTCATTTTTATCGCTAACGATACTCGCAGCGTGAATCTAGTTCTCTTTAATATTGTTATGAAAATTAGTGTATTATTCAGTTGTGCAGTGTAACTACGTGTGTGCTACGTGTATAAACTTGTCAATATAAATGTTTTATGGCTACATAATTATCTTTGTACTTATATAAAATAATCAAAATCGGGTTTATGTTTTTTTTTTCGTGACAACATTTTTGCTCTATGGTGCATCGGCGCGGCGGCCATGTTGTTTACCCGTGCGATGCTGTGAGTGCGAGTACGAGTGCAAGCGCGTTATATTGTGACTTAATGTGACACGTATTACGATTTCATTGTTTGTTTTCATTTTTGTTAAATTGTTATTTGTTATAAGTTTGTTGAGTTTGTTGTTATTACCATGCCTAAGCATACAAAAAAAACTGTTTTGGGTAGTCAGGCCAGGGAGCTTGTTGTTCGCCTCCGAGACTACTTTGAAAGAGAACAACAAAATAATGGACCGTTGTTACCATTGAATCATATTGTAGAACGAGTAGCCGAAGCTCTTGATATTGGCCGCAATACTGTTTCGCGTATAACACGTGAGAAAATTGGCCAAGATGGGATGTTTGAAAATAAATTATCGACACCCAACAAAAAGCGGACCAAGGTGAAGCCAATCACAGATTTGGATGATTTTGCTAAGGTTGCTATTAGAAATCATATTTATGATTATTATAGAAGAATGGAGCTACCCACATTGCTCAAGCTTCTAAAATCATTAAAAGAAGCTGACTTGTTCAAAGGAGGTATTACTTCGCTACGGCAAGTTATAAAAGATATTGGCTTTGTTTACAAAAAAGTTAACAAAAGAAAGATTATTATGGATAGGACTGACATTGCCCTAGCAAGATGTAGATTTTTAAGGAAGGCCAAAAACATAAGTGATTGGAGCAAAGTTGTCTTTTTGGATGAAACGTGGCTAAACGCCAACCACACAGTGGGTAAAAGTTGGACCGACGATACGGCACAATCGTGTACCAAAGTGCCGGAAGGCAAAGGCGAACGCCTTATTATTTGTCACGCAGGTACAGCAAGTGGATTCGTCCCTGATTGTTTGCTGGCTTTTAAGTCAAAAAAAACTACGGAGTATCATGAGGAGATGAATTACGAAAAATTTAAAGATTGGTTCATAGGTCTATTAAACAATTTAAAAGAGCCTATGACCATAATAATGGACAACGCACCCTACCATTCGGTGCAAGTTAATAAACCCCCAAACCAATCCAACCGCAAAAGCGAGTTGGTGAAGTGGCTGAGTGAAAACGGAGTTACAGCAGATATAAAAATGTTAAAGACGGAGCTTATTGCCTTAGTCCGACGCCATAAGCCACCAACTCCTACCTATGCTCTGGACGAGATGGCAAAAGAAAAAGGCCACCAGGTCCTTCGACTACCACCCTACCATTGCCAGTATAACGCTATTGAGCTGATTTGGGCCCAAATAAAAGGTATGCTTTTAATTTCAATTCCCATTTTGAAGCTTTATAAAAAAATCAGCTTTCCGATCGTAGCATGTACCTAGTTTAAAAACATTACCAGATACTAGATTAGGCTGATTGATGATTATTTGAATACTTTTTTTTATAAGTTCGTTTATTTTTAGGTTACGCCGCAAGAAATAATACTTCGCCGCCATTTACGGCAAATAAGATGTTGGCCCTATTACAAGAGGCCATCAACAATGTTCAACCTGAAGACTGGTCGAAGGTCGTGAATAAAACAAAAAGGGACATTATGTCTGATTGGGATCGTGACATACATATTGACAACATAATTGAGTCATCGTTAATAATATCCGTCACAGATTCAGATGATGAATTGAGTGACAATTCAGATGTTCCTGACTCTGATATGAGTTTAGACGAATAACATGTATTTTTTTTTAGCAACCTTTTAAGCAACCTTACCCTATAAATGTTCTGTTGTATAATTAGACCTTTTAAAAATAAAAATTGACCTACGCACAATATACGTTTTTTATTATAAAAAATATCGACTATCCATCGTAGCAGTACATCCCATCACTAAATACGTCTATGGCGTTACGTTATACGCATAACACTTTGCTTAATTTTTCATTCAATTTGATTTTATTTCTTGATTAGAACATTCTGGTTGGGTTTAATTTAATTTACTACAGTTATTAATTATTTAATATATTACGAATGTGGTACAACTGAAATATTAAGTCATAAATTGTAAATCGCGGCAACTTTCAAGAGTGAAACGAAATGTTACTGAAACTGTCACCCGCACCATGCTACAGCGCAAATAGTGTATCTGCTTTTAACTAGGTGTCTTAGAATAGAACCTTGCGGGACCTAACCACTACACAACTTGATCGCCATACAAACCTAAGGAAATCTTTGTAAAACACCTGAGTAAAATTTTGCAGTATGTTTCAAATATTTGTAACTCTAAATACCTGTATTTTCGTTTGTTCATGTAAAATCTAACACAATATTTACCTGTTAGCCCTTATAAGTGGACTGTTTGCGTGATTAGCAACACTGAACCTTGAGTCCGCAGCAGCTACGATCAACGTCAGTAGGGTGTCGTTCATGTTGAATATATCCTTCCCTATGAAATTCACTATCGACAGTTTCATCTGAAAACACGTAAGTTTAAATAAAATTAATAAATAAATGAAGAATTGTAAATATTTGACTGAAGCAGCGACAAGCGCGAAGTAGTTTATTTTATACGCTATCATATTATTTTTTGCCATCAAAAGACGGAGAAAATAATATATTTCAAAGCAGACAAAATAATTCGCGAGAAAAAGTGCCCCATCCGCATTCAACCTAATACAAAGCTATTATTGGAGTCATATCATACCTCTTCAAGCTGGTTCGGATTCAACTGATTTTTGGCAATAATACGTTTGTAAGTCTTCATACTCATACCAGGCGGTACTTGAAACTCACTCTCTCCAGGGTTTGGTAATGCCCTAAAATAAAGGAAGTAATAAAAAATAGATTGACAAAACGCACATCTTTTGTTGACCATGCTTTACATGCTTATGTGCATAAATAAGAAAGTGATCTAAGTAGGCTTGTCTTTACATTTGCCAATTTGCTATTTAACCTCTGGCCTCACTGAAGCGAATCCCACGCAGGACGACAGTCGAGTTTTTTAACAGGAACAGGAAGCCACGCGACTATTCGCCAGTTTGAAGACCTCAACACAAGTTAGCCGATACAATTGGCGCGAGCGAATTTAGTCCCGTGCGGAATTTGGTTCAGTTTGGTCAATAAAAAATAAAAAAAATTACCTCCAAATTAAACCTAACCTAACCTAACCAAAAATTTTACAATAGTATTCACATCTAAACAGAGAATGATTTCCGGCTATTGACATGTACAGTGCTACTTGGTGAAAATCCCAAAAATAGTCTAGTTACAAGTTTTCAATATTCAAATCGATACCCAAGTTCACACTCGTACTAATTACATTTTTTAAATTTTTTACTTCTTTATTCCTATGTATACTAAATAAAATTCTGCGTCGTTTTATCTTGCCAAAGTTACGTAAAGCCTTCTCCTTCTATAAAAAAAAACTGTCACAATGATATTTAAAACTATTATGACAAATTTTTGTATTTATTTTCGTTTGAATCTATATATTTTTTTTTTACATTTGTCCTAACTGCATTGATTTCATAGTTTCGACGTGCACACTTGTATTAACTGAGGGGGCGAGCTTCTAAGACATCAATTTTCAGCATGCAGGACTTTAAAATTGTCAAATAATTATTACAAACTTGCTACGCCCCGCGGTTTCACCCGCATTAGTCTCGATTCTTTGGGAATATCGGGATAAAAAGTATCCTATGTCCTTCTCCGGGTCATGGTTTACTCATTTGCCAAATTTCATCCAAATCCGTTCAGCCGTTTTAGCGTGATGCCGTGACCAAGGGAAATAAGGATTCATTTTTATATATATAGATATAGTATCTCAAAAAGCTATTCTATGATATAAGTACTCAATTTGTAATGTTTTTTTAACCACTGTTACAATATTCATATGCGAACATAAGAATTGCTTTCCTGTAAAATTGGTGTAAATGTAATTAGTACGAGTGTGAACTAGGGGATCGAAATATTCCCAGAAATAATAACACAAACAGTTTGTTAAATCTTACCTGTATGGTAGGAGTAGAACATCAGTGGCAAACTTGAGGATCAGATTGGCAACTTTTGGTTTCTCCTTCAAGTTCAGATCAGTTTCCTTAATATTGCCTAGCAGTGGCATGACTAGCATCAATATACTGTAACAAAGACAATTAAAATAACTACACATAAAAAAGATTATATTGATAAATGGTGAAGATAAAGATTTTGAAGCTTAAGCAGTCTATAATGTTCCCATTGCTGTCTGCTGGGACACAAGACTCCTCTCTGTGAGAGGGAATGGGGCTATAATCCACCACGCAGGCCCGGTGCAGATTAGTGGGTTTTGAAGTAATCTGGACATAAATTACGGTCAACATATAGGGCCTCTGGAAGCCACTACCTCTTATAGCAGTATTGTTAAAATCTTACTTCAGTATGACAAAAACCTCTCTGAGCAAATTCTGTCCATACAATTATTTCTCATTTCAACCCAAATACACCCCCAACAGTTTTATACTTGCCAAGCAAAGAGCTTAGGCTATTAAATATCCTAACTAAGTTAAAACTAGATAGGTTTGGTCCTCAGCATAACCCTCAGTTGAATTTGCCTACTGTGAGACACCCTTAGGGCCGGTGCACATATGGCGGAGCGCAGAGCATTTTTCACTGTTAAACTATTATCAACATTGTCCTTATTTAAATAAAGTTGAAAATAAATAAACTTCCATTAGCTCGCGAGCGGCTCGATGCGGAAAGATGCGCGCGTCTCAGGTTATTTATTCTAAACTTTATTTTTAGTTATACAAGTTGATATTTTGCTTGGCAGTGACAACCGCATTGCGATGCACCTCATCAGATATGCGCCAGCCCTTAGATACTTCACTTAGCCTGTTTTTTCTGGGAAAGATATTTAATTCTCACCCATCCTGGTGTCCCTGAGGTTTGTTCTCAATAGCTTGTAACAGAGATGGAGTCAAACTGAGCTGTTGTTCACGAGGCATTCTCGGGAATCCCATAGTGATGTATATGATTGAGAAATTCTGTAAAAAATGCATTAATGGATTTTATGTCACCAAAAAAGACAAGCCATTAGGAATTAAGATCTAAATAAATGTCTCAAATCATGTGCATTTATACAAGAAAAACGTTGAAGAATTCTTTGAAAGAATTCTCTAAAATAATTTGCATCATATTATTTCCAAAATGACAAGACAAAAATAATGCCAGCTATATTATTAAATTGCTAGGACCTTCATCAATCATCAGTCATTGAAATGGAGCCAACATTTTGCCAAACAGTAGTTCTGTTTAGACTTACAACATCATGACTATACTTACAATAATAAAGCTGTTGGAAGTAGGTTCCTTGTACAGCTGCAGCAATGTCTGCACGGGCAGCTGTACATCAGCACGGCACTTCACTCTCTTGTTCACATGCACGAGCAGCTCCATCACTTTGGTACGCACCTACCAATGACATGTTTTGTTATCAATAAGGAAATGTCATCAAAATATTGGAGCATTCATAAAATCAATTCAGTTGGCATGGCAACCATCTGCTACAGTTTTTAATTGATTTAAGAGATACAGGACTTTGGAATACAAACATAAATTGTTTGCTGATAGGAGCATCCTTTTAGATTATAAATAATAGGCTTTTGAGGCTACAACACAGTAAGCTACAGAAGGTTGACTTTATGTAAATGAGAACGCTGTATTTTGTACAAACAATAACTAGAACAGAACAGAGGGTAATCCTCTCACTATAATTTTATGTAAATAAATCAACTCAGACCTGTTCATGAGGAGATGACAGCTTCAATATCACAGGAGGAAGGAACCGGCCCAGACAACTCTCAAGCTGGTCATCACTATCCGTGTTTCCTAAACGCAGAAACACGCGATCCAGAAGCACTGGAAATAATAGAATACAGCCTTTAAAATGCTGATAAATTGCCGGTGGATGCCAGCTAGGTTATCGCGCATTTTAACACTTTTGATTAAAACCTACGGTAATCTGTTACTTACACAAATCAGCGGAACAATCGTTCCCACTCTCTGTTACTTCCATTTCAGACATTTTTGAGGTTTTAATTCACAATATCTTCGGAAAGTTTGTGTTGAAGATGACAAACAAAAATATTTGACAGGCTCAATGCTTGACGTTTTAAGATAAACGTTTCGTTTCACGTTTTATTTTTTACACGCAGCCACTTTATGATTAAAGTTGCAGTCTTGCGGGCTGTTGTCGAAGTGGACCCGTTGACAAAGTCAGCAGGGGCGTAGCTACCATCGTATCAATTATACGGAGCCCCTAAGCTACACGTGTCTACAGAGGTGAATTATACACACACATTTCCCATAAGGTTTCAGCAATACGGTGGATCGAAAATCGGCTGTAGAAGACATAGGATCTCGATGTCTTAAATGTTATTTTTTTTGCTGGAAATGACTTCTGCCGATCATTACTGTTCTATAAAATGTCATATGAAGTAATTGTGTGCACAAATGGAAGAGTTATAATTTTTATAAGAAAAAAATGTATGGAGCTGACATGAAAAATGAGGATATCTCTGGAATCGCAAGGTTCACCGTTATATCCTTGCACACTGTTATAGTACTATTTATTTGTGAATTTTTGACATACTTAATATCGCGGCATCACTTGCGATTTTTTTTTAAATAGAAAAAATTAAAAAAAAAAAAATTATGATATGTACATTTTAATGCTTAAATATGGCTATACCAAGTGTAACTTACAATATTTTTTTATGCTTAGACCAAAACATTCTAAGAAATCACAAAGTCGTATTACCTACTTATTTGAAATGACATGGTAATTATGAATTACATAATAATGTAATCTTGTCTAATGCCTCAAGTCCACATTAGCTAATGATTAATAAAACTTAATACCTATATACCTGTTAAAAGGATACGTACCATAATGAGGGTAATTAGATAAACGTGATCATTAGTCAATAACAATAAATGGTAAACTATTGTATGATTAAAAATAAAAGCAAATTATTTAAAAAAAATATTAACTTAACCTAACCTAACATAAACAATAAAAGTTAACTTATTTTATACTTCGTCACCATCAGAATCCACTTCAGAATCAGGCTCTACAATAGATATAACTTCTAAGAACTCTGTCGGAGCTTCCTGATCCTGAAGTTTCAGTAGTTCCACTGTTTCCTTAAAGTATGTCTGCCTCTTGTGGGCATCTAATTTGTAGAAGAAATTAGAGGATCAGGAGAGACGATAAGCATATTGAGGATAACCTCGTTTGATGCTTGTCTACTCTTTTTCCTCGAATGGTGTTCTCTGAACCTCCTAGTCTTTGTTTCGGGCCTCTGAAGCTTCTTCCGAAAGACTTCCAATTGGTACAATAGCATTTTCTGCAATTATGTCCCCTCCGTGAATCAACAATTTGTGGACGGTTGATGACATGTAGTACCAATCATACAGTTCCACGTATTTTTCAGCGGTTGTTCTAGCGTATTCTTTAAATTTCGGCACGTCTACAATCTCTCCAGATGTGATAGCTTGCAGAATCACAGCAAATCTGCGTATTAGGTCTTCATCTAATCCAGTGATCGCTTCAGTTTTATCAGGAAATTCAAAAAACCGCCTTGCTGTGTTCCCGTCGTTAGTTGTGCCTGATCCTTGCTTAACGATGTCAACCAAAAGGTTGAGATCATCTTTGAATCGATCTTGAATGAGTTTTTTTCGTGAATGCAATAACTCTTGATGACCTTCTCCTCTTGCAGACCACTTTTTGAAGTCGAGACGATACGCTATGTGTAGAAGACATTCCATCACATTAATGCGGGCATGAAGTGATGATAATCCGAACTCATACACACCAGAAGAAATGGTTTTTGACGCAATGACATCTAACTTATTCATTTCTGTAGGCTTAGCCAAACACAGGTAGCAGGCCGCATTTGACTTAGCTTCAGACAGATATGTACAAATTTTGCCGTCAATCATCGTCATCATTAATTTCATGTCCTTGACATTTTGAGGGAACGAGAGCTTCAATTTCGTTATCTATTGCAGTTTTTTCATTTATGACAACGTCTTTGGTTTCTTTCACAAAACTAAACTGGACTGGACGGCAATACATAGGTGAGCAGGGTTTTGGATTCACCCATACGGTATCACCGTCAGCTGTCAACTTTAATGGAACCAAAGAGGTCATAAATATGCTGGAATCATCTTGACCACTCTCTTATGTTTTGCTTATATCTACTTTGGTTAGATGCACCGTCAAATCCCCACTTTGATATTAATATCAATTGTTTATCTTGTATCGCATCAGGACTACGAATAATTTCAAAAATTCTGTTCACTGTTAAATCTAGTAACGCTTGTAGTGCAATCTTAGCAGATGAATCCGTTACAGTCACAAATGTCTTCGGAGGGTAGCACTGTAGCTTAGCTTTTTGCACTTTATAGTAAGACGGATATATATCCTTTGAACCTTCTCGAATAGTCGTTTCCCTTAATGTGATATATTGCCATTTCGATAGTTTTAATGAAAGTAGCAAACCCAGTGCTTTTTCTGGTGAAAATATTGTTGAAGGAGCTGGTTTGTTCAACATTTCCTTCATTTTTGCTGCTGCTTCTGGATTTTGGAGCATATGTTCAATAACAGATGCAATATCCTCACGACCATCTCCTTTCAAAAGTGCTGCAGCTGAATAAGCTACTTCATTAGGGTCATCGCCTATATATTCATCAGATCGTCTCTTCTTCTGCTTGTTACTTAGATCTTCAAACGGCTTTCGAGATCTTTTTGTCATCGTTGAAGTTGATTTCATTGTTGAAGTTGATGGTACAGGTTCAGGTACAGGTTCAGTAGAAATATTTTCACTTGTTGATTCTTGAATGAGCAAATTGGCTTGCACGCAGTTTGGCCAGTCAATATTTGCCTCAAGCCAATTACTGTAATCACGTCTAAAAACTTCACTTTTCCTGTGGGATCGTAACCATCTCTTTTGAACTGCCCGTGTAAATCTTCGACAAAATTCTTTCACGGTAACACTGTCTTCATCTGAAAGGCTAGAGCCCAGTCGAATAACAAGTGTGTTGAACAATATTTCGTGATCGAAAGACGAAGCATCCTGATTGCTCAGACTAACAAACAAATCCAAATTTGTAATAATGCTTTCCATTATTCACGATCACTGAGTAAAAAGACACGGTAGGATAGATGTTAGTATTAGAAATGCTCTAAATGAACTGAAGTTGTGAATCCAATGTTTGACTATTTATTGTTATTGACTAATGATGGTATCACATTTATCTAATTACTTTCATTAAGTTAATCCTGCACTAATTGCTACATTAGCGAGTACCCCAAATTATTTTGGTACGTATCCTTTTAACAGGTATATAGGTATTAAGTTTTATTAATCATTAGCTAATGTGGACTTAAGGCATTAGACAAGATTACGTATTACGTAATTCATAATTACCATGTCATTTCAAATGAAAATCACAAAGTAGGTAATACGACTTTGTGATTTCTTAGAATGTTTTGGTCTAAGCATAAAAAATATTGTAAATTACACTTGGTATAGCCATATTTAAGCATTAAAATATATCATATACTTTTCTTTTTTTTTTTAATTTTGACGATTTAAAAAAAAAATCGCAAGTGATGCCGCGATATTAAGTATGTCAAAAATTCACAAATAAATAGTACTATAACAGTGTGCAAGGATATAACGGCGAACCTTGCGATTCTAGAGATATCCTCATTTTTCATGTCAGCTCCATACATTTTTTCTTATAAAAATTATAACTCTGCACACAATTACTTCATATGACATTTTATAGAACAGTAATGATCGGCAGAAGTCATTTCCAGCAAAAAAAATAACATTTAAGACATCGAGATCCTATGTCTTCTACAGCCGATTTTCGATCCACCGTGCGGCGCCCCGGGCGAGATTTCTGTGGCGCCCCTCACTACTCATGGAGAGTAGAGGGGGCGAAAATTTTAGCTTTTGTTCTAGTTTGAGGAATAGGAAAATAAAGGAATCTAAGTCAGGGGAAAATAGGCTCAAAAGCGTCAGCACCCCGCCACGGAAAACTTAGGATTTCTTTCATGCAGAAAATTTTGAGAATTCAGAATTCAGAAAACGCAGGGTGCAAGACCGAGCTTAACATTTTTTTCACCCCGCTGCGTCTTTTCTTTGGCCCATTGATATAAAAATATTACCTAAACTTTGTTGAATTGTACAGAAGTTAGACAAAAACATATCTCGACTTTGCTATCCCGCAGTCTGGAAAAAAAAGAGTTAAATAACAGAAAAAATAAATAAATAAAAGGCCGGTGGTTCACTTTGGGCGCCCCTTCATGTCTGGCGCCTTGCGCGGGTGCCTATACGCGCACTACTCTAACGCGAGGGGATATAAAGGGGCGCCTGCAGCGCCTCTTCATGTGCGGTGCCCTGGGCGGTCGCCCAAGCGCGCCCTACTCTAACACCGCTACTGCAAGTGGCGAGCCTAGTCCGAACTTTGGGTTGCTACACTTGCTACTGAAAAATACCTTATGGAAATTCAATAACACTTTACCCAACCTCGGGATCAAACCCAGGCCGCCACGGTCAGTAGCAATCACTAGACAGCGGAATTTAAAAAGTAAAAAATATACGCGTCAACTTGAGAACCTTTTTTTATTCGGTTAAAAATGAAATTAATATTCAATTAAAAGCTTTCCTATTAATCTGTAAAAACAAAAATAAATATTCTGCATAAAAATATTCAAGTATCAAATACGTTTTTCCATAGTTGATCCGGGGATACCGGACGTAATTTTTTTAATTTGCCGCTCTTTTTCACTCGGCTTTCAATAGATAGACTCTATTTCCTTGTTGTATCAACGCGTTCAGTAAATGATAAAATTCAGGGCTGAATTAAAATTAGCTAGTAAAAATGATAGGTGTCAATATCAAAAGTTCTAAACAAGCTAAAACAAAAAAAGATCGAGATTTTTTCTTTGGGTCCTCGACCGCAATTGATAAGAAAAAGAAAATAAATTTATTAGCGGTAAATATGACGCAAAGAAAGAACACAACACAAAAAAAAACAAGTTGGGTTGAAGGTAGAGTAGTTACTTGTAATATCAGTTTTAAAAAAAACTGTTTATTTTTTTATTTTTGTTAATAAATACCCATCATGTCCATAGTTTCACTAAGTCAAATATCTTGGTATACAGGGTGGCAGGGACATCAACACGAAAAGTGTTACAACAGCAGAATTTTTTTAAAATAACCGACAAAAAATTGATGCTGTGGGTTTCAGAATCATGTCCTGAATCCATGGTAACAGTTTTTGCGTCGATGTCCCTGCCACCCTGTATTTGATGAAAAGAAATAAAAGACAATGGTGCCAATTCTCTTGTACACCGAACTAAACTATCACTAAAATTCCTTACTTTTTGGTTATGAGAATCTTAAAGCTATTCTGCAATATAAATTCTCTAAACATAAAATAAAATAAATAAACTCTCTAAAAATCAAATAAAATAAATTAACTCTCTAAAAATTTTGTAAGAAAAATTATTACCTACATATTGTGTTGTATTCATAAAGGGGGTCTATATATAAGATAGGACACACCATTTTTGAGATATGAATGCACCTGAAGTCAAGGTGTTGGTGTGAATTTAAAGTTCATGACAATCAATTTTATTCCACACGTTTTTAATCGCGATTAGAAATTGTCAGATTTAGTTAGAAAATCAAAATTTTTGGTGAAAAACGTCAAATTTAGAACAGCAAAATTGGCATTTTCACTAAATAAAGTTGTGTCACTTTAGTCTATTTCAGAATGGTAAATCGTCGTTTGACAGGAATTAACTGAATTTTAGTCTAGTTTAGAGGCATTTGTGACAAGAGAATCGTCAACAATATTTCATCAATGTAGTGATCATTAGGTATATTTATTTAAAGATTGAGCTAAAACATAGCATAGATTACCAATTACAAAAATAATGGAAATATAATAATGAGGTTAAAGTAGGGATAATACAGTAAAATTAAGCTCCTTATAATTCTGGATACACATTGGACGATCGAAGGCCAATTAACAGAGTATTTTCGATTTGTAAGTTGTAATATTTCGCTAATCCACCTACACAGAGACCAAATGATATAAAATCTTCGTTTGATGGCTCAGTATGTACGCAGCATTATAATCTGAAGGTATTCTATAAAAACAATGACACACTATTTTTATCATAACACAGTATTCAATCACTAATTCAGTATAAAAAAAAAACTTATAAAAAAAAACTATAATTTAATTAATACTTAAATTTCAAATTCCATAACATTGAATCAACTTATAAACTTTAAGTTAATTTTTTATTTTTATTTCATTTCTATTCGGAATGTCTTCAATCCAATGTTATTTATTTATACTAGAAACTCGCATCCTTCATACCTAAAAATATTTCAACACTCATTATCAAATATTTTTTGTATAATATTGTACAATAATCATTGGTCTTACAGTTGCTAGACAAATACTTTTTTCAAAAATGCCAACACAATATTTATGGCCACACAATGATTCAGTGGTGATTCTTTTTTTTAAATCGTATTCTAGAACTATGGTTCATATTGGCGGAGATTGTCGTGGTCGCTCAGAGATCCAGGTCGGCTTCTCATTGCCGCGCGTTTTATCCTTCGAGTGTGGCGACCCTGACAATACGTGTGGTCTACGGAGGCACTGAGTGAACGGACGAATAAAAATGTTAATTTATTGACTTCACATAAAACTAGACAATTCTTGTTAGAGAACCTTAGTTTACCCTGTTCATATCGCTACTAAAGCACAGTGAATTAACCTATCAAATCCTTAACAGGTTCAACTTTTTACTGATAAATTTTAATAGTACTATGCCCAATGCCTCCGCATCCAAGTCACACAATGTCCACACGTCTGAGAGCATGTAGCTTGTCACTTGAATACCGACAGCGTCAGGTCCTGTGCTACTCGATGCCGTGCGCGAAGATCATGACGAGCCCGGGTTCTACCATCATATGCTCGTCCACGTGGGTGTTGTCACAATGTAAGACGAGGACCGCTTGCTTGCCTGGCACTCTTTTGCACACATATTTTTCATATAATCTGTGAAAAATAGTACTTTTATTAGTGACAAGCCGTGTGCCCGAAATTACCAGCTTCCATACAATCTTTCATCCTTCGTTAGTGCTCACTTTCGTTATATATATTGAACTCTTGTGGAAATTTTTATGCTTATAGACCCAGCGATTTTGGCTGTGCATCTAGCAGTGAATGAATTTAAGATAGTGTCGTGCTTTCCTGTAATTTAGATACATACGAAATCTACATTATGACGAAGGTTAATGCTGTGTATGTGTTTAGTTGGTAAGCCTTTAAATAAATAAATAAGATGCTACAAGTGCAGTGATGCTATAAAATTATAAACACTACGACGAACGACAGCTTTGGATGACACAAATTCTTGCTAAACGCGATAACAAGAATTTGTGTTGACTATCATTGCCCTACATTTCTCTCAAGTTAAAAGAGTAATTAACTAATCACAAATGATTACTTATTGCATAACGCTGTTTATACGGTTCTGGACCAATGCAAATAATGCAATCGCGAAAATGATGTCATCAAAGTGGAACATTCTAGTTGTCTGCTAGTACACAAAACAACACATTCCGATAATAAAGGATGCATTTTGTTTTTTAACACATAGATAAAATACTGTTAAACTTTATTCTATTTTAATAATTTGTTGCTTACGGTTCAAAAGATACAGGCTGATACAGCCCTGTGATAGACGGACAGACAACGGAGCCTTAGTAATAGGGCCCCACTGGCACCCTTTGGGTACGGAACCCTAATTGACGTGTACTACATTATAACTTGCCTTCTATTATTTTGTCTGGTTTCGAGTGAGGATAGGCCGGGCGGCCACCGTCGTTCGTGGCAATTTTCCATAAGGTCATCTATTATATGAGGTGGGCAACCAGATTCTGATAAACTTCGCTTGATCATCATCTGAAACAAGAATAGCACGATTATTACCATTAAAAATATAAACAAACAGGCCTTGTAGCAAAAACCGGCCACACGAATGAAAGACACGAAGATTTCTGTACCATCGTTTCATGTGTCTACCTATTACGGTTCAAGAGATATAGCGATTGTTAAAGGTCAAGCAAAAACGCTGAAAAAAAAATACATTTCTTCAATTTGTAACTTTATAAAAAAAAAATGTTATAGCAGTAATAGAAATACTCATTCTGTGAAAATTTCAACTGTCTACATACATAACGGTTCATGAGATACCTACAGCCAGACGGACAGCACAAGCTTAGTAATAGGGTCCTGTTGGCACCCTTTGGGTACTGAACCATAAAAAATATTCAATAGCATGCTCATCATGACCAAAATAAAAACCAAAAATAAGTTATAATAACAAAATTGTTAATTAGGTATTTCATAAAATGACGAAGTTGAATGCGTTTTAAAGTCTATGCTAGACAAAGACAACATTACTGCGATCTGCACGCTTAGCAAGACCGCAATAGAAACGGGTTTTGTCGACTGAAGAATAGACAAAATGACAGATAAACAATCACACAATCTGTCATTTTGTCTGTTCTTCCGTCGACAAAACTACGCGTGCAGAAACCATAATTCAGGCAATCTACATGGTAATGACAATATTTCGAAACATCTCACACAATGTATTTATCAATTAATGAAAAATCAGCAATATCAATCTATCTATTTATGCAAGATTACCACTGCTAACTACTGCTAAGCCTGTTCATACTACACTCCTAGCGCATCGCACGCGCACATACCCGCGTCATACTCAACGTGGCGCGATAAATACAATATCATGTGTATTGATACCATATTATTGTTACGCAGATCAATACACAATATCGCCTGATAATACGATTGTATGAAGCGTGTACAACACTACTATGCCAGTACCAGATCCAGTTGAAACTAGCGTTAGGCACTAGTTTTCGGAATTTTTTGCTGAACTTTGCCTCTCTGGCGCAGCCGTGAGGCACACATTCCTGTTCCTGCTAATGTCTAAAACAGAATACAGTTTTTTATTTTTGTTTGTAGTATAAGTCGTGTCTTTTAACCCAGGTACGCACGGCCGATTTTTTACGTGACGGTTTTTATGGCGCACTCGATTTTCAACTCTCCGTGTTGAGCCGAGCATTGAGAATCCAACAGGGTAGAGATCGTTTAATTTAAAATTGCATTCTATGAAGCTTACCTGTAATACATCATCAGGAGTGGAAATCATGCCACCCCAGCGAGTGACTCTCGCCCGCGCCAGAGAGTTGGCCCAGCGGACCACCTCCTCTCGCTCCATTTGGTCAGCTAACGCCCGCATTGAGGGGTTCGATAGACGCATCGCTCGCATGAATTCCTGGCACAAATATTGAAAAAAAATAAAATTGTTAAGTAATAGAATAGCCACAGTGTTTTCGTATTACGTTTCTAAAAGTATTGGTTATTGCTATAGGGAAGTGGTCGGCAAACTCATTGGTCAATAGAGCCAAATATCAATACTATAACGACTAAGAGTTCTTATGAGACCCAATCTGTTATGTGTGTCCTTAATCCTTAAAATTAACATGCTAAGAAATATCATCATCATATCGGCAGATAATAATAATTATGATGAAGGTATCTTAGTTATGAACAAATTAACCTTGGAAAATTTTGAAAGGAAGGATTTTTTTTTTTGTGAAAATACTTGGGAAATAAATATTTGAAATATTGAATCTTGAATAAAACTTGGTATCTTGCTTAATCACCAAAACCCCTAACCCCGCGTGGATCTACGTTCGCACTCATCGACATTTATAACGAGCCGAACTCTATATATCTCAAAAAATAGCGAATTTGATGCGTTTTAAAGTCTATGCTAGACAGAGACAACACTACTACGATCTGCACGCTTAGCATGACCAGAATATAAACTGGTTTTGTCGACAGAAGAATAGAAAAATATACAGATAAACAATCACAATTTGTAATTTCGTCTATTCTTCCGTCGACAAAACCTGTAGAAAACCCGTATCTATGGTTGTCATGTTACGCGTGCTGACGTCACAACACAAGAACGCCAAAGTACTTCGCGCCATTCAGTACAATTATCGTTTTGCGTGACAAGGACAGTAGCATAATTTTAAAAGCGTTTTATATAAAGCATAATTACAACCTTCCCAGTTTTTCACCGATTTTATTTGTTTTCTGAAACACCTTTAAGATAAATATTAATTCATGGATATTCTTGATAGTAGTCAAATATAGCCAGTCCAATCTTAAATGACGCGCCCCACTACCGCATTTACGCACACGGTAATGCGGATTTATATGGGTGATGCGGTAGTGGGTCGCGTCATTTCAAAGTGGACAAGCTATACCCTATTCGCGAAGTAAATACAACCATAGAAAAAAATGTCCATAGTAATCGCGTAACGCTTGAATTTCCTGATTTGCAACTGCTATAATCAAAGCAATTCAATAATAGTGCCATACTTATTAAATTTTGAAATTAATTAAGCAAGCATTGGCTTTTGTAATCTAGTATTCAATTCATTATGCATATTCAACAATATTAATTAGATCATTACACAACTCACAAATGCTACAACTGCTACTATTATTAAGCAATAATAATTATTAATCTATCTTTGATATCAGTCTTATTGGCAAATATATGTTTGTCATATATTGTCAACGGAAGAATAGACAAAATGTCAGATAAACAATCACAATGTCAGTTTGTCTATTCTTCCGTCGACAAAACCCATTTCTATGGTGGTCATGCTACGCGTGCAGGGCATCCAAATATACAGGGTTATTGGTAAAACACCAACAACCTCTTAAGGGGTCATTATACTCATCATTATGAACAACTTTCACTATGGGAACAAAGCTGATATCGCAAAAAAAAAATCTGCTGCCCATACATTTATGTTCGCATAAACTAGTAAAAATGTTGGGAACAGCTGATTTTGTTTTCGCGATTTCAGGTTTGGTCCCATAGTGAAAGTTGTTCATAATGATGAGTATAATGACCCCTTAAGAGGTTGTTGGTGTTTTACCAATAACCCTGTATATTTGCCAATGTGCTGGATAGACATCAGTACAAACTCACTGTGTTTCTCTTAGCCTGAAAAGCTTATCTAAGTATACCTTACTTATGTACCAAAACATTCACATACGCAACATACTTTCAACAATGCCAGTTCTCGTTTATGTTCGTTTATCACAAGTCTCTGTTCAGCCAATTCCTGTTCATAGTCATTCAATTTTCCTTGATGTGTTGCAATAAGTGCCCGTAGCTCACGGACACAGTTGTGTTCCGCCAGCTCATCTTTTGGTATCACAAGTCCGCAACCCGCTTCACATGGCATTGGTCTTTTGGGATTGTATTCACCTGTAAACAAGATAATAGAATTATTATTTAAATACTATGTTATGTTTATCTTATCAGTAACAATCTTACAAGTTAAAAGTAATTGGTTTAGATTAGCCATCAATTACGATTTTTTGCAGATACATTTTGTTCTATTTTCATTTAATTTTCTTTTACAAGTAGTGTCAAAGTTTTTAATTTTAAAATATCTGCTTTAAAAACAAATATTGCCAGCAACTTAATTCCCAATTTGAGTTTTGTACATAACAATTGATCAAACAAAAATAAATACAAATCTTTTTGTTTTACATCCTACTTGAAGGAAAAGTTTTAGTGCATGGTTTATCATAACATACAAAAATCACATTGGATCTTTCATTATTTAATATATTTACGAAACTTAAACATACATTCAACTAAATGGGACGCCAGTGAATCCAGTTTAAGTACAGCGTTACACCCATGCGGTGCGTTGTCACAACTCGTGCACAGTCTATAAAGTAAACATTACATTCATATTATAACATTTTACTCTCACTTTATAATAGTTGTCTCTATGACTCAAGTGTTCAAGCTTGTTGATGAATACCTACTAAATGAAGAAATATCTTTCCTGATACACTAACAATAATGTTTTGATTCAGAAACATTACTACTGTTATTCAAAGATGATCCAATCAATTTCACAGACTCCATTATCTGATTATTACAACACAATTGATATTTAACTCATGATATTTATTATATAAGCCCTTGCAAAACAATCACAATGTGTGACCTACAAACCAATAAGAAACCATGACATTCTTGTGAAATAATCACCTTGATAGTAAGTTGCGTAGTATTCTGGGAACAGGTCTGAGTTGACTGGCTGTGACGGCCTGTCGGTCCACAGGGCAGGTGGGCTGGCGACTGATCCACTCCGTTATACAAGCGCGACAGAACGCGTGCTCGCAAGCAGGGGCCTACGTACACAAATACACTCATTCATAACAACATACACATTTTCCAAACTTCCTCGTTAATAACCATACAGAAAATGCATACAAACCTGAAGTGGGTCCTCTAGAACCCCTGAACAAATAGGACAAATGAGTTCTTCATCAACGTCACCTTGAAATCTTTTGATTTCAAATCCCATGTTTGTTATTTTCGCACAGGATTGACAAACATCAGTCCGGTGTGTTCTTGCGTGGAATTTGGACTATTTATAAAACTGCAATTGAAGGAAATGCCAATAACAAATAATAAAATCAACACAGTTTGCTTTGATTTCCTTCCAAATGATTTTTTAACAACGTTACCACAGATTGCTGACCAAAAAAATGAATAATCTACTAGGAAATGTCAAAATGCAATGCTGTCAATCATATAGTCGAGTTATCTAGATTTATCGACATTGCTAAAGTTCTCTTTGTCACACCTCTAAATAACACATAAAAAAAAAAGGTTTGTCTCTGCCAAGCTGCTATTGCCATGTTGTTCTAAAAAATACCTTTGCATTTATTTTCATCAAATGGGTTGTTACGTCCTTCTGATTTTAGAGCGTTTTTTACTGTATTTACATTTCTCTTACATATGAATTCATTGGATTGAATTGGTTATTGGATCGAATAAAATAATAAACAATGACGTTTAAAAATCAATACAAAGACCTTATATTTGAGTTAGTAATTTACCCGCTTTAATGGGTAATAGTTCTATTTTGGCAACATTGCTCTCTTCCTGCCATTTGCCAACAAATCTGCCTATTCTTTTTTTTCTGCCATTATGTGCCATTGTAAAATGGATCTGGGCAAAGGGTGCTGATAAAACACAGTTTTCTTCTTAATTTATATAGAAATCTCACAAAATTAGATTCCAAAATGAGCGTCTTTAAATCAGCCATGGGCTATTTCAGCTCAGGAGGCGCTAATGGTGGCAGTGATAATGATTTTGTTGGTCAGTTTGTTGAAATAGGAAATATGAAATTAAGAGTTAAAAAGGTGATCGCAGAAGGTAAGTCAATATCAAATTATAATAACTGTTTCATGCTCCGCCTCGAGTAACTCTTGAACTTAAGATTAGTGTTGTCGTATTTCGTGTAGGTTGGTGCAGTACACGTACTAACGTCATAGAAATTGGGGGCGTAAGGGTACATTGTCCGACAAAAGTTTGGGGTCGTTATGATGAGCATATCCGTTATGACACTCGAACTAATTTCACTGCAATAAAATGAACGAACTTTTAAATTAAATTGACTTTAACATTGTTATGATGAAATCATTTTTCCTATAAAGTTTGAAAAAATTTAGTTTAAACTACATGGTTTGCTCATTCGTTTTAGAGAATAAAAGAAACTAAGCAAACATCAAGTTATTATGTTTAACTTATATCAGTCTTGCATGTTCTAAGGTCATATAAATTAGTTTGAATTACACTGATTCATACCGATGTGGAGTGAATGAGAAAACTGATTGGTTTATCAGCAGATATGATTCTAGTAACCGTAACATTATCTTTTTAATTGTAAGTGTATACTGTCATAGTGTCATCAGTTGATGCCACCTATCCATATGTCAGTGTCGGAATAAAGTTTGTTAAACAGCAACTATCAGTATTCATGCTTGTTCCATCTTTAGTAGAGAAGAGGTCTTTGTACAGACCTAGCTACAGTAGGATGATTTATACGCAGATTAACAGTAAGGGAAGATTGTCTTCATCCCTGCCATATGTTGAGCAGACTGATTGGTGATGGCACTGTGATGATCAGATGACACTACTGCTCATTCTCTTGCTATAATACCTTAGTTGTCTGCTTACTAGAAGTCACATATTGTGATATATCTTCGAGTTGTGAATTCTCAAATATGTTTCCTTAATGAACTTTAGCTCAATTTATTTATAAAGAACTTGAGCTAATAAAACTTTCCTGACACCATAATTTGACCTATTATTAACTTTCCTGTTATTATCTGTATAATATACTAGGAAATGTGATTTTTTTAAATTAATATAGTAAAAATATTTTATCTCAATCTGCAGGAAACTGCTAACAGGAAATTGATTTAAAAACCAAAAGAATTGGTCTATCGACAATATTCCTACTAAGTCCTTTCTATTTCAGGTGGTTTTGCTTTTGTGTTTGTTGCTCAAGACGTATCCACTGGCACCGAATATGCCTTGAAAAGGCTAATGGCAGCTGACGAGCAAGCAAACAAAAACATTATTCAAGAAATTAGCATATTAAAAAAATTATCAGGTCACCCTAATATAATCAAATATATAGCAGCATCTTTTATTGATAAGGCGAAGACATCACATGGGATGGGAGAGTATTTGTTGTTGACGGACTTATGCAGCGGGGGAAGCTTGATGGAAGCACTGCAAAACAGAGGGACGGCTTTTCCTCTTCCGACGATACTTAGGGTGTTCTACCAGACGTGCCGGGCTGTGCAGCACATGCACGCACAGGTGCCCCCTATTGCACATCGTGATCTCAAACTAGAAAATTTCTTAATATCTAATGAAGGTAACATTTTCTGTCTTATGTAAAAACAGCATGATAATTACGGAAGATTTGTGATCACTGTAATATTAAATAGTGTGTGGTGGTCTAATACACATTGTTGATTTTTGTAGGTACTATCAAATTATGTGATTTTGGTTCAGCAACAACAGATATTTATTCACCAAATCCTTCCTGGAGTGCAAATCAAAGAAATATGTTAGAGGAAACTGTAAGTTGTTTATTATTTTGTAGTAAATGCATGTTACTTTAAACAGAACTTATGTAATTCTAATTGAACCATATCCTCCCATTACTGACATAATACAAATAACATCACTTCTTGTTTCTTCTTTTCCAGCTGGCCCAATTCACCACTCCTATGTACAGAGCACCAGAAATGTTAGACACTTGGGACAATCGCAAGATTGACCACAGTGTAGATGTTTGGGCACTAGGATGCATCCTCTACACACTGTGCAATATGCAACATCCATTTGAAGATTCTGCTAAACTTGCGATTCTAAATGGAAACTATAATCTAAACCCCAATGATCAACGCTATAAATGTTTTCATGAAGTTATAAGTGAGTTAAATTACTTCTTTCATTATGATGTTTTTTTTTTATGTATGTGTATTAAAATATATGTGATCATGATGTGTGTTGTCCCCAGGTGGTTGCCTATCAGTGAACCCCGAAGAGCGCTTGACAATAAGTAGTGTGCTGGAGCGATTGGCGGCGATAGCGGAGTCCAATAATGTCAATCTCAAGCAACCACTCAAATTTGAGCGTAAAAAAGTTGAACAATCTGTGGCCACTAGCTCGCCAGGTAATAAGAAGTCAAGTAAATATTACACTACCATATCCTAAGAGAAATGTCGCGGCGCGGCACGTTCAACATTTTGTGATAAATTCGAGACAGAGTCGCCTAAACGTTTACATTGAGTTGCGAGCGCGCGTTTCACTTATCCATCCCTACGGACCATCGTTCTGTTCTGTTGCATTAAATACTCGAGCTAAAAATGGTCAAGTATTTTTTGACTTTTTACACTCAAATTTTTTATTTTTTCCATATATTTATTTTGAGTTCCTTAGAAAGGTTATTAAACGAAATGTGAGATTTATTTACATTCCAATGTTGATTATCACCAAAAATTGAACATCACCAAAGGTAAGGCAATGTTGAATAAATTGTTCTCTGAATGAAATAAGGTAGTATAGCATTTATTTGACTTGAATCAAAATTGATTAAATTATTTATGTTGCTTCAATGCTGAGATGCGTTAACATGACGTTGGTAAAGTTAGACATTTAATATTTTCGAGCATTTCTTTGTATGTGGAAGAGGCTCAGACTGTGCATTTACATAGTGCAATATTAGCCATGATGTTTCATGAACAGTGAAAATTAATAAGCTTTAATTTGATATTTAAGTCTGATTATGAAAGAAGACTTGAGAGATTCACAGTGATAGAATAATAGAATGGTCACTAAAATTATAAAACAAGATACCAGACTAAATTGACACTTTTCGCAAATTTTTCTAACATTCTTCTTGAATAATCTTATTACCAAAAAGTCAGTGTGCATTTATGAAATGCATACCTTTTATAGCTAGATAGGATACTGGTCGCTAGTTAGAATCTTTACTATATTTTAGGTGTAATTATTAACTGTCTATACATTCCTGTAACTTTATTGGGCTATATATACAATTTCACACCAATGTCTAAACCCCTTACTATATTAGGTATATTATTTTTCTATATAGTCTAATAGTTACTATTAAATAAATATCCAGTTATAGTATATAGACAAATGTACAGTGGTACTAAATCTGGATAACAACTAGTATATTATATTATATATATTGGCTTATAATAACACGTTTGAAAGTATATATGTGAACTAACATTGGTTGCGGTAACGCCGCGGCTCATAGTTGGCATTTAACGGTATCGGTGGCTTGGTGGTCTCGGCACCCTCGCGCACTTGTCACGTAGATTATGTTTTGGCCCTTATATTTTAAGTTCTGTGTGTGTATATAACTAGTCTACTACTTAGATCGGTGTATTATATTACACTGCTTGTTATCACATTATATTTGTGTTGATGCAATCAAACACTATGATTAAAATCATGGATAAGTCCAAACTTTCCAGACAATATAAGGAAATGATATGTTAAACTGAGGTACAAGTATTGAATTAGAGTAGATTTATATGATATTAAAGAATACATGATGTTTAACGTTCATACTTATGTCATTAGTTGATATCACAAAAGTTGGTGTTTCTATGAACACTGTCTTACACTTATGTCATTGAATCATTATTTCTGTTGTGCATATTATTATTTAGTCATGTGGGAGCTTAATATAGATAAATAAATGAGTATATTCTTCACAGCCGTCGTTTGATTTTATTTCTAACGCATTTTGAGTAGCACAGATATCGAAAGTGAGTTCTGTGGTTGGGCGCTCCGTGTGTGGACAAATGTGGGTATAATGTGTATGTAACATAATATATGATCTGTGTTACTGATCAGATTCACGTTCGCTTTCAACTAACATGGTGGTACGCACTGTAGATATACTGGTTGCACAGTCTTATGCACGATTCTAAACTTTTAATATCAACTAACAATTCATTCGGTGTTATTTATTTCATTAATTCATTTTTTCTTCTTTTGGGTGGCTAACACAAGGTATGGGCATTCCGTACAGCAGAGGCGAATAGAATAAATGTGTATAGCTCAGGGAACACTTAAGTATAAATCATCATAGCTGAAGAAGCGTATTGCGTTAAAAGATACTGATCTAAAATACGGACGTGATTATTTATATGCGCAAACGTTGCATCGCGACATCTCTCACTGTTCAACTAGCACAGCGATCATATCTGCACCTAACTGGTGAATCCTCCTTTTTAAACCTTATTATCTAACTATTAAGACCTGTCACAAGTCGGATACTTAAATTAAGGTCTGCAGTTGAAATCTTGCGCTATAAAGGACCCCATGTCCTTGTACATAACTTCTGCTAAATTGCATCAAAATCCATTCGACAGTGGAAACATCATAATCAGACAGACAAGCTCTCACACTTATATCGAGAGTGATGACTGTGTGAATAAAAACTCTTATAAATTATCCCCAACTTTTCAGCGCTAACTCAGGCTCTCATTTGTTCTACAATGACTGCCTATTATTATTATACGCAACATTTTTCCTTGCGATATTGAATCGGCAAAAAAAGAACCGATCTACGCGTTGACCAACTGTAATCTTTTCCACATAACTACATAAGTATGATGATTACCCGTTTATACAGAGTCCTAGCAATGTGTGATGCGTAGGAGTGTCATAATTGAATGTAGAGCGTAGTTGAGCTTGATTTACTCGCCTGGCTGGGTCATACGCTGGTGGTCGAGTCGTACTGAGAATTTAAACTAATAACTATCTTGTTACATGGCTTCCTACTTCATATTGGCTCTTAGATTTCTTGGGTGGTTTCTCTATTTATATTTCCTTTGTATTTAGTTCCAATCGGATGGTTACTCGTTATTTTTATTTTTTATTAATTAGCTTTGATCCATTTTTATTTTTATTCGTCATGTTTTTGCTCGTTCTCGGGGTGAAATGTGTTAAACATGCTTAATTTTAATCATAATTTCATGTTCATTATATCGTCAAAATTGAAACTGAAAAATGTACAAAAAATTACAGGGACAAATAACGGTATAAAATGTAAAATATTTTTATATCATCAAAATAGTATTTCAAGCACTTTTTCTTGGTAATATTGACTAATCTTTTTTACAAATTTTTGTAAGACATTTATATTTTTAATGAGCACATTTATTTTTACCTCTTTACTAACACTATACTATTATAAAATTATTTCTAACTCACCATTATAAATATTTGTTACTTTTATCTAATCTTGAAGGATTGATAACTATTTAGATACCGTATAGCAACTGTTAAGTAGGCCCGACGGTATGCGATTAACTAATTACGAAGAGGCATGAACAAAAAATACTTCATTTATTGTTATTTTAAAACAATGTTTATGGATGGAATTTGCCATGCATGTTAGCCTGTTAAAAAAGGAATCAGTGCTTATATTTTATTTCTTTTGAATGGTCATAACACACATTGCATGTACCTGTTTGTATAGTATCAGAAGTCCCTCGCCTCTTTTATATTAAAAAATAATAATTTAAATATTATATTTTCTGTATCGAACGCGCCGCGACGTGGTGGCCGAGTGCGTCCAATAAATCATTTGATAAGTAGCAGATAAAGATAGCATTTTGAAATCAACACCACAACTGCACTGAAGTGTTTACAATCAATATATTGACACATTTATCAGATCATATACTTACTACGGTGAACGATAACGCTCACTCGCTAACGAGACAAATTTAGCGACTCGGATCTATTACTATTAAAATTTATAATCGTTAGTTGATAGAGGCGTGGGAATTTTGTCTTGTAGAATAATGTGTATGCAATACATATCACTTTTTCTTTTTCATTTTAGGTGTTTTCAACTTTTTCGGATGCCCAATAGTTTTCTCCTTTAAATGACCCGCTGCGCTAGCATGAACCCTTGCATCGGACACCCATCACACATTGACGCTTGCTAGAACCATTGGATATGCTCGCAATGATGAGTATTCATTGTTTTTATTTATTAATGTTTAACTATATTTAATAATGTTGTTATTGCCTTTAGAATATTTTATCTTATAAACCACTCGATGGTTGTTTAAGTTTGGCAGCGATGTACCAATAATTTGTTTACTAAATTCGATGTTTTTTGCAGAAGAAATTAATTTGTACCTAACTTTTGACAAATGGGCAGTTATTATATTTGTGAGCAGTGTTCTCTGTCCGCCAAACGAATTTGTATAGAACCGTATAAAAGTAGTCTATAAAGTTTTACGATGACAATAATATTACAATTTTCTTTGTATTTATAAAAACCCAAGGCTATAATAGATATTGTAGGTCCGTCCTATACTTAGATTTTAGTATTTTTCTACTTTTTCCAATACAAATATCCTTTTATCTTGTAGCCTAATTTTAAAAGACAGTATACAGGCTGTATCATAAAGGTGTGGTCAAATTTAAGGGTGTAGTACAGACCATCAAACTGAACAAGTTTCTCGATGGGACCAAAATAGTAATCGCAAAAAAAAAAATCAGCCGTCCCATATATTTGGGTCGAGTAGGTATTGAAGTTTAGTATGGGGCAGTTGATATTTTTTCTGCGATTACGATGTTGGTCCCATGGTAAAAGTTGTTCAGTTTGATAGTCTGTACCACACCCCCTAATTTGACCACACCTTTCTAATACAACCTGTATAGTCCAATTCCTAAATGTAACCTAATATAAAATAAGTAAATGTTCCAGCTATATTTCCACATTCCATAAAAAGGTACAAAAAGGAAGTTGTCGGTCGATAGTATTAATTAGTTACCACAATTGTTATGTAATTACGAGTTTAAGACTTCTGTTATATTACATGCAGTACTTATGTGTAGTATTCGACTTGGTACTTATTAGAATCTAATTCAGGTAAAGTGCATTTTTATTTGCACTTGACATTTTGTTGCATTCTAAAATATAAAAGAATCAGAGCAGTAATCAAAACAGTTTATGGTTACTACGATTTCTTGGCTAAAATTCGCCTAAATAAAGATCTGCGTAAAGCTTCAAAATCACGGCATACGAAGTATTAAGTGCTTTGGTGTTTGAAATAAGAAAAATAAGTACTAGTTTCAAATTAATAAAGAAATATATAAAGTTAGAAAACCAAATCAAACTGCGCTGTGAAAACAGGATCATATCAGTGGGGGAATCTAAAAATTCATAGTATGTAAAAGAATGCGTGCTTCAGAAATAATGGTTTAATTTATGGTACACTGGCTGAAAATGGCTGTTACTCCAGCCATTCGCTTTATACAATTAAAAACATTTTTTTTTATAAGGTGCTTTTATATTCATACATATTCCATTTAATTTAGGAAAATAAGCATTTGCCCCAATTTATGTCAAAATATATTCTCAATTTGAATTTATTAGATCAAGTTAACACTAACATATAAAAATGTTACTATTTTGCTCACTAAAGCATTGAATTTACTGGTTGGAAGGAAATATTTTTAATAGTTTTCTATTATAAATATCCCAGTCTTCTGTAGTTCCAAGTATTTCGTAGAATATTTAAAAAAAGTATTATTGCGGTTCCTGTGTACTGGGCCATTTTGACGCATCTTCTATTTCTTTTTGACAAATTATAATATTAAAACCGAGGCGTTACCAACCTAGGTATGTTCTATGAAAGACGTTATGAGTTTTAGTTCCTATTTTATCATTTAAAAAAATCTGCGTATGCGCACATCGGTCGGTTTTTGTTTTTGTTGCATGGGTCAGAAAAGTATGCTTTTCTTTTGTTTTTTGGCCGCTTCAGAGTTTTCAACCCATTTTTCGCTCAATTATAAATAAAAATGTTAACGGGATATCTGAAAAAAAAAAATTGATGTCCTTGAGGGTTGGTAACGTCCAACTCTACAATGGTCGAGAACACCGAAAATGCGCCAAAATGGTGCCTTTCAAACAGGTGCCTTTAGGCACTATTACCAGTAGGTAAGTAAAATGGATTATTTTTGAAATACTTTTATAAATGTGTTCAACAAAATTATGTTACTAAAAGAGTATATTGATATGATGTTAAACATTTTTCATTATATTCGATTTTAAATTATATATTTTCTTTAAACTTTTTGATATGATTGAATGCACATGTGATTTTTGAAACAATACTGATTTGTTTTTATATTATATTCGAATAGTTAATTTAAAAGAGATAGTGTTTAGACGAGCAATATTTTTGTTACTATTTAGATGTTTAAGTGTAAACATGTAAGATATTTAATGTTAGAAATAAATATCTAGTACTCTATAATGTTGTTTTTGTAATGTCTTAACCAGGAACCTTGTGATGTTTTAGCACTTTTGAATTACGTAAACTCGAGTATAGACAGTGCCATCCACGAAGACGCGTCCCACTCCGCTCCGCTCCGTACTACAGTACAACTTACAGTACAGTTATCGCGGAGTGGGGCGCGTCTTTCTGGATGGCACTATCTGTACCTAATACTTAACCAACATTACAATGACATACCAATTATTTTGTGATGGCACTCAAAATCAAAGCGTTAGCATGTCAGAGTGAGAACACGCCAAGATAGCTATGCGTAAAAGAGAGAGGCAGTGCCATCGCTAAATAATCTCTCTGTACACAGATTGGAATCTAATCAATGACATTGCCATTGAATCATAGTTACTAATATATATTAGGTTAAAATTGTGATACATACAAAATCATACACCATAATAACTACCAAGAAATGAGGATTATCATAATCCTCTGTAAAACATGTAAGATTTACTTGACCGTCATTAGAGGCTCCATTGAATACCAACTGACACACAAAAATGCGCCAAAATAACTGTCACTTCTCATCTATAATTTATTAACTTTTTTATTCTAGCCACCAAAGAGCCGGCGGCTGTCATCCAGGAGGTGCCAAACTCCCGGCCGCCTGAGCCAAGTCGCCCCCCGCCCCCTGCTCGTCCCCCGGCCGCTCCGCACTACCAGCCACCATTGCCACCGACACCGGCCAACTCTGGGGGACTGTTCTCATCTATCAAAGGAGGCGCTGGAAGCTTCTTAAAGAATTTAAAGGATACTTCTTCGAAGGTTATGCAAACCGTGCAACAGTGAGTATCGGAGCAAATAATTTTGAAACGAGTAGTACTCGTGTATCCCTTAAATCGATTATTCTCTAGACCGTCAATTAAATCATTTAAGTCGTCGACATTATGGAAAGTATGTGAACCAATTCAAATACATTTATAAAAATACTTTGGAAATGAGCTTTCTACACACACTAGTCACATTTACATTTAATCAACAAATGATTATTTTTTTGTTTTTACTCATTTGTCTTTGCTTTTCAGGTCAATAGCTAGAACAGATTTGGATATTAGCTACATAACTAGTCGTTTAATAGTGATGCCTTACCCATCAGAGGGCTTAGAAAGCGCTTATAAAACCAACCATATTGATGATGTCCGGGTAAGATTTAATTCTGTATTTATTTAATATCTTTTAACCAAGATTTTGTAATATTATTTAGACTGTTTCAAAATGATAAAGTGTGCCAACATTATCTGTAACTGTTTTAATTTAAATCAAAATTCATAAAATCACATAATTATTATTATTTGTGCCCTACGATTTCTGGCCTATTTAATTTAGTCTGTTTGAAGTTAAAATCATAAAAAGGTTGTTTGTTGTTTTATTATTCCTGTCTATGGCAGGTTTGCTGATTGGGTTAATAAATGTTAATAAATAAATTATGCATACTGTTGAAGAAAACAAACATTAACACCAGCCTCCGTATTTTGATTGTCCCTGTGTCATCGAGATTAGTTTCTTCCTTTGTTTTAAAAGCGTGTTAATTTCCAGGCATACCTAGAAAGTCGTCACCCTGGCGGCAAGTACAGTATCTACAACGCATGTCGCGGCTGCCGGCTCTCCTTCCCTCGTCACGTGCCCGTCACGGACGCGTGCCGTACACTATGGCCGACGCCAGCCCACCGCGCGCCTCTGCTCGCTCCAACGTATGCGTTACTGCAGCATATGTACCAATATTTGGGCAAAGATGATCGTCAAGCCGCTGTTATAACGTGCCAAGTATGTAAACGTAAAACACTAAACTTAATTCGATAATAGTTCGAACTAATTTTTAACGACACGACGTCACTTTTACTCCGTGGTGTCCTATAGCATACCGCGGATTGAAAGTGTTGTTATTAGAAGTTATTGGAGGTCCTCGCTAAACGGCAGGGCTTCTTTTTGTTTTTTCTACTTCTGGTTTACTACTACGCTGTTCCATACACTACCTTAAGCCGAAAACTTTATATAGAGAATTGATAGTGTAGTAAAAAGCAAAGCACCAGGTTAATAAAATTCCAATTTCGCGCACAAGACACAATCGTAAACCTCGCTACGAGACAAACGACAACACAACAAGAAAAACAGTACCTGCGTATGCGCAACTGTGTCAACTGAAGGCACTTAAACCGTGCTTATATGAACATATATGCTTTTCATTAGCATTATAAAAATCATTGTAACTATAGTTTTTCAAACAGCTTCCTCTACTTACAGGACGGGAAACAGATGTCGTGCATGTTAGTCTGTGGCCTACTGCTGTACGCTAAGCTGGTGACGGTGCCGGAAGACGCGCTGCAGATGTTCGCGGTGAAGCGCACGCCCATCAACATGCCGCCCAGCCAGCTGCGATACCTCTACTATCTCTCTAATATTATTAGGTGAGTGTTTTACATTAGTCTATATAATGTCGTGCATGTCACTCAGCGGTCTGCTCCTGTACGCTACGCTGGTGTGTTTCATTGTAGTGTTGGGACTACTAGATAATATGGACTGGTATTCTGCTTTTCATGAATTTATTTATTTTATTTTATCATTTTTGGAAAACTTTCAACTAGTTAGTTAATAACACGAATATAGCCAATTACAAGTTATCACAAATAAATAAACAATTATGGGTTAATGTGTGAAAATAACACGTTCTGTGATGATAAGTTTGGCCAATTAGCCAGTCTGTATTGAAAAGCAGTATGATGGCACCACCAATGTTGCTGCCTGTCTGTAGCTTATTAAAACACGCTATTGTGTCAGTTTTTCTTTTTTTTTCTATCTAACGCAAGTTGCATAGCGTGTTACTTACCAGAATAAAATTGAGACCTGGGCATTTTATCCTGTTACTTTTAACTTCATCTCTCGTCTTGGCATGACCTGATTGTAATTAATCTCATTCCATAGTGATTATAAACTAGTTAGCGAGATGTTACTGGGGCTAGACGTATAGTTGTCCAAAAGTATGTAATGAAAATGTAAACAAATGTATCACATAACGTACCTGTGGATGCCAATTTGTAGTGCCACTTACATATTGAGAGCTTTGCTTTGATTATTATTCAAATACTTAGCCAGAAATTCTTATTTTTAATCACCTTAAGAGCGTTTATTCTGAAAGTGGGCAACATCGCAAATAGATGTCAAATATTTCGCTGTTTTGATTAATTTGGCAATATTACTGTATGAAAATAAGAAATGTGGCTAACTAGTTCCCTACAATATTAATAATGAATTGCAATTATGACCCTGAATTTGATGTTGTAACAATTTTAGGTGTAAAAAAGGCATTGGGAAAGTTTCCAAATCCTTTTTTTACTTCTAAAACTAAATATTCGGTATTACGATATTAATTATTGCATTTCATAATCAATATTTTAGTTCCCTAGTTAGCCACATTTCTTAATTTCATACAGTAATATTGCTAAATTAATCAAAATAGGTAAATATTTGACAGCTATTTACGGCGTTGCCAACTTTTAGGATAAAACCTCATTAAAGATGTTTTTCATTTGAAAGTTCAGGTTAATTTTGTAACCTCAACTTTCGATGATTTTTCTATCTTCTTTTATTTTCGTGTGATTAGTGACTAACCTGGTGTCAGAGTTTTAAAGCCGCCCATGGGCCAATGTTTCGATTAAAAGTTAATAATGTTATTCAAACAATAATTGTTGGAAAAATTGGTGAGACATTAAGTTGAAACTTCTTAATACAGATGAATGTGTTACCAAGTCCCTCCCTTTAGTGAGTCATCTTCTAACAATTTAACCTGGGCGGGATTTGTTACACAGTCATCATATACGTTTGAAACCGACTTTAAGTACCTAAATTGGAGTTATGCCACTCGTGGAGTTTATTTAATAATGCTAATCTATTGTTTTCAGACCAGAACCAATCCTCCCCCACTTCCGGCCAGTGACGTTAGTATCTCTGACCATTCAACCAGTCCCCCTCTTCACTAAAGCGCGCGACGGCTGCCGGCCCTACATAGAAATATATAATGAGGACAGAATGCTGCTGTCAACCATGCAAGATTATGATAGGTTGCATCTCTATAGCATGGCTGAGGGGAAAGTGAGTATTGTTAGAAACTATATTACATCCCCCTTAAATAGGGTAAGAGCAGTGGTGGCCCAGTGGTAACGGCCGCGATTTACCGAGTTCTAGATTCGAACCAAGGCAGGCGCTTTACTTTGTATAAATTATTTGATCACCACTGCTAGGAAAACATCGTGAGGAAACCGGCGTGTCGTAGAACCGTAAATTCGAAGAAATGTGACATCTACCAGCCCGCACTGGGACCGCGTGGTGGATTACGGCCCACTCCCTCTCACCGAGAGGAGGCCTGGGTCCCAGCACTGGGAACATTACAGGCTGATTATGACATAATAAGGTGACAAACAAAAAGTGGGAAGTAGCCAATAAATCATGTTGCATTTCGATATTGCTTCAGCCCAGATATCGTCTAGTAACTGGGTTGTGGAGGTCAGATAGGCAGTTGCTCCATGTTAAAAACTGATATTCGGCTGCATCTCGTTAGACTGAAAGTCGATCCCAACATAGTTTGGTAAAGGCCAGGCAGACGATGTGAACACCGGTCAGCTTTCGAGTTTACTTACATAATCACAGATTAGTACAGATTGGACACTCCGCAAAAACATTTAAATCAAAAGCGTCCCTTGCTACGAAACAATAAAGTGCAATTCAGGTCGCACAGAAGAACACTAGAAGTTGCCTCTCTTTCTATCGCGTAACTCTGTTATCTGAACACGTTACGCTCACTAAATTCGACAAAACTAACCCGCCGCGTACCCACTTGTAGCTTCATACCTAAAATGCAGAGTGTCCCATCCTGTGACATAATAACGATGTTTTTTCCAACTCATCGGGGCAACTCGATATTATTATTTCAAATTAAAACAATTTATTTCAAATAGACCAATTACAGGCACTTTTGAATTGTAAAGGGGTCGGTCAGTCAGAAAGATGAAGCTAGTTGCCCATTCTAAAGCGTAGCGTAGGTACCTATGCAGAAGAACGGGCAAGAAACTCGAAATCATGATTCCATATACCGATAGCGCAATGGGCAATAATGGATTTATATCAATCAAAATGCCCCGATGACACTTTGCATCAACTCACATTATGCCGATGGAAGTTTGCTTTCTTAGCAACTCATGAATTCTAGCCATGTTCTGGAACGTACTGCACGTTCCAGAACATGGCTAGAATTGATGCCAGCTTTGATTTCGAACTAATCGCATTTCATTCGAATTGTATTTCTTTTCATTATTGTGTCTATTATCAGACACTTTGTGTATACTAACTCGTCTCGATATTATATAACGATCCTTTTGCACAGGTAACCCTCCCATTAGATACCACAGTGGTCGGTGACGTGGCCGTCTGCGTGTACCACGCGCGACAACAGTTGGGTCGCGTGCATTCTGTGCCCGTCCTCTCTGTGCACTTCCACACCGGATACTTGTCGCTAGACCAGCATCACATCAAGTTTAATAGGTAACATTCACTTCATCTGTCAAGTTCTACTGGAAATCTATGTCTAGAGTTAATGATGATCAGTAAAATGGAGGGGAGGTTGGTGGATCCGGATTTATAATAGGCTCTTCCTTTTGATAACTAAATTGTAAATGCGTGTTTTCCATTTTAGATACGTATAAAGGCCAATGTTATTACCAAGAGATCTGTACCTGCACGTTTTGTACGGATACCTCAAAAACTTAGCGTTTGTCATTTCGGGCCCACGTTCCTCCAATTTATTTCCAAATGTCACTATAGTCACTGGTTTATCACGATCAGAAAAGGTTTGCTACATGCAGTCTGACATCCAAACTTAAAAGTTAACAGTCTAGGATTTACTCTGACCTCTTCTTTCCTAACAGATCCGAAATCGACGGCATAGACGAGTCTCTTCCCGTGAACGATCACTTCTCCAACAACACGAACGCGGTGATAAGTCTTGTGGTACAAAACGGTGAGCGTCGCAAGCCGCGCTCCGATCTCTGGGAAGAAGACCATTCCTTCCCCATTCGGACGCCCGACGTACTGTTCTCTACTAACCTGGAGAGAGACGAGACTATTGATAACTTTGGTAAGTTTTTTGTGTTTTTTTTACGATTACTTGGTAGGATTAAAGATGTGTATCGAAACGTGCGTTGTATTTTGTACTCTTTTGTGGAGGGAATAGAGTAAAAAAATCCGAAACGTATTTTAATCTGGTTAAGGTCCAAAATGTTGAAAGTAATACGCCGAGCTCCAACTTACTATTTAATTTTATACTTACTTACTGTTTATGTATTATAAATCTATGTAATTACTATATTTCTAAGTATTTCGGTGTACATCTATCTTATCTATTTACGCAGCGAATCTTCGCAACAACCCCGCCGCAGTACCGAAAACAAGTATGTTGTAGTGTTGTGTTTAAGCAAATCATTCATTTAGCACTTAGCTGATCATATCAAAATTTCAACAAATAAATTATGCGCACACAGTCAGCGGTACTGAAAGAACTTGGAATGTATAATGATAGATTGACACAAAGAAAAAGAAAGAAAGAATTTTTTTTGTGCACAAATAATACAATAAAATACACACACTATAGTTTGACAGAGACCGCTGTACCGCGCATTAGGAATGCGCGGCGTGGCGGGGCGCGTTAACGAATGAGCAGCGAGACGCCATGAGCGTTAACGAATCAGCGCCACTGCCTCCCCGTCTCGCCGCACACATACCTAATGCGCGGTATAGCGGTTTCGATCAAACTATAATTCAAAGTAGCCAAAAGCCTCATATTCAACAAATAAAAGTCCATCGCATGTAGGCCTATGTGCACGTCCGTTATCATGTAATGCGTGTCTTTCGGCACGCTAGGCAAACTTATCACGTGTGGTTTTAAAAATTTTAACCTACCATTTGTTCAGACATATTTATTGAATGATTTTTCCCAGGTGTATAATTTCCAAACATTTTTGAATTTTTCAGTATCCATTTTTATTATATTATACATTTTATTTATTCCACGCTCATTTTTTAACGAACACCAAGTTGTTATCACTTTTATGTAAGGCACGGTTTTATATTTAATCTAAGGGGTGTTTTGATATAATTACAATTATCATTATTATAATAAAATAATTTGGTCATAAATTTTGTAATGCATGCCTGTTTATTACTTACCTATACATATGACATTGTTAGAGTAAGGACTTTCTAATGTAGGAAGCAATTTGCCGAATCAAATGGTTCTAAATGCTAATGCTCTAGCGCATCTTTATGCGCAAACCCCGATCAACAAAACGTATCCAATGGGAAACATTTTTCACTATCTCTTTAATCACAACCGCTACTGCAACCCACATGTTGATATGCACTGCAAGGAAATTGTTGTAGCCCGTCATAATTATTTAATAGGGTATTTGACTCGATTTTTCGAAACCTCGAAAAAAAGTAAGCCACTTTATTTTTTTTTAAATTTTTTTTTTAAGTTTTTGAAGTTGTTGCGTTTTAAAGTCAATGCTTGACAGAGATAGCACTACTGCGATCTGACGTCACAACACAGGAGCGCCATAGTAACTTCGCGCCATTCAGTACAATTATCATTTTGCGTGACTTGGATAGATGTATAATTTCAAAAGTTTGTAACTTCTCCTTTTTTTTCAATTTTCTTCTTCACAAATAGTCTTATTTCGTAACATTTTTAAACTAAGTATTAATTCAGGTATATGTTTTATAGTAGTCAAATACCCCATTATTTACCCTGTTATTCCAATATTTTTTACTGATACTACAAATGTGTACCACCCACAGTAACAGCCGACTACCCAGTGAGAGAGCCGGAGCCGACTCGTCCGTCACGGCCCTCCCGCCCCGCGCCCCCCTCCCCCGTCCCGCCATCACGCCCGCCCCCTCCCGCGACCCTCCCGCACCCCGACCCTGTCCCCTCTGAGAATACCGCAGACTTCTTAAACCTGAACCTGAACTCTGGGGCAGCACAGGAACCGAAACCCGAGAAGAAACTGAAGAATGAAGATTCGTTCGATTTCTTTGGGATGATGGAGAAGCAGACTGATGATGGGTTCGGAGACTTCCTTACTGGAAATAAGGGGGAGAAAGCTCAGGTGAGTTGTATACGATTTTTACAATAGAGAAAGATTTTTGTCGAATTAATAATGCCCGGTACAATATTTGCAACCTAACAGCTTATATAGCACTTGTGCATGCGTGCATTGACGTAAATACACGTATCGCAACAATTACCAGCTAGGACCGCCGAATGTCTAAAAAAAGGGCGCTATACTACTGGCGTCGCGGCGCGCCTACAGAAACTGTCATTGCAAACACGGGTGCGTTAAAATCGCGCCAAATTGACCACCAGCCGCTATAGACACATACAGTGAGGGGTCCACATTTGTGGGCCACTGTATGTCCCCTGCGGACGAGTGGCGAAACCCCGACTCCGCATGCCGCTCCCTCACCCCGACTCCGCATGCCGCTCCCACGGGGGCGTAGCGACATCCCGAAGGTTTAATAGTTAGTACGTGTTCGGATACCAATCGCGTAACGCAAACCAAGCCAAATCAAACCATCTTAGTGCTAATTTAGCTTAGATTTACCATTTGATAATTATTACTTGTTTCAGTATAGCTTTTAAACCATATTATTTCGTATAATTAAATCAGTAATCGTGCAACAACCAAACCATAACCATTCTAATATAATACCAAATTCTACAAATAAATGATGAAATTCCAATTCATCAATGACAACGGTAATAATTCATCTACTTCTGGTGATAAATTTAATAACTGTGACAGGCTATACTGCGTCCGCGATGTGGTTTCCGAAGATGTAAACAAATGTGCTTTTGGAAGGAAAAAAACCCTTTACACCACCCCTATAAGAAGCCCATCTTAAAACTGTGGCTGTCTTCAACAACTGTTCGCTACAGCTTTTAACTGCTTTTATTGGTTGTAGACATTCGCAACGGAATCCATATTCGGCGACCTTCCCGCGCCACCAACTGAGCAAGTCGAAGCGCAACCCAACGTGCCCAACGTGAACTCAAGCGACCCTCTCAATTTCGATCCCTTCGGCCTCAACGACCCACTGCCGAAAATAGAACCGGTGCTCACACCACAACAGCTGATTCAGGAGGAAGGTGAATATCATAGGAGAGGTAGGCAAAGGTGTATTAACATAGTGCACATTTCACGAGATAAGTCCCATGTTTCTAAGTTTATCTATAGAACATGTAAAAAAAAACCCGTCCGATCCGTGAGGGCGTTGTTATGTATCCGTACTAAGAGTCTATTTATGTGGTCATTTTTAGGAAAAAAGAAAAAAAAAACGCCATATTTTTTTTTCATTTCAAGTCATAGCTTATGTATGACCCCTGTTAAAAATTTGCTCATTTTTAATGAATTTGGGGTAATTTATATAATACCTTCTCTTTATGAGAAAAGGCCTTTGTCCTGTAGCGAGATAGTAACATGGTGGTCTTTTTAACTCCCATGAATGGAAATAACCTTCTCCATAGTACAATTGACGCCGAAATACTAACAAGATAAAGATGGAAGAATTTAGGGGTATTTTTAAGAGGCAGACGTTAAGTTTAATGGTTGTCTAACAGACACTGAGATAAATATCACTCAACAAAATTTCCCAAAAAATAGGAGGAAAGCCCACTTAATTACCCACCAAACTATTACTGTCGCGCTAAAATTATTGTCATATAAGAATAAAATTTTAAGTAAAAAATGAAGAAGAAATTAAGGAGTTAAAACTAAATACCTAACATTTTTCCGCGAAGTAACGCCTGATTCCATAACTTATCTTGTTCACCGTATTCTCAAATCTCATATTCTCTATAGTTTATCAACTTATAATAATTATTATCCTCGATCCAACCAGGTCGTCCCCAAAGCGTCCCCTTAGAACGTGCACAACCAACCAACCAAGGGGGTCAGCGTAAGGACCCATTCGCAGAGCTCGGCGTGTTAGGCAGTGCCATGCCGGCCGCGACCACACAGTCACTGAGTGCGAGCGGCAGTATCGGCTCTACGCCGAGAGCGTCGCCGGCACATACTCCGGCACATCAGCCGCACACGCCCGCGCATCAGCCGGATTATAAGTAAGTTTTTTGTTGCATTTATTGCTGCTGCTAGAACCTCCCTTGAGCAATCGCTCAAGACGGTTTGGTCGTGCTCAGTGAGTGAGTCGATCGCGGCTGTCGTGTTAGCGATTGAGTCAAATTGGTCGAGGATAGAATCTAATAAGGGGGACGTGTTGGATTTCAGCTGAACGCTTATTTTCTTCCAGTCCATTACCTTTCTAGTGGAGAGGGGGTTGTTGGGGTCAGACGGACCTATGCGGGATTTAAATTAATGATGTCTGGGCGGTGGTCAGAGGTAAGCTCGTGCACCGTTTCTATAGAGTCAGTACGTAGGTTTACGTTAGCTTATCACCCGACCCTCTGGCTGCGATAATGTCCTTAGCCATTTGCGTAGCCCTGGGGGTACAGAAGGTCATGAATGTTGAGCTTATAATGCCGAATGCATTGTTGATGGGGTCCGAGTCTAGATTGGCCACGGGAGTCATTTCACGACTGGAAAAGAAGAACAATGTTGTGATTAGAATTTACAGACAATTTAAGTTGATAGTCAGTTGAAAACAGAGAGGTTTATTTATGAAGTTTGCTTAAAGTTGAGAGACGTTTAAACGTCAAAAATGTATGGTTCAACAGTAGCTATTCATTACTTAACTTTGAAACTCTCCCCTTTTCTAAACTAATATTATAGAGATAAGATTAGTTTTTTTTTTTATGTATGTTTGTTTGTTACGCTTTCACGTTAAAAGGGCTGAACGAATTTAGATGAAATTTTGCACATGGGTGGACCATGACCAGGGTTAGGACATAAAATATATACCGATATTCCCACGGGATCGAGACTAATGAATGTGAAGCCGCGGGCCGCAGCTACTCATAAATAAAGGGGAGAGTTTCAAACCATAGAGTTGATTAAGAGAATTTATTCTGGAAGATGTTTTTTTTTTATATATATTGCACAGACATCTCTATGTTTTGACATCAGTATATCGCACTCGTGCGAAGTTTAGGGCGGGTCGCTAGTTTATTTTTAGTGAAGCCGCTGACAGTCATGCTATTACACTCACCATTTTATATAATTCTAATGGTAACGTAATTTCCAGTAGGTCTCACTTCGAGCCAGCAAAGACTCCTGCAGATGACAAGCCTCGGAAGCCAATGGACGTGTTCGGTGATCTACTCGGTAGTCAAGGATACGAGTTCGCTGCCAAAAGAGATTCTGGACCGAAAACTATGAATGCTATGAGGAAAGAGGAATTAGTCAGAGATGGCGTCGACCCGGAAAAATTAAAAGTTAATGACTGGGTAAGTTGGGCACTACAGTAACATAGAAACAAGAATATTTATAAGTTGTTTTGATGTTTATTCCAGTATGGCATGTCTATTATATTCTTAACCTTTTATTTATTTAACCATTTATGCACACACATATAAACAGACAAGAAGAAAGGAACAGAAAAATACGTACAAAGGCAATGCTTATTTCTATAGAAATCTCTTCCAGCATACCTGCGACAGGAAATTATAAAAAATATATAATAATTCAATGCAATTCTCTGTGATTCAAAATAAGGATCTCTGTGTCCGAAATCCTAACTTTAATATTATAAATGCCAAAGTGAGTTTGTTTGTGTTACGCTTTCACGCTAAACAGGCTGAATGGATTTGGGAAAAATTTGGCACACGGGTAGACCATGACCTGGGTTAGGACATATGATACTTTTTATCCCGGTTGTACGTTCCCGTGGGATATTTTCCGACAGGGACGCGAGCGAAGTCGCTGGCAAAAGCTAATAAATAATAATAATAATTTAGGTGCTCGTAGGGATCTTGACCATCTTTCGGGCTCTGGGATTGTTCTGAAAGCCGTGGAATACCTCTCCACTCCTCAAGCACTTCAGGATATGTTGCCCCCTAACCGCTACGTCACTATGTGCTAGCGACAGTTTCGGGCCCATTATTGAGTGTGCAAGTCACCCCCTGCCATCTTATCCGTGTATATTATATATCATTGGTCAGGCACGGGTCATAGTCCTACCATAGTTCTTGATAACCAATCCACTATAGCCAGCCAAACCCATAGTCCAATGTTTTGTTCCCATGTACTGCAATAGTCCTACACCAACCGGGGATTGTCCTTTTGTGCACTTGCACAGTGCGTACGGGGATAATCGTCGGTTGGTGCCTCATTTCATTTAAATTTGTCCAAGGGGCCTCTGCGAGTTGGCTTCGGCCCCTCGTACGCCTTTCAAAAGACTGGGAAACATACTCCCGAGATTTACAAATGTAAAAATATAATAATTTAAAGTAGGTGGTTGGCAAAGGTTCTCAATATTGAAATCTGTGGCAATCGTTTTACCTTAAAAATTGTGCGTACTTCATGTATACGTCTATTGGTAGATGATCCCTAGTAGCCCACATTCTCATAAAAGCCACGTCTCTCTCTCTCTCTATCAAAACAATTTGAAAACTACAATTAGAGACCGCGCCACCACTCAAGTCCGATAGACGCGGCGCTAGTGTCTGTCATCAAGTTGCATTAAATTAAAATGTAGTTCTACACATTTTTCCGCCAGACTGCAGTGGTGGCGCGGACTCTACGAAATATTTGCAGATGACGTAACGGGTTAACCCGACTTAGTTTGGTTCCGCTTAAAATTACCAGTTTTATTTCATAGGTAATATTACACTAAAATGATTCTCACTTTTTTGTACGCATTATACAGACGGAGGGCAAAAAGGCGAACATTCGCGCGCTTCTGTGTTCACTTCACACTGTTGTATGGGAAGATTGCCGCTGGACGCGCTGCGACATGTCCCAGCTAGTCACGCCCGCCGATGTCAAGCGCAACTACAGGAAAGCCTGCCTCGCTGTTCATCCTGATAAGGTAATATTGCGTTTTTGTAAGCCATTTGACTCATTGTCAACAGCTTATAGCAGTCCACGGATGGAAAAAGCCAGAGGTCAAGGCTTCAATTGATTCCCAGATGAGTCAATTGTTTAGTAACTGCATTATCACTTTTGAAAATAATTCCCAGCAAATTAAAACTTTGCGACTTGAAACGGACAAGTAGACCTTGTCGTTTTATCAGCTGCAAGTGACATTCAACCTTAGCGTGATAAAGGAATTACGAGTTCGACTATACGCCACTGAGCTCTATCATCGGACACTGCTATCAATCTATTAACAGCGAACCTGTAAAGACAGTTGATCCTAGCCTAATAGCGTTCTACGGAATGCTTGCCAATATTTGACTTCCATTTACAATTGTTATTGACTGTAAAAATATCCAAAGTCTGCGTTTGATGTGTGCCACTATTTATTTATCTACAATATCTCCTAACGTTTTTCTACAGCAAATGGGCACCTCCAACGAAAACATAGCGAAAATGATCTTCATGGAACTGAATAACGCGTGGAGCGACTTCGAAAACGACGCCAAGCAACAGAACTTGTTCTCTTAAACGTAAAGGTGCAGCTAAAACATTACCATAATATTAACACGGAGTAGTCAACAAAATGGAGATCTAGCTCGCATGTTCCTCTGTATAATCCAACGTGTGTGAGATGTTATTACCGCGTTCGCAGTCTTATAGACGCGGGCACGCACTTTAGTATTCCATCTGTTCATTACTCCACGACAATAGAGACTAATTCAGTATATTAATAGCGAAAATGTTTACTTAGATAAACCCTGCTAACGGCGTGTATTCAGAAAGCAAGTTGGAAATCTAAGAATGTAAATAAATGCTTAACGCGGAGTCGCAGATTTGTCTTACCGCTGGAATTTAACGGGAACTCGCTAAATAAGTATAAATTAGAATTGTGATAAATTCTTAAATAGCTAATAAATCAAATTTTAACTTTGTGGACATGCATCTTATATTGATGTTTGGATGTAGCCCCAATTAATAAAGGCTTTTCAGTAGATCTTTAAATGTCTCGTATTGAAGAAATTTTATTGCATATTTGAATAAATCAGTACCTTAATTGCTTAATGCACGATCAATCACAATTTGTTTCGATTTGAAACAGATTGCTAATCCATTGCTTCATAAGTTGGAAAAAAAAATCTGCTCAACAACGTAAATAACGCAGTGAATGTTGTTGAACTGTCAAAATGATACAAATTTGTCATAATCGTTTACGAAAATAAGTTACGCAATTAAGGTAAAGATACATTTTATTGCAGTAAATTCAATGAGTATTGTAATACAAGCGGTGTTTTGAACACTAGAAAGTAGCAAAGTTTTGAGACCCCCTTTAACCCTTTTTCATAAACAAAAAATGATTTAGTTTCAATCCATTGAAAAATGATAAAACTATCAAACATCATAACATAATGATTAGATACACACTTTCCATACAATGCCATTTTAAACACGTTAGTTCGTATAGTCAATGTCTTGTCTTCCTATTGCATTTTGTTTTAGGTACCATAGCAATAGTCCGTTGCAACAAATATAGTAGTAATTTATTAGGCGCATTACTTAGTGATGGCACTCCTTGCGGTCGGGTGACAATGACTCTTTCCCTTTCTGGCACATAGCGTTGCCTCACTCTGTCAGACATGGCTTGAATGTGCCGTCGCTAAGTATCCGACCCGTAACGACTCCAAAAACGACTCAGTCAGAGCTTCTTACGTTACAAACCTTGTACATTACTCATTCTCATTATATATGGTATATTTAGTTGGTTTACTTCAGTTTATATATACGAATCAGATCCGTGGGATAAAGAATTATTTTATGGATTATTCATCAGTAAAATAATAATTTGTGAGCGTTACTTAATAGTCTTTAGTGTTGTATTTTAGTACATTCACGTACATAATATAGAACAAATATGTATTTTAGATATTTAATATCACGAGAGCTAAAATGTATAAAATAAATGAAAAATCAAAGTTACAATTAAGAAAGTTATTCTTTGACTCGAAGTTATCGGTTAAATAAATTTACTATGTCTATCTATTTGTGGGAAGATTAGGAATTCAGCTTCTTTGCGATTTCGCTTTATTATGTTACTATTTTATAATGTAGGTATATGGGAAACTGTTCAGAAGGGCAGAGCCATTTAAGAGCGTTCATTCTAAAAGTTGACAACATCGCAAATAGCTGTCAGATATTTACCTGTTTTGATAAATTTGGCAATATTACTGTATGGAAATAAGAAATGTTGCTTACTAGTGAACTAGAATATTAATAATGAATTGCAATTATAACACTGAATTTGATGTTGTAACCGTTTTAGGTTTAAAAAAGACATTTGAAAAGTTTCCAAATACTTTTTTACATCTCTAACTAAATATTCGGTGTTACCATATTAATTTTGCATTTCATAATCAATATTGTAGTTCAGTAGTTAGCCATATTTCATATTTCCGTATAGTAATATTGCCAAATTAATCAAAACAGCGAAAAAATTGACAGCTATTTGCGATGTTGCCAACTATGCTCTTAAAACGCTACGTATTACTAATCCTGAACGGATATGCGATGACGTATTCTTTTATTTTTTTAAATTATGAACGCTTCTGTTATGTATACGACACTGAACTCGGATACTTCCCGCGAGTACCGTTAGTCGCATAAATTTAATTCTTATGATACCAATTTACAAGGTAAAATAAAGTCGCGCAATTATATCAATGCAAAACGGGTCACTGGTACATGAAATCTAATCAACGCTGAAGTGAGATATATTATTTTATTCCCTTGGGTTTCAGGACTTGGTGTTGTTAGGTGTTAATTAAATTAGTTCTCTGAGAGCTTACGATAACGTTAAGTTTATACATTCCTATTGAACTAAGTGTAGTCGGATGTCCATTATCGTTAAAATATCTTGAATACAATTTTTAGAATCTTATGAATTATTTGAATCAGTATTCGATCTTCGAATGAGGCTTCCGTTCATCCGACTTTATAGCAGACCGTGCAATAGTTAATTTTTTACCGACTTCAAAAAAAGAAGAGGTTATATGTTCGTCCGTATGTATTTTGGAATCTTATTTTTTTATAATCTTATGTAGTTAGGCCTATTACAGAGTAAAAATTGTTGTTGATTACAATACGGTATAGAACCAGTGAAGTCACCAATATCGTGTATATTTTGCTTAGATAACGTACCTATGTCTAAATAACAAATCTGTTCAAAAATAAAGTAATTTGAAAAGTAAACCTGTGTTTTTTTTCCTCCCCACATCCCCACATATTACATTTTTATCCCTATAAAAGTCATAGCACACACATATCAAGTCGAAAAAGGAACGTCACCGTATCACCGTTCTTGAGTTTGTCCCGAAGCGAGGCGATAACGTTACGATTCCGATTAGTGTGCGTTGCAGTAGGGAGTTACATACAAATAATACTGAATGACTCTAGTTGATACGGTGACGATCCCTGTCCGAGTTGATATTACCTTTATTCGCCATCGGTTTTTCTCAAGAGAGAATGGATGAAAACGTATTGCGCCGACCCCAAGTAAAATGGGACAAGGGGAAGATGATAATTATAGAATTTACGAAATAAAACCCATTTTCTGTTGCAAAAACCTTATTTAATTAACACAAGATTATCATTTGTCAACTGGGTTCCATCTTGACATCCATACACCCATACTTCTCTAGGAGCTCTTGCTTCTTGCGCCGGAGCAAGGCTTCCTCTATGTCCTTCTGTGACGGCACTGCTACGTGCGATGTTACTATTGGCCGGACTGGTTCGCCGTCTTCGTCCTCTTCTATTCGCTTATCGTCGGGCTAGAAAAAGATTAATAAATGAGCAAGGAATAATGAGACTACTAGAGAAGTGCTAAGGGTCGATGCAAACTTGGCGAAGCTAAGTGCAGAGCTAGACTGCCAAAAATATCAACATTATTCATGTTGAAATAAAGACGAAAATAGATTAAATTCATTAATCAAAGCGTTTACACAAAAACAACGGCTTTATGTATGTCAATCAAGACGTACGTGATTTTGATAAATGTATGTTTAGTGAAATAAGTGTTCAAATCTGTGGTAAGAATAACAATTGCAATATTCTTGGTGTTCCACATTGGTATCTTTAAGCATAATATGATAACTCACATCTTCTGGATAAATGTCCTCTTCTTCAGGCAAGTCTTGATCTTTATCTTGTTCTTTATTCTTCTTCCATTCGTCCACCGCTTGCGCTATGGCTATAAAAAAATAAAATAATAACGTTATTTTATCTTTGTAGCCTAATCAGAGAAGACAAAGGCAGCAGGCATCCTCGTTTATTTTTATTTTAGGAAACCCTTGTTTTTTGTCTCATTACTTATAAAGCACGATCTGCCAAGTACCTATATTCCAATACTTCGGCAAGTGACTCAAGTAATGGCTCGGCTACGCGCAGCAACTTACACTCGCAAACAATTTGTGCAAACAACATGTAGCGTCCATACAATAACACAATAGCCTGAAATTATAGCCTAGTGATGTAACTGTCGGACTGCCAAGTCATAGGTCTTGACTTCGAGCCCAAGGCACGCACCTCTGAGTTTTCGGATTCATGTGCGTATTGTATAATTATCACTTGCTTCAAAAACGGCGCATCGGGTTTCCTGACGATGTTTTCATCGTGAGGAAACCCGGTGCCTAAGAGATATTTCTCGAAGGCATGTGAAACCAAGTTTGAGGCCGATAAAATGCAAGTGGCATAGAAAACTCTGACACCAGGTTAGTCTCTAAACACACGAAAAAGAAAAGAGCTATTGCTGCCCGTTTTGACTGTTCTTTCCAAAACTAGTGGATAAGGATAGGTACTAACATAATTTATATTTTAATAGGTACAATTGTTACTAACACACTAACATTTTGTTATTTTATGTTGTGATTATGTAACCTATATGGAGCGTTCAATAAAAAACAGTGGCATTCCGGGAGTACCGACCAAAGTGAAAACTTGAACTATTTTATTGTGCAGAAAATAAGGTATCGCGCGTTGATGTCTTTTTAATGGTCAAAAACTGGTGTCGTAACAGTGTCGCAATGGCTTACTCTCATCTCAAAAATGCCCAACGTGCCTAAAGAAGTTCTCACTTAAAAAAATATATATATATTAGAACGTATTGACGTCTTGTTTTTGTATTGTTACAAGTTTGCTTGTGTAAATTGCAGTTGGCACGAGTATGGTGCAGCGTGTAACCGGGCGGCGGCCATAATAGCAACCCAGATAGTCTTAAAAATCAAAATGTATACAAACGCACCTTCTTTCTCGGCTTCCTGTTCGAGTGGCATCAACAGACCGTCGTCATCATCTCTGTACCCGTAGTAGTCGGCATCCACGTCTCTCATGAGATCGGCGCGCGTTCTGCGCGGCGGCGGAGGAGGTTCCTGTTCAAATAACTCGCGAACACCTGGCCATAGGGAAATACTTGATGATTCTTTTTTGTTTCTAGAAATGCTCTGCTATTAACTCTACTCTTTGGTCAGTGTTGCCAAAGAGTAGTGTAGAGAGCAGAGTATTTTCGGATTACATTGTATACACTTTATTACAAGCGCCTCAAAGGGCAAAGATTTTTAAACATCGACGCGGTCGTTAAAACTCCTACGCGGGTTTGTTTACAATGAAAACGCTGATCATAAGGTTTATTTTTCAATGTCATAAAAAATCTTCTGGTTTTGGTATCTCTGTTCTGCATTGAATGATGAGCTCGAACTATTGAAATGGTGACAACAATTGAGAGACAACGTTATAATGCTTTAGCATAAGGCTGAAATTGGTTTAACGAAATTAAGCCACTCATTTTTCCTTATCTATTTTTGGATAAGTTGTCGATTAACATGGCCATAAAAATGAGTAATTCTATAAGACACAACGGACATGGACATACTACATATATGTTAAAAGTGTCTACAAACCTGGTAGATCCTTAGCGGCTCCGAAGTATTTGTATCCTCTGTTACCGGGGACCTCTTTGCCGTCTTGGTCGAGCATCTTGGGCCCGACGCGCGCATGATCCGGCCCTCCCAGCGACTTTATCTGTACCTCCCAATGGCGCTTCTCACGCATCAGTTTGTTTATCTCGTCGTTCAAATCCCGTATCCGAAACTCACCTAGACCGGCTAGTAGAAAAAAGTAAATATATTTAAAATAAGCATTTATTTCAAGCTACAATGGGCTAGAGACATATAAATTACAAACTATCATAAAATAATAAAATAAAACATATAACAAATAGATTATATATTTGTTATAACAATGAATGTTGTGATATTGATATCTAGTCAATATGCCATATAATGTTAACTTCCAAATATTTAACCTAGATGTAAGTTAAATGTAATAATACTTGCCGCACCCTAACAGGATCATGTACTCATACCTAAGTTTTAGCCTAGCCTGTAACTGAGTGTAAATTATGCAAAATAAATAAAAATGATAAACAAACCTTATTAATAATTAAGCCTTAAAAATATGTTAGCAGCACTTCACTTTGCACTAGCCTGTCTTTGTGCTGTGAATGTTATAGAGCCATCTTCAAAAATCGTATTTGCTCATAGAACTCAAGTTTCTATGCGTGCTACAGACTTGTTCGGGTCGATTAATCGGCACAGCCGGGCGGCAAAATCGAATGTACTGTATTTCCGTGTCCCTCAGCAAACTTCGTGTTTCATCGGTTGTCAGATTTCTATCAGTTGCCCTTTGCACTTGATGCAGACCGGACGCTCTCAGTCGACTTGGAAGTATATATAGAGTTGTTAATACTCTTTTAATTTAAAAAATTATAGGAAAGCCGCTAAAGTAGCAGGCACGATAGATAGGAAAATAGTTTTACAGTTCTATATAATTCATACGGAAATCAAAACACAACAACAATAAAGTACTTAGTTCTGAATTCAAATTATTTTACACGATAAATCTAATAATTGATGGACATGGAAATTAGCATTCGTTTGTATTCGGAAATGCGATGATACGCGAGGGACATTAAGAAAATAGAAATACTGTCATATCTACTATATCTTGTTGCTTATTGATTCGTTGATTTTATGTGTAGTTGAAGTGTGAATCCGGCTAGATAACGATGCCAAACAAACAGCAAAGAGGTGTTGTTGTGGTGTATGCAGAAAACCCCTAGTTTAAATAATACCAGTCCATTTTTGTCCCACTGCAGGGAAAAAACTTCCTTTTCATACGAGAGATACGAGAAGGTATGAGCATTGCTCAAGACGGATTGGCAATTTCAAACGTAGATCGGTAACGCATACGTCCGATCTGAATCCGAATTCTAGATCCGAATTGGGAATATTCTAAATTTCGGACGGACAAAGATCGGATCTAGTGCGCAACCCCTCATAAAAATAGTACTATAGCTACTTCGGACCGACATTTCTCGAATTCAGATCGGACGTAGTGCGAAACCGCTCTTACATTAACGGCATTTTCCATCACCGATGTCAATAATGTCCAAGATAAACTCAGAAAGTACATATGGATTGAAAGTCACTTCAGTAGTTGCCCGGATTTGAACCCACAACCACGTGCATTAAGAGTCGAGGCGTTAAGCACTGCGCCATTACGACATTATATTACCTTCTAGTTTAATAGTGAAAACATAAGATAAAATAGCAAACCGCAATAGTTTTTTAAATACTATTGAATATTATTCGAGAAAATGATGGTACGACTGTACTTTGTTACAGTTTAGCTGCTAGATACCTCCAAAGCTCACTTAATGAATGTCATGTATTAAAGAAAATAATGATGTCGGAAATTCTGACTAGATCTTTTAATTCTTGTATAATATTAAAAAAAATATTCTCAACATTATTGTTTCTGAGAGACAAAATGTAGGTATTTAAAGTGTGTTATTTCTTTTTTCCTTTTTTGCCTTTCTTCCCCTTCGTCTTGCCCGTCTTGTTTTTGTCGCCCTTCAGTTTAATTATTGCGTTCTTTTTTGAAATGTCACCACCGCTACACTGCTGTCCCATATTGTTACTTTCCAATGGTTTATCACACGGAGGAGCTTTTGGAGTTACTAATTCTATTTCGAGGTCAGTCTTTTTATCTTTTGTTTCAAGTTTCTTTCCAATTTTAAGAATGAACACATCTTTTTGTGGATGCAAGACTTTTTGCATATTTACAGGGATGGGGCATCTGGTAGGTGTTACGTTGATAGTCTTCCTGTCTTTCTTGTCAGCTGGTTTTTCCACCCCTTGCATTGTATAAGTCAAGTTTGATGTATAAGTGTTGTCTTGACATGTAGATGTAGGATCTCTTGGAAGTTCAAATTGTATTTGTTCGCCGGTATTGTATGCTGTACTTTCACACGAACATAACTCTTGAATCTTATCATACCTCCCCATTCTTTCTACTCTACTGCTCTTCGGTACTCTGATCTTCAATTCGTTGACATTCATTTTGGTATATATTTCGTCATATTTTTGCGCTCGATCTGAAAAATATTATGAATATTTAGTTTTAGGCAGTTGATTCCTATCTTGGTACACTTTAGGATACAACTTACCAGGTTCGTAACAAGGCACAGGCGCACAATCGTAAGATCGTCTAGATAGTGCGTTAGACATCTGCGACTGTGGGCTCTCCGATCTTTTGTATTGTTCCGGTGTGCAGATCGGAGCTTTCTTCGTAATAGCTCCTTCATCGAGAAGTATTTTTCCCTGATCATCCATTTCTACCTTGTGGCAAGAGTACATTGTCATGCCGTGATCTTCTTTCAGGAGAAATGAAGTACCCTGTGGTTTAGGTGAAGCGCAAAATGCAGTGGTTATCTCTTTTCCTAAAAACGACATTCGAACTGTGACCTCAATAACTCCAATTGAGTCTCTGTTTTCACCGTCACAGCACGACAAATAGTACATGTTCTTTGAAAGCGGTGTTGATGTGGTGCACAGTATATTGTCTGTTGGTTGTTCCTGCATCCATTTTTTGCATAGTTCTTCTCTCAACTTGATAAATTCACATGTAAAGTCCATGTGAGTTTCAGCTATTCTGGTCACACACGTAGTACACGGAGGTTGTTTTGTCAACAGCAAAACAATTACGAATTCTTGAATACTGCATATTTTATCATAGGTCATGGCAAACAAAGTGGATTTCCCGATATTTAGTTTACTGAAATTTTCAATTTTGCCAAAAGACGAATCATATAACACAATGGGTTGTTTTCCCAAAAATACAGCTGAAATTACCAAGTTATTGTAATCTATGTCGAAACATTCACACTTCATGTGGATTTTGTTTATTATCATTTCAATGAGGAATAAGTGATATGGAAAATTGACGTCCTCTTCTTTACACACACAGCACAGTTCTTGTTTAGTACGCGCGATGTCCTCAGTCAAACACTTTATAGACTGTCGCAAAGCGTTAGCTTCGCACGTTAGCGCTTTGCTCATTGAAGCAATTTTATCTATGTTGGTAGTTAAGTTATTGGATTTGGAACCCACTATTTCACTTGCAAGATCTTTGACAGTATCCTTTAAGCCTTCGACTTTTTCAGTAATGGTCTTCTCATTTGGCTGGAGGCCGAAAACGGCATCCGCTATTTTACTCCCGAGATGACCAGATGTTCTTCTCTGTGATTTTAAACTTTTGTTATCTTTATCGGGCATTTCAGTGGGTGATGCGTACTTTTGACTTCTGGGTTCTATGTCAGATATCTTAGTCGGTGATGGTATAGCGTACTTAGGAGACTGTGATTTTGGACTTTTGTAATCTTTATCAGGAATTTCTGTCGGTGATGGTATTGCGTACTTAGGAGACTGTGATTTTGGACTTCTGTAATCTTTATCATGAATTTCTGTCGGTGATGGTATAGCATACTTTGGTGGCGTCTGTGGGGTAGGCGGGGGGATGGGAGCGGTCCTAATCATGCTGCGCCGGGGACTAGACCTCGCTGGGGATGGCACCGACGGTGGCAGCGGTATTACTTGCGTCGGCTCTTCGGCACGTGCCGCAAGCTCTGATTTTATACTTGGTTCCTGAGCTGAACCTTGAACCGAAGCTGCCTCAGCATAATCCATTTCAGAAGACTTTAAATATTATATTATCAAATAAATCTTGTATTGTAAAAAAAAAATTCACATTTTAAACTATTGATACCATGTTGTTAGCCACAGCCCTATAGATTTATGACAAAGATTTTAAATCAATCAATTAATATACCTTCCAATTTATTGTGTCTATGCCAGTCATAGACCAAAGTTTCGTACTTGTGCCAAGTGAATGCAGATTGGCCAGTTTCCTATCATGTGATCTGATCATCAGAGTGTGTGATAGTAACATTGCTTACCTATTGACGACCTAAAGGGAAAGGGGTGTTAGTTTTGCGGATTAATTAATTTGTTTAATCGTAAGTAATTTCTCCAGTTAAGTAATTTCTCCAGTTAAACATATGAAAATATTAAAACACAGGTACCTTTAGTACATTTTACGCCATTCCCATAAGAAGAGTTTTTCTATGTCCAACTGGAGTTAGAAGTTAGTATGTGTTCGTAACTAAGTACATATAAATATAAATAATGTCAAGATCTTTTAATACTTGCCATTCTGTATCTGTGCGACTTTCTTAGCAATTTCTCTGACTATTTGCAGCCTCCATTTCTCAGCTTGTGGCAGATCGGTACACTCTGACGCGAGGTACGGTCTCCGCTCGCGCTGCCCGCCCGCCTCCTGCACCTGTGCCGCGCGCCATCGCGCCAGCGTGGTCCTGCAAAAACACATCAACATTTATCATGCTAAAAATCGCATCTAACTCCATTAATTCAAGTTAAGCGAACAGACAGTCAGGGTTAGGGTACGTGCATCACCCACCAACATACATCTTATTAGTGTCTGACGAAAAGTGGCTAGTACTGATGAATTTGAATAAAAAATGTCAACACAGATTGATTGATCACTTTTAATGTCTGCTCATGGGGGGCGGAGCACCCATTATTTACCTCTCGTGGGTGCTAAATTTGTCTATTTTGAGGCAAGATTAGTTGTTAAGATCTATCCACATATTTTCATAGCCTTCTAGGCTCTGGGACATCTGGACTCAACCGTTTATTTATAAACATTGTTTAAAGTGATGTCCAAACATCAAAAATGTATGGTTAAACAGTTGCTAATCATGACTTAACTTTAAGTAACATTTTTATATAAACCCCTTAGGATAATGATTGCATGATACATCTTCTATAAACTGGTTCATAAAAGCAGACTCAAAGCAGAGTCAAAAAAAGACAAGAAGCCCTCAGTGGTCCGGAGCATGCTCTGATGTAAGTTTACCTAAACATCATATTTCAAATGGCTATACAATATAACATTTCCTACACAGCCTGCATGTAAAGGTTCTTACAGTATTGTATAGACATTTCTGCACAACCAGTTCCATAAAATGTGGTTTGGAAACTTAACATTACACTTACATAGCCTTTTCTGCATTGCGAGCCTGAAACAGAAAACTTGATTTGACTTCTGATTTCTTTACTAAACAGAAGACAGCACTGTCATAAAAAATGTTCAAGTATGAGAATATGAATGATAAAAGTTGAAAGTATCTCCCTATCTCTTTTATTTATCAGGTAGGTATCACAGAAATGTTGTGGTACTTGAAAAGCATCGGACTCGAACTTGTAAACTTTTCTCTTCATTTGCTACATTAAGAATAAACTGGCTAATTATAATATTTCACATGGTTTTACATAATAACATTTCCTAGCCTCATGAAGTAGGTAAAAATGTAAATCAACAAGTGTAAATCACTTTTTCAAACAGTTTCAAGCGGTTTCACTTACCATTTTCGTTTATTTATCAAACACACTTAAATTGTTCGCTTTCTCAGAATGGCACTGAAACCGAAATAATAATAAATTGTTGTCTCAAACTCATTTACGATAAATAAACTACGGAATTATTTAGGTTTTAGGTACTACCGAGAAAAACCGATAAACATAACATAACCTCAAATTGGAATTTTTTTTTTTTAATAATATTTATTCATGACCATAGATACAAGTCTTTCAGTCGAATACATAGATGGGTTTTAACTTAGATGTAATAATATTACAATAGCTATAGATACTTAAAGTAATGCACGTTTTCCACTAAATAATAATACATAATATTATTTACTTGCCCCATTCGGGTTAGGTGAATACATCTCAGTGATATCATCGTTTTTATACTAATTTAAATTATAATTAAGTAACTTATTATACAAATTACAGAATGAATTAAATTTTTCCTACCGTATTACAAATATACTTAAACAATACACTAAAATATTTCTTATTTTCTAGTAAATCTTGAACGCAGCGGGGAACACTTTGACTTTCATTTTCACTGTCACTGTCATTTAATTCTCTCAATTCACTGACCAAAATCAAACGTTGAACGTTAAAACTTGAACACTGTAAGATAATATGGTCTAAATCAGCATCCTCTACTCCACAATGTTGACATCGGCTATTATTAATTATGCGAATCCTATTCAGGTGAGCTGGTGTTAAGCAATGTCCCAATCTCATGCGTGATATAATAGATATATATCTTCTTGTGATGTATTTGAAGTTATGATACCAAGGTTTAATAGGTAATTCATTTTGTATTCCAGCATACCATCTGCCTTTCGTTTCCAGGGTTATGCCCCAATACTTTTTCCATAACTGTCTATTAAGTTCTTTAAAAATACTGTAGTAATCAGTGAATGGAACCTTGAGTAACTGGGATTGATCCTCGTCATGGTCTGAACGGGCCGCAGTGTCAGCTACTTCATTTCCACGAATGCCACTGTGTGAAGGTACCCAAACTAATTCTACTTTAATATACTTATCAAGTAGTTTTTGGATTATAAATCTAATATTATAAATAATATAATTTAACTTAAATGAAATATTTACATTGTGTAGAGCAGACAAAACACTTTTACAGTCTGTAAGTATTAAAATATTGTGTACATTGTTTACAAGACTATTTACATGCTGCAGTGCACAATAAATTGCGTAACATTCTGCAGTAAAAATGCTACACACCTTGTTTAATTTAATACATTTAGTGAAGTCTAGTTGTGGGTCATAGAAAGCTGCATTTACATGGTCTGTTTTAGATCCGTCTGTGTATATAACATAATGTTCTGGTCTATTATCTTTAAACTGTAAAAAATCAAATTTATTGTGCACAGTGTCTAAATGGATTGCAAAGCTGTTAATAATACCATTAAAAGGAATTTTGTATATAGGCCAAATATCATTTTTAACAATATCTTTTGAATTCTTATTTACATGTTCAAATATTGTTGGCATTTCAGGTAGAGTTCCACCAACCAAAGAAGAAGCAGAGATGGCATTGGAAGCAATTGACTGTGAGATTTTAGGATGTAGTGTTAGTTTCTTAAGTAAAGGATTATCATTTAATGCCATGACTTTTAGTAAAAATCTCTCAGCCAACAACAACCTTCGTAATATCAAGGGAGGTATACATGTCTCAACTTCTAACGAATTAATAGGTGTGGAGCGCATAGCACCACAAATGAGTCTCAGTCCCATGTTTTGAATTACATCTAATTTTCGTAACAAGATGTTATTGACATTCATGTAAGCTAAACTGCTGTAATCAAAATGGCTTCTCACTATACTTTTGTACAGCATACTCATGACTTTGGGGTCAGATCCCCAAAAAGTTCCCGCTAAATGTCTCAATAAATTAATACCATTCAGTGCTTTGTTACATATATGTTTAATATGTTCATCAAACTTTAATTTATCATCAATAATGACGCCTAGGAATTTATGTTGTTTAATAGCAGGAATTTCTACATTATTATATGAAATTTTAACATTGCTATGAGTATTTACATTTTTACTGATAATTAAAATTGAACTCTTTTCTGGACTTATTTCTAATTTAAGTTTATTATGATAATAGCTGTATAATTGAGACAAAGCCTTATTAATATTAGCCATTGCTATATCTATGTTTTGATTTATGCTGTACATAAGCAAGTCATCTGCAAATTGCAGAATTTTTACATCTGGTACATCTATATATTTTAATATTTCAGAAGTATACAAGTTATAAAGTAAAGGAGACAAAGTTGCCCCTTGCATTGTGCCTTTGTTGACAGTCCTAGGTCCATGCAATTTATTATTATATTTAACAAATACAGTTCTATTGTTTAAAAAAGAATAAAGCCATTTTAGAACATGACCAGGTATACCAATATCGTGAGATACTTGAATGAGTTCTTCTATATTTACATTGTCAAAAGCACCTTTTACATCTAAAAACACGCAGATTGCATTAGAGTGACTTAATTTAACCAGTCTTACATCTGATAATAAAGATACAAGGCTTTCAGAGCAACTTTTACCTTTTCTGAAGCCAAACTGTATAGAAGGAATTAAGCTTTGCGATTCAGCAAAATAATCTAATCTTAACTTCAACATATTTTCAAAGAGTTTACCCAAACAAGATGATAAGGAAATAGGTCTATATGAAGAAGCACTATTTATAGGTTTATTAGGTTTTAAAATTGGAATGACACACTGTGTTTTCCAAGGCTCAGGTATTTCTAATTGATCCCATAGTTTATTATAAATATGAAGTAATGTTGTTTGTGCATTTAAATGTAATTTTTTGATTAACATGTAAGGTATGTCATCCAATCCCGGTGTCGTATCTTTCCTACTCTTTAAAGATGTTTTCAGCTCTTCTATAGTGAAATTGTTCTTGAGAAATACATTTACATCATTTACTGTAGCATTCTCGAACAAATACTCAAGCCTATTGTCATCTATTTGAGTAGAATCTGCTAAGTTATCTAAAAAACTTGGAACCCACTCATCATTGATGTTTTTGTTTCGATTTGTTCCAATTTTTTTAAACTTTTTAATGTATCCCCATATCCTAGAAACTGGAGTTAACCTATTGAAGCTACTACATAAATTTTTCCAAGAAGAAGTTCTCTCTTCCTTCAGAATTATTTTCTTTTTTGCATCTAGTTTTTTATACATTATCCAATTTTCAATGTTGGGCTGAGAAAAATAATACTTTAATGCATCTTTTGATTTTGCGACAGCATCACTACATTTTGTATTCCACCATGGTACTGGTTTTTTAATAGGTGTATTTGCAATTAATTTTCGTTTTGGAATTGTTTTATTCCTTAAATCATTTAATGTGTCTATAAAATAGTTATATACACTGATAGGGGAATCATTTATTGTGTCCAACTGGGAAAAACAAGTTTCTGATAAGCTATAATATTCGTCCCAATCTGCCTTACTATAAATATATTTCTCTTGATCCACAGGAGGTGATGTGTCATACATAGATGGTTGAATGTTGATCTCAAGTAAGGTTGGAAGATGATAGCTACCCATGGGATCGTCATGAACATACCAGTTACATAAATGAGCTATTGAAGAACTAACAAGGGCAAGATCTATTGCTGAAGCCTGTCTATTAGGATAAGGAACAGTTGTTGGTGATCCATCATTCAAAATACATAAGTCAAATTCATCAATGATATTATACAAACATCTACCTCTATTATTATCACTATGGCATCCAAGGGCTATGTTATGAGCGTTAAAATCACCCATGACTATACAAGGTTTGGGTATGTTATTGATTAAATCTTTTAACTTTGCCGAGTCAAACCTGATACTTGGAGGGCTGTAAATACAAAGTATTGCCATGGCCCCAAATTGTGTTTCTATAGTGATACATAAGTTTTGAATGGATTCTGAGAAGTGTGTATTAACTACTTTGTACTTTAAACGATGGTTCACCAAAATGGCAACTCCATTATGGGAATTTATGGAATTCTTGTGGATTAAATTATATGTGGGAAAGTGTGGGATTATAGAATTAGATTTGAACCAAGTCTCATTCAGAAGACAGACATCAATTGTTTTTTCAATTAATAAATTTTGTAATAGGCTTTTTTTACTCTGTAAACTTTGTATATTATACTGTAAAATATTTAGGTAACTGTCCATGTTTAAATTAAATTTGATAAAAATATTTCTTTTATTTTCTTATGTGTGAGTGGCCCATCAAAGTCACTCTTGTTTCCTAATGCAACCAACGATTTAACAATTGCGTTAATTATAATGTCATTATTTGCTACTTGTTTTATATCTAAAATGTCATTGGATTTAGCCTTATCAGTAACCTTAGGTAAAACAGGGAAAGATTTCTCATTAAATGTAGGGGGTGGTTTCACAACAGTGGCATACGATTGCTGCAAAAATTTGGCCTTTTTCTCTTCAATTTTTTGTTTTTTAATGGGACAGTCCCGTGAAATGGCAAGATGATTACCTGCGCAGTTGATGCATGTGATCTCTTCGACATCGCATTCTTTGTAGGAGTGGCGACCAGCACACGAAGAGCAGTGTTGTTCGCCTCTGCAAGTCTTAGCAGAATGATTAAATTTAAGACATTTATAACACTGTAATAATGGTGGTATGTAAGTTTTCACCTCGTATCTAAATAACTTTATATAAGCGTATTGCGGTAAAGATGTTGATGCAAAGGTGACAGCAACTGTATTGAGAGGCACTAATTTTCCCTCTACTTTACGCATGAATCTTTTAATAGAAATTACTTCAGAGTCTCACACTATATTTTTATATATTTCCTCATTGGAGAGTTCTTTGGGCACAAACCTCAATACACCAATCCTTTCTGTCAAATACGACGGTATAAAGGCTTTAAACTTATTTTTCCATAAAAAATCTTCCATCTTCAGAAAATTGTTGGCCGCAGCCGCCTTCCTGAACGTTATTCCTATTTTATGCGCATTTATTCTGTGTACTCCTAAGACTCCTTTAACATTATCCGTTAGTAAGTTGGTGAGCGTGATAGGATTTTTATTCCCTACCTTCTCCTGCTCTGTTGACTCAACGTATACTACATATTCAGAGTTGGTGTTTTCTATGAACAGTCTTTTATAATGTGGTTTAGTGAAAATGTTATACTTAGTATTTGAGTCGGAATTTCGGTTGTTGTACAACTTTCGTTTTTTCTTTTCCCCAGGCTCTGGAGACTCCTCACCGCCACTGGCGACACTCATGGTTGTTTGAGATCTTATCAGATGTTATTAATATGGTATTTCTGTACAATTATTTATTTATAAAACTTTTGGTGAAATCAAAATTACCGCCTAGTTTGACTTCCCGCCAAAAAAAAAAGTCACCTCAAATTGGAAGTGATCAGTGTTTCCACTCAAGTTTTTGGTTTTTCTCCAGTTTCTTAATGAATTTTCCCTAAAAAGATTTATAAATTCCTTGGTTTAGGGAATTTTTAATTCCACATGTTTAATAGCATTAAATACCTGTAGGTATTTAGTACAAAAAACATTCATTAATTGGCAAGATTACAAACATTCTTTATTAATCGAGAGAGACGAAACAAACCACCTCGAGGTATAATACAACTTAGTTTCGATGTCATCTTTAGCCACGGTAATAGTACAGTTAATATGGTAAACTAAAATTAGACATTTAGACGAATTACATTCATTACGAGTTTGAGGAAATCCCTTTTAATAAATCGGTGGTGCTATAAATTTTATACATTGGGTGCTGCCTAGCTGCCTACTATAAACAATAAGATTTCCAACTCAAGTTCAATTTTCCCCCAAAATTCCCTAAATCCCTGTCAAAATAAAATATTCACGAACCATGTACATATAATATTCGTAATTTTTCCCTAAGAATGGAAAAATTCCTAAAAGTGGAAACACTGGAGACTTGTAGTTTGTCAAACTAGGGATACAAGTAGTGCTAAAAATCATCGATATATATCGTATCGATATTAAATAAAAAACAATGTCATTCCGGGAGTGCCGACAGAAGTGAAAAAAAATCGACACCGCGGTAATCAACGCGTTGATGTTTTTTACTGCATGCATCCCGGTAATCAACACGTTAACGTCTTTTTAATGGTCAAAAGCTGGTGTCATCACAGTGTAGCAAAATCAATGGTTTAGTCCCATTTCAAAACTACCCAACGTGCCTAAAGAAGTTTTCACGTAAAAAAAACAATATCGATTTCGATATATCGCTATAAAAATATCGACATATCGATATTTTTCTGCAAGCCTATGTCAAACTATAATTAATAATTGTCAATGTTATTGTTATGCATGACAGCTTAAGTCAGAGTGTCAACTTGTCAGTCAATCAGTCAGTCGTCTAGTCCGTATTTCAATGGTCTAGTCAGGTCTAGTTTAGTCCTGCTTGTTTGTTTTGGTTTAATTAATGCTTGGTTTGATTTAGTCTGGGTCTGATTTTATTTACACTATTATCATAACGGTGTTTAATAGATTATCTACTTCACTGGCTAGTGTTGTTACTGGTCTGATGATTTGTACTATTGTTGATCGAAGAATGATTTAATGGAAATTCCAATGGCTTCTGGTACAACTTTGAGCTGGGAATCTTGTCCAGAGGAATTACTATGGATGATATTTAAATATTCAAGCTTTAAATGTCTAGTGTCTTGTATGACAGTAAACAGGAGATGGAAGCATATTTTACTTGATTATATTGAGGTAAATTTTATTATTCGAAGGCTCTCTAAGTGACCCTAAATCTACATTTTTATGTAAAATGCTGACCACTCTTCTTGCTCATTTCTGGCGAAATGTCGGTACACTATAGGTATACATCTGCCTATACCTTCAACAAAAACAGGCGTGATTTTGTAGAACAACTTTACAACATGGTAAGGGAAAAATACTTACAACTTAATAAAATAGCAAACCGGGGTTTGCATATTAATCAGAGGTTGGACTTTATTTATTTATTTAATACTTTAAGCACACAAAAGTACAGAGGCAGGCTTAATGCCTAGTATTCTATTAATAGACTAATAGGCAGTGCAATAATGAAACGTGAGGAATAAATATTTTTAAATACGAAGATTCACATTAACCTATTAAAACTAAATGTAATATATAATAACTAATTATATATAATACCTAATTATATGTACATAAATATAAGCACAAATTAATATACATAAATATACTGAAACAATGAGAAAATGTTACCGTTAATAATAATAGGTAATACAGTTTGGTATCCTAGATGAACAATACTGTAGTAGAACATACATTAAAGCTCCCAGTCGGCATGTTTTTTTCAGACTTCTTCAACAATAATCGTCATAATTAAGCTAATTAATACAAAATCTTAATGCATTATACACCAAAACCTTAATCACTCCATCTATGGGTCAGGTGCGGTCACAGCCCAAGATTTTGGGGGGGTTTCACCATGGGTGCTGAAGAATATGTTTAGGAAAATATTTAATTGATACTCTAAAAACTTTTTGATCTTCTAACAATGCACACTTTTTTAAATAACTGATCCTCTTTTTAACTTTCTGATCTTTTCTCACAGTTGGTCGCAGTAACTAAGCTAGGATACCCCGACCAAACGGGTTAGGTCAGTGACAAGGCTTACGCGCGCGAGCCGATCGAGCGAAACGAGCGGTACCGCGGTACGCGAGCGCTATAGCTTGTCCACTCTGAATTGACGCACCCCACTGCCGCATTACTGCATTACCGTGTGCGAAAATGGGGCGCGTCATTTCAGAGCGGACAAGCTTTACATCCAAGTTGGTCGCAATTAGTTGGCTATTTAGTATTTTATGGACCCTAAAATAGGAATTATTTGGTTCCATTAAATAAATGTCATGTTTTTACGGAGGTACTTCTCCAGTTTGTCATTACTTATGCTATTCACTTTTCAGGGACGCGGCTATAGTTTTTACATGGAGGGGGTACTTAATAATACTGCCAAATTGGTCGCCAGTTTTTTGATAAATAATAGGTATTAGGACAGTCTGATTATGTAGGGTGAGAAGAGCGAGCGAAGCTAACTAGATAATTTTTATACCCCGTCTCGGATAGGTTAGAATTTGATTTACATTATCAAACAGAAATAGGAGTTACATTGTCGACTTATACAGGAAAGGCCACCATGAAAATGTAGAATACAAGAGCGAGCGAAACGAGCTCAAAAATTTTGCACACTCGGATACTTCGATTTTCTTTTGATCATTCCGAAAGACCTAAAAATTACTTGCTTTGTCGACTTGAAGAAAAGCTTAAGAACGAAGATAAGCGAGCGAAGCGAGCTTCAAAATTTTAGCACCCCACCTTGAATAGCTTCTGTTTACTTATCTAAGGATTTGATTTACATTTTTAAACAGAAATAGGAGTTTGTCGACTTATGCAGGAAAGGCTAAGCAACTATGAAAATGTAGAATACAAGAGCGAGAGAAACGAGTACAAAAATTTTGCACACACGGATACGTTCGATTTTCTTTTGATCATTCCAAAAATACTAAGAATTACTTGCTTTGTCGACTTATAAAGAAAAGCTCAAGAATCAAAACAAGCAAGCGAAGCGAGCTTCAAAATTTTAGCACCCCGCCTTGAATAGGTTCTGTTTTCTTTTGACCATTATACAAAAAGAAAACTTACTATTTCGAGAAGAAAAGCTTAAACTCGTTTTTACAGCAGTTTAAGTTTTGAAATCTGGCCTTAATCCGAGCGTAGTGGTAGTGGTGCCCAAATTCCCAAGTTTGCTTCGCTCGCTCTTGCATCCCATACCCTCTCTTTTTATAACAGGCTTTTTTTCCTTAATGTTTTTGTATATGAGGTCACTGTGCCTCAAGTATCTACAGTTTTTAGTTAGTAAGATACGTAAATTATTCAAGGCTCCCGACAGTTTGAATGATTCTAGGACCCTCGGACAGCGCCTGCTATGGGTGAAAACCGTTCGAAAATCCGTTCGGTAGTTTTTGAGTTTATCGCGTTCAGACAGACAGAAAAACGCGGCGGGGCACTTTGTTTTATAATATGTAAGGATAAGGATTTATAAAATCGTTTGGTTGCCATCCTGATTTCCTGGGGGAGGGCATTCCTCATACTAGGGCCCCAGCAACAGAGAGATAAGACTGAATGAAGAAAGAAGAGTGAATGATGTCTGTGCCGTGAGTGGGACATTGAAGAAGACTGTTATGTGATGAACATAGATTTCTATTGTGGTTGGCGCAAATTTACTGGAAGTTGGGGGCTAGATAACCAGGGGAAGAGGGAGAGTCATAAAATTAAAACAAGGCGGTCAGCGCCCTTTACTCTTTATTGGACTTTCTGTTGAGGTATCTACAAACCTGCAACAGGCTGTCATTTTTTCAGTTTTCAAAGCACTATAGCTTACAGTGTAACACACTTAAAGGATTCAGTGTGAAAAATGCATTATCACTTTATTGGATTAGGAGTAAAAGCAAATAAGTTGTAAAAGTGTTTCGAGATAACTAACTTATTTCTTTACAGTCTCATTCCCTATGGCCAAAGATCGCTTCAGAAACAATGGTAAACAATGGTCGTACTTTCAAAAGAAAATCTGTACTTGGCTTCAAAGATATGTTGATGAATTCAATGCTCTGGCCTTTTGTACCGCATGCGGAGATAAAACTTCACCACACATACACACTGCAGGACATAACAAGTATACAAGTGTTGAAAGGTAACAAGATTACTCCATCAAACTGCTAACATCAGAAATACATTCTGGTTTTCTTCTTTATCGTGTGGTCAGACTAACCTTGGCTTCACATGCCGTAGAGAAATATCTCTCAGGTATGTATTTCCTCACGGTGTTTTCCTTCACCATTTTTAAAGTAAGTGATAATTATACAACACGCACATGAATCAGAAAAGTCAGAGGTTCGCTTCTTTTCCCCTTTCTTTCTTTCTTTTTATACCTCGGGTTCGAACTCGAGACCTATGATTTGGCAGTCCGACGTTCACACCACTAGGCTATCACTGCTATACAATTAAACTAGAACAGGTATTCATTTCCGTAATCTTCGTGTTTCCGAATTAGCACGAATGTCGCGCCACAGAGTAACCCCCACAGAAGCTAAGCTTCTAAGTTTTGCACGCCCGCGCATTTCGTAGTAGGTACAGTACAAATATGTTCTTAATGTCCTTCGGTAAACCTCGTGTTTCGTCAGTCGTCGGATTTCTATCAGTTACTATTTGTACTTAGCGCAGACCGGACGCTCTCAATCGACTTGGCAGTATATAGAGTTGTATTGTCTAGGCCGTAAAAATAGTCGCAGGCACGATAGATAGGAAAATAGTTTTACAGCTCTATATAGTTCACACGAAAATCAAAACAAAACAACAATAAAGTACCTACTTAGTTCTGAATTCAAATTATTATACAAGATAAATCTAATAATTGATGAACATGGAAATTAGCATTCGTTTGTATTCAGAAATGCGATGATTCTCGAGGGACATTAAGAAAAAAGAAGTTACTGTAAATCTATTATTGCGCGTTTGAATGAAGTTTTCTCTCAGCTGGATTACCTACTCTGGACACGCCTCGTCATGTTTCACTCAAAAGTTTTTTGGAATTGCAGTTGTTATCTATAATTTTAATCACCCACGTTTTATCTGTAATGTTATAAACTCGCATGTAATACGGGGCAAGCTCATAGCCAATAACCTGTTAGAAATCCAGGCTGCTATTGTTCCTAATGTTAGTCTCTCGCCCACAGGCGCGTTTTTATCACTTGACCGTACTAACGCGTTATTAACGCAGGTGTTTGTAAGATCGCATGCGTTAAGGGCCCCATATACGGTACGATTCGTCTATACGATCGATCTAATGAAAATAGTGACGATTTATCGCATCAAAAATGTCACACGAAACGACTGGTCGTAACGATCGATCATTTACTTGTTTGAAGCTGAAGGATAAAGACGTGTTCAAATAATTAAATACGTGCCCCATAAAATGGAAAATGAACTTCTTTTCCTTACCTATGTGGCGGTAGCGTTGATTCGGATTAAAAAAAAAAAGAAAGCCTAGAAGAATGTGGGTTAAGAAATGGCTATTAAAGCGAAATCAGTATTCGCATGTAAATCTTTTAAAGGAATTAAGGTTCCATCCAGAAGATTGGCACAATTATATGAGAATGACGGAACCCACGTACCTAAAATTAATGAAACTAGTATCACCTAAAATACAAAAGAACAATACAAACGTGAGACAAGCTGTCAGTAATCACGAGCGTCTAAGTGCAACTTTGCGTTTTCTAGCCGTAAACAGCCATACACTGTCGATTCATCGTTACGATATTCATGATTGCATGGGTTTTTGTTGCGATTTCCGACATCGCCTTCGATTAAGTAAATCGTTAACGATCTTGAAATACACCATCGATTCGTCGTTTCGATCAGTTTGACGCGACGGATCGTACAGATAAATCTTACCGTGTATGGGGCCCTTTAGGACGCTTGCGATCTTCGATCTTTCGATTCCGATATGTGTTCTTAGGATCGATATGTGTTCATCGGATTCATCATTCCGAATTCATTCATTTGAATTTGAATAAATGAATTTGATTTATTTTATTTAGAATATAGCAGGATGGAGGCACGCAAACGTCCTACTTCTATTGCGTCGTTATTTTCGCAGAAGTGTGTAACTGGCCGTTCTAATACAAAATGTACATGTCCTGCAAACATATATCGCAATAACGCTTGCGTTATTATTGACCGATAAAAACGCGTCTGTGGAAGGCATAAAATCACCGTACATTTTTGGGATCAAATCAACCTCAGGACCAAATTCAGAATCAAACAACGAGGCCGTCAAAAACTGTCCCTTAAAGTGGTTTATAATTTTTCAGATAACATGATTTTGACGGCGGACGTGCGGACGACGGACATGCCCATAAGATACTTTAATATTCCGAATACAGAACTAAAGAAAGGTTTAGAGTGCACAGGTATGGTCATATTAATATTTTAGCCTTTATTTGCAACTTTATTCCGTACCTATACAGGGTGCAAAAGATCCTTCACCAAACCGTCATTGATTTAAACGGCTTATACAATTTTTTCTGTGAAAAACCGCTGTTTTAAATCTTATTGCAAATTGTAATAAGATTTAAAACTTGTTTTCGTTTAGACTCCTTTTTTGAGCAGTCGTGTAAAAAATAGCTGGAAATTCGTCGAATGCAAGTAATATCCTGACTAACTATCCTGAGTTGACACATGCCACAGCTCTTTACACGATGCTAGAGCTAATAGCATTGCGGTGACTGACTGTGTGGAGTCAAATGATCCGATGGGGTAGCTTCTCCTGCCACATGAGGCTAGTACACAAGTCAGGATAGTAAAATCAGTGGAGGGGGACGCTTCTAGCTCAAAAATAGAACCCGATCCTATTAAATTGTCTCACTAGCTTACTAGCCTAAAAATTAGGATAGTTCTGTATACACGAGGCTAGAGAGACTAGCTTGCTAGCTTACTAGCACTATCTTGCTGTCCAAGCTTCAAAAAATAGCTTCGTGTAACCCGTGTTCTCGGCACAGACTAGTAGTATGATCCAGTAAAAAAAACGCAGTTATGGGAAGAACTTGTGACTTCGTTAAGTTTCTTTTTGCACCCAAAGAGTCTATTCGCACGTATCAGGGGCAGGGCACTCGTACCTAAGCATCTTTGTACTGCAGTATGCTATGTCGTATACTGACACTGAACCCTGACCATTTTTTTTTTTTTTGTTTGAGAAATTATCAAATAACTTCTCCCGCTCTGAGCGGAGCGGGAGGGTGTGTCAGACTCTTACTAACTAAAACCCACCCGTGTTCCTTTATTTGCCTATATTGCCAGGGGCCACGGTAAATTGAACCCTGACCTGGAATTGTGTTTATAGAGCTAAATTTCGTTTTTTTTTTTTGTCATTTTAGCAAAAAAAATTAATGTGAGTGAGAATGAATATATGCGTGTTAGTATTGAGCACGTGTTATATGCATATGGCAAAGAAAACCCAAATGACCAAATCAATAGTAATGAAAAGTCAATATGTTTGAAGATCGACATTCTCGTGTATACGTAAGTTTTCTGGGGCCTGACTTTGTTTCCGGTGACTTGACTTGAATGACACAAGTGTTGGTCGAACATGCGTCGTTCAAGTCAAATCTTGGAACCAGTTTTCTGTAATTTGTCTGCAAATGCTCATTATCCTTGTCTTTTGAAATTTTGTAAGCATGACCATGTCTGTTTTTTTTTTAAATGTGTAACATCTTTCCTCTCGCTCTCCTGCTATCAAAATCTAAATGATCAAATCTGTGGGAGTGATTTCGTGAAAAGGGACGGAAGTGTGTAACAGGAAGCCGGGGAAGCGCGCGCTGTTTGAGATTTAACCAATGAGCCCGCGCAGTGCTATAGTTGGCCGTCAGATGTACCAACCCATTTTCCGAGAGGTTAGAACTGTCGGCCGAGATGTCAGATGTTACACATCATATGCGACTACTGTGCTGCTCGTTTTTTTTTTTGTTTTACTTTGTTGAACAGCCATATCATATTTTATTATATTACATTTTTGCAGACTGGAAGCTAATGTTTGCTACATAGTCACCAAACGTCACGTAATATGGGCTCTTACGTGGGATTTAAAAAAATGGGACCTCATACCTAGAGGTCGCTTCTACGGTAATGCAGTCGACATACCATGTGGTATACAACTATATAATGAAAGAGTTTGCTTGGTAACTAAGCTTGGATTTATATGGTGTGAAGATCGGCAAACAAAGTTGTATCAGAAACAAAACAGTTACAACCTTGTGCCGCGTATTCAGGATTCAACTGTTTTGGTATTGTTTAGTCAAAAAAGAGTTGCGATCTCAGGTACGTCAGTTACCAGTTTATTGTAATAAGTTTCCTGAGAAAGGACAAATAAAGAGAAATCATACTTCTTAAAGAAGATGGCGTATCCGTATCATACGCCTCGAAATTAGCAATGGCATTCGACTGGTTGGGTGGGTAACCACCCACTGGCTATGGGAGTTTTTCGTCCGTATCAACGAAGTGTTATTTCTTTTTCTATGGTAGGGGTACCAGGGCACCTTTTTATTTGTAGGTACATCAATTTCATCGTATTGTTTTCAGTGAGTAATAGCAATCAGCGAGTTAGAGTTTGCCAAGAAAAGGATACGAATGTCGTCTGGTTAGAATGTGCAGACATGACATGCGCCACCGAGCATGGAGAAGTTTTGTTCATTGGATATAAGGATGGAACGGTCAGTACCTAATGTTATATAATAATAAGTTAATTATTTTATTTATACTTGTACAAGTATATTATTACTTGTACATGCAAGCCTCAAATGCATAAAGGGTCATTTTATATTTTTTATATTCATACAGAAATAATCTAAACTTCTAATCAAAATTCCAGTAGTCTTCTAGTCAAATATTATTTGATTTACTCGGTGGTCGAGTGGTCACAAATGCTACCGCTGAGCATGAGGTGTCCCGGGTTCGATTTCCGGGTCGGGCAAAGTGTTATTGGGTTTTCCATTTGAAATTTCTCAGTAGCAGCCCGGAGTTTCGATTTGTGCCTGATTGATGACAATAGGCTCGCTCCCTAATACTCCCTATTACATGGGACTTAAACATAACTGGCGAAATGTGGGTGTACTATAAGTACACTTCTGCCTAACCCTTCGGGGAATACAGGCGTGATGTTATGTCTAATCATATTATAAAGAGGTAAAATGGTTCTCTAGAAGTACTGATTGTTTAAATATTTTTGATGTGCAACATCTTTCCGCTCGGTTTGCTGCAATTTAAATCGAAATCAAAATCTGAATAATCAAATATGTAAAACTGAAAAAGGATGGAAGTGTGTAACAGAAAGCCGGGGAAGCGCGCGCTATTTGATTTGACCAATTAGCGCGCGCTAGCACCGCGCGCGCTAATTGGTTAGTCAGAAACGACCTTGACGAGGCCCCGCCCCTTTAATATTGCTTATAACCTTGATATTGTTTATTACCAAGGTGAGATGTCAGATGTTACACATAGATGATAGAAAGCTACACTATATCCGTGAACCATAGTATATATTTGATGGTGTAATTGACTCTCACGCCGAAGGAAATCGTGGGCAGAAGCCACCTATAAGATATTTGGCATATTGCCATACACAAAATGACAAAACTGTATTAAAATATTGTTTTTAGGTCGCAATATGTACTCCACATACTATGACACCTGCACACGGTCAACTAGACCGATTGTTAAACGTGCAAGAGTTTGACAACAGTATTGAGGACCCCTCCATATTGGGGGTGGAAGTATTTGAAGATAAACTGTCGCACCACCTGCTTGTAGCTACCCAACACAAAGTGCTTCAACTGTTGATCACTTATCCTAATCACATTAGATCTTATTTTGATTAATTTAAATAATTATAATTATTTAAATTTGAAAGTGTTGCCAGTGACAGAAAAGTTGAAAGTTGAAAGGTTGGCTTAGTGATGAGGAGGGAAGAATCGCGTGTGAGTAAAAGAGTGATGACTATATATAAATGTTGTTATAAATGTTATAAATGTTGATGGATGGAGAGCGAGAGGGAGGACAAAGAAAAGATGGATGGACTGTGTGAGGAATGATATGAAAGAGAAGGGAGTGAATGATAGCGTGACGGTCGACAGGGGTGAATGGAAACAGAAAACGTGTTGCGCCGACCCCAAGTAACATTGGACAAGGGCAGGAAAATTATGATAATTATTTGTGTCTGTTGTGTGTGTTGGCAGCCTTTTCTTAATTTTGTGAGGATAGCTCTGTCTAATGCTGTCCATTGATTGCTGTAGAGTCGTTCACGCGGTCCGATAAACTGCTTAGTCGTTGTCGATCTCCTGTAAAAAATAAAAGCTCGAGTGATGCGACCCAATCCATCTCATTACAAAATGAGTTTAATTTTAAAAGTCCCAGCCCAAACCATCAACCCAGTTATTTTATTTTGAACTTTATTCCAAGGCCGTAATGTTCTTAATACCAAAACTGACTTTATAACAGAGTGTACAATGTTTTTTTATTATTATTAAGAACTTTACTAAAGTCAGAATAAACATCAAAATACAATAACTGGCTCAAAGATTTAAGTTTGAACAAAAGTTAGAACTTGTTTTATACTAAGACTAGCTGCTGTCCGCAGCTTCGCCCGCGTGGGCTCGAATTCTTTTTCTAAGTTACCCCTTATAACGTAGGCTATCTGCCAATGAGAGTCCCGTCAAAATCGGACCAGCCGTTTCGGAGATTAGCCGGAACAAACAGACAAAATTAAAAAAAAAAATGTGTTTTCGTTGTAAGTACCGTATATACTTTCTTATTTCGTAAAAAAACTGTTATTTTGACATTCCAAACAGACACTTCAATTTTATTTATTTGTATGGATAGAATATTTTTTTTACAATGCACAATCGTGTAAGTAAATCGATCAAAGATCTGTCCACATTTGTCAATGGCCAAGATACGACGTGACATGGCGCGTCTATAAATAACTCTATGTAGATAATCCTAGTATCTAATCCTTAGGTAACTTTATAAGTAAGTTTAGGTGTCTAATAAATATATAAGTCCCTAAAGGGTGTAGATTTAATTAATATTAAATAATGAAACGCCATTGTAATTTATAAATTTATTATCCAACAAACAATGTAAAATCCGAACAAACATCTTTGGTATAATTTATTCCTTATACGCCAGGACGATATTACAATAATTTGATTATAATTATAATTAATAATCATAACACTAGTTCTCAGAATATTTTTTTGTAGGTCTGTATGTAACCGTAAAATTGCGCAAATAACCTTTTCTTAATATAAGTTGAATTATTTCGAATATCTGAGTGAATTAAATGTAGGTACTAATTCACATACTTAAGAAGCTATCGACTTAGGTATTTCAGATAACATTTTTAGGTACATAAATTAGGTTATTAAAGATTTCTTTTGCATTTTGTATCAATGTTTAGAATTATAAAATCATTTTGAAGTTTGATTGTACAATTTCAATGATTAACATAAATAAAGTGAATGTATAAAATATTTTATAATTATTTAAATAGCCATGTAACACACAGGCTGAAAATATAAACGCTAATAAGAAGCTGATTGTTGAATTAATTTAAAGTGTGGGTAGGTACTTAAAATAATGTCAATGTGCAGCGTGTGTGTTACAGCCCTTACCTATTCAATATAACAATACAATTCGTGTACCAGACACAATAACATACGTTTTAATTGATATGCATTTCAATTGATTTAATGATACCCTCGACATGTAGGTATCCATTCGTTTTAGAATACAACACTTATAAGGCAGTTTTTCAACTCGACCCATTATCGTAAAAAAGTAGATTTTATGCATCTACGATTCCGAATGTTCTATTTTCTACTCATGGGTACTAAAGTAGTTATTCGTTACGACTACAAAAACTTGACTGCCAAAGACTACCGTCCAGCGGGACGTACAATCACCAATAATAACACCGACGATCACGCACCGAACGTTCTCGAAAACGCTGCTGCGCCCGCACCTGCTAAATGTAACAAGGAAATTTCAACCATCGCTCTATGTGCTAGAGTTGAGTTTAGCGGTCCGTCGTGTTGGGGTTGGTGTAGGAGAAGCCTCTGAAAGGCTCTTGGTCCATTGAGCGCAAGATGTGTGGTTCCACTGCGGTGAGGCGGGGCCGCTCGCCGGTGAACGCTTTGTCGAAGTATTGTGTGTCCATTGGATGTCTCTGTCAAAAAGTAATAATGGATTGAACTGATTTGTCGACTGGTAGCAAAAACGATGGATGGACTCCCAAAATGTGAAAGAACATAGATGAAATCGTAGGCCACAATGCCTTGCAACCCCCTGTATTAAAAAAAATGGACGTTGGTTGCAGGACTGAAAAAAGAGTGTCCAATAATTCTGAGAAGTTTGAAAGCTAGCTGGTGTACTGTCGCACTTACCACCCGTGGTCTAAAGGGAGTCTCCAATTCGCGCCTCTCGAGCCGGTCCCAGTGGATGGCGTGGAAGAAGTCCTGGTCCCTGATGTCTCCGTGCATGCACTCGGTGCCGCCCAGTCTGGTCCGCGCGTCCTTGTCCAATAGCTACAACATCAAACATTGACATGAATAACATCATTGGTGAGTCGATAAAGGTTAAAAATCCATTTGGAATGCATGTGCGAGAGAGTTTCGTCTGCTTTCTGTACATTTGCATTTACCTATTGAGTCTTAGGACCGGAAAAAAACTTTTTTACAAAAACTAATCCAACCAACCCACCAACCCACAAAAAAAGTGAAAACTACAAAGTGAAAAATAACTTTAATTTCGAAGTCGGTGTCAAAAAACTAAAATCCTGATCCAGAGACACGGACTTCGAAATTAAATTAAGTTCTTTGGATCAGGATTTTAGTTTTTTGACACCGTCTTCGAAATTAAAGTTAACTTTCACTTTGTAGTCTGGAAGTCGTTTGTATTTTTTGTGAAAAAGTTTTTTTTTTCACTTTTTAATGGGTTGGTCTGTAATTTATCTAAGTTACAATAGCCTACTGTCAACTGCTCATCAAAAATACCCAAATCGCTATAGATGTGCCTATAATATTTGAAGAGTTCCCTCGATTTCTCCAAGATTCCATCATCAGATCTTAACCAAAAGACGATGGGACCAACTTGAAAGTATACCCTTTCAAACAAAAAAAATAAGTTTTGAAAATAAAATATTCCGACGAACTGAGAACCTCTTCCTTTTTTGAAGTCGGTTAAAAATATTCTAAAGGAAAAGTAGCCTTCTCATCCCATGCGTATTTGGTACAAGTTATTTTTCGAAAGGGCAGTTCCCCAACCTATTTCAAAAGCCTCACTAAAATCAATCCAGCTACGCCTTTTAGATTTTTCTTGGTCCCTCTTTCTCTCAAACGTTGAATTGTCCAAGCTAAGTATTAACAACTAAACATACCCTGGTCAATATGTTGAGCGCCTCCTGTGAGAGGAAACGCGGGTAGGAAGGCATCTCGTTGCAGATGGACCAGAACAGCTCATCCTCGTCACAGCCGCTGAACGGACTCTGACCAATCAGCATCTCGTATAGAAGCACACCGAAAGACCACCAATCCACTGTCTGGTTGTATTTCAAGCCTTTTATTATCTAGAAAAAGACAAATTATTTGAATCCTTTGTTTATGCATCATAGAGGCCGACGTCATCAAATGAAGGGCGCAGTCGCGATAGTGCATATAAATACCACGTGTGACGTCGCCACGTGCGTAAAGCTGTTGGGGGGATTGGACGTTAGGGTGATCACCGATATCTACATGAGATGGAAAGGACAGGAAGGGTATACAGAATTCAGAGTGGAGAAAAAACTTGCGTGGTGGACAACCCTAAATCAGAACTAGTAAAATGTCGCTAAATTAGGTACGTCGCGTGACCTCCTCCAACGAGTTGCGTTGTAGAAGACAGACTGAGACGCTAACCTGTTGTTGTACTGCATAGTGTTGACAGACATTTGGCTGCTCATTACAAATCATCCGTAGTCAAAATGTGTCATGTCATAAATATGCAGTACGGCGAAACTGATAGCTTTTCCTACGTGTCTTATTTGGTAAATAAACACGACACGAAAATCACGAGTTTTTGGTTCCATCTCATGCTCACTTTGAGTAACGTGAATATGTGAACGTCTAAGTAGCTTCGAATCAAAAATACATAATTTTCTCTAAATTGACATCACATGTTCATTTAGTTCATCCATGTTCGTGGTATTTACATATCTTGTAGATATCGCTGTTAGCCGATAAAACCGCCATTGTACCCATAACATTAGAAATATTGTAAAACTAGCTGTTGCCAGTGACTTCGTCTGTGATCCAGGATGAAAAGTATTCTATGTCCTTCTCCAGGTTATGGTCTACCCATGTGCCAAATTTCATCCAAATCCGTTTTGCCGTTTTAGCGTTAGTGTGCCAAGTACTTACTTTCGCATTTATAATATTGGCTAGGATAGCTGTGCTATAATTTTGGTGTACAATAAAGTAAGTAGGTATCTGTCTATCTCAGTTGACCAAATAACACAAGTGTAGTCTGGGGCAAACTTGACAAGTATTTAGTTATCTTTGTCCCAGACTTTGAATGTCTCCTCAGTTCCTCACTCCTATTCCGTGGGTCTGTGTCGTCAAGTTTAGGTATGGCCAGTATAAATAAAGTTAATAATACCACAGGCTATGAGAGGAAAGGCAACACGATTAACCTATGACCGATCAGCAACACGATTATTAGACCATTAACGCGAGTGCCAAATTACTAACCACAGGATTGGCAGTGTATGGATGATTCAATAACCATTAATTATTGTAATCTATGGAGACAGGTCTGTTTCATTAAAGACAGATTTACTAATGAAATGGTGATCTTCAATCTTATGTAAGTACATACATGGGTATAGGTATAATTTCAAACGAATGTTTTCCATTATAATTTTATATTATCGCTGCAGCTGAAATGTAAATTACATTCCATCAGATCAGTTGAAGAACCTTCCAATTTCTAGGTGACTTTTGTCATTTACTTACGGTTTAAATTGCAATGAATGAATTATTATTAATTTATATTACAACGTGCGGTTGTAAATTGCAACTAAATACTATACTAACATAACATCATGGGCGTATCCAATGTCGTCGCCGTGGTCAGTCACAATGGGGCTTATTAGAAAGCTAAAAGTCACCCAAAGGGCAATAGGAGAGCTATGCTAGGAGTTTCGCTTTCCCTTCGTGATCGAATCAGAAATGAGGAGATCCGCAGGAAAATCAAGGTAACCGACATATCCCGAAGAATTGCCAAACTTAGTAGCAGTGGGCAGGGCACATTGCTCGCAGAACAGATGGCCGATGGAGCTGAAAGGTTCTGGAGTGGCGACCGCGTACCAGAAGACGTAGCGTTGGAATGCCTTCCACAAGGTGGACCAATGACCTTGTGAAGGCCGCAAGAATTCGCTGGATGCGGGAAGCACAGAACCGGTCGAAGTGGTGGTGCTTCGGGGAGGCCTATGTCCAGCAGTGGACGTCTTTCAGCTGAAATGATGATGATGATGATGATGATGATGATGATCCAATGTCGTCGTAGAAAGAAAAACAAAACACTACTACAGACTACTAGATACTGACCTCTGGCGCCATATAGTCTGGTGTGCCGCAGAAAGTGTCTGCCGTCTTGTCCAAGTATATCTGTAGCTTGCACATGCCGAAGTCGGCGATGCGGACGTGACCTTCGAAGTCCAAGAGGATGTTGTCCAGCTTTAAGTCCCTACAAAGGAAATACAGGTAGGTAATAATAAAGTTTTCTTATAAGAGATAAGTTTGCACTCTTAAGGTTCCACTAGTCGACGGCTCGAACTCGTTGGTGGCGTGGCTAATATGTATGCTATTTAGTAGAAATATTTATTTATTTATTTTTATTCATTTAGTATTTATTTATCTAGTTTTTATTGATTTATTTATATATTTAATGATTTGTTTAGTGAAATAGACGATGATTTATAACCAAAACGAGCGCGTAAAATTTAATTAACAGACCTTTGGGCGTATATTGATATTATGGAAAAACTACTAATCTACTCAAAATAAAATTATTTTAACTTTTCAATAAATTACCTATCCCTGTACGGTTTCTATTTTGCCATTTTCATACTACATAAGTTACTTATTTACGCCCAAAGATGAGTTAAAATTAGTGTTGAGATATGGAAATGTCGACGCTCATAAACAAACCAATACTTTTTTCCCAATTCTGCTTCCATATAGGGCTAGATAATGACATAGCAAATTGATATAATTTTTAGTTTTGAACGCACACCATCAAACAGACGAGTAATCACCATACTACGTTTTTATGGAAGAATGACCGTCTAGTGTACCCTTAAGTAGTCCGTAATAGCATGTCCTAGTGCGATGAGAATTACAATTTTAAAATAGCAATTCATTCAATCTGTTAAAAATATAGATGTAAGACCGTGAAGGAATATTATTTATTATCATCATTTTGGCAACCGTATAATTGGTAATTGCAGCCGGTACGGCATCAAGAACGATGCGATACAGCTGCCCATAAACTTTTAATAAAATTCGTCAAAAAATCCTACATATGATTTTGCGATAGACTGCAGATTCCTGTGCTTTTCAATCATATAAACTTAATCTGCATTGCCGCGTTCACACCTAACTAGCCAGAAGATAGGCTTTTGATGTTAATAAATTGGGAGTACCTCCGCTGCCGACGCCGGCTCGGCTCTGAAAAATAACGCCATTGGGAACCGGCATGACATTACTGCCGGCAGCTGAGAAATGAAATTAAAAACATCGGCTGCCGGCACATGACATACTCTGTGGCCGGCACCGACGGCGAATGAACACCGGCGGCGTGGCGTTTATGGCAACCATTTCAGTATTCAGAACTTCAACTAACTAACCCTAACTAAAGTATTTTTTTCGATATATTCTAGTAGTTTTTGGCACTCGCCGGCAGCTGCCGTGGCACCGCTCGCTTCGCTCGGTCGGCTCGTGCGTAGGAGGTCACAGTTCTAACCTAACCTAACCCTTTTTGCAAGTAAAAATATTTAACGTAATCTAACTAGTTCGGTTCCGGGTACCTAACTACTTAGTACTTGATTACTGGAATATGGAAATCATTGATTATGGAAGTATACTTAATACTGAAAAGTAATGCTTTATTACATGTCTTTTACATGATGCCTACCCCGCCTATCTAGTCCAATATGCTAAATTGCCAACCCCATTTTCTGTTTTTTTTTCAAACTCAGTGCCGGTAGCCAATTCAGCAACCGGTGCCGGCAGCCAATTCGGGAGCCGGCGCCGGCAGCGAAGGCACTCCCTAATAAATTACCTACCTGTAAACAATGCCTCTCTTGTGCAAGAATTTGAGTCCTGATACAATTTCCGCTGCGTAAAACCGCGCGCGTGCCTCCGGGAACCGCCCACTTTGCTGAATGTGGAACATCAGATCACCGCCATTCAGATACTCCATCACGAAGAATAGATGAGACTAAAATGGATATAAAAGCAAGCTTATTATAACATACCAACTGAAGGCCTTCGTAGTAGGCGGAAACCGTTCACTAATTAGACCATTGTACTTCATGAATGGTCTTTCGCCCCTTAATTCGGCATCAGATTGGGAACTGCCCAAAGCTACGCTTTACTAGACTGACTGTCGACCAGCCCGAATCTTTGTATGCCAAAGGCCGGGCCTACGTATTAAATGGCCCACTCATAATCAATTTGCATAAAATTAGATTCCACCGGAAATCATAACAACTGCCCTAAAGCTATTAGAGAACCCACATAGTTCGTAAATTTTCACTATAAATACTATTTGCTCACTATCCTCTATTTACAAAGTGTAATAAAGATTTGTAGAAATATTTCTCACAATTTATTCGATGTAAATATTAAAGTGTGACCATTAATTAATTTCTCAAAAATTTGGAGGAATGAAACAATTTCAAATGTCATGAAACGTATATAAATGTTGAATTTACTTACATCCGTCTGGAAAGTTGCGAACAAATGGCACAGGTAGGGGTGGTTTGTGCCAAGTGCGAGAACTTTCCTCTCGATCAAAGTGCACTCCACGTCGTCGTCTTCCAAAACCACATCTTTTTTCAAACATTTCACGGCGTAGTAGTATTCTGTGTCGCGAAGTTCCGCCAATAGTACCTGGAAAAATAAAGAATCCTTTGTAGTTAAGTGTATGGGTTGTAGCCTTCTTCGGAAAATCTAAGTTTCGGACGGCCAATAAAACAATTTTGAACCGTCGAAAATGCTAACCCTAAAACTTAAGAGTTTCTCAATTTAACGCGTAGGACGTATTGGCATCACACAGACACCTCGGTTAGATCTAACCCAACTTATTATGTATGTACCGAACTTTCTCTGAATATAAAGGTATATATTTAAAACCGACTTATAGTTCTCCAGCTCGCAGTGCGTAGGCACGCATAAATAGACGTTAGTACAGAGACAAACAGATATTGATACCGGTTCTATTTAAAGAGACGCAAATCGTTAGCGGATGCCACAAAAACGTAGATACCATGTGAAAGATTTGTCTTTGAGAAGTCATACATATGGTGAGGCAGACTCCGATACACATGATCGAGGCACTCGATGATCTTCATCATCTTGTTTGTTGTTATATAACAAGGCGTTGCGTTCCACATTAAATATTTTAAGAGGTGTCCCTAATTGTATTAATGTCTTTGCAAATATCGAACTGACAAAAAAAGTAAAATTATGTGCTGATATAAATGTCGCAGGAAGCGAACGCGACACCCGTACGACAGAAGTTTTCATTTTATAATTCATATATATTATGCTTTCTCCGTATTCTTGGCCCACTCTCAAAGGCAATTGGGCCAAGCTCTGTGAAACCAGGAAGACGTTGCGTTCTGGCTCACCTAACGCGCGGATCACTCTTGCTAATAAACGTGTATTTGGTATAGCCGTAAATCAATTTTAACGTTACATATTTGCTCATTTATTTTGAGGATAATCTTATCCAAAATTAAGTGCTCTGGGTTCAACGTGTGTGAGCCAAATTGTAGCTATCATTTAGAAGAGCTGTATGAAGAATAGCTAGGTATCAGAGCTAAAGGAGTCGATGAAAACACATTCACGTGACGCAGTCGTTAAGAGAATAAAAATACGTTGTAGAAAAATAGCGCGCCTCTACATGCGTTGAAATATTCGTGTTGTTTTGGCTATAACACATATTCTATAGTTAGATAATAATTGTAGTTGGTAGACTATTAACCCACGATAGACAATGGTTAATAGGCGACAGTATGTACGTCGAGTGGAGGGAGGACGATGACACGTGCTCTCTGACGTTGGAAAGGTTGCCAGTGATGCAGGCACCCGAAATAGAGCGAATAATCTAATGTTACGGTACGATAGTATGGCAGGTAAACTGCGGCGAACCGCTAAGCTGCAGGTGGCAAGCTGCCATCACGCATCATCGCTGAGGTTACGGTCACCACTGCATTTACACCAAAATTATAAATGGATCATCGTCAGATTTGTCAACGACAACAAATATTGTCTTAAAATTATCACATGTATCTATTTCTGTCTACAATTTTTCGGAGGTAGTGATTCCTCCAAATTTATGAAACAATTATGTATTCATTGCTATCTCAAAATTATCCTATCCAAATGGGTACTTCCAAATCATTCTTAATGTCATGCCGGATAAACAAAAAGTCAACCTAATTCCGACGAGCATTGTTGTCTTGTTGTGCTAATTTTCCTGTCACGATATTTCGATATTATTTTCTTTCAAAGAGATTCTGAGAAACGGCGGTTATTAAAATAATTTATTTCACAAGTCACTGTTGAGACCTGCTCATCTGTCCTGATTTCTATTTTCACGCTAGTCTGGCTAACAGCCTGAAGAGTCAAAGCACTTGCACTATGATATCTGAGACAGTTAATAGTTACAAGTGGGTTTAGAGAAACGGGTCCACAGATTTCTGTCACCTTTTTCTATATAAGTTTAGCCGACACTATCCCACTGCTGGTAAATCCCCAAATCCCAAATTTTCTACGTATTCTTTTCCTTGGCCATCTCGAACCAGCTTATTTTTTTCTAACCTTACTTTTCAAAATTGTTTCTTTAAGTCAAAATCGAGTTTGTTAAAGATAGATCTAGTCCAGGCCATTATTTTTTTTAATTAGGTTTATGAAGGTATCTCTCGGTACCTATAGGTAACTCACAATTATATTTAAACTTCAGGGTTCAGTAATATTTTGAGCTCAAAGCTGAAACAATTTATTGCACGATATCGGCCTACAGATAATTTTATCCTCAGTTGAAAGGAAAGGGCGACTGGCTACGGTACGAGTAAACTTTATAGCTGGCGACTGACAGCTAAATGGGAGCTTTGATTTTATGTCCCCTTTATTTATTGTGCAAACACTGATGTTTTAAAAATAAGGTGAGACTCCTATATACCTCAGGTATCTTCGTTCACCAGAGCTTTGGCCCATAAAAACCTCTTGCATCTCAAAACGATGTCTTCTACTTCGGAAATTTTACGTTGAATGAATAATTATGCATTGGCTCAGTAATAAAACGTGTTCATGAGGAATTAACTGCGACTCATTTCAAATTCAGGCCATTCAAAATGCATATGGCGTTGAACTTTACCGAGTTCATCGCCCTCTACGTACAAAATAAAATAATATTTTTTGTCATTTCCTAACTCTTTGATGTTTGTGCGTCACTATTAGCTGCGTGCTCGCCGCTGCGTGTCGAATGCGAGAAATTAATAGCATTACATCGTCACTTGTCAAATTTTAGATAGCTTCACTTGCTATGACGTAGTATTAGTCTACCCTGTCTACCTGTTGGGAATCGGACGCCTCTACTGACGTCACCAACCATGATCATACGTGTAATAGCACGTTGAGACATAATAAAAACGTTATCCACGCAGTATTTTCCTTTCTATTTTACATATTAAGTTGGTACATAGTTGCGTGCATCCAACTCGTCCATCGTCAGTTATTCAAAATTTTATGATGTTCTCTGTTCAAATTGTCATGAGTTAACATGAACATGAAGTACTCTTTGGTGACCTAGTTCCATCTATTCTTGAATTCACAGGTAGTTAATTCTATTTTCACATGATTTCCTCACACTTTGACACAGTTTTAAAGTGCAATAACTAAGGTGTTATGACACTAGAATATTATTTGTTGAGTTGCTGCGTTCGTAGCAGTTAAGACTAAAATAACACTAATATAAATTCTTACAGCATTTCAGCAATACCTTGCATAAGTTGATGTTTATAGAAAAAGGTCGTTACTGGCCGAGGCATTGTGCCTATTTATAAGCGAGAACCTGACACAGGAATGGTCTTAGGAGGAAAGCCATTATTGTGTGTTCCCAAAAGTGATGCAAGAGGTAACAATGGAAATGTGTCGGATCTATGAAAACCAGAGGAATAGGTACCAAACCTGTGAACAACACAGACATTTTGGAACCAAGATACTGTAAATCTCTGCTAGAAAAAGAGGTTAATAAAGTATCTAAGAGCAAATTAATCGGAAAAGTGCGCAAAAAAAACTGTCATTGATAAAATGTGCCAAAGTTATATAAGAATGATATAATAATTCTATAACTGGATTAAACGACATTTTCCGCATTACGCAAAACCCAAAGAAAAAACCATTATTTTTTGCAATCCGGAAGAAGTGATTGAGTAAGAAACCCAATTGAAAACAAGTCTCAGGGACTAAACGTTAAATCACTTTAGATTTTAAACATTTTAACACTTTTGTAAATTAATGGGCGTATTATTTTTGTAGTGCTAGAATGTGTCGAGTTTGTCATATCTTTGTATTATTGGACGCGTCTGTCGGCAACTAAATACACTGTGTTCAGTGTTGTCCGTTGCAAATCATTACGTGTACACAACGGCTTATCTATGTATGCGAGAGCTGTTTTTTCTCTTGGCAAAATCCCTTGTTTCAGTTTTCGTTTATTTTGGGACGGAGAATACGTACACACCTTGGATTTTACAAAATAAAATCACTTTTTCTTGGTAGCAATTAGGAAGAATAATGTTTTTTATCTGCGAGCTGCAGACAAGAGCATTTGCTAAGTTTTTGGGATTTGTAAAATCTACATATCTAATATGTGAAATATCTTACTGAATCAAAGGCATGTTTGAAGAATACTACTTTGAAAGTATTTGAACGTAAAATAAGATCATGTCTTTGATTGTTGTGATATATTGATCCATTTTTAAACCTCGAAGCGGAGCTTCACGTCAGAAGTCTGGCACTCGCCTCCTCCGAGCCAGATTCAGGTCAACGAGAAAAAACAATGATCATTGCGAACAGACATCCTGACTAATATTAATGTCCTGGTGACGCGGAATCTGTTGAAAGATAGATTGCTGAAATATTTAACAAACAAAGAAGACAGACAAAGAAGTTAATGGACTTACTTTTCCAAAGCTTCCTTTGCCCAGCACCTTGATGAACTGGAAGTCTTCGACGGTGTACTTTCTGAAGCGAGGGATAGACCGCGCCGGAGGAGTGAACCGACCAGTCTTCCTGAAGATATCGTAGGCAATGGATTGTTCTGAGGAAGATAAAAGTTTCATCCAGAATTTGTTTAAGAGCACATATTTAATGGAAAAAAGTTAGATAATCAAATGTGATTTGTTGTTTCTAAAATTTAACAAAAGCTTTAGAAAGCTTTTGGCTATTTCGGCACAGTTACGAAATCGAGCGTTGCCAATGTTAAAGTGGACTGTGTCATGTGCTTGAACTACAGTAGTTTCAAATGTTGAGAAAATCAGGGAAATGATAACGTCATAAACGATTATAATAACAAACATAAAAACAATTTGTTTGTGATCATTGAAATTAGTATTGAATTTGGTGTGGGTCGTTCGCATGATTTGTGTTGTAGATCCTTAGGACTGATACGTACCTAATAATGACCCGAAATGACAGCACTAATATTGATTTCTTTGTTTTTACTTACTTCGTTGGTTAATATGTATACTACAATTTGGTCTGGGACCTGGGACACTAAAACTAAGAGAAGCTACAAGAATTTGTTGAAACTGGATTAATTTCTCCCCTTTTTTGCTTTATTAATTCCGACTTTCGCCGGGGTTCACCTCTTTTAACTTTTTCATCTATCTACGCGTTTATGGTTTCTAGTGATTTACATTATTGGCACGAGCTCGTTGGCATTTGCCACATCTGTGGCGGTTGGCGATACAAATCTGTAAACATCCTTTGCTGAAGCCAACCAAGGTACCAACTGATCCTTATCGGATGACATTTTCAAGTGCGACAACCGACACGGTCACTTTACTAATTTGTTTAGGTCGCCATATTAATAAAAATATGAAATAGTATTTATTTTTTTATTAAATTAATAATCTGTTTTGGCTGAGACTACAAAATGCTCGCGACAGTTTTGCTCGTTAAAACTTAATTTATGCTTTTTTGCAGTTTTAGAGAGATTGTTGTAATAAATTTGTTATTACCAAATACTTTATCGGAATATCTTTATAACCCTTCGTTCCTAGATCTTTTACTTGTCTAGAAGAACTAAAATGTAAACGCTTTCCGCGATCTCTTCCAGGCAACCTTGGAATGGACAGTGATTTGCCTGGACATAAAATGGGGCTGTCGTCGGTGCAAATAAGTATACAATAAACTAGAATAAATACACAGATATGTATATGTGTCCAACGTGTCCTGTTGCCTGCACGTTGCAGGGGCTATTGGACGCTACTTAGCCAAAAACGTTGCGAAATTCTGAGCTAACTCTATCTAGATTGCCATCGAAATGCTAGGAAGAAGAAGGGTCAGTTGAAAACTCCAGTCCTCCTATTCTTTTAGTCCTTACTCCTTTATGAATCCTTTCGAAATACATGCCTCATAATGCATGTTTTATACTTATGTTTCGTAAACGTGGGGTCGTTGATTTACAACATGATTCAAGTTCATGGATGTTTACGTTGCGTTATAGTAGTATGACATAATTGGTACAGCATGTGCGATATATTAATTCTCTTTCACCTCGGATGAGATCGTGAGCGTCGCTAAAAATATTTGCTCAGACGGCAATATCAAGGTCGCCGCGGTTAATTCGGGGGTGATCACGAGATCTCGGTGAGGAAAAGTTGAGCTTTCCATATCAAGTTTTGTATTTTCGATGGAAACTGGAAAAACTAAAGTGAAATGAAAGATTTGTTGGTTGTTCTTCCGCGTAGTTAGTTTTTTTTTAAATCAGTCATACATAATAATCATGAACTCTATCAGTTAATCGGGATCTTGAAGAAGGATAGCAGGGTAAGTAAGGAACTTCCCATTAATAGGTACCTACTCTCTGTCACACGCAATCACGGTTGATGAGAAGATTTAGGTTCTTATCAAGATTTAGAAAAAGACTATTCAGTTATTAATAATTGTACGTAATTTAGGTAACAAAAATTTTTCAAGACTGTTATAGACGGCGACAAAGGCCCATCGTATATTCACGAGAAAGTGTGCCAAATTCTTGCGGCTATTTTCAAATTCATTTTACTTATGGTAAAAAACCAGGAATCCGCGTGATCTGATCTTGTGAGAACTGTTGTTTAGGTTTCCACAGTCATTACTCCTTCATTACTCATTAATTACCTAATATCTATTATATGTAAAATGCGCGTAACCGATAAAGTTAAATATAACCATCAGAATCCAATAATATGATACTTGTTATAACATAACTCATAAATTACGTGTTAGCTCCATTATCTATAATTCAAGAGGCACACAATCTCTATTTATGTTCTATTTCTATGTTAATCTCCTTTAATTTGTAATTTGAAGCACTCGTATAAATAATGGTTACAATTATTTTATTTGGCACGGATGATGTCTTTGGGATCATATCTTTATGTAATGTTTATTTATAATAGCTGGATATTTTTCTTAAATATTTCTATTTTATAAATAATTATTTTATCAAGCGGTCTTGTTGAAAGTTCGGTTGATTTCTTAATGCTTTGGATTGGATCGACTTACTGGAAGTAGATCGGTAATGTTGGTATGTAGGTACCTAAATCAAGACCGAATTGTATTTAATTGCGAATTGATATTTATAGCATTCTAATAATACTTGTCTTTATTTTATTTTCCGAATTCGAGTAATTAATTTGTAAAATTAATGTTCTTTTTGTGGTGCCAAAACTTGGCAAGTTTCGGTTGATTGGAAATAAATCATTTGTCCATCTCTAAGTTCTCAGAGTTTCTAATTTTCCTGTTTAGTCACGCATCAGCTTCACAGGAAATTTTGTGTATTTTACGTTGTTCTTCTACGAAGAAAAGCTGTTGTACTGAAACCATTGTTTATGCTTATCTTACAAAAACTAAGTTTAAAATAACGTCGGGTGTAAATGGTTGATACTTTAAGTTTTAAATAGCCATAGACATTAGTCTTTGTGGACAACTGACGTTTTAATAAAGCTGCTGCACGGATCCAGCAGCGGTTCATTAATTAATTCAATCTGGAAGTGATATAATACAGTGTGTATGTATTACATAATTTATACAGTGATAAGTCGACACTCGCGCGGATGGTATGCGGAACCCATCTCGAAGTGGGGCGTGGGCCTGCTCTCTGTTTTCAACGAAAGTTCTGCCGCTTCAGTGCATATATTTATAGATGTGATCAGAATACAATAAGTTTTTTTGCCAATCGTGCTAGCGTCCGTGTTTATAATCAAACAAAAAATATTTTATTGACTCGAGCGTTTAGTTGAGCGGGAATGGTTCCGTTCCGACCCACACCTTTGATGATTTTTTGACTGAACAAAACAAAAATTTACATATGTATAATTTATTTCTCTAATGGTGAGCCAAGAAATCCTTTATTCTTTCTTCAGAAGTTTCTGGAGACATGGTCTCGGCAAAATTATTTTTGAAAAAAGTTGAAATTAAATATATTATGACAACTATGGAAACTGTTAGTAGCTGCAAGCAATATTTAGTTGAGACTAGAAACAATATAACTAAAACAGTGAATAATATCATCTACTCTTATCTAAAAGAGACGTATTTACAAAGAACATACACAAGCATTATAGTAGGTACAACATGTCTCACCAAGCTCCTGTTCTAAGAGGTCGGTGTTATTGGCCTGCGCCGCGCCCGATGATGTCCCGGGAGCCTCACCACCTGTGCGGAGGAATCACAATCAAATTGCTCTGGATTATACACAACAGAACCTCATACTGAATTACTAAAAAAATTCATAAATCACTCAAAGAATTACATAAAAAATGAAAGGCAATTTTTCATTTTATTTAATTTGGTAGCTATCTTTAGAGGAAAAATCCAAAGTGGACCAAATATGTGTGACCTATTTGTTGAATATTTTAAAATTTGTTTTTTAGTAAGGTATTTGAATTTTAATGTAAATACATATAAACACATAACATTTTTGACTTATTAAAGTTGTAGACGTATGATTGACAAAAAGATAGAGAAATATGATTTTGTAAATTATGCATATTGCTTTGTGCGATAACAAGAAGAAAATAGAGACAGTACAAAATACAAACACTTTATTCGTGAAACATAATAATATAAATTATTGATGTTCTTTTTACTGACATGCAAAAGATAAAAAAAAAACTAGTGCTGAATTGCTGATACTCTTAATCCTAAAATATTTCTGACGTTTGAGAATAACACAAAATAGTTTTTAAAATATTCTTTGCTTCTACGACACTCTGTTTATCATAAAAATCTTGACAAAAGTCAACAGGCCGTCAGCTTGTGAATAAAAATACATGCAGTGACGTTTGAGGAGTGGTTAGCCAATTAATCGATGATCGAAGAAACCATCGATCCGTTGGTCACGAGAGCAGAGACGCGCTGGCATTCATCATTATACGCCAATACGTCGATGACTGATTAAATTATTATGTCCTTCAGTGTTTCTTCATTAAAAATTCCACAAAATTCAAGTAAAATGTCTTTGGGGTAAAAATACTTCAAGAGTCTTGGTTTGTACGAGTCAAGCTAGATTTATGAGCATCAGATTGATCGCATCAACCATCGATGCCTATTAATGTTCTCATTCCGAACCAAGGAAATGCCAACCTTGTATAAAAAAAACCGTGTACAAAGATGAGGCTAAAGATTTTTTTTTTATATTTACTTGATGTCAACTCCCTCTTTATGTTAATTGTGGCTGCAATTGGTGCTATTAATTTTGTACAGGTGAGCAAATGATTGGCTTTTGTCCAGACAGCCACATCACACACCCACGTCACAATGTACTTCTGAACATAAACAAATACGCACAATACGTTTACAATTTTATAAATACACATTTACTTGAAAACTTTATTGAAAGGATAGATTGATTTGACTAGTAAATCGAAAATCTTAGATGCGAATAACATTTCTTTTAGTTTATTTGCCAATGATGACAATTTAGGTTTTTGATCCTAGTAATAGCTTGGTTTTATTTTTGTTAAGATTTTTAAATCGTAGTCTTGTCAGTAAATGCCTACCTAATAATAACAGAAACAGTAACAGACGTTAGATAGCTAGCCAATAAAATTTCTTTATTTTGGGCTGAACGGCTGACGTCGCAATGACGCTCGCATTGGTATGTTTCGTTTCGCTGATAACATAAAAATCGCTGATATCACCTCAGACGTACTGGGTTCCTATTTTGAGTCTCTACCCACCTTTTCTAGATGCCGTTCTTGATGCCAAGGCTTCCACCAACAGACGCTGGTTCACGCCGCACAAATTTGCAGTCAGTTTTTCACACTTTCGGTGGCAGTTTACATCGCAGTCTAAAACAGATTACGAATTGTCGCGTGGCTCTAGGCTCGTAAAGGTTTTTTTTTACAACTGTGCAGACATGCTAAATCTAATATGCTGAAAGCCGTGCAAAAGCAGACGAGCAAAAGTTTCCTATCGGTTTAGTGGAAAATTAGTTATGTGGATACAATATACAAATGAGTTTCGTTAATATAAATGTGTGCGTCCCTAAGTTGGTTTGTGGTCTATTTAATTACCTTTCTTAATTTGCGAAAACATTGCAGGTGACGCAGGTGCTGAAGAATCGAAACCAGAATCATTTGAACCGGTAGAAGTCCTTCCATCTGGGTTATTTTCACACTCGTAAAATTCTGCAGAAGCTTCACTTTCGTCTGATTCATCTTCGTCATCCTCGTCTGATGATTCCTCTTCTGAAGACGATTCCGATGTGTCTGAATGAATTACTTGAGGAGGTTTCTTCTGCAAAGGGCGTGGAGTCGCTATTAAAGGTTTCACCGCTCTTTCTTCCTTCACTGGTTTCTTTTGTATAACTGGTGCAGTGACCACAGCTTGAGTTGACGTTTCTGGTTGTTCGTCTTTTTTAATAATATTTTCAGCCTTATTTTCCTCTCCTGTCTTTTGTTCAATTTGTACTATTGGTTCAATTTCTTCTTTTGGAATGTCTTGTGCCTGTAACGCTACAGGCGTAGCAGGAACATTAGCCGTTAAAATAGCCGGTTTAAATGTTATATCATTGCTTGATAAGTTCGATGTTTCTTCATTTGTTGACGATGTAACAGTTACCTTCAGTAGTTTATCATCAGTCTTATCACTCTTAGTTACAACTTTTTTAACTGGTGGGCTAGGGCTAGCTTTTGACTTGGCTTCTGGAGAAGTCTTTGCGGGTGCTCTGAAGTTTTTATTTGAATTAGGAACTTTCACGGTAACATTATTCGAACATGTGCATGTGCAAGGTGGGTTATCTGTTGATGATCCCTTATTTTCAAGTAAGACACTAGAGCCATTCAATACTTTGTCTATCTTATCAACTTCTGACAATTGACTTGTATTTTGAGTAGTTGCTATATTTTCAGCTGATTTAGATTTAGGTGAGCTTTTCACAATTGTGTTAATGGTTTTACTTGCATCTGAAGCTTTTATTTCGCGAAGTTCAGCCGTAACTGCTGGTTCAGCTGTAACTGCTGGTTCAGCAATTTTAGATGTTGTGTTACTTGAAGTTACTGGTACCGATGATTGTATCTCCATGTTCGTGTTTGTTTTTAATTCAATATCATTTATCTCTTGCTCTTTAGATTTGATTACTTCATTTTGTTCTAGTCCTACTTCAGACAGATCCTTTGAAAGCACTGCAGTGGTATTTTTTGTTTCCAAAGTATTTAATTCTACAGTTTTTTGATCAGAAAATTGGTTTTCAGGAATCTGGAAACGATTTTCATCTTCTTTTTTAAGTTCGTTGACTGGTTTTGGTATACCAACTTTATGTACGCTTTCTAATAAAGTTATGGTTTCGTCCAACTTTTTACTGTTAGCACTTGTATCTTCTAAGTTTTTTAAAGCTTTTAATACTTCTGTCTTTGCACTGGTTTTTGGTAATGTGGCCTGTAGAGATTTTAATTCTGTTTTAACATCCTTTTTTAGTAACTTCTTTGATTTTTCTGATTTTGTTTTCTTTTGGCTAGGTTTTTTCGCTTTACTTTCATCTATGGTATCCAGAGACGCACTTTTTCCTATGTTTTTACATTCATTAAAAGTAGATGACAATTTGACCGTTGTTGTATCACTGTCCTGCACTTTTAATTCTTCAATTAATGTTGAACTATGTTTTTCTATTTCTTTTGTTACTACTGTAGTTAGCTCAGGTATTACTTTGATAACAGTTTCATCCATAAAATCAGATTGATTATTAATTTCGGATTCTTTTCTGATATCTGAATGTTTTACTTCTTTTTGCTCATCTTTTAGTTGATTGGGAAATTCTTCCTTGAATCCTGAATCTAAATTATTTTTAATGCCTTCTTCGCTTATGTTTAGTGAATGTATTGGTACTCTCGGTGCGTCTTCCTCAGTTTCAATTTGTTTATTAGAATCAGTTAAAGACGTGGACGTGGACGTATTATTGGCTATGATTTTTTCACTGCTATCGATCTCTTCCTCTGGAAACCAGGCCAAAGAACGCATGTGTTTTTCTTTGACTTCATCTAAGTTTTTCTTTCTTTTTACTAAGTAAACAGTTTCTCTTTTTCCTATTTTGTTCCAAAAATTACCATCTTCAGGCTCAGGCGATTCAAGATCATTCTTTTTATTCGTTGTTTTCTTAATGTAATTAGTTTCCTTACTTACATCAGGTACATTTCCTGATAGTTGAGGCAATATTTCTACTTCACTACTGTAAGTAATTTCTTTTTTTGGCACACGTAGCTTTTCTTCTACTGTAACATTTTCAACCCTGAATTTCAGCGGACTCATTGGGGACTCTGTTACTTCAACCGAGGATGTAATTTTAGTTTTTAACTTAGGCTTGGGTTTTTGTTTCGTATTATCTTCTTTCACTGATAATCTGCTTTCTTCTATGGCAGGCAAGTCCACATTTGCTTGTTCTTTAGGAAATTCGGTAATAGAATCTAATCTGCGGATACTACTTCCCGAAGAGGATTTCTTAATACTTCGCCTTTTTGAAAAGTTTTTTGGGTCTCTAACGTCTTTATAATATTTTAGACTATCGTGTAATGAATGGTCAGATTTTGTAGTTTTGAGCGGGTTTTGTAAATCCTGTATTCGACGTTTATTAGACTCAAACGCCTCTAAATTATTTTTAGTTTCAGCAGCAATACCAACTTTGCTTAAATCCAAAGTTGCAGTACTGAGATTTTCGCTTCTAATTAATGAATCTAATAAATTAGCCTGTTCTGCCAAAAGTTCCATTGAACATCTTCGGTCTAAACACATATTTTCAACCGGAACAGTTTTTGGCGCTGGAGTTGCTGGTAAACTTTGCGATTCTTCTGGTTCTTGCTTCTGTACCTTACTTGGCGTTTCCCAGTCTTTTTCATTCTTGACGTGAAACTTTTCGACAAGCTTGGCACCCATGGTCTTTTTTTCTTTCGTGTCCTTGTAAGTCAAATCATCAGAAAGCTTTTCCCTCCATTTCATGAATTCTTTCTCATCTGTTTTGTTTTCTTCGGTAACTCCTTGTTCAATTTGGTCTTGTGAATCTTTCGAACCTTCTGCCTCTTCATTTGGCTTACGAGGAGAATTTCTTTTAATAGTATAAAGTCTAACAACTGTTCTTCCGCGTTTTATTGTACTCCTTTCGACACCTGGTGAAGAATCAATTCCGGTTTCGGGTTTGCCATCGACCCTGGGCATGAAAGGACTACTTTCACTGACATTTTTGGTATCCTGTTTTGGTGGAGGTGGTTTAGGCTTGGCGGGTGCGGGGGGCGTGGGACGTCTAGTAGGTGTCGGAGGGTCTTCTTTATGCCTGTATCTATCTCTGGAAACATCAATATCAGCGGTGTTTATATTTACAGGACGTGGCGTATAGTTGGGAGTACCGTAAGTTCTAGATGAAATTGGTATCCTTCTCGGGCTATGTATTCTAACGGGACTCGCAGATCCTCTTTCAGTAATGGTAGTGAGGTGAGGAGAGTAGTTTCTTCCGGCACTGGTAATCCATCTTGACGACAATGGTGCACGACCGTAGCTACTGAGAGACGAGTGGTTGCTGTAACTGCTTCCAGGATTCAAATATGAAGCACTGTAAGACGATCCCAGAGGCGAAGCTGAACTGCTATAGCTGTAGGGTGATCCAGTGTACGGGGATGATGACCCGTAATACATGTTCGCGATGTGTTCGGAAAACAGTGGCATAATGGCGCGTTAAATCACGATCGTGCGACAACCGGGGTCACACATCGGAGCGCGCGCGCAGACTGCCGCAGGCGGCGCGCGGGGTGAGCGACGCGTGCAGGTACGCGCCGCCCACCGCCCCCTGCCTCCGGGCCCCGCGCCCGCCCGCCCGTGCCGCCCGCCCAGGTGATTGATTGATGATGGCAAGTAGATAATAATAGACATGTAAGACTTTTGTCACAATCTCGGAAGGAAGTTTTTACTGACTGAACGAAAGTTTTCCCTATGATTCATATTTTGAATTTCAACTTTGTGCAAATTTAATCAATCACTCAAGTTAAATGCCGAAGGCAATGTATAACATAAATGTTCCGTTACAGACTAAATTTAAAAGCAGTTTGCGTGTCATTTATTAGCGTTCTAATAATAGAGGATCCAAAAATAAAGCTTCTTGCGACATGCCTAGTCGTATTAATAGATAAGCTAGCATTGTCTGCCTACTTACGAGAACTATTCCCAGCTGGACTTGTTTATTGACGAGGTACAAGATTTTTTGTGATCACGGAATACCTATCAGCTGTTTACCATGACACGGAAGTCGTGAGTCATTTTAGGAAAGTGGGTTTTAGATATACCGGGACGATGCACTACCAATAATGTCATCGTACTAGTTTCAGATAAGATTTTTTTGATTTTCAGGATATACCTATGGTCAAGTTATTGTTTCGTGAAAAAAACCGTTCGTTTAAAATTTTTAGAGCTACCAGCCCTAAAAATTAACATATATCTACCTAGGTATGTGGAACACTAAAATCAAACATCAACAGCACGGATTTTTCGTACTGATATTAATCATTTTTACTGACTATTTCTACAAGATAGCTAATAATAGGTATTTTGAACGAGTTTTTACAAACTTTTAAATGGAATAGGAATGAAAATTAAAAGTATATAATAAAATTGCACTATAATATATGGACCCCGACTTCTAACCAGCTTCAGTAGGCTCTGATAAATAGGTACTCTAAAAATGTCACAACTCCTAATCGAAACTACTGGAGCTGAAAGACGAAAAAATAGGGTCAACGAAAATAAAAATGAGTTCATATATATGTAGAGTAAGCCAAGTTGTCACCCAAACAGTTTATCTTAACGTTAAGAAGTGGAATATTTTAATAAAATATTGTGCCAGTAAATATTATGTGGTTTCAGGTTGATAACTTACGATGCTGAAGTAGTCCACTGACTTATGTAGGCCGTGTTTATAAAATTTAACTGAGGGTAAAATAGAACATAAAATCATAATAACATATTAAATGAATGGGAAGTATTAATAATCATAGTAGATACAGAATTTTACTTAAATTGAGGTTTATGGCCATACATCTGAAATCTTTAATGTATAGCAACGCTTTGTATTTTTGGCTCTAGTAGAGTAACTCCCCTATAAAAACTCACTTATATATATATATATGAAGCCGCAGTAAAAACACGGCTTGGCACTGACATTGTGTATATGAACGAAGCCATTAATATTCTATAGGCACTTTATTGGATGAAGCTGCGTTGTTTTAATCGTTTCCCAGTTGTTGTGAATCATGTCCGCCTTTAATTGTATTGTTGCTCCAGCGGCTGGTTATTCAAGCTGGTGATTACTTTGTTCCACATTTAGTCAAGCTTTGCCACCTCAGCTTGCTAACCCGCAAAGCAAGGGCTCCAGTTACGTTTCAGATAGCTGCATGATGTTTTTACTTTTTTTTTAAGAAATTCGCATACCGTGATGACCTCTTATCTTTAAAGAAGCAATATTCCTGCGACTTGTGCTTCAGACTAGGGAGTGGTGAGATTCTAAATTCGGAGTAATAGCCTGAAAGAGACCTTATATTCAGCATTTTATTAGTTGGACGTTATATTAAGTTTTCGTACAAAAATAACTGAAAACTTCTAACAAAATACTATGAAATAAGAGTGCTTTAAAAAAATATAATATATCTAACGGGATTTATGGACCAGAGATATAGTTTATTATTTCCTTCTTGTTCCCGATAAATAATAACTTTATAACGACTGCTGCTAAAATGCAAAAGATAGATTTCATAGAAGTAGAGATGACGTTATTTGGCTTGAAAGAAATAAGAATGACTGTTGTTTGATTTATATTTCTTTTGCACGCGCATTTTTGTTCATAAGATACATAATATGTTATCGTATTGTCATAGGACTAATGCGTCCAATTTAATAATGTTTCTAGGATGCTATTGGAGCTGCCCCGTTTCCGTAGTGCATCAGAGGTATTTTCACAGAACCGAACTGACGGTTTCCACGCAGCCATACGCAAAAAAGTTGCTTCACTGATGCATCGACCGCAGGTCAATAACAATAGTATCCTGAAATTAATGGTGGAGAGTCCTTACTCCCCTGTTCTGATGCATTTTGTGGGGAGGATGGTCAACTAGGTACCTAGCTGATCTTTTGCTTGATCATTCTCTGCGCAACCAGCCTCGGACACTTAATTCGTTATGTGTTACCGATCTTGATTGTGTGTTTTGTATTACTAACATTAGTTATTTTTTCACTAACAAGATGTATTATATTGTTGTCCGAAACTGAACAAATAAATAGGTATAAAAACAACATTTCTGTTTTGTAATATTGATAAATACGCATGTTACGAATAATGAAATCACTGTAATCAGGCATAAGCGGTATGGTAACATTTCGTTGTACTGGGCCCTTTGACCTTGAAATGATAATAATCATTACAGTCAGCTGGGCACAGCAAGTCGCTAAATGCTTTGTGTTTATTCTTACTGACTAATATTCTGCTGCATCCAAGTGCGTCAGAGTTCGAGTCCTTCAGATGACAGCCGTGATTATGGAGCAGTAGAGCGTTGTAGATCCCTAGTAGACGATTCGATTAATTATTTAAATTGTAAACGTTACTTTTAGCGGTTGCACAGGTAGATACTATATCTTCTTCTCTTAATTCTTCATTTTTAGTAGACGCAAGCGCTTCTATTTAGCTTGAGGTCCTGACTTCAATTCCCAGGTTAAAATTCTTTGTGCCCGGCTGATGACCCCCTATTACATTGGACTTAAATTATAAACTGGCGAAATGTAAGTGTACTATGTACACCTCTGCCTAACCCTTCAGTGAAAACAGGTCTATTATGTTGTGTTAATTCTAATTCGTTGAAAGCTACTAAATTTTGACTCTAACAATATTCTTTAGGGATGATTTATGCTACACCGTGCGGTGCCCGAACATCCGGGACGCGGTCGTTGCACGATGCAACAAACTGTTTCATATAAAACGTTCGTTAAGATTTGGAAACGTGCCTCAACCGCACCTTGTACGTGGTACGGCTCGAATCCGGCACGGTTTTGAATAAATCATACCTAATGTGATAACTAGTGACCCGCCCCTGCTTCGTACGCTTTTACGTCTTGACAAATCATCGAGATCTCTTTATTAAATGTAAGTTTAATGTTACTTTATTATACGCATAAACCTTCCGGAATAAATTTTGTAAACGAAAACGGAATCAAAATCCGATGTATTGTTTGGAAGAACAACGCGGTCACACAGACACACACAAAATGCGACTTTAATTTGTAATATGTATAAAATAACAATACTTTATTCACTAAAGTTTGCCGATTCGTAGCTACAGCGTAGACCCTTCGTAGAAAGACGTAGGCCCTGTAAGACGACGATTTCAAGACAAACAATCTTCATAGCCGTTCGTAGATCCCTCGAAGCAGGACGTAGGCCTGTCGTAGCAGGGCATACTCTTTTGTAGCCTTTCGTAAACCCTTCGTAGCATGACGTAGGCTCGTCTTAGTAGAACGTAGACCCTTTTTAGATAGACGCAGGCCCTTCGTAGTAGGTTGTAGACCCTTCGCGGCCAGACGTAGGCCCTTCGTGACAGTACGTCGACCCTTAGTATGAAGACATAGTCCCTGCGTTACAGGACGTAGACCCTTCGAAGCAAGACGTAGATCCATCAAAGCTGGACGTAGACCTTTCGTAGCAAGACTTAGGCCTTTTGTTGAAAGACGTAGGCCGTTCGTAACAAGACGTAGGCCGCTCGTAGCAGGACGTAGACCCTTAGTAGCAATACGACTACGTATCCCTTCGTTACAGGACGTAGACTCTTCGTATCGGGACGTAGGCCCTTCATAGTAATGTATACAATCTTCGTAGCCGTTCGTAGACCCTTCGTAGCAGGACGTAGGCCTGTCGTAGCAGGACATACTCTTTCGTAGCCTTTCGTAAACTCTTTCTAGCAAGATGTAGGCCGTTCGTAACATGACGTAGGCCGCTCGTAGCAGGGCGTAGGCCCATCGCAGCACTTCGTAGAACCTTCTTAACAAGACGTAAACTCTTCGTAACAGTTCTAAGACCCCTCGTAGGAGTACGTAGACCTTTTGTGGCAAGACGTAGATCCTTCGTAGTAAGACGTAGGCTCATTGTAACACTTCATAGATTCTTCGTAGAAGGACGTCGACCCTTAGTGTTATCAAAACTTTATTTCCTCAAGTCTGCCAATTCGTAGATCCGTAGCAGAACGTAGCACGTATTCATTTCAAGAGTGGTTACATATATAACAGAAATTAGCATCTTCATAATCATTGTGAAATGTCAACAGTTTTTGAAAATAAAGTTGACCTCCTGATTCGCAGCTGCAGTGTAGACCCTAGCGTGGTTTAACAGTTACATTGACTTCAAGGACAGTAGTATAATAATGTGATTTATTTGAATCCTTATTAGAGCGAAAGATTTTAACTTGTAGCATTATAAAATGTTAGTATACCTTTTTTTTTTGGTGGGAAATTATCAAATAACTTCTCCCGCTCTGGGCGGAGCGGGAGGGCGTGTCGAGCTCTTACTGACTAAAACCCACCCGTGTTCCTTCAGTTGCCATGTTGGTACACCTAAAGGGAAGTCATTCTGGGACGTTGAAGTTCACGAAGTAAACAAATATGAAAAATAGTAGCATGTAGTGTGTTTTCATAAAGATAAGGTCCTTAATTTGAAATAATACTGCATTTATAGTTATTTCCTGTACAGGTACCAAAGATTGTAATTAATTTTGTATAGAATACCTAAAATTACAATTGCTATAGGCTGTAACTGCGAGGTGATCATTTCGATCTTAGGCTCTTCGGTTTTGTCGACGGTTTCCAGAGCAATGTTGCTTACAATCACTTGGAATAGACATATTATGCCAAATTATACTTTAAAAAATTGTTGGATTAGATTCGTAATCCGCAAGAAAAACCAAAAACTGTAGAAAATATTCACTTTAGCATCGTGAATAATTGTTTGTTTATTTATTCTTCAGAAAGCTAATATCATAAAGATAAATAATGTACTGTAGCGGTTACACCGCCACATACGAACTACGCATCATAGACATGACGTCACACAAATCCTGCATCGCGCAGTTAGTTTACCGCGCGATCGACATATATATAAGATTCCGACTTCACCCGTCGAGCAGTTGCCTGCCAGATACAACACACGTCTGGTCGGAGGATCTTCCCTTTTCTAGTGGATGAGTAAACTTTAAACCCTGTTCCTCATACCACTAAAGTACATTTGGCGCTTACAGTTTCAAGGTTTTCCGTGAGTGTTTGAACTTTCCGTATCAGATTGACGTTTTTAGTCAACCAATTAATGCCCAGGTGATCATGTTAACAGGTCTTCTCCATGGTTCAATAATACAAATGTTAATAAATTATGACATACACACGCATGCATGAAAGAGGGATACTTGGCGGACCATATATGGCGTAGCTTTACCCATGCATAGTTTGCATACTCATTGAGCAAACACACTAATTCCAAAATAAAAAAGCGCGCTGTTGGAATTTTTAACTTTAAGCGCTTAGCCACAGATGAATACAGATGGGACACTCCGCGTTTGAAGCTACAAGTAGGTACGCGGCGTGCTCGACTTGTCAATTCAATGAGCGTAACTTAGTCAGAAGATATAAGAGTTACGCGATTGACAGACAGGCAACTTCTAGGTGAATATAACTGTAGGTAATTAGCACTACGCGATCTGAATTACACTTTATTGTGACGACACAATAAAGTGTAATTCTACATTTCATTGCTACGAAGCAAGAGTCGCTTTTTATTTAAATGATTTTGGGGAGTGTCCCATTTGTACTAAGCTGTGGCTCAGCCAAGCGTTGAAAATCCAACAACGCAGGTATAATAGGCACAATTTATCAAAGGCAAAAGCCGCCGTCATGTGAACGCCCAATTTTCAACACCATACGCACTACGATACTTAAATTTCTTCGATACCAAATTTACAAAGCCTAAAGTAAGAAACAACGAAGAAACCTTGCATTATAAGTACCACGTAACTACAAAAATGATTGCATATGGCGCTGATAAAAAAGGCTACGTTCACCTTTGAAAGATTACAACAAGGCTATTCTTGCACCATGCATCCATTCAAAGCATGCACAATTAAAAATAAAACACAGGTGTACATCAATAAAACACAGGTACACATACTTTTGATACATTACAAATAGATTTCCTGCCAATCAGTGACAGAATACCACAGAGTATCACTTTCCTACCCACGCAAGTAAGAGCAATCCATCGTGTGTACAGTGCGTGCCACTAAAGCTGAGACTTGATACACCACGTGGTTTGACTTGCGCAGGAGACGATCTATGGGTCTCTTTAGCGGTATGAGTTCTGTGCCGGGGCGGCGGAAAGAGCAGCGGGAGGCGCGGTCAAGTTTCATCTTTCGTGGCGCGTATTGTTTCGATTGGTTCTCGTGTACGAGTGCACGACAGTGATTACAATAATTTATTATTGAATTGAGCTAATATTAGAACGGCCTTGATCGCCGATCATGAGTGCCGGTTTCCTCTTTAAAATTAGATTACTTTTTCCAATAATAAATACCTACTTGATGTTAGTAACTACTTATACCTATCACTCAACGTGATGTTATTGCTATTATTTTGTTCCAGAGAAAAATTGTGTTCATTGGAAATTGATATTTATAAAGATGCTTCTGCAGTTTGCGGTTGTATCATTATTTCAAGATTTCATTGTATGTGTAAAAGCCAACAATTTCATAATTTAGAATGACGCTGTGCTAAGTTAAGAACTTCAGGGACTGCACGCACACAAAGCATTCTCTTGTCGCGTGATATTTCATAATGTGAGTTTTGAGTATCATGATATTTACCAACTGCAATAGTATTTATTCCTTCACAAAACGACGGACATATACAGCCCACTTTTCACGAACGATGTACGTGCCTTATTGCTTAGAGAGTACAAAAAGGCAATGTGGTCTAAACTGATCTCTAACATAGAAGCATCTGTCTCGCTCATATTGTCTAATTTAGGCTCGCAATACTACAATTTACTAAATGCGTTTAACGCTAAATATATTTAAAACGTCTTTCTGTCTCTGCCATATTTTAAAGATTGACAGGAATAGAACTATATTTTAAATTCGTTCAACGCTAGACGTACTTATTTAGTGATTTGTGGAAGCGGCCCTTAAATGCAGGCACTACCGAACAAACCAATATCACGAAACAAATTAGCTCAAGTGCGTGCACTCCCATCTGTAGCTGACTCTTATATTCAGCAGCATGAATTCGATAATACCTTCACACTTGAGCTCCTGTTTGAAAAATCCGTAGAGCATGGCCCCGCAGTGGTCGCAGAAGGTGGGGGACATGAATTGGTGCGGCCGGAACCGATGCGGGACGTCCACCTTGAACCTCTCGCGAAGGTACTGGAAAACGTTTTTATACAATGTTATTTACAATTAAAAGTTTAGAGTTTTTATTGGCAGTAGGTTAGCTCTCTGGTTGCGTATTAATAAGATTCCTGCACGGAACGAGTTTGTTTTCCATGTCGATTGGTGGCAGTATTTGAGAAAATATTCATGCATGTACAGTCCGGGCATTAATATCCAAACTAATATTATAAATGCGAAAATGAGTTTGTTTGTTTCGCTTTCACGCTAAAACAGCTGAACGGATTTGGATGAAATTTGGCACATGGGTAGACCATGACCTAGCGAAGGACATAGGATACCGTTTATCTTGGATAACAGACGAAATCGCAGGCAACAGCTAGTATTGTAATAAAGAAAAAAAAACTGATTTATGTATTATCCTAAATATCTATATAAATAGGTATCTGATTCATCCATTAATATTTGTTGTCAAGATGACGGAAAATATATACAGAAAATATATAAAAAAGAAAATATATAAAATTTTCCTGGGATAATTTTCGGTGGAATATGATTCAGAATAAGGAGCAGAATGTACCCTGTTAGTTTGCGGAGGGCTGTCCCTTACACCCTGTATATGTGATCATTTGTAGAAGGCATAAACAAGTGGGAGCACAAATATGTGACATTAAAGGCACACCAAAACTATCTGGTGTGATAAGTGCGCCAAAATATAGGATGCTACATCATCGGCTTAAAAAAGATATTTCACCTCAAAGAGTTACTCGGTTAAATTCTGAAGAATGTGAAACCTTGTTGTGATTAAAAACATCTGACATCACTTTGGCAGCATGAAACCGAACAGTTTATTGTTTCGAGTTTTCTTATAATCGCCATGAATGCCGCGCAAATTGCAAAAAAAATGTGACAGCATAAATATCTGATGGTAATGTTTGAAAGTAGAAATGTCGATAATAATCTTTTTAATTTTATATAAAGTAGGTTTAGTTTTTAATGACGGAAAAGTATAGGTATCCCAGTAGACATAATGATTTCTCAAACACACTTTGATTGAGGTGACGCCGACGCGACATTTGGTCCAACCGCAGCAATTAAGTGGGTATTGACATGTATATCGTAGAATCATAATCATTTCAGGTAACGTTCCCTTGAAAGTAAAAAAAAAACGAGCTAACCTTACAGTGGTCGCATATGATGTGTAACATCTGATATATTGACAGTACCAACCTCTCGGAAAATGGGTTGGTATCATCTGACGGCTAACTCTAGCACCGCGCGTGCTCATTGGTCAAATCACATAGCGCGCGCTTCCCCGGCTTCCTGTTACAAACTTCCGTCCCTTTTCACGAAATCACTCGCACAGATTGCAGGACAGCGAGAGGAAAGATTTGCAGGAAAGTGAGAGGAAAGATGGTACACATCGAAAATTTCCTCACCACAGTGGCTTCCGACTGTGCGGAGGACCCGGTACATTTTCCGAGCAGCTTGTTGTGACATCTCTTGTGGACAGCCGTCTGGCACACGGCGCACCGGTAGCCCTGCTTGCCAAAGCCCCATAGGAACTCCTTGCAGAACGCGCAGAACGTCGGCTGCCGGAAGAATTTCGCAACGAAACGGTGACCGTTTACATCGTGGACCCTGGAAACAAAGATAATTTTTGTTTTTAGGTAATGCCAGTTTATTTATATTTAAGAGTCTGCTCTTCATTAGTCTTCACTGATGCATCTGAGCCATTCTAGTAGCCCTAAAATGGCTCATCAGATGTATCATTGTTATTTTAAAGGACGTATTCTAAATTCAAATTTAGCTGTGTAAGCACGTATGTGGCGACTGAAAATTATTGTAAGGTCAGAAAAATCATCCGTTTGGTTAAACGTGGTCGTCCTACAATACAAATATACGTATACCTACAGCTTTGCAAAAATTGTGTCTAGAAGCAAGGAATCATAGTACTTGTACCCAACTATGAAAATGGCTCATTAGGGTTCCGTACCAAAATGATAAAAAGGAACCCTTATGGTGCGACTCAGTCTGTCTGTCCGTTTGTCTGGCACACCTTGATATCTCAAGAACTACTAATGCTATCAACTTGAAATTTGGAATGGTTTTAGATGACGTTTGCCCAACTATTTTGCAATTAAGGAAGAAATAATAAATAAACCTAAAACTGCAATATTCTACACGGCAATATGCCGTGTTAAAATTCTCTGACAAATAAAGGTCTCGCCGATGAAAATTTAGAATGGTACGGAACCCTCGATGCGCGAGTCCGACTCTGCACAACTTAAAGCACTAACTACACACGTTTTCACTAACTAAAAGGGCTGAGTAGCAGTACACGCAATGAGTAAACGACCAATATTTTTGTTCACATCCTGGATAATGATTAATACCTAGGTATTATGAATGATTCAAGCTGCACGCGTAGCATGACCACCATAGAAATGGGTTTTGTCGACGGAAGAATAGACAAAATGACAGATAAACAATCACAATCTGACATTTTGTCTATTCTTCCGTCGACAAAACCCGTTTCTACGGTGGTCATGCTACGCGTGCTGTAACATGTCACTAACGCGACGTTCTCTCATAGCCGATATTGCACGCATAAATAAGAGAACACGCAATTAACTACCGGAACGGGCGTTCCAGCCCATTTCTATAAATTATACAACTTGTGCCATGTATTGTGCCTAAAGTGTAAATACAACATGGAACGTAGGCGGCACCAACTGATGGGATCATGCTAACAACACTCTTGCGCCAAAAATCTTAAACGCGAAGATGCGCGAAATTACCAAGAGGAGGCGTGATGTATTGCTGCGGAAACCGAATGTTTACTTTGACGATTTGTATTTAAAAAATGTCCAGGGCTATTGCCTCAATGACAGAAATATATGCAGTACCTGATGAGTGTGCCGGTGTTACTAATAGTGACAGCGCAAATGTGTCTTCGGGGGTGCGAAGAAAACCGAAAGGGAGATCCTGGCCCTCGGCAACAGGGCAACTCTTACTGTCAGTAAGAGGCTGAAATACCCTCCCGCTCCGCCCAGAGCGGGAGAAATTATTTGATAATTTACCACCCAAAAAAAAAAGGCATACAGAAGGAATTTTAGCAACTAAGTGTTAGCAAAGATTTCAGAATGCTGTGTCATTGTCACTAATGCTGTTCAAATTGTACTTAGGTATTAAAAAACAATATTAGTTTCGTTGTAACTGTTAAATTAGCATAATTAGCATTGCCCGCGCCTGCGTCACCTACGTGCGTGATTTTGGGAATGACATGCGTGATTTTAAACTACTGCCTAATGTATGGTCCAAAAGTATCTTATAAAAGTGTAAACAAACCCTGTTGAGGTTAGTAACACATTCATCTGTATTTAGAAGATTTCAACTTTACATCTCACCTCCTTTTCCAACAATTATTGTTTGAATTGCATTATTATATTGTGATTGAAAAATCATCGACGAAAATGAAGGTTACAAAATTACCCTCAATTGGCAAATAAAACACATCTTAAAGGTGATTTAAAATTGCCTGCCGGCGGGCGTTGCGGTTTTGTCCGAAGGGTTACCCTAGCCTCTGGCAACATACAGGCAACTAAAGGAACGCGGGTGGATTTTAGTCAGTAAGAGTCTGACACGCCCTCCCCCTCCGCCCAGAGCGGGAGAAGTTATTTGATAATTTCCCACCCAAAAAAAAAAGTGATTAAAAATTAAAAATTCGGGTTTAAATATTCAAATAATCAATTCATATCACTCAATTTGTAAGTGGAACTATAATTGGCATCTACATTGTACGTTTTATGATCCATTCGTTTATATTCTCCTCAGATACTTTTGGAACATACCATAAATGTTACTTAATGGTGTTTATAGAATGGCTTACTTGTTCGATTTCACTCGAAAATAATCATCGTCCTCAATTATACGTACAATGCGCCTCCGAGGCTTTAGGAAAAGTGCGGCTGTGTAGAGCGTTGTGATGTGAATGCCACTGATAGATACCTGTGTTACAGTCTCTTATACGTGTCTTCTCTTTGAATGAAACTCGATGTGCCATTATATCGCCCGGGAACAAGCATATAAACAGTCTTGTGGCCCGGATACGTAGCCCAGGTTGGTACTGCCACAGCCAAAGATGTTCATCACCTTTATGGCTATATTTGTCTGCTCATTGGACAATTTGCTTTACCGATTCATCAATTAGTTGTGAAATGCGTTGTAATGTCAATACCGCAGCATGACATTCAGAAATCTTCTTTTTCATGTCAGACCGATTAAAAAATGTGACACCGATAAACCCCGAAAATTTATATTCCATAAAGTGACCAGTACCCTAATTGTGTAACTTATTTTCGTAAACGATTATGACTAATTTGTTTCATTTTGACAATTCAACAACATTCATTGCGTTATTTATGTTATGGAGCAGATTTTTTTTTCCAACTTATTAAGCAATGAATTAGCAATCTGTTTCAAATCAAGACCGGTTGTGATTGATCGTATATTACGCAATTGGGTACTGGGGGCTTAGACAAAGTAACAATTTAAAAACGATAACGAAGTTAGACAAGACTAAAATGTATGGGATTGACATATGCCGCGTTAAGTCACGTGGTCAATCGACATCGTTATCGCAAGTTGGTAGACAATGTTCTATTTCGTAACGAAACCATAGAGTAACAAATTGTTAGCATGTTTAATACATACAAATGCGTAGCCAAGCAGCCCTTTCCGTGTTCGCCTTCGCCTCGATCGTGATCGCCAAAAAAGATAACGAAACGAATGTCTAAACGTTGTAGTTATTGAAACAATACGGCCGGATTTCATTCAGCAGCAGATTTTTGACACGAGTGATTACATACTCTTAGATATTTATTCTGTACTAGAGGTATTATTGCGAATAAATCATGCATTTTTTATGTTTATTGTGGGCTGCACACAATGAGAACACCTGGGAGAGGCGCCAAAAGCGATTAAGACAGCGACGGCAATTGGAAACAATTGAGGATATTCAAGCAGCGTTGACAATTTTTCCATTATATTCAAGCAGCGTTGACAATTGTTCGGGACTTGCTCGCACTCTTGATTCCATGTTTTTTACCACTAAAAATTTAAATGATATTACTCTATCATCGTTTGTCATCAGTCACATAAAAAAATGAATCTATTTTGAATATCATTAAATTTTGGAGACTATCTAAAAGTAATAACACTCTATTCACTTACCACTGTCAAAATATTGTTTTTATTATAATTTGAAAACGATTAAACGCAACACTCACTTATTCTTAACGTAAAACTTTAAAAACAACAAAAAATTTCGCGGCTTTAACCGATTTGACACTTCTTGACAGACACTGACAGCTAAATTTTCGATACCATAACCAATATTTTTGTTTCTTAACGAATAAACAATTCGACACAACGATCGCGACAATAGTGTTACATTGGCTAGGAAATGTTTATCGTTATCTCAGAGACGATGACGAATTTAGGTATCGTTTCGCTACGAAGCGATGTTACTTTGTCTACGGACCCTGGTTATTAAAAAAAGGGTTTAGGTTGAGGACAATTCGACATTGGTCAAAGGTTATTTTAATCTTTTTCATTAAGTAATCAATCGTCTGCTCAGTCCCATAACTTCAAAATGTGTATATGTCTTTTTTTGTGGGAAATGATCAAATAACTTCTCCCGCTCTGGGTGGAGCGGGAGGGTGTGTCAGACTCTTACTGACTGAAACCCACCCGTGTTCCTTCATTTGCCTATATTGCCAGGGGCCACGGTAACCCTTTTGGACAATAACCGCAACCCCGGCGGGAAATGTCCTGACTTGATAAAATTTAGAATTTTAAAACTGACGAAGATATAAAAGACTTTACTGTACATACTATACTTACTTATGGTGTTTGATGGCACCGCGTCTCTGCGTGATGCGTTTGCCGCGGGATCGGCGAATGGCGCCTTCGCCACCCTCGCCGCAAACCCCGCCCGGCAACCACTGGAATGCACAAAAGTTATTTTTAACTACGACTTCAAAAAGGAGGAGGTTCTCAATTCGACTGTATGTTTGTTAAGCAATTACTCCTCCAATTATGAATTGATTTTGATGATTCTTTTTAATACAACTAACTAAAAAAAGAGTTTTTATTAATTAACAAAAAAAATCGAAGTTGATTCATTTGAAGCGGTTTTTGGTATTATTACCCTATTGCTATGGCCGCATCTGCGTCTATCGTGTAACTGAGACCCGCCAATACACAGAGGGTCAAATAAAATTAGCTAGCGAAACTCCACAGGTATCGATATCAAATAATATCGCTATTTTAATTTGAACCTGTATAAAATCTCACTCTGAAATCATAGGTGAACCGAGCTGTCAATCTCATTTCATTTTAAAGACGTCTAAGGGGCCTCTGCGACTTGGCTTCGGCCCCTCGTACGCCTTCCAAAGGTCCGGAACTCCGGGGTCCCGAAATATGTCAAAGACATAAAAAATAACAATAATAATAATTAATTTATGTCAGACAAAGTCCATAATAACATTACATTAAATTAAAACATAAAAATTTATATAAAAATCACAAACACAATAAAATAATCCTCAAACATTCAAATTAAATAAAATTGAAATACATAGATACACATGTCATTTGTTTATCAATAGTGTCTATCCCCAGCATCGTGGAAAAGACAACTTCAGGCTCACTTCACCTTGTTTTACCAGTGAGATTTTCACAGAATAGACCGACATAGCCTAAACCTCACAATATTTACATGTATATAGTTCCATTACAAAATAGTTGTCAGTAGTAGTATTAGTATTTGTCATCCTTATATTGAAAGAGGACACCTCTTTCGTAGCCAAAATGGAAAAACCGAACCCTTATAATTTCGTCATGTCCGTCCAGGTTTTGTCGACGGAAAAATAGACAAAAAGACAGATAAACAATCACAATCTGTCACTTGTGTCTATTCTTCCGTTGACAAAACCCGTTTCTACGGTGGTCATGCTACGCGGGCTGGTGTACATATGACAAAAAATAGGATCCTATATATATATATAGGATCCTATTTTTTCTATTAAATAGAATCATATCTGTGTATTACATAGGGGTCATATAAGTAGGATAGGAGATAGGATCCTATATATGATAGTGAAATACCCCCCTTACAGCACGCGTAGCATGACCACAGTAGAAACGAGTTGTGTCGACAGAAGAATAGACAAAAATGACGTTCCGTGTAGAAAGGATGGCAGTAAAGTAAAAAGACACAACTACACTTTTTACGCAATTCACTCTTTTCATAATTCGACTCAGAATTGTTTGTTTTGTCATAGGATTTTTTTTTTCTTTGTTTGATTCTCAATTTTTATTGATATTAAGAGTGTCGAAGTATCGTATTTTGGAAGAAAACAATATTACAGTAATATTGGATTTAACCATTTCCTTGGTAATGGTGCCGATTCTCTTGTACACCGAACTAAACTATCACTAAAACCCCTTTATTTTTGGCTATGAAAATCTTAAAACTATTCTGCAACAAAAAATCCCTAAATTTAAATATAGTTTTGACACAACTTAAATCGTATTTGACAATCGCGAGTCCACGTGGTACTTGTTTGTCCTACCCCGTGATTTTTTTTAGAGCCGGAGGCGCGAAGGCTCGACGTATTTTATATGGAATTTTACACTTGTTGTATGGAAAATAAGAAAAATTATTACCTACATGTTCAGTCTTATGGGTTTGAGGGTTTTATAAAGGGGGTCGAAATTTTCATTATTTTTGCGATTAGACACACCATTTTCGAGATATAAGCAAAAGAAAAAAAAACTACAGTACTATTTTTGCACATGAATTCGAGGTGTTGGTGTGAATTTTAATTATGATAATTATTACTTGTCACAGTTTTGCGTTCAGAACGCTCGCTCTCCTTTATAGGAGAGCGTTTCATGATTTTGTAGATAACCGTATATACTTTGTGGCCGTCGAGTAAAAAGTTTTCTACCGTCTTTAGCATGGCGATTACAAAATTAAATTGTCTTCACTACCTTAGTGATTTTGACAGTTTGGATAGAAAACTTTCTTCTGAAATAGTTTACATGTAAATGGACCTAGACAAAGATCGTTAGAAGCGGAAGACAAAATGACAGATTGTAGAATGATTTCTACGGTGCGATGTCAAAAATGGAGAGACGAAATGTCAATTTGTATAGAAAGAGCTATGTCTATTCTTCGTAGAAATAGAAAGCGTCATGCTACGCGTGCTGTAGTCGCCTAGTCACATATGATGTGTAATATCTGACATCTTGGCTGACGTATATGTGATATTCATCATCATCCCCGTCACAGTCATCGTCATCATCATCATCGTCTTGTTTACAACCTCTCGGAAAATGGGTTGGTACCATCTGACGGCCAACTCCGCGCGCGTTTTTTGGTCAAATCACACTTCCGTCGCTTTTCACGAAATCACTCCCACAGATTTGATTTAGATTTAGATCAGAGGTTCCCAGACTTTTTTCTCATAGACCACTTTCAAAATTTAGCAGGTTCCGGTGGACCTCCTTGCAGCTACATTTCTACCATATTCCCAGAACTCGACAAAAAAATGTGAAGATTAGCTCTAACTATGGAAATTTGCGTTACCAACGGTTCCCAAAGTGGTCCAGGTGACCCCCCAGGGGTACACCTGGACCACTTTGGGAATCAGTGATTTAGATTTTGATTGCAGGAAAGCGAAAGAAAAGATGTTACACATAAAAAAAATATATTATTAGGTGTGGCTCTAACCATACATGTAATCAAGAATTAAAAAAAAATATTGCACCTAAGTATGCAGGGTATCGTTGGATGATTTCCCACCCTCAAAAAAAAAAAAAAAAGGGTATCGTTGGATCCTATAATTATGTACCTACATAATGTAGGCAATTTCTTGTAAACAGACAATTGTTTGCATAATTTCCCTCATTTACAAATGGTTTTTTAGTCTTTCGTCGTGCTGTAAACCGAGATATTTCATTTTCTGTGTTCATTTGTTGTTTCTACGTATAGCTTTATAATAGAATTTTTTTTTTAAATCATTCTCTTTCTATTTAGAGCGTGTTCCTTCTGGAATGCCATATTTCGGAAGCATTTTGAGTTGTTGGAACATTGCAAGCTATTGAGTCAGAGATGGAACACATTTCAGGTGGAAGATTTTGAATGAAAACTTTTGAACTCTTTGCATTTGAGACACATTGGCGTGTTCCAGTTACTTCGAAATTCTTTTTCAAACTTCCCTCAAAGAGGTTCAGCAGTTTTGGGCAGTAAACTTTATTTTATCAGTTGATATAGGTATGCATCGTGGATTTCTTTAGGTGGGAAATATGCTAAAGCTGCCATAATATATGTCTCAGTTTGTGAGCAAACTGGCTGCCCTGACTGTACCTTTCGGATAAACCTGTTCTTTCAATACGCCGCCAAACAATTTGTCAAATGAAAAAAACAAAAATTGTGTTGGGTCCTGGGAAAGCTACGATAAGCGTAATAGCGGCTTATTCAAAATCTGTAATTATTACTCTGGAATAGAGTAATTGTATCGTTGTAAAATTTGTGAGGGTCGATCTCCACAGCAAACAGCCTTATATTTTAAATCGTTGTGTAAGTAGTTTTCGGACCTGCACCTGTCCAGATTGTGGAATCTGGGAATGGTTTCTAATTTTTTTACTAGCCACATGGTTCTCATCTCCGTATTTTAGTGTTTTAAGCCATACGTCACATTTTTTTGCGCTTTTCAATGCATTGCCAGTAAGCCAGTAATAAAAATCGTCACGCACTTTGTTTACGCATGTAAATAAAACCGTCTCAATTCTGTTCTTTTCCTTTTCGGAATCTAATAATAGTACAAGAAAAACAAGTCGACAAGCCAAACACTGGAATCAAAACTGGATTTTTATACCCACAAAAGAATTTGTTGGATCATTTATGAATTTTGTTGGTACCTTTATTGCGTATTTATGTGTATATTATCTATGCTTTATCTAAACTATAGATACCATAGACTCTGTTTAAACCTGAGGTTTAAACGTATTAATATTATTTTAACAAATACAACGGTGACAGATCGAAAAAAAAAATTAACATCAAAGAAGGTTTTCCTCTCAACTTAGTGCAGAGGTGGAGCCACCTACATAAAATACCTAGGAAGCATACCTAGGTATTTTAGGTAGGCCTGGAAAAATAAAGTTATTTTCTACAACGAAATTTATTTGTACAAAAATGGTGGATACGCGAAATTCAAGTTTTCTTATTTTTTGCAATTTGCAGGTCAGTCTCTGTTTTATATCATAATCAAAATATAATTCGCGCCCATAACAAATAGACTGGAAGCCGACCCCAACATAGTTGGGAAAAGGCTAGGCAGATTGAATCATTAAATAAAATCATACATCTCTCTATACTCCAAAAGTTTTGGTAGTTAAATAAAGGTAAACAAAAAAACCACGTGACGAGACAGCTATCAAGTAACCGACTAAACGTAATATCTGTCACTTCAGTTGTCATGCTACGTCACAGTTGTACTCTGCAATTTAGCAACGTTATAATTCGTTGACGTTTAGAGTTTGGGCTCTTTACAACAGACAGACTACAAAATATTTTAATATTATTATAAATCTAACAAAAAAAAAATGTGCTTAAGCACTTAAATCTACGAAGAGTAGTTTAAGAATAAATGATAAAGTTTATCATACATTAATAATAGAGGAAATTAATGCAAAAATCTAAAATAAATTTAATTTGGTTTTATCGTACTTTTAAACAAGAAAGTGTCATCTGTAAAAACCCTTTTTACAATTTGTTTACCTTTGTTTAACTACCTAAACCTATGGAGTATAAGTTGATTTGTTCCACTGAATGACTTTTTCATGAAATCATGACATTTGAGAACAAATCTAACTTATTTTAGAGAAATGTATTAAAAACTATATAAAAAATTTAATTTCGCGGATTGCCCTTGCAGATCATAATCTCAACAGATGGCGTTAAGGGTATCGATTTGTAATTTAGCGATCAGGTAATCAGAAGATAAGAAGAAATTAGGTACCTACGAAAAATATTTTTATTTTGAATTTATTAAAATATAAATATTAGCCATAAATAAACGTGTACCTATGTCCTGCTCCCACATGATGGCAGATAAAAAAAAACCGGCCAAGTGCGTGTCGGACTACGCACAATGAAGGGTTCCGTAGTTGGGATGAATTTATCCCAAATACAAACTTAACATTGTAGTTGAAATACATATTCTTCGATGCATGTCAACTGCAAATAATAAGTTTGTACTCACAATATTGATAGATTTAGTACGTTATTTTAAGACCATAGACTTCTTCTTAGGTTTTCCTGTAATCTATGAGTGAAGATCAATTCTCTGTATTTTTTCCAAAATTTTAGGCTCAGTAATTTCGGAGATAAGGGGGGAATGGTTAATTTTCATCAATTATCTTAAATATCTTTAAATGTTTATATATTTCAAAATTACTTTTAAAAAAATTTGATCCTCGTAACAAGTCCTTTCATTTGATATGTCACACGATACAGATTGAAAAACTTTTTTTTTTATATTTCTTATTTGCCCCCAAAAGTGATCCCCATATTCTAAATTCATTTATCTACGTTACACATCTGTGTTTGGGTCACAGAATATATATGTGTACCAAATTTCAACTTAATCGGCTGTGACAGACGGACAGACAGACAGACAGACACACAAGCGATTCTGCAAGTGTTTCGTATTTTCCTTTTGAGGTACGGAACCCTAAAAACGATACTAGATACCCAAAGATAGACTTAAAAATACTCAGAGTAAAAAAAAGTATTAAAATCTACAAAAAATACACAAGTTCAGTTGGTTCCCAATGTCGGAACAGAACAATTTGGAAGTAGCCGATGCTACTTCGAAATTATTCTGTTAAATAACCCTGATATACAGGGTTAATGGTTATAGTTAATCCGTTAAGGGGATGTAGGGGAGGTCATTTGCAACCAAATTACCCCTGATGACCCCTATGCCAATTACAAAACAATTTTCGCGTAATTAGACATTTTATATTTTTATTTCATACATTTTAAAATGCAAAATGTCAAATTCCTCTAAAATGGTTGACATTTGCATAGGAGTCAAACGGCGTAATTTAGTTGTAAATGACGCTTCCTACATCTCCTTAATGTATTGCCGACGTATAAGCAATAACCCTGTATCCATAGTTCCATACTAATATACACAACTCTGTCTGTATGTATGTTACCTTACCTTTTCACGCCTAAACTACTGAACGGATATCGATAAAATTTGGCAAGGAGATAGATGGCATCCCGGGGAAGGACATAGGCTACTTTTTGTCTCAAAAATAACCCTAAGGGATATAGGGATACAGGGGATGAAAGTTTGTATGGGAAACCTATCATTTCTTAAGTTAGGGCTATGAAAATTTAATTTGAATTAATGCTTTTGGCACAGATAATATACCTTTTGGTAACAAATAAAGAAGTAGGTATTTCAGTGTTTTTCAAAAATCATTTCTCAAAAATTTTAAAATTCTTAAGTAATAATGTTTTTTTTTGTGTATTCTTTCCAAGAGATTTATGGGATTGGAAACGTAGTCATAGTCCGTATCTTGAATTTAAATTTAGTCTTTATTTCATTAAAATGGGCCCACGCGGTCAAAAGTTATTACAATTTAAATTCATAAACTAAACTTTCTAACATGTAACATGTGTTCAATGGCGACAATTATTGTCACCATTGATTTGTAATATCTACTAATATTACAATAATAATACTTAATAGTAAAATGAATAATTATTATTTTAAGAAATGCATTTAGAATCTTATAAACAGGGGGAGCTGTAACGAAAATCAAACTTCCTAGTCAACGGAATAAAAAAAAATCCCTTGACTTGGAAGTTTGGTTTCCGTTACACCGCAGATTTTTTTTAAATTAACGACGAAAATTGGGGTTCAGAATCATTTATTGAATCCATGGTAAAAGTTTCCGCGTCGATGTCCCTGGCATCCTATATATACGATCTGCATCGGGAATCAAGATGCAGATGCGGCGTTGTTTACACAGCATCGGTATGTAAACACAAGCGGTTGTGTACCGCGATACTCATCAGTGTAGGGCGGTGCGTAGGTACTGACGCTTCCGCGTGTTTAGCTTTAGCAAACTGCGCATTTTTTCTCTCGCTATTAAATCCATTAAACTCACATAGGAATTTGGTACGTAATTTCCCATAAAAATATTTATGATATGATTATTCCGGCAATACAAAATGATACCTTACGGAAAAGCATTTTTAGAGCAACATTTTAGTAATAAACTACCTATCTGCAATTTTAGAAAAAAAAACTATTTGCAGTTTTTTAAACTAAAATGCTTCTCCAAATTATAGGTAGGTAACTAAATAATTTCTAGAACTATTTAGTCATGATTTAAGTACAGAAAAAATCTATGGAAAATCAAGAGGGTAATATGTTTAAATGGAGCTATCAAATAAACGCTTATGATAACGTATTTTGAAATTGTAGTATGATCAGTACATTGTTGTAAATTCCTTCCAACCAAGCGGCGATCCTCATTGTTTTCTAAACGGCGACATTACAACAGATTGTAAACATTAGTAGTAGCGATTAACTGTTTGTTGTTTAGGCACTCGAGCATTATGTCACTCAGCGCTAATTACGGTGACTTGATCGACTGCCAACAATGTGCTGCCACATTGGACACGAAACAGCGACGCCCATACGTGATGCAGCCTCAACACTTATTATGGAAAATGAACACATCGTTATGCATACAACGCTTATTTATATAACTTCTACGGTCGCAAAATCACGTGAGGCCTTTGTTGCCACAGAAACAGCTATAAATCAGTTTATTTTAAGCGTTACAAAAGACATAAAATCTGTAAATACTGAAAAGTCAAAATAGCTTCTCCACGTTTTCTTTAGAGCCCCTAAGCATTTATCTAAATCTGCTCATAGCGCATCAAGATTAAAGAAAATACTGCGCAAAAATAAACAGCTTTAGAGCTGGAAAATGGAATTTGCATTAAATAAATTTAGTTCTAACTACTTTTAAACCCACGCCCATGTAACAGTTTAACGTAATACAAACGTTTGAATATCGCAGCAAATGCTAGAATAGGGACAGATTAAATCGATCGTATGAGCCCTTGTTGATATGATATAATTGGCATGTGATAATTTATAATTAGTGCGCCCGCGCTCCGCTCCGCGAGTCGCGCCGCTCGCTACAAAGCCCGCGGTTATTCACATTACGAGTTTCTTATTCAGCGATATCAACGTAAAGCTCTTTGAAAGCCAAGAATTTGGATGCCGTGCGAAACGAGAAATTGGACATACCCGAAACCAAGATGACATCGCACGCAACTGATGTCGGTGTGTGGACACATCGCCAACTCAGACGTCACAGCCACTGGCCGGGATTCACAAAAATGCCATCGCCAATAAACATCGGATTCTGTGATAGCGATGTAGTGCCCTTACAGCCGAAGGGACAGAACTAGATGCACCGGTATTTGTATAGAAAACATCGCTGCTCAAGGCCTACGAATTCCCTGGCATGGATCCGGATGACTACAGTTGAAATATACGGCTAGTGTCAAATGGGCAAAATTGAGAATTCGTTTGTCATATGTTGAGATGCAGCGTGATCACGTGACCGATTGCACTACGCGATACGTTCGATTTGAAGGTGTATGCATAGGCGGTATCACAGCGTGGCATTGGACGGTTGCTCGAGACAGATGTTATTACAAATTGATTTTCCATTGAATCGTTACTACCTACATCAAAGGAAATTAGATTGGCAGATTATAATCTCATCGCTCTGATTCAACTTTAATTAACGCTCGTAGAAAACAAGTGGTATCTGAGTCGCAAACCGTTTAATACTGTTTATCTTTCTGTTTATTTTACACTCAATAACTGCAATTCTTAGCACGATACACCACGTCCCATCCTTCTATAATCTTCATCCTTAGATAATAATATCGGATTTGATGTGGCGCGCCATGCAGTTGTTTGCCTTTTCCACTAAGATTTCAGTTATAGAGTCATATGGCTGTGTCATCATACAAGAACAATGTTCGATCTGGCATCATTTTGTTCCACGTGACAGGATACAGTTCTACCTTCAGAACTTAGGTACTGAATAAGTACTTAGAAACATTCCTGAAATTTTAAGACGTAGGTATCAGATCAACATTTGCACTGCAGTTCGCAGTGCAGAAGGGTGTTACCAACACTCTCCTTTGTCTTCTGAAATCGTACGAGGCACTGACGTCCTAAAGAAGGTAATATAACTTGTCGACAGCATAACCGAGCCTACAGAATATTCGACATTCCGGTAAAACAAAGTCCAAGGACCGCTAATGCCAATAACTGGACATAAATTGACTCTGGACCACTACTGAGAAACCCATTAAGAAAATCAAAAGCACTTTGATCGACAAGGTGATGAAGCCCAGTGCTCTGATAATTAATTAATAAATAAGGACGAAATCCATAAATGACCTGGGTTGCCCTAAGATAGAGCCTTGCAGCAATCTTTTTCAAATGAACTGGTGAAACCATAAACGACATAGAAGCAGCAGTAGAAGTTCATATAGAAACAGACGGCAAAAGAAAGATATTACAAATATATTTTAAAATGCCAATTAAGACCCCACTTTCAAAACCAGCCGTCACCCTGTGACGGCGAGGGAAGTCGAAAGCCTAGGATATTAATATAAAATGTAGGTACAACAGAAAATTATATCTACAATAGTGCTATGATTGTCATAATTATGCTTAAAGAATTGTAGGTATACTTACCGGTATATAATTTAATGCACATAGATAGTAAGTAATGTAAAAATGTGACGCAGTTAGATAGCTATCAATACTTTTTGAATAGTAGAATTTATAGTTAATATACATGTAAAAAAGATGAAAATGTAATGCAAAGTCATCATGATAGTGACTTAGATGATAATGATAATTAAAAATACAAAAGAGCACTTGACGAATTTTTGCCGTATCATGCCTACCTTTTTTTTGGGTGTGCCTACCTAGGCAGACAAATTAACCTTCAAGAGGTTCGTTGTTCTCAAATGGGTGCATCACTTTTATGGTGTATTTATTTTGACAGATGGATATAAATCAACAAGTTTTTGCGCACTTTAAAAATAAACTTAATTTTTCCGAATGCTTACTAGGTATACTCATATTTTATAAGTAAGTAGGTACCTACTACTGCATGACGCACCACGTCAAATCCTTGGATAATATGGCTCTATCATCGCACAAGAACTGTTCGACGTGGCATACTCTCTTTTGTTTTTCTGAATACTTATTAAGTTATTTGATAGGTACAGTTTGTGCCATTAAAGATGAGACTTGACATACCCTGTGATTTGACTTACGCAGTAGAAAATTTATGGGTCTCTTTAACCGTATGAGGTCTGCGCCGGCGCGTCATCGGGGCTGCGGAAAGAGCGGCGGCAGGCGCGGGCAAGTCTCATATCTCGTGGTACGTATTGTATATTTATTTTTTACTTCTTTTACATATCTAGGGACCCTGGGGTCCCGGACCTTTGAAAGGCGTACGAGGGGCCGAAGGTAACCCACAGAGGCCCCTTAAACGTTTCTTAAAATGAATTGAGGCACCAACCGAGGATTATCCCTGTTCGCACTAGGCTAGTACACCCAATGACAACCCCCGATTGGTGCAGGACTATTGCAGGATATGGAAACAAAGAAATTGGATTATGGATTTCGGTGGCTATGTCAACAGGTTAATTAAAAGTATGTAAAGACTATGGTCCTGCCTGACCAATATTTTATATAAAATAAAAAAATGGAAACTGTCGCTAGCACATAGTGACGTAGCAACAAATGGGCGACATTTCCTGAGGTGCTTGAGGAGTGGAGAGGTATTCCACGGCTATCAGGACAATCCCGGAAGTACGGTCAAGATCCCTACCAGCATCTTATTGAATTACTTCCTTTCTCCGAGCACGTTTGCTCTTGCGAATGTCCACTCTAGCCGGCCAATTAAGGCAAGAAAGAGGTGGGAGCTCTGTTCCTTGTCAGTGTTCACTCCAGCCGGCCAATAAAGGCAAGTCAGAGGTGAGGATCAAGACTTCTCCCGGGAGATAGGGTCGCTACTACCCAACAGCTCGCCACATGCTGCCCTGCAGGTTTTTGTATCTCTCTTGGTCTGGCTCCTCACCCTAGACCGTTTCGGCAAAGTAAACTCTACCGGCACAGACCTAGAGTTCGGAGCGCGCAAGCCCCACCACGACGCAACGTAGAGATACGGCGGTGGGGTATATTTATTTATTATTATATTATAATTACTAACTAGTAACTACTGCTTCAAAGGAAATGGTGGCGGTCCATTACACAATAGTCAATTCTTGATTTTCATAACATTAAGTAGCTAGGTAGGCACTGCAATGGCTGGTGTTTGCTGTATTTGTTGTGTGTTTAAAGGCGTTTCTCTTTCCACTATTTTGATGCGACTCCTCCAATAGTCCATCAATACCGTTCCGATCCATTGTATATAGACGCGCTTCTCCATTACTCAGACAATAGTGCGTATGTTTGGAGTAGTTGAGAAACGGCCTCACAATGTTATAAGATTAGTTAAACTGCATCGTTACCGTTGCTACAAATCGCAATACTCATGAACAACAAGGCCAAGGATTAAGCAAACACAGGATCCTTGGATCCAGGTATATTATATAAGAAACATTTTTTAGTGAAGTAAACTTGAACGTGGCTTGGAGAGAATTGAGCGAGGAACATCAAGGCTAAGTGCTTGCGCGGTAAATGTACGAGTAAAAATAGACAGAACCCAACGGTTCACTCGATGGTACTGCTCCACCGTTGTGAGCTGTGCGTCAGCGCCCAGTCAGGTATCATTGGCTCACTATCATAACAGAATAACGACATCTTAACACTTAAGCACGTGCAAAAACGGCCAGTGACGTAGTGTCGTGATTAGTTTTGTCCCATTAACTTTTGCTGGTAAACACCTGGTAAAGTACGTTTTAACGTGGCGAGAAAGTATGTAAGTATACGAACCACCGAATCAGACTTGATATGGGTATCAAGTAAGTATTCAAGTCTTGGGCGAAAGTCTCTTTTCATGAAAATACTAAAGGACAGAGAGCTTCAGTAGTGGAATATTGTGGAACGTTCATGAAACCTGAATGGTGACCAAAGATGTCAATTTTATTTCGATCACAATCACAGTAAAGGGTCTTGCAACATGCGCGATATCACGGGCGCTACAAGCAGCGCGACCCTTGTAAACGCCCGCGATATCGCGCTGGTCTGCACGAGCCTTAATTCGGTGTTTGTTGTCAGGTAGGTAAATTGGTATTTTAACTAGGCAAACGGAAATTTTCTCTATCATAATAAACATGAATTCCTATACGGAGCTTTTTACCAAAACCCAAACATGTTTCTTGTTCGATTTCAATTTTCAATGAAGCGATGTGAATTGTAAATTGATGTCTAACAATAGATATCATAATACAGATCTATACTCGTAGATACATAAACATCGTGATTGGGTATCGAACGAGTAGTAACAACAGCTTGTACCAACAACACTTAAATATTTACATGGAGATTGGTCGTAGATTATTTTTTTATAAGAGAAAGAAAATAAACCATCTTCCATCTGAGCTGTTAATCTACTTGGCCCACTTTGAAAATTGTTTTTGCGTGACTAAACCATGCCAAACCTTGAGTACCTTATAGTTACAGAAAATGCTATTAACAATCAGTTCACTAATTTCTGAGTAGTTTCTGAATAAGGATAGATCACACAACGCAACGGGACAAAAGCCTCAACCTCATACGAAGAACGAGTCTGTTGCAGATTTCAGACTACTTAAGCAGTTTCAGTTCAGGTTTTCCCTCGATGTTTTTCACCACTGTTTGTGTCAATGAACAAGAAACGAATTCTCTGTCGTCTTTCGTGCCGATTAGCATTGCATATTCAGTTATTGGCTACCTAAAATAAATGTAGGTAAAGACTTTAAACTTGAAAAGCTACCAAGCTTTATTTCAATACGTTTGAGAGTTTTTATTAAATAATGTGCACATATCGAAATGAGGGAATCTATGCTTAATTTTAAAGACGGAAAAAAGATTAAAAAATTTCGAAATATTTTTTTAATTTTTTTTACGGAATTAAAAAAAATTGTAACATACAAAAGGTGTAACTTTAAACTAAATGATCTATCGCGATGAAACAAACTTCTTAATGATTGGAAGTTGTCCTCATAAAATGAAAATTGTGGAATAAAAACTACCCTTAATTATATACCTAGAAAATAAACATGTTTTTTTTTACCAAAAACCGTTTTTTTTTTAAATAAATTTTTACAATAATCGTAAAATTTCTCAATAAGACATTACATTTTTTTTTTTTTTGACGTCTATAAAATTAAGCATAGATTCCCTCTTTTCGATATGTGCACATTATAAAGACTCACACTATATAATTATTATATGCGCCTACGGTGACCGGGAATCGGCTTGCGATTCCTGTGGCGGTTAGGGGCGCGAAGGCGCGAAATTAGCTCCCTTATGCGTTCCGCCTCCTCCTTCGCGAGCATTACTGCTTCGCAGAAGGAGGTGACGGCCTCCCATTTCCTCTCGCTCCCTACCATGGCCTGGATTAGGGCCGGACACGAGAGATCACCGCCGCCGATTGCCTCCACGAGGACACGGCGATGCTCTGCCCAAGCCAGGCAGACCTCCACCGTATGCTCCACCGTGTCCTCCAGGCGATCCACACAATGGTGACACCCAAGCGTTTCCTCCCGCCTTATCTTGAACAGAAACCTCCCGAAACAACCGTTTCCGATGAGGACCTGCGTCAGGCGGAAGGCTAGCCACTCCTCAAAGAAGGGACTTATCGCCGCTATTGTGACGTGCCCAGCACTGGGTTGCGACCATCGCACTCTCCATGACGCCATGAGATCCCGCCGGAGCTCTTTTCATGGTGCAGTGATTTCTCGTTAAAAGCCCCAGCGTTTCGTCCCCCGCGCCACTCCCAAATGTGCGCGAAGACTTTTGCCTCCAGATCCCATGGCGGTAATCCGGCAAGGAGGCTCGCCACCTCTCAGGAGACCGTGCGGTATCCTCGGGCCAGCCGGATGGCCATGACCCTTTGGGACGCGTTCAACCGACGGGCTGGCCGCCGTCTCAGAAACGCACCCACACCGGTGCCCCGTAAATGGACCGCCCGACCCCCGCGTGGAGCCTCCGGCACGAGGCGTCTGGACTCCTGCCCAATCTAGGGGAGATTGGGCAGGAGCCGCTTCAAGGCAGCCTCGGCCCACTCCAGTCTGGGAGCCAAACGTCTGAAATGCTCCAAGAAGTTCCACCAGCTGTCGAGGACGAGTCCCAAATACTTCATCGTCGACTCGACGCCGATGTGAACCACTCCCGCCGTTAACTGGGAATCCGACGGTGGTGCATACCGAGGACCATGAAAACACATGGCCTCGGACTTGTGCAGGGCCACCTCGTGTCCCAACTGCCGGATCCTTTCAACGATTATCGCAATCCCGCGTGTCGCTATTTCGGCCGCTTTCTGGAGCGACGTCCCCTGCGCCAAAACCAACGTGTCATCAGCGAAGCAAACGACGCTGGCGCCACTAGGTTGGAATCTCTAGGTCTACTGTGAAAGCTTTGATTTTCGCCGGAAACTTAACCCATCCCCTACCTGCAGCATTTGTCTACTGAAGCATCTAAAAATCGTCAGTCAATATACATATTTATTGTAGGTCATAGGTATACGGTTTTTGGAATGTTTACTTACAGATTTATCTGCAGACAGCTAGTGAGAAATATGGAGCTGCGGAGATTAACATTGCCTGTTCAAAAGGAATAATTGCCAGGCTATGATGGACAGGTGGGTAGAAAATATTTTTTAATGTTATTAGGCCTCGCAGGCTTGCAAGCGGGCTGTACCCACTATCATGTGGCCTGACGCACAAACTGATGGCACCTAAGAGGTGCGTTGCTATTCCAGAGATAAAACTAAAATGTCTCATGCGGCGCCCTTCAAAATAAACACAGCAATACGCTGCTTTGCAGTAGAAACCGCTATGGTGGTGTACTTCCTCGGAAGAACTGTCCCAAACAAGAGCTTAACTGTACCTAGGTTCTACTAAAACTACACTACTTCAGGAATAATGCAATTAGACTCGGAATGCATGACGTAAATATTTAGATTGATAGTTATCATTCTCTGTTTATTGCATTAGTTACATCCGTTATGTCTGTTTAATTGCTAAATAGAATTTATATCTCTCGGGTCGTTTAATGTCCGACATCCTCAAATAGCTGCTTTAGTGCTGACATTAAACTGTTGGTACCAATTTTTATGACAGCTGTTCACAAAAGCTTTTGTGTGGCTTCAGAATACTATGATGGTCAGGCAGGAGTTCTGCAGATCAATAAACCAATACCTAGTCTGAATATGTTGTCGTAGACGCAGAGAATGACTTCACGATGCAAAAAGTTTAATTCTCATTCGTAGTTGCAGACGTTGACGCTCAAGAAACAATCGATTGCAGCGTTATTGATAAGTATATTGGGTAGCGTTATTAGTAAATAGCTAATGGACGCTCAGACTCACATAGTCGGCATGGAGTCGCTGGTACTGGTGCGGGCGGGCGGGGCCGCGCGCGCGTGGCGCGGGCGAGGTGCGGCGGCGCGCCCCCCCGCCCGTGAATATCATCGGCGCGCGCGCATGCCTGCGTGTGCCTGCGGGCCGCGAGCGCGAGCCGGCTTGCGCCTGTGGGCCGCGAGCGTGACCCGCTGTGCGCCGCCGCAGCCCTGCGCAGCACGCTCCCTCGGCCGCCGCGCCCGCCGTGAACAGAGATCTCCCGCCGCGCCCGCACTCGCGTATTTATAAACGGAATTCCACACGCGCTATTCGAGGCCGGATACAACTTTTTACACGACTTTCAGCACTTACGTCGTACGGAGCACTGAAGAGGCGGGTTTCGCCGATTCGGGCTTTTGGATTGTCTGGCGGAGCCCGCGTGAGTCACACCGCACGCACCTTACGACCGAAGTTAAGCGATTTACTCAAGAAATAGTGCTTAAAATAATTAAATAATACAAGCTTGTGAAAACGCTGCGACGAATAAATAAAACACCACTATTTATTTATAGTTTCCTCTAATGTTTATTTTTCAGTGACACAGACAGAATACAAAAACAATGGTGCTTTCTTTTGCGTCGCGTCGCATAAATAACTTCGTATCTACGTAAGCCCGAGGCCAAGCTTATTATGCCAAGACACAATAAAATAATAACTAGTTTGGAAACGCTGGTAGCTAGGCTATGGATACCTATGTACTCGAACCGATGAAATAACTGGAGAACAATGCAGGTTTCGGGATCAACTACGGTTTACTTCTGGCGGCGCTCAGCCATAAAACGGCAGTAAATAGGCGCAATGAATCAAACGGTGGTCAATTTTACGAGCGACCTCTGATACTGTTGTGTGCGCCCATCACTAAAACAAAACTCAAGATCTCAGAAGTCTGACGTTTTCTGAATAAAACATCAAGTGTTATCTACAGCAAATGGTTCATGTTCATGGAGATTCATCCACTTAGTGCTGCAGCATTTTCTAATTCCTCGTCTTCTTTGTTATCTTCCCTGTTAGGTACAATGTAGATACCTAATTCGCTCTTTAAAGTCCGTTACGTCGTGACATTAGCATTGATTAACAGAGTGAATATATTAATTCCGTTCTAATAAATTCCATTTTTCATCATTTTTGATACTGTAAAAGCTAAGGTTCTGTTCTGGCAAATCCTTTATCAGGTGTAAGCGATCAACTTTATTCTACATGATAACGTTCTAGGTACGTTGTGTCACTCTTATCGATTTAAGAACGTAAACAGGGTGTACGAAGACCTCAACACCTGCAAATAATGTGTCATTATTATTAGAACATAAGCACCGTACTCCATCAGAGATCCCTTGGTAAATATTCGTCATTACTTGTATGTAGGTGTCCAAAGACATAGGGATGACGTATGCAGTGCGAGGAGCCAGTGGCCGACCACAACACTGCATCATCACAAGGAGTTGTCTTCGGAACCGCGGCGAAAGGCACAGCCAGTCGCAGCAGTATATTGATTGATTCACCAACTCGCTCTGAGAACACACACACACACACAAAATACACAAGGCCCTGCCAAATTTAGATGAATTACTTTTACTACGCTTTGGTTCTTGTTCATAAGAAGCTGTTACCGATATCCAGCAACCAATTTATACCTAATGAAATGCCGTCTACTGGTACCACGTGCGCTTAATGTCTCAATCAGTTACCTCAATTTTGAGTTGTGTCCCGAAATAGCAGTAAATAAACAGCTGGGCTAGCATGCAACCTAAATACATGGCCATGGACACAAACTCCGCCGAAACTATGCTTAACTGGAAGAACAAAATAAGATAAAATAAGTTCATTAGATCATAAATTATTCCATTGCAAACATTTCATTAAGTAAAATGGGAACATACCCCCACAATCTTGTACATTGTCATGCATATGACCCAGGCCATCACAAAGAACTGGATGACCATTGCTTCGCCAAATATCGACTCTACTTCCTTAGCAAACCTGGTAAAACAGAAGAATGTAAGTTAACTGCATGATTAAAAGTGATACGCGTCTTTAACAGGTAATTCATTTTACAAACTCGCAATTAATTTTACAACATTCTTCCGTGGTAAGCACGGTTGGAAAAAAACAGTATTTTTAAATTTAATACAAACAGTTCAAAATGTTTTAAACAAGTGTTTTTTTTTTTTCATTGAGCGATTTATCAAAATTATTATCAGCACAAATTGATCAGGCCTAATATAAATTCATTTCTAGACAATTTTAAAATTTACCCGAGGAAACGTTTACAAAAAACGATCAAAGTAACATAATAATCACAACAACGTAATAGTAGTCTATAACTAGCTATACTAGTTAGTACTAATTAATAAACTATCTAATCTGTGAACATACCTACATTTTTATTTTTGTAATCAATCTAAGTAGGTATGTACTACAGATACTGAACCTCCCAGTACACTCTGTACGTTCCGAATTGCGAATTCCGATTTTCGTAAAAGTATACTATTTAAATATGGGAGTATAAGTCCCTAAAATTATTATAGGTAAGATGGACTATATTCAAATAATGGGAATCCCCAAAATAATTGCGGGGAATTACTTCATTTCGATCGGCGACGAAGTGTATAAAACTATCTAACTTTTTTAATTTCATTTCGAGCTATTTCAAGATCTTAAAATTTAAAACTTTTCATTTACTTCCATTCATTCGCGATTTGATTTTTTCTTAATCTTAAAAACATTATTTTAAATTTGTTATATTGTGATTTAAACACTTAATAAAAAACATTGTTTTATCTCAACTGTTTAAAATACGTGTTTTAAAACAACTTGTTTGTTTTTTGCCAACCCTGGTGATACGGTAATTAATTAGGATTAATTCAATTGTGGTGGGATCAACAGCACTTACTGATATCAATTATACCAGACACCAGCACTAGATACCTACCTAGCTAGATTTTTATACCTACCGTCTAACGCGATTCTACTGGACATAAAACAATGTAATTTACCGTAGGATTTGATCATAATGCAAGACGCATTTTTTGAGCCTCTCCTGTAGCTCAGTTTTCTCCTGTCCTTCGTCTTTGTAATAAGTGTATTGAATTGGTCTCTTAATTAACCTACTGATTTTTTCAGTTTCACCAAATTCCACCAGTTGCTCTAGATTGTACCGAAGCATCTGTATTTGTATCTTGGCTTGCGCGTAGAACGCCACGATCGTGCAGTCCATTGTTACGTTGCCATAGGCTTGGAAAGTTATCAGAATAATCATGTAGGCTAATGCCAGCGAGAATCTAAAAATTAAGATTAGTATTTTAATTATGTTGTTACATTTTTGGAAGGGCACATGATCGTGGCAGATAGGTAGGTACCTACTTAACTTTTTGGAAGCAAATCAAAGCTGTTGATACTTCGTTTAGGATAACTAATTGATTCACACATCCTGATTTCTACTGGCAGGTAAAACAAGTACTGATTAGGTAGGTACCTACCTAAGTTATTTTTGGTAAAATAAAGATGACAAGTTCCTCAATTTCGACGTTCAGGCACTTATAGCTACTAGGTACACCAGCTTAGGTTATTTAAATAGGAAATTCCACTTACGCTAGCATGCTCGTAGTTTCGAAAGGAATGTATCCAGTGAACTGAACTTCAGTGCCGAGAAGTCTGTTAACGATTGGAAACACAGCCCACATCGTAGCACAGGTGAAAATGGCACCGTGGTACAAAGTAAGGAGTCGAGACATGACCAATGCGTTTGCTTTCAACACTTCCACGTGGTAAGCATTGCTTGCTGCGAAGATAGGTCCTGCGGAAAATGTAAAACGTGCGATTTATCGACAAAGCTTAACTTAGAAAATTCTGATTGCAGCCCAAAATTTTTCTTCACTCTCGGACTCGGGTCTTGCCCCTCAAATAGATATCTTGTAGGTAGTTAGGTACCTATATATTAGCTTTGATCATTAAATTTTTCAGGGATCAAATGAAGAGATTGAATGGACCGAGTTCGATTCGCACACGGAACAAAATTATTTACGAGTAAGGCCATAGAAAAAGTTGGTACCAGTACCCTAATTGCGTAACTTATTTTCATAAACAATTTTGCCTAATTTGTTTCATTTTGACAGTTCAACAACATCCATTGCGTTATTTACGTTGTTGAGCAGTTTTGTTTCTTTTAACTTATGAAGCAAGGGATGTTGTTGTGTTGTATTACGCAATTAGGGTACCTACTGGTCGGTACCGTAAGGTGCAAAAAAAAAACAAACCGTTAATAATGGCGATAAGATTATCAATGCGTCGGGTCCTTATATTGAAGGCAGCTTGCTTCCCCAGCGAGTTCAGAGTGGTGAGCAATATGAACAGGGTATCCACTATTAGATTAGTGCTGTTCCGGACCTGATGTATATGAAAGAAATCATGATTTTAAAATGCAGGCATAAAATATTTCTTACATCTGCATTTACCTAATTAAAATCGTCGATCAGTTATTTAGAACTGTGAATAATAACCGCCCTTTTCATCTAACAAAGACATCCATTTTCAAATTTCTTTATACTTCAGTGTTAGCCAGACCAATCATTTCTTGAACCAACTTAGATAAATTCGGTATCTGCATAGGTAGGTTATTCTTAATACAGTCAAAACCGTTTATAACGACTTCGCTTAAAATGATGTACCAACCGGTATAACGACAATTTTTTTATCCCAGCGTTTCTGTTAACTTAACATATTCGTTTTTGGTTATAACAACTATCAGCTATAACAACCGTGATCGGACAGTCCCTTCGAAGTCGTTATAAACGGTTTTGACTGTACTTTATCGCTTAGCTGAGCGCGACACTCACAGGAAAAGCGGTGTTTCAGTTAAACCCACTCGAAGAACCTTCCTGCCTACCTACTCTCATAGTTCTTACCTGAACAACCCGTATGACGTGTTGCAAATTGTACGTTAAAATAAAAGCCCAACACATGAAACGATAAATATTATGTAAAAATCGTTTCGTAGAAGACAAGGGCTTTAAAACTATTTTGAAATAGCCGACCCTGGCTAACGCATTAAAATGAGGTCTAAATCCTTGGAACGTGGAGTAAGTTACATTATCCGCCATTTTGCAATAAATTGGAAATATTAGACTTTGTCATTTACTTGGGTGTTGACTACTTCGGGCTGTTTTCTGAAGTGGATACTTAAGTAGGGGACTTTTGTTCATTATCTCTATTGGGGTGTCAATGTCGAATAGATAAGTGTTCATAAAGCTACAGCATGTTCCAGTTTTGTAATGTTTCGTTTGTTTGGAATCTTTTTTTACCTCTAAGAGACAAGCTCATAGTTTAGTCATCATAACATATTGTGTAAGGAGATGGCAGGCGTCCTACATCAAATCAGAGAAAAGAAATCTGGGACCCTTGACTCTTTGCGGTATCATTTTCATGCTAGAAGCAATTTCAATAAATCTAATAAAAAAAGATAAAGCAAAATTGGGGACTCAAACTATAATCTGTTACTAAAAACTTCATAACAGAAAATCATAATTAAAACTAAATGAGCGCAATGGGAGACCTGAGAATCCAAATCGGGAGGTCGGGACGTCATTGTTCGTTCGATAACTCATTGGGTCGAATAACATAAAGCACTGAAAAACACCCCACTCTGTATCACCCTGTTGCCCCAGCAAACCGTGAGGGTGTTAATTTTGCGACACTTCCTATTAAGTTAATGATGTAGAAAATATCAAGTGATCAATTAAGTAGTTTGGCTAATAAGCACTGTAAACAAACTGATTTGACGAAAATTAAACCTTATTCAAATATTTAAGAACAAGGTGATTTATATAAATGCTACTTATGCCTGTTTAGTCGAATTGAGTATATCATGGCACTAATTAAATGTGGATAGGTAGAGATGTATGATTTGAGGCGAGGGGAATAGCATACAATAGGTTCCGCAAGGTTCCGCAAAAGCAATAGAAATACACAATCTGTGAAAATTTCAACTGTCTACCTATTACGTCATGAGATACAGCCCGCTGGCAGACAGACGGATGGACGGACAGCAGAGGCTGAGTAATAGGGTTCCGTTTGACCCTTTCGGGTACGGAAATCTAAAAAGTGTAAAGATGCCTACATACTTACCTAGGTTTGTTCGATTGTACTCAGACTAAGTCGTATATCCAGTGGTGTATATACCCTTAGGTCAAGAGGGCCATGGCCCAGGGCGACAGACTGCAAGAGCCGGCGCAAACCGCCCCTCGAATCTTAGTCTGTCTGTCTAATTGATACAAGGACTACTTATCTTCTAGACTGCAGCCGCCTCGTATTTTCTTGATACAAGGACGACACTCTTCTAGCCTGCCGCCCCGTAACGTCTACATAGGTAGATACATCTGTATGAATGGTCAAAAAAATCTAACCAATCTGAGACAGGGTGCTAAAAGGGTTGAGCTCGCTTCGCTCGCTCTTGAATTCTAGATATTGTGCAGAAGTCATCTACGCATCCTCCCGTCACAATTGACGGGAGGAACAAAGGACCACAATGAACCTCACCGAAAAACCGGCCGAGTATCCATCAATCTCTTCCCGGTCACCGAGACCGGGAAGAGATTGCTCTTCCCGCTCTCGGTGAGTTTTTTTTTCACTTTAAAAACCGGTCAAGAGCGAATCGTACTTGCACACCGAGGGTTCCGTACTATTTAAATTTTCATCGGCGAGGCCGTTTTAGCTCAGCGCCATCTCTTGACCGATAGTGGAACTTATGTAATTTTTGTTGATGATTCCTGAAAAAGTGTGCTATTTAGAGACATCGTTTTATTTTTCTTATAATCTTTACATAAACTTCTATCACATAGAATAATTTAAGATTTTTCTCTAGCCCGGAACGGTATTTTTTTTTACATTTTTCGTCAAGTAGAAAACTACGGGGCCTAAAAAAAAATGTTTGAGAATATGCAAATAGCGCTCTTTCATGATCCCCACATGCCCTAGTAGCCCCACTTCGAATTTTTAAGACCCTCGTTCAGTCCTTTTTTTCTTATGTCTTATTGTTTCTTTCTTATTTGCAAAATAGTTGGGCAAACCTCATTTAAAACTATTCTAAATTTCAAGCATGATAGCATTAGTAGCTCTTGAGATATCCAGCTGTGACAGACAGAGTCGCACCATAAGGGTTCCTTTTTACAATTTCCATACGGAACCCTGAAATTATTCTTCGAGTTTGAGCTACTCTTCACAAATCCGATAGTTGAGAGAGTGAGACGCAAGCACGTGAGACTGGTACGGTTAGTTCAACAGTAAGTTGTTGGAGTCGTAGTTTTGACGATTGGTTCAACTATTTTGTTTATCCAACAGATTGTAGGTTTATTTGGTGAACAGTCGGCAGTCTGCGGGCGCCCTCGCTTACGTTTTACATGCAGTTGATAATGATTGTTTTTTTTTCAAGGTCGACATATCCTTGTGAAGTCACGTGTTTGGAACGAAACATAGGACACGGGCTTAGGAAACAGGTGTTTTAATAACAATGTGTGTTCTATTGTGAAATAGTTTATTTAAAAATCTATCAGAAAATAAACCACATCAGTTATTGTATTTGGTATCAGCTCTGGCCGAACATGCTAAACTATTTGCGTTCGCATGCAACGATTGGAATGTGAGAACAGAAATTTTGAGCCGTTACATAGCACATAATTTAATACTGCGGCCGTTTTACTTTGTACTCAAATTATTACTCAAATGCGTGTGCGGTCGCTATAATTATTAGAAATGGAACCTCCATTAGTAATAATCAACAATGTTGTAAAATGCTATATTAATTTAATCATAAATATTTCTACACTTTATCTATTAGTTACATTTACATAAAGATTTCTATTTGAACCCAGAGCTTTCAGCGGATGTCGAACAAATGAACCATGTCCACATTTACATCACAAAGTTTTTACAACGCGTCGTCATGAACATAAGTAAATAAGTTATCACTCTATTAATATCTCGGGGCACTGTCTCTTAGGGGATGTCTCGTCATCCGCCGGTTCTTTCCGCTTCAGTGACTTGCTGTCCTTGTCCACCTTCATGCCATCTACATTGGACTCGTGTTCCTCAGTCTTTTGTTCATGGTCAGATTCTAGCCTTTCGTTGTTGGCTAATTCGTTATCTGGGACGTCGTCATCGAGTGTGATGTCGTCAGCGGCATCGTCTTGTTCGTCGTCATCAACTTTCTCGAGATAGTCTTCGTCGTCTGCGGCCGCCTCAAGCCTTTCAGCGGCCTTTTGAGAAGTAGCATTCTGTGAGCCAATGTTTGAAGTCGCTGAACGTTTGCTCACAGAAATGCGAGCTGTCAGAGCCCTGTACAGTTGAACTATATCTCCTGGGGCGCCCTGTGAAAAATTACAACAAAACTTAACAAAAGTATAACAGTTTTTACAAAAATACTGAACTTACTTTCAACATGTGTGCAGCAAGAATTCTGAGGACAAATACTTTGCATGTCCTGTCTGTGCAAAGTAAGTAAATACAACCTTGAAGATAATGTTTGTCAACCTTCATTACTGTCTGTAAAAAGATTTACAAGTTATCTTATTACACTGTCTTACAAGCCTTTTGCTCACCTAGCTAGCATGCTCCATGATTTCGAATGTCTAGTCATATTCAAAAGCAATTATCTCTTGAACCACCTCAGGAATGAGTCTTTGTTGGCTATGCCTTAATTTATTGATGAAGAAATGTTTTTTAGGAAAAGTAAGCTCAGCTTTGTTACTCCATAGAACACGATACTGACCATTATGAGGAACAACTTAATCTGCTGCAGGGAATCGACAGCAGTGATTCTGAGTGACTTGGTGCCGGCTCGCTCGACAACCATGTCGGGCCACAGTTTGGTGTTGAGCACGACTCTCAGGGAGCCGGAGACCCTGGCTACGAGTCTCGCTGCACCTCCACTACCCGCCGGCGCGTCGTTCAGTCGCAACATGCCGCGCCCCCGCTCACGCCAACTGCCCGTTTCCCACGCGAACAGGCGACACGATACCTGTGAAGGAGAATATAACAAGGGTATTAAAATTTTAGTGGTATATATTTTTCGTATGATTGCGAATTACTTATGTATATCTGTTACTGCAGATTGAACAGATTGAATTGTCAATCAGATGGCAAAAACATTTGCAAAATTATAGTAGTATCACTATTTCTTGAGATTTATTTATTCATAACTGTTATGTAGATTTGATGTTTAGTAATGTTAATTACTTTGCATACTATTGTATACAATTAACTTCTTCTAACTTGACAAACAGCTGTCCTGCTCAGTTTGTTACAACACTTCTTCCCCGCTAAAGCACTAGGAAGTAGTGAAGGGTGGATATTTAGGGAGATTGTCTATGTAATTTCGACGTTTAAAAAGTGCTGATTCTCAGTTTAATTTGAATAATGACTTTTGATTTTGAATAAAGACTGTCAATCAGATGAACATAAACTTCAATGCATCAAAATCTATTAGCAGCAGCAGAATTCCCTTCCCCTTGTTTATTCTTGATACACCAATTTGTTGGGAAGGCTATTTGAATCATGAGTGATGCAGGGTCTAAACCTAGAGTGCTACAAGGATATTTTGACGCGAATATATGTGATATTGTGTCACAGTAATTGTACTGACAAAACAACATGGCTAGTTCAGACATTGGCCACGCGCCAAAATAACTTTGTTGCATTGTAAAGTTAGTAAGTACAATATTACCTGCAGAACATTGATCTCGCCCTCCTCGCCAGTGATAGTGTTGACGTGCGCGGCAGGCGGCGGCGGTCGCGCGTGAGAGCGCTCGTACTCGGCCGCCGCGGCCGCTAACCCGTCGCCACCGTTCGAAGGCTCGCCTGGATTACTGTCCTCCTACAAACACAATGCCATATAGAATTACATTACAATTATGCCCGTTTTCATGAACACTAAGTGACACTTACATTAATCCCTAAGTAAAAGTGCACCGTTGGATTTTCAATGCTACACTCAGCATTGAAAGTTCAAAATTCAACAGAGCACTTTTAGGGATTCATTTAGGTGTCACTTAGTTGTCGGTGAAAACGGCATAAGTCTTTTAAAATTAAATGATATCTAAAACTTGGGCTTGAGACTAGTTAATATGCTCTATGTTAAGGCCCATTAAAGAATTTATCAAATGTGATGGAATAACAATGCTTAATGGCTCAGTCGTAAATCATAGGTCTGCTGTCTGCTTGAGCCTCCATTATCTTCATCACTGGATGAATAATACGCTAGAATAAATGTAAACAAACATGACGACAATACACAGAAATCAAAATGAATTTATTCACTAATGGAATTTGTCTTATCAAGCTGTTACTTTTAAAACAACATCATAGGTCAATTTTCTATTATTTACATTGATTAGAAACTAGTTTGTAAACAGAGTACCTATACAAAGAACATAATCGTGAATGGTGAAATAGAAAGTATAAAAGCTATGGAGGAACATGAGCATGTTTTACTAATAAAATATTGTGTAAATTATCAAATAAGTATGTAATAATTGCCAGACTAATTAGTTAAAGCTTTAAACCACTTAGTTAATCAACAGACCTGATTATCCTTGACAGTTGCTGCGGCACTGGTGAATAATAACTCTGTGTTTCCATTAGATGAGCTGTGATCTGCAGATGATGCTTCCCCATTATTAACAGTTTCTTTTATTACAACTCTCTCACTTAAATTTTGGCCAAACACGAATCCTGACGAGCCCGGGGCAGGCTGTCCCGCAGGGGGTACTGTGTTGTTGGGCCGTGGAGTAACATTAGCAGCTCCTAGAGGTACAAACTTAGGAGCTTCTTGTTCCGGTTTAGTTTCCTTCAGTCTGTCTTCAGTTGGAGTTTCTTCTTCTTTATCCTTTGTTGCTTCAGAAGCTTGTTCAGTAGTTGTTTCAGCACTTTTCAGAAATGGATTATTACCAGGTTTCAGCTGCGAAGGTCGCAGAATGGAACCTAAATATAAAAGGCAGTATTAGTAGAGGAGTTTACATGAGAAATGATAATGACTGTTAAACAAAGGATCAAAAAAACCTAAATTGCCACTCACCAAATGGATTACACCCTTTATTTGAACTTGATGCAAAACTGGAGGTGCCAAAGCCACCAAGTCTAGGTTTTGCCAGAACCACTCTTGATTGGGATGACCCATTATAGAAATCTTCAATTGGTGATTTTCCTATAAAAAATTTTGAAACTTCAGAAAATAACATAGAAAAGACTAATGCAGTGCATTATCCTATGAAATAATGCATAAAGCCTTGTAAACATTTCTTAGTTTACATCAATCCAATCAACGACAAAAACATATTAATATAAAATGAACTAAAAAAAACATGGTGCAAAGTCAATAGGTAACACTACTGACTGTGACATCTCCATGACTGTTTGCCAAATAATAATCCCATCTTTTTAAGCTTGGACTAACACAACAATAATAAAGTAAAAGGTATAAATGTTTGGTCTGCTAAAAAAAAAAAGCTTTGGGAATTTCTTACAAAAGGAGCAGTATGGTGAATGTAACAACATCAAAGTAGTTTTAAACATTTCTCATTCATTAAACACATGTAAAACTGCAAATTAAAAACACAAGCACATAAAAATAACGCTCAATATCTTGATTTATCGTGGAGGAACAGCAAAATAGGTGTAAATTTGTGAAATGAATCTCGTTGATGATGCAGCATGGACAAAGTGAAACGAACCCGTTTATACGTTTTAAATACTTGATCAAGTATGTGGACTGTAGAACTTGAGTGAAATTTACACAAAACACTTGAAATAAACAGCACGAAGCAGGGAAAATGACAAAAATGCTAAATCTTACCTTGCTTTGCGTCTGCCATTGTCGAATTTGTAGGTTTTTTTTTTTAACTGGACGTATAGCACAGACAGAATACAAATACTCTAGAGGGGGGTGACAAGGACGTGTAGTGACTTTGCTTTAGTAACTTTATTTATTATTTCCTAATTTCCTGTTATTAATTTAAATACAAAAATATTGTCTTTGAATACCTTAAATTGTTTATTCAACAGATAGCCACAAATTAAAATTATTCGCTTGACGGATCAATAGTGGTGCACCTAAATTAATTATAGCTATCGAGACAGGATCACCTCTATAAAAAAATATATGAATTGCCAGTCTCAAAATATACGAGATTGAAGGGAAACTAACATTACTGTCAAGTGCACGCACAGACTAAGTAGTACCAACGCGCGTATTGGCGTACCGTCTCTATACTCTACACTCTACAGGGTGGCAGGGACATCGACGCGAAAACTGTTACCATGGATGCAGTACATGATTCTGAACCATGATACTGAGCTGTTTTTTTTTTTAATTTAAAAAGAAAAGTAGCTCAGAATCAACCTACGAAAAATTTCAAAATTCAAACCTACGAAGGTTCAGAATCATCGTCGATGTTCCTGCCACCCCGTATATTACGGGCGCGGGCGCAAATCAAATGGAGGGGCATTTGATTTTAGGGGGCCTTTGGTCCCCTCTGTCCCCCACTTCTGGGGTCCCTGTGTGATACCCGCCTTAGAGCAGTAGCAGATATGCAGAGAGGGATAGATCATGAACAAAGTGGACAGCGTTGGCCCTAGCCCTTGATCAGAGTAGAGCGAGATTGTCTTTCGGTGCTCTTATTTTATAATCTTCCTGAACGTTTAAACGACGCTTTCACTTCACGTAAATTCTACTTCGGTTTCATATCTGTGTTTGTATTCAGATCCGTAACTCAGGACCCTCCTACCTCAGATAACTTTCTCCATATAAGATTGTGCATTTTATTAACCAGTACCATGATACATTGTATTATGATGTTGAGATAAATAAAGATTTTATGATTTCTGAGTATGATATATAATAAATAAAAATTCCCAAATTTTCAAAAATATGCTTTTGCTGTAAATATCAACACCTATTGAATTTAAAATAAATTGAGTTAATCTAATTTGTAATAACGATAAGTAACACTTAAACCGCTATTCATTATAACCTTATGAAGCCCTGATTTCAACTGTGCACAAAAGAGCACGTATGTATTTATAAGAAACGCTGTTTACGGATGTCGGATTAATTTCAAGGCTAGTCTTGCTGCTCCAAATAGTCAAATTTAGCTTTTAAAGAAGTCGTCTGTAGATCTACGAATTTATCTAGAGGCAACCTACAGATTTTTTAGCGTCACCTACGAATTAAAAAAAATCTGATCTGGCAACACTACTACCGCGCCTCAAAAGGCGCCATCAAAAATTTGGTTTTGCGCTGGAAATTATTTTTCACATTTAGCTTTTTGGCGCCCCTTGCCATCTGGTGCCTAGAGAGACCGCGTTTCTCGCTCTACCCTACGACCGACGCAGAAAGTGGAAATCCAGCTTAGACACGCAAAGCACTTTGCTTTTTCTAAAATAAATAACTGAAAAAATTGGTGACGTTTTCTTTTTTTTTTTACATGGCAATTCGCAGTTTTGACCACTAAGGTCTTGGATGCTTAACCGGACTTTCCTGTGGGTGCCTTAAGCTGCTACACTTAGAGTCTCCAGCCAGGAGCAAATAAACTATACTAAATTAAAGCTAGGCGAACGCTCGCTAAGGGCACCCCCTGTGGGGTACGAACCTCGGCTTAGGGCGTCGCTGAGGGGAGGACAACAAGAAGGGACAGGCTGGATCAAAATTTGGTTAAAATCATGATTATTAGGCGGGGTAATTAAAGCTACGTGCTCAACTGCAACAACTTGCTGGCAACTCGTTTTCGAGCAAGGGTCGGGGAGGAGTATCATTTACTCAGGGACACGGTCGCGATCGCAAAGGACCTCGGCGGCGCGGCGAGGTCGGAATGACGGGAGGCGTCTGTGTTTGTGTATTGTGCTGGTGGCCCTATTCTTCTCCTGGAGGAGTGTAATGGAGTTATCAGGGTCGGAAAGAGGCGACCTTTTCAATAATCGGCCACGATTATATGCCGCTTTTTGAACTTTGCATGGGAAAATTGATAACTGATAAAGTTTGTAGTGGCAACCCCTCCTAAGTAGTCAATGTCATTTGTCAATTGTCAATCGGAAAGCAAATTGCAAAATTATTTTTGTAGTGAACAAAAAGTAATTTTTAATAGTATTAATTTCAAAATAAAATAATAATAAACAGAAATAATCAAGGCATTCCAGAAACAGAATATACAATTCAGTGAATTTGTGACGTGGGTTAACTATTGTGACAAAAGTATTTTTATAGTGAGTTTACGATTTTTATTATGAATTGGATTACTTGGAATATATTTCTATAAACTGCTTGCATTGAAGCCCTCTACAAGTATACAAAGTGCATTTACTACTGACATCACTTAAAATATAAACATTGCAGGTAAGCATTGCAAAATGTGTTGTGTTGAAACCAGTTTTCAAACTTAACTATCTTCTCAAAATTAATAGGTATCGTAAGTTAAACCAATTTGAAATTAAAGGAAGGACTGGTTTGTTTTTTTAAATTACTGAACTCTGAATTCAATCCTAACATGATATTTAGAAGAATAATTATTATTACCTATTATCATGTAGGTATTTATTTTTTGCATAATTCTTCAACAAACAGCGTTGCATTATTCAACTGTCCATTAGAGTGATAATTACTTTTGATTAACTCATTCCCATTGTTTATAAACTATCAATCTTAACAGGTACCTTAATTTTTATATCTGCAACTATTATTATCTTCAGTAAAATAATAAAAAAGTTTATCATGCCAGTGTTAAAATGTAAGTCATTTAATTGTCCATAAATGTTTTTAATTATACCTACTACAATCTACTTTTATAATACTGCTTCACTTGCATTTGATAATTTTCTCCTTAATTTATGCTAACTATGTGATGACTTAACAACTGATTTTAAAGCCCAGGGTATCTTGAGATAAATGTCTTAAAGCTTTCTTAAAAAGATAGGTATCATCATAATATGACATAACCTCGTCTTCCCCAACTAAAAATGACCACAACTTACAGAGGGTAAATACTAAATGTTTTTATGAACTATAAAGAAAAATTACCCAAATTATCATATGATTCATAACTAATTTGTTACTCGAATCAAAGTGATCCATTATTTAGATGAGATTTATTATGAAACTTTCCTGTGTTTGCAAAATTTATGAGTAAAGTAACACTTTTAATTTATTATGTTATAACCAAAACTAGAGTAACTATATTTTCATTTCTGACCATCTTTACATACCAAGAGCTAACATAGAGAGAGCTTAACATGCTTTCAGAGGCACGGAGGGTCTGTGCCTCTGAAAGCATGTTAAGCTGTTGGTCCCGGCTGTCATTTGTAGATCTTTGACAGTCATTACGGGTAGTTAGAAGCCCTAAAGTCGTGACAACTAGTCTTATCAAGGGGTATAGTGTTACTTAGTAAATAGGTTGTGGAGGTCAGACATGCAGTCTCTCCATGTAAAATACTGGTATTCAGCTGCATCTGGTTAGACTGGAAGCTGACCCCTACATAGTTGGGAAAAGGTGAGATAATGATGATTTTATGCTGGACATTTATTGTCTGTAGTTTTACTTGCTCTATAAAGGACTACTTCATATTATTATAATACCTGCGTAAAAAACCTGTCTTTCTCTAGTATTTACAGTCGGGAACCTCTGCTTCCTGGTAACCAATACCTAGTTATACGGGTCCCAACTGCAATGAAATATTTAATTTATTTGCTTTGTTTTTTCCTTTATGTGCAAACCACAGTCAAGTTTAAAAATAAACATTTGAAATGATAACCTCCTCTTTTTAGAAATCAGTTAAAAAAAATTCATGACTTTTTATTTTAGATGATTGAATCAATGTTTTTCATCTTCATATAGTTGTTGGACTAATTTTTTTGAGTTTTAAGTTGGTTGGTAGTGTGTGACCAATGATAGCCCAATGTCGAACCCTTGATGAAATGGTACAATTTGTATAACTTGGCAAGTTAGTAGAATCTTCCCCCAGGTGCCCCTGCTGTACGTAGAAATTAAGCTGGAATAGTTGAATGTCAATGTCAACACATTTGTTAAAAGATTGTCATTATTATTGTTCATAAAAAAAATACAACATTATGCAAGTCATTGTAGAATTGTACAATTATGTCAATAATAATAAATGACCTCAATTTATCTTTATTGAATAACATTTTGTGTTTTATTGTATAACTAGTAACTACCTGCTTATTACGATCTTTTCCCATGTCCTGGTGCGCAGGTCGCCATTTTCGTATTAGAGCTCACGTCGTACTTTTTTTTCTCCTGTCGCCAGGAGCTTTAGATGAGAGAATTGCGAAACCTACCGTCCGGGTAATTATCGCGACGTTAACCCGTTGGAATAAAGTCCATCATCGCGATAATCAACGGCGTTTCCCGTTGGTGTGGCCCCAGCATAAGTAGGCACTGTTACCCGGACGGTAGGTTTCGCTATTCCTGATCCTATAAGGGTTCCGTTTTTTGAGGTACGGAACTCTAAAAACGACTTTTAGTTTGATTTTAGTTTTATTACTCGCTTCGCAGCCATCGCCATTCCGTTGGTCTGTTCATGTACCAAAGCTAGTACATGAGTAGTAGTAGCCGATCCAACCAACCACGCTAGTTTTAGGCAACCCGAACCCTTTACGGATTGGGGAAAAACCAAGCAGTACAGAATATAGACTAAGATGAGTGGACCTTTAATAATGGTCCATTATCTTTTAGTAGTAAATACTTAGGTAATCTGTGCTTAGGCTAAGATTCAAAGCGTTCTTAGACTTTACTGAAGCTACGTACACTAAGCGTTGCATACGAATATGAAACGCATTTGTATGAAGTTAATGTGCATGTCCCTGTAAGCGATAGTGATCAATCGTTTCATACGAATATGAACATTAATTTTACACGAATAAGGTAATGTCTGTTGGATTTTCAATGCTCGACTGAGCGCCGAAACTTGAAAATCCAACAGCGCACTATTATTTCAGTGATTCTAACGGACATCAGTCCCGTTTTCACTAAGGCTTGGCGACACCTAACTACTTCCTACTTAGCTCGAGTAAAGTTTAAGGCCAAGACCGCCGAGAATCCGAGATGTATAAACATTACGTAGCAATTGCTTAGGCTACGCGTTATTGATAACTTACTAACCAAAGCTAACTTTAAAATATGCTAATTTGCTTTGTAAAGGAGAAAAGCCGGTTGTAACGAAGTTCTTTTCACCGCATATTAAGCGGCGTCTACGCCACTCCGTTATTGCGGCGCAAGATGTAAGGTGGGTCATTCTCTGTGAAGAAAGGCACCGGAGAACAGCTGAACCGTCTATGATCTCCCACTTGTGGACATTGTCTTTGCTGCGGTCCACTTATTATAATAATAGTTCAATAAAGGAATCAGGGGGTTAAAGCAGCTCTTGCCAAAGGTTGCATCTTGCTTTTGAAAGATTGCTATCAGCTGGACTCACGCACCCAAGAAAACTTGTGCGGCTTTTAAGCCTCTGGCACACTGGGTTGTAGTTGTGCATTGGGTGGTGTGGGTCATCCTGTAGGTTCGCCCTCTCTATGCTGTTGGCTATTGTCCTGCGAATTTCTGCGGACGCAATTGTATGCGGCTAATTTGAAATAGTTTATTCTTATAAAATATAAAAATACATAAAGTCGCGATTAAAAGCCAATTTTTGACCTACAATGTCTTATGGCCGTACGGAAACCCGTATCCTACAGGTAATACCGCATTACGATTCTCTGTGATGCCTAACGTTTATACTCTACGAAGAACACCTGGAAAAAAACTCTTTATTAAAAAGTGTGTGATAATAACACAATTATTCCCGCATATTTAATCATGATTGGAACAGAGTTTGTAAGTAACTATCTGCCAAGTAATTTAACAAGAACTTACTCGGTGGTGGTGACAGGCCCTTGTCATAGGGTGCCTTTATTGCCTTTGCATTTTGCATTGGTCCAGTGTAAGGATACAACTTACGTCGAACGAATACGCCGCGTAGACGCCGTGTTGACGCTACGTTGTTTTGGACTCGGTCACGTCTACGCGATGCTAGCGCACCGTATATTTACGCCAACGCCTGCTTACGCTGCAATAACACTGGGTCAGAGAAGCAAGGTTGTGTCAGGAGAATGAAATGGAAAATGAAATAAACACCTCGAATTAATAGCGAACCTGAAACGGATAGAATCTAGACCTCAGACGAAGACATTGGAAACGGCAAAGAGCAGATGTACCGGTAACGCTGGATCTGAACCAATCTAGCGGCGACGTTGTAAAAAAATGTCCCACCCATACATAAATATCACCTGTCTCTCCATTATTCCATTGCCTACTCTAGGATGCATATCCGGTAAGATTCGCAAATAAGGGCACATCTTCCCTACTATTACGGCGCTCCCCGGTCTACTCCTTGATATGCAATGGCCTCTGTAGCCCCATGAAGCATGAAAGCTCGTGCAAACTGGCGCGATATCGCGGGTGCTACAGGCAGCGCGACCCTTGTAGCGCCCGCGATATCGTGCTGGTCTGCACAAGCCTTGAGGCTCCAGGGGCTAGTGCAAATTCATGTAGAGATAATTTAATTACTATTAACAAAATACACTTGGGGTGTAGGTAGCGACGTAACTACGAAAAATACGTGGCCAAAGGTCATCTCGGCGAGCTCAAGCCCACAATAAAGGTTTCGCAACGTAATTATGGCCTGTTACAGACTTACAAGAGTTGCAAGTAATTTAAAAAGCATTGCAAGTATGTCACTGTGTCACTGTTCCTAGACTAAGGCACCCGTGCGAAGCCGCGGCTGATCAGCCAGTATTAAAATAAACAAGACAAATAAATTGTTGCTGGTGGTTTTGGTAACCCATCCTAAAACATGTCTTCGTACGCAATGAGTTTGAATTTTTATAAATCGGGGTTATTGAAGATGCGATATAGTTTTATGCCGAGTCACCATGACTTCGGAACGTTTGCCTCATTTGGTTCAGACAACCAAACTTTCAGTGAACAAGGTGTATATTTTCCTACGCAGTCAGTAAGCGCGCGACTCTTGCGGCTATTACAACACTCTCGGATTTAACACAAGGCATGAAGAGTGGTGTCGGCGCAAAAGTGCTTTAATTTAAGATTTAAATAAAAAATAAACTAAGTGCATTGTGGAATAGTGAAGTGTGTGCTGTGCATCCTCTTAAGTGTGGTGAATTTGATCTCAAATTGAGAAAGTGATAGTTAATATTGTATTTTAGTCTTTTTTTTCCATAAGTGTTAGATATGAAACTAGACACAAATGTTTTCGGATCACAATGCAACCCGTCTTACGTAGGTAAATATTTTTTTCCTTATTTTTCAACGGGGACATTTTTACCATTAATGTTTTTGCCATTGGAAATAAATTTGTTAGTATGGGTATTTTATAAATCCATAAATCAGAATCCTAGTTCAGTATCAGGTATGGGTCTATGACAGGGAAATATTTTTAAGTTAATCAGCTCTCTTGATCCAATAAATATTCATAAAACATGATTAAATACACACGTACACAAAAGAAACTGCATTGTATTAAATTATCAAAAAAGCTAAATACAAAAGAAATTTATTAATTTATTTATAGTTAATTAAAACAACCCAATTACATTAATTAACATAGAGACATAAAAGATTAATATTGAAAATTTTGTTGTGTATAATTTAATTAAAACTACCATGGCACAGTGGACTTCCTTGCATACTTTTTCTCACAGAACACCGGACAATAATAAACAAAATACTATACTTAATATATTTACTAGTACGTTCAAAGTGATTTTTGCATTATCGTGGCTTGGAAAAAAAAATCAACCGACTTCCAAAAAAAACACAACAAAGCGAGAAATTAATTTTAATTTCGGAAGTCGGTGTCTTTGGTTTTGAATTTTCGTTTTTTTTTGCCACCGACTTCTGAAATTAAAGTTATTCTCGCTTTGTAGTGTTTTTTTTTTTTTTGGAAGTCGGTTGATTTTTTTTGTATTATTTTATTTTTCAATTTTTAGTTGTGGTACACACCCCACACAAATTCGAATACCACTACCTGCTATGAAAAAAACAGTGACATGAACTTAACATATCATCCACATACTAAGTGGGAAAAATACGTATTATTGAAGCCAACTCAAAAACTATCCAAGCAAAGTTAATCAAATTTATATGGGACCAACTTGGGAGCATACCCTTTCAAACAAAACAGAATTTTCAAAATCGGTCCATAATAGACGGAGAAATCGGTGGATATACATTAAAAAAAAACATACATACGCTACGAACACATAACCTCATCCTTTTTGGAAGTCGTTTAAAAATACACAAACTGGCGTTTGTAGCTATTGCAGATGATTTGCTTTGCTGTCTCCCATTGTAGAGTTCCATTCCATATCTCCAAATGAAGAACTCACCAGATGATGACTTGAATCGGATGGTGAATGCCTGAGAATACATCCACGAAAAAAGTCGAACTGCGGAATTCCCCTCTTGAAGTCGATACAAAATAATGTCAAATTTCCAGCACGCGTAGCATGATTAGATGACCACCATAGAAACGGCTTTTATCGACGCAAGAATAGACAAAATGACAAATTGTGATTGTGAATCAGTCATTTTGTCTATTTTTCCGTCGACAAAAGCCGTTTCTATGGTGGTCATGCTACGCCTGCAGAGATGTTGTACATATAGCTCGCACAAAGCTTTCAATAATGCCTGACTAGCTCTGCTAGTGATAGATCTAGATTCAATACAAACTTGACAAATGACTGTCTCGCACATAAACTTGGGCATTGAACTCTCTTTTCAGTACTCGTGGCTACGGGCGTGTAGTCGGTAACTAAAATGGTGGTATTAGAACACGCCCAACGTTAACCAATACGATAACCAATTTACCTGGATCTTCCACTTCTCAGCTTCTCTTAAAAACGACAGCATCGGTGCTTACGTGCATAATGGGTATCCCTTTATAACCGCCGTTAGCAAGCGATTGGAGAACACAGCCAGTGTTCTCGCACATTTAGATACGTGGCAGCGTGTAAAGGCAAGCCAAGAACTGGCGATGCAGCAGCCATGAGTTGTACAAACTACCGTAGACATCTTCTGCAGCTCATAGAACCCCGCAGTACATAGATTTATTTGTCCATCAGGTATGGAGACAGATGAAGATGTGGGCCGAGGCAACATGTTGGATAACATGCCACCCATCAGCTGCGACGTGCTAGAAGGCGAAATGGGCACCGGTTCAAATGAAATTGGTGACCTGACGTTCTGCATGGGAAACTATATTAGCGACTTCATGAAGGTGAGCACAATTTTTTATACCAAAGTTGATTCGACATGAGCTGTTTCGACTTGGTCCAAATTCGTATCCAAGTTAGCTTCAAATGGCCAACCCATTTGTATAGGTTTGTAAAGGATGATGTAGCCATGTGGTTGTATCAGCTGTTGTTGTAGTATTTTAAATACTGTACTAGATATAGCTCTGAAACATAACTGGCGAAATGTGGGTGTACTATAAGTGCACTTCTGCTCAACCCTTTGGGGAATACAGGCGTGATGTTATGTTATGTGGTATGTTATATAACTCTAAATCCAGTGGACTTGCCAGTAATCCACGCCAGCAAGCAGATGTTAAAATTTAAGTCCCCCTTGTCTTTAATAAATCTATCTATTAGTCTAAATCCAACAAGTGCCGGAACCGAAGAAAAGAGATCGTAGGAACAAAATATTAAAGTATAATTTAATCGGCGCTAAATAAATTAGGTCCAATACTCAGAGCGACACCCATAATCTATTACATAGTTCAGTGACCTAGCGTCAAGATTTGAAAGGTCAATGGACGTAGCAGTATTTTTGGGAGCCCGACTTGCAGACAGAATCACTACATCATCATGACGACTCGATGGTCGACTTTCAGTCTAATTTCAAAGCATTGTCTGAATTTTGTACGAAGCATCCCACCTCTGCACTCCACTAAACATGACGTGGAATATCTGTGGTCATAGTTGTTCCGAAGACCATCAACCTCACCATAAACCTAATTCGGCATTGAATCTATTGTTAAATATGCATATTCATTTACATCCAATTATGACAATTTATGGTCTACATTCTTAAAACTCTACATATATAGGTAATGATGTTCCAGAATTTAGAAGCCGCTCAACAGATTGTCTGCTAATCGAATGTTATTTTTTAAATATTTTATATCACTATCAATCACATATCGCACTTTATTAATTATGTATTAACGATAAAGATAATAATTTTGTTGCAACGCGTAGTCCGGCCGAAATAAATAATTTAATATAGTAGGACAGACGACTGGAAACTCACATTTGTGCTGTTCATTTTGGACTGGTGTTTTTCATAGTAAAACATCAGTGTCTTGCGACTAAATGTGTTGCCAATACTGAAATGATCTTATATTCTTTCTGAGAGGGGGTTTCTTTCCAACTAAAATCAAAATCAATATTTATTTTTCATGGTACGGTAAGAAAGAACCAACCGCCATCGCCAGTGCGAATTTTGCAGTGAATGCGTTAGCAGATGTTACGAAACCGCATGAGGACAGGGAAAAAAACCGAGCTTTGAATCTACGGTTGCTAAATGACTGTTCCAAGGAGCATATAAACTAAAAATGTGTATAGGTGCGTTATTTAGTTTAATATGACTGAGCACATCATCTACAAAATCGTAATGGTAACATCGCATTTTGGACTTAGTACATGTAGACTTCGTGCATGTAGACTTTGTACATTGTAGACTTAGTCATGTTTCAAATTATTTATATGCTTTTATCATCTCGCAAGATGTTAAAGTCCAATTGTTTTACCTTGGCTGTTATAGAGAGGTTTCAATCAACCTTAAACTAGTAATTAGGAAACTATCAGAAACGTTACTCACTTCAGCGATATTTAACGTTGGTAGGTGACGAAAACTGACTTCAACACTTCATCACACACTAGTTACTATAACAACACTGTAAAAACGTCAAGTCCTCCTGTTGTTGACCACTCCCGTACCAGCCAAAAGCATCATCTTCTTACCCTTATCCTAGTTTATCTGGGTTATCGCTTATTATCGCTTTTCTAATAGCCTATTTTGTTACAGCATGGTTTCCAAACGTAGCTTGACACACCGTGACTTAACCGCCTTGTGTCCAAAATTTAAAAACTAATAAATTACAAATATTACCATTCATAATTAGATACAAATTTTCTCATATGTTTATTTTCTCTGCATCACATGTCAATATATATAAAATGCATAAATTGCATCTTGCTTCCACTATCTCTGATATTAAGTTAGAGTTCTTTGGTTAAGTTAAGCTCAAGGACGGAAAGAATACTAAGCGGAGTTAACGATAGCCACTGAAAACAACATTCGAATTCAAAACTATCTGAACTCCTATTGAAATATTTACTGTTGCAACTGGCAGATTAAGCAAAAATGTTTGATTGATTGCACTTTTTCCGTCATAATGCAGTCACGTTGTAAAAGCTTCCTTTTTTCAAGTAATTTATACATGATGCATGTCTTTTCTTACATTGCAATTCTGTTTTATTAGCGCCGGACGTGACGTCTGGTAAAAGGAACACAGACAAGTTCTCTGCGTTATTAACAAGTTCTTTGGAAAGATATTGGAGACAAAAGTAATAGTAAATGCTTCTACTGAATCAAAAGATCTTCTACGCAAAGCTAGGAAAAATACGATTCGATACCAGCGGAATTTTAATCAAAGAAAATCAGTAATTCATTAAGAATCGGGCAAAAGCGCATATATATGTTAATTAGTGACACAGTGAATCCAAAAGTCCAACGGCCATGAACTTGTGTAGTCGCGACGTTATTTAACGAGACCGCTTCGCAATCACCAACTTGATTGGACAGCATTCGAGCCATGTAATATACTTTTTGACTAAATATATTCCTGTTATGTATTTACTCAACTTATGTTCCTTAAGGCTCACGAGTCACCACTGATCATTGGTCTCTTATTTTTTAACCGACCTCAAAAAAAGGAGGAGGTTCTCAATTCGACAGTATTTTTTTTATGTTTGTTAACCAATTTTGATGATTCTTTTTTTATTTGAAAGCTGGTACTTCCCGTGTGGTCCCATTTCAATTTAGGTCTAGTTCTGATAATGGCATCCATGAGAAAACCATATAAGTCTTAAATTTGCATTATGTATGTGTGCGACAAATGGACGAATAACTCAATATCGCGCCAACCGATTTCGATGATTTTTTTTTTATAGTAACTCATGCAATTTTTCTTGGAAAGCACCATTTGGTGAAGTGGAACTGATGATGAAGACCAGAAATGGTCACCGGAATTACTCAATAATAAGTATTTCACGGGTTGCGATTCGATTACTTTAATATGGCTGCAATCAATTTATGCTCGTCACAATGCATATGGAGAAGTGGAGCTGATGGTTAAGTACAAGGAGAACTCCTCAACGGTTAACGTCCCTGTATCGGGAAAAGCAATATTTTGTAAAAGGTGATGAGCAGTTGAGATTAGGCTGTTGTAACTTAGGTAAATTACAAACTACCCACTAAAAAGCGAGAAATAAAAACTTTCATACAAAAAAAAAAAACAACCGACTTCCAAAAAAACACTACAAAGTGAAAAATAACTTAAATTTCGGAAGTCGGTGGCAAATAACTAAAACCAAAGACACCGACTTGTTTTTTGGAAGTCGGTTGTTTTATTTTTGTATAAAAGTTCTTTTTGCAATAACATCCGGTTGGTACGTAGTTTTCTAGTAACAGATGAATTTAAGGTTTATCTTTTTGTTACTTGGGTGTTTTTAAGCCTTTTGTTTTGCCTTCAAAACATTCTATATAAATAACATGATTGTCGTGCATCATTGTCAACATAATACTTATTATTGTCACAGATTAGAAAACGAAATTTGCCTCTCCCTCACGCGTTCCGCCTCCTTCTTCGCGAGCATTACTGCTTCGCAGAAGGTGGTGACGGCTTCCCATGCCCTCTCGCTCCGTACCATGGCCTGGACCAGGGCTGTTCGTGAGAGATCACATATATGCATATCCTAAAATATAATTGCTGTTTTAGATGACGTCAAGACGGCGACATGACGTCTATATACTTGGTACCCTCCAGCAGCTAGACAAGAGCATATCATACCTTTGCAATAATTTACAAGTGTCTCAAATACGCGACTTGAACTTAGCCCACCTAAACTTATCAAAAAAAAACTCATTAGAAGTGGTTGACTTTTCGGAAAACCATCACTAAAAAACTTTTGACAGTGCATATTAAAAACTTATTGGACCTGCTGTGGCCGCTGCAGAATCGACGTTTATCTGCAAAAGCCAAAAGAAAAAGTGACGGAAAAGTAACTAAAGTGCCGTCCAATTAAACCATTTTGAAAGTTTAGAGACAACTCCACGCTACTTGGACATCTCTTGTTTTTCTTTCTTTTCACTGATCACTATTTTATGATAAAGTGCATTGTCCGTTGCGGTGTCATCTGCCTCTTTTAATTCTTTTACAATTGAAATTGGCAATATCCCGGACGAGTGTACTTCAATTAAAATGAATGGACGACTATCCTGGAAATAATAGCTTAGATCGGCCGGCTGTAGCGAGTCATTGTTATTTCAGCGAGTCCTTAGAAAAAAAGTGGTTAGGTTTATTTGAGAAGATGTAACTTAAAAAGTTCGGGTTGAATGGTCGTTGGTAGTAGCACTGTTATTATTCTGATCTCGGACTTATTTATGGCTCTCAGTTTTGGTATACGTGACCAGAAATGCTTCGTCATGGTGACTTCTTATTTCTCACACCATGTGAAAAACTCCGTTCTCGATACCTACTACTTCTGCATTGAATATTTAGGTTATCTATCATGTTTCACAGACATGGTATATTGTTACTGAGATAATGTATTATGATGATAAATCCATCAATGATTTATTTCGATCAATCAAGAATATGTATAGCGTAAACGCAGTTATCACACCACCGCGAAACTCGGCCATACTAACTAATATGACTGGAAGTACTATTTCAATGCTGCCGCTGAATCAGCTGTAGCAAAACCAACGTCAGAAGCGTGGCGAGTGAGAGTGCGATCAAGTTTCAATATTTTATATACTCCAACTTTTCAATTCCACTGATTTAATGACGCTAGAGTCGTGTCGTGCACTCGTGAGTCGTGAAAGACGTCAAAGACCATCATTGTGTGAGGAAAAATCCGTGGCTCACGTTGTCGTGACGTTTTACTGCTATTCAATGGGGAGTCACCTTACTTTCATTAGTAATGTCTTGTTAAAGTTGGTCTATCGCATATGTATATCGGTACCACCTCGTTGTAATTGGTTATTATTGAACCGCAGAATTCTACTTACGCGATTTGCACAACATTTATTTTTACAATAATCAATATTATATTTTATAGAATCAGGAGATTAGTAACAGTAGCTGTTCTACAATCAGCGTAAAACTCGCGTCAGAGTAACCCTTAAGAACATGTTGTAATATTTCCAATGAACATGGTACACAATAAGTTCTTACAAGTAATTGCTAGCGATTTCGACCACGTGGTTTGAGGCTTTGCTCCTCGAATTTATAAATTAATCATTGTACCTACATACTATCTATATTTGAAGGTCACAGCATACCTAAATTGTTAGGTTGAGGTATTATGTCAATATTATGGTAAACTTTCGCAGCTAAAAGCTATGTTATGGTATTTCTAATGACAACAACACGCCTGTTTTATAATGACACAAAATGTTAAAATGTCTTGGTTTTTAGACTGCCTGTAGTACTTGTACATACGACTACATATCATGCTATACATTTCCTTCCAGTATAAGCTAACGCTCGCATTGTACGGAAATCCTATACAATGCGAGATCAGCTTATACTCGAGATGTATAGATTGATATGTAGCCGTGTGTACCTCTTGTATTAATAAACACCGAATGTTCTTTGCTTTAGCCAATTACAATGGCATGTCAAAGCTACAAATACCTGTGATATTTTATGACTAAATAAATTAATGCTTAAATAAAAGCGCGCTGTTGAATTTTAAACTTTCGGCGTTGAGCAGAGTATTGAAAATCCAGGAGCGTGCCTTTCTTTAGCGACAACAGCACGCTTAGCATGACCACAATAGAAACGAGTTTTATCGACGGAAGAATAGACAAAATGACAGATTGTGATTGTTTATCTGTCATTTTGTCTATTCTTCCGTCGACAAGATCCGTAGAAACCCCGTTTCTACGGTTGTTATACTACGCATACTGGCATAAATCGTTCATTAGCATTACCATACTTTAGCGCTTGGACATCAAGCTCGACTATGCAGATCAAACTCACTGTTTTACTAAAATCATAAGGTCTCGTTAAACAATTGACCTGCTTTACTTTTCGCTGATATTTAAATTTTTATTAGGTACATATTTATAATTTAATTAGGTACTCGTAATCAAGCTCTTATTTGATAACGCTTCTATATTTTATTACATCAGAAGACGAATAAAAACGTTTCTATGGCCAAGGTTTATAAACACGTCGTATAAATATCGCCGAGTCATCGGCATAAAAATCTCAAACTATTCCGCTTATATCTAATTTATGGTGACCATTACTGCTCGGTCCAAGGTCTCTCTGTTATCATACCTATCATGGACAGTAGACAACACACCTATTTCAAAACAATTTTAGCAATATTATCATGAGCAATATAAAAAAAAAAGATTAAAAAAACTGTTTTAAATTTCAAACTATGATGGCAGACAGAACGGGCGTGACTCAGCTCAAATAGTACATCAATAAAATTTATGTAAGCATTTCGGAATAAACTCGTTTCAAAAAAATACAATCATTTCCATACATATTAGACACTTATGTAAACACAGCTCGACAAAAATGAAGTACTAGCTAGCTATGAAGGTGGCTGATAAAAATGTGCTTTGTCATGGGGCGGAGCGTGGTGCGAACCTACGATAAGTATGCAAGTAACAATGTTTATTTATTGGCTATATGCTATATATATAATGTAGACATTCCGTTCAACGCGTTCTTATGTTCTGTTTGCTTATATTGGCCTAGTCACAAACTTATAGTTATTTGCGAGACCGCATTGTCTATTGTCTCCACCATTCACTTTAGCTTTAGCTTCAACGTTAATGAGGACAAGCGGAACAACTTTATTATTCATGGGTATTTGTGTTAATGTTTTTAATATGTCAGTACAGTTACAGTTATTGTAATTAGTTCGATTTTCGATACTGCAATGAATTGGTTTCTTACCATCAGAAAAAGAAATGGATGTATTGTTGGCATATATACAAATTCGTGACGGCGAAACGGGTGAGATCACGTCTAGGGTCATAAAATATCACAGGTATTTGTAGCTTTGACATGCCATTGTAATTGGCTAAAGCAAAGAACATTCGGTGTTTATTAATACAAGAGGTACACACGGCTACATACATTGATATATAAAAACCCAAGATGCACAGTCTCGAATAAAAGCAACGCTCGAAAGTGTCCCGAAACTCTATTTCTGTCTCTTTCTATAAGCTACAAGCATATATTATTGCAAGTTCAACCTTACGCCAATTATTTAAAGTTGTTATTACAACGCAGGTACTTAAAGCAATAAAATTTTACGACCGACCGTGGTCGGTAGGACAAGGTATTGAGTGGAGTTGAACATGACTTTTTTTTTTTTTTTTTTCATCTTACGTTATTAGTTAGTATTTTAAGAGTTTGTAAAATTGTGTTTTAAACACATAAATATACTTTTATTTCTGCATAAATATGTTTTTGGGTAGCCTATAGGGTATATCAAAAAAACAAATAATAACTGTTAAAATTGTTTATTCAAATATAAAGAACAGCCGTTTTACGAAGACGTTTTATGCCTTTTAAAGTGACATACATATCTTCATCCAAAAATGCTCGGAACAAACGACGCTTGAATTATTCGACTTAAAAAAATCTTCTCGCCTTTGTTGGCTGACGATTGATGTCCATTCTCCACATCGTATTGGGTCACGAGGAAAACTAAAATATTTTTTTTTTTAGTTTCCATGAAGTTTCTAATGTGACACTTACAGACTACAGACTACGCGACACTTCAGTCTATCCTTAGCATGCCGCATGTCGCGAACTCATAAGTTGGCCCATAAATGAATCGTTATACATCATAATATTTACGAACATTATAAAAATGTTAAATTGGCTACCTCCTGACCTACACGTTATGTAACGTAAATATATATATTTTTCAAAAACTACATACAAAAAAGGTTCAAAAGTACATAAATTTATTAATAAAAAGAAACACAAACAAAATCGACTCCACTTATTAGAACAGGGTCATTTTTATAATGCGACTAAAATTAAACGGAGACTGTAATGCGTTGTTCTAACACTGACCAAGCAGCCATTGAAGTTAGCCGTATTTTACTTTGGGCGTTGAATGAAGTTTTTAGAAAAAATAAATCAAAATCACACATTGCTTGTTATAATCGGTCATAAAAACAACAAAAACTAGTCAATAAGTTTTTTACTTACCGAAAATACGATATCCCATCCTTTTTTAACCTTCTTGACGTAATATTTTTACAATTTCTCACAGAACACTTCGGCATTTTTAACGACTGCTTCCAGACGCGAGCGACGCGAGACTATTTGAAATGAGCGCACAATTTAGAATGTTGCGCTCTTTTTTTGGGGACGTTTTTTAGACGTTGAGTGTGCATCTTGGGTTTTTATATATCAATGGCTACATATCAATCTATACATCTCGAGTATAAGCTAACGCTCGCATTGTACGGAAATCCTATACAATGCGAGAATGCGAGATCCTGGATTTTCAATACTCTGCTCAACGCCGAAAGTTTAAAATTCAACAGCGCGCTTTTATTTAAGCATTAATTTATGTGTTGCCTAGTATTAGTGAAAACGGGCATTACTTGATTTTGATATTTTGCTGTGCAAGTAGTAGTTAAATAAAGCGAAATTCTAACTCCCATGTTATCCCTGAGCATCGATAAGCGAAATCTATTGTTTTTTCTACTTTTTCTTCGTCTACGGTAACAATGGTTTGAGAATTCTAGGGTTAACGACACAAAAATCGACTTCGCTTGTTCAGTTGTGTTGTTTTAGAGCACATAGTTAGAGTTTTCGAACATTGGATTCGGTGTGTTCAAATATTTTGCAGCATATGACAATGGGTTGTGTTTACAGATGATGTTCACGATGCGGTCACACCACATGTTGACTGACGTCGTGTTGGAAGTCGGCAATGAGCTGTTCCATGTTCACAAAGTCGTCCTAGCTGCGGGGAGCCCGTACTTCAAAGTGAGTGTTTTTGTACTTTTCTTATGAGTCTACAAGCAGATGTAGGCTTGAAACAACTTTAAAGAAGTCGAATTGTTATCGTATTATTGACATACATGATAAATTAATAGAATAGTACGGTATATCATGTGGGAATTTGAAAAGGGAAGCTGTTATCGGTCGTGGTATCTTACGATTGCTAGAATCAGAGCCTATACTCCAGATCTTGTTAGAATTCCTTCTATAATGCTGATGTGTCATGCATGTGGAAAAAACTTCTTAGCACAAGTTCATCAATCACATGTAATTTCGACACATATTCTCAACCTACATTGGACAAACTCGTTCTATTGAACTGTCTAAGAATCATTTGATAAGTTTATTTTACTTAAGCTCGTCAAAGCGTAATTATAAAGTCAGGATGTCACGTAGTAACTCGTAATCATAATAATTATTATAATGTACTGTTTCTCACACGCGGGTAATTAATACTTGCAAGTCATCCTGCACAAATAAAATAATATTATTATATGTTATACACAGATACTAATGGTTTATTATTCTAAACAGAATCCTTTGAAGGTAACCTACACAAATAATGTTTGTATGTCTTTTAATTTATGACAGCCCACCCGGTTTCTAAAAGGATAATCAACTCAAAAATTTGCTAAGAGACAAAATCTTGTTTTAGTTAAAATTAATTGAGTGACTGAAATAACATCAACAGCCAATCAAATCACTGGACATGAGTTTGATAATCTGTTAACAAATTTTTGAGGTATTCCACTCAGACCACTGATTTCAACAGCACTTGTCCGAAACGCACCTGAGCACTTCCACTAACCGCACTAGCGTTTCAGCTGAGTGAAAATACTTATCTACTTATCAAATATATAAGCCTCCGTGCCTCGAAAAGCACGTTAAGCCGTTGGTCCCGGCTGTCATTCGTTGATCTTGGACTGTCGTTACGGGTGTCAGAATCCCAAAAGTCTGACAACCAGTCTTACCAAGGGATATCGTCTTACCCAGTAACTGGGTTATGGAGGTCAGATTGGCAGGCGGTCCATGTAAAATACTGGTATTCAGCTGCATCGTGTTAGACTGGAAGTCGACCCCAGTGTTGTTGGGAAACGGCTAGGCGGATTGATTGACCTATCATAATTACCTAATAACGCTTATTCTACGCTACTAAAGTATTTTGCGTTGCTACACCAATCTGTTCGATAAACATGGTGATTAAAGAACTATTCATCACGATCTTCCGTTAAGTTGGTCTATTTAGTTTTTATACATAACATAACACCACGCCTGTAATCCCCGGAGGGCTAGGCAAAGGTGTACCTATAGTACACCCACATTTCGCCAGTCCATGTAAGAGGGGGCGAGGCTATTGCCATCAACCGGGCACAAATCCAGACTCCGGAATGCTTCTGAGAAATTCCAGATGGATAAACCCAATAGTACTTTGTCCGATCTAGGAATCGAACCCAGAACCTCTTGCATCTTCCTCAGCAGTAGTACTTGCGAAAACTAGACCAAAAAGGAAGGCAATTTCTATACGTAATATAAATAATTCCGTTTTATTCCTAATTAATAATTCCATTTTATTCCTAATTAACTATCACGTACCCATAGACAGAGATGCTACTCATTCATTCATATACGTCCAATGAGTCGTATCCACTTGTGAAGAAGTTCGATAAACAAAGACTCCTTATCATTGGCGAGCCTCTAAGCTCAGCAAATGTTGGGAACACACAACAATTTTCCGAAATTAAAACGTGCACGATGACTTGAATATATTCATGTCATCGCGACTTTGTAAACACTGTTAATCCCCGTAATCGCTAGATAGAAATGTTTTTGTCCATCACCTGCTATGTACATAGCTATCGTTTAATATGATTTCCACAGTATCTGCTTAAGCTCTCATACCCACATTTTTATCACGTATTGGATTTTCAACGCACTGTTTAGCGCCGAGGGTTGAAAATGCAATTGTATTTTTTGACGTCTTAGGATGCACTCTGTTGGATTCTCAATGTTCGGCTCAACACCGAGAGTGGAAAATCCAGTGCGCGAAAAAAAATTCTTCGCGTTACAAAATCTCTGGGCCTGGGCTAAAACATCAGTTTTAAATAATAAAACTGTATCCGTATAGAGGCACTGTGGAGACAGACATAACGGTCTGATTAAAAAATTCCGACCTAGATGAAACCAGTATTCTGTTATGATGCGTCAAAATTTACAATTGTTATTCGTGACTTAATAATGAAGTGAGTCACTTCCCGTTTGAAAGATTTAGAAGTAAAATCAGAGATTGATGATAACCCATGATTCTTAATGTTGGATTGGAAATATAGAACAGGACTGGTAGAGCAAAGCAAAGAAAATTCTTTGAATATTGTGTAATTTAGCCTTCAACGATTACTGTCTTCCCCCTGCAACTCCTCGTTAAAGATTAGCAATGGTCAGATTAGCAAATGCGTACCTTGAACGGGCGCTGCTGGATAAGACGTAAAACCTAGGTTAGGTTTTACGTCTTATCCAGCAGCGCCCTATTTAATATTCCTGAAAATGCGACATATTTGTCAAAAAAATTACACATTTTCACGACAGGTTTGTAAAAAATGTTGAAAATATATGAATGAAACCTGTCCAATTGTCGGATTGTCAGATAGCCACTTGTCACCTGTCGCCTGTCGGTTTTATTAAATAGGCCCTCGTGCTAAACCTAGGATGAAAAAAAAATATTGAAGCGTTTCTTTATTTCCTTGTTTTCCACAGGCTATGTTCACAAGTGGACTGAAAGAGTGCGAAATGTCTCGAGTACGTCTGCAAGGCGTGTGTCCGTCGGCCATCGCGTGGCTGGTGTACTTTCTGTACACCGGCAAGATTCGCATCACTGAGATCACTGTCTGCCAGCTGCTACCTGCCGCCACCATGTTCCAAGTAAGTTATATGTTATGTTACGATAAAACATGCCTGTGTAAATTATACCTGCCTGTTACTGTCCCACTAGAGAAAAAATGCCCCTTCTCATACGAAGAAGGCTCAAGCTTAATCACCTCGCTTGCTCAAGGCGGATAGGCTATTTCAGAATCATATTAATTAGTCCAGATTTTCTCATGATGTTTTCCTTCACCAATGTCAGTGATGTCTAAGATAAACATATAATGTACAATGGGCCAAACTTCTGCATACTCACCTTTAAGGTGATAATCGCATAGCACGGCTCACGACTCACGACTCAATCGGTAGAAATAGGACCTGGTTAAACAATAGGACGGCATAATAGAAGGGCCATAAAATACGTTCCCAATTTTTTTTACACGCCCTGTACTCACACTAAAGCATATTGTCTCTAATTGGGTGAAACCAGGAAGGGGTTTGGTTTGTCACTAGCTGCGCTGTCGCAGAAATATTTTCTTAACTGAGCATCCTTAATTTTTGTCAACTATACATATGAATTGAAAAATGTACATGAGCACTTGCCCGGATTTGAACCCACAACCTCGTGTATGAGAGGCGTGGCCTTAATTATTTATTTATTTTAGCCCCTATTTCGTGTATTTGCCTTATTTATGATGACAATACAATACCACTCGTCCTAACCTATCAGAAAACATGTTGTTATTTTGAAATAAACAAACAAAACAATACTAAAATATACTTCCTGACATTCAAAATAATAATTACCTATGTCTAAATCTGTTGTGTTTAAAAGGAGGGAGGAAAGATATCAGTAAACAGGCAAACCCCCCATTAGTCAGCAACCAGGGAAACGCTTATTTTTATTTACTGTTTCCTCTATAAGTCAAACAATATCATGACAGTCATGGTTAGAGGGAGCAGATCAGATAATTAACTGCGGAAAAAAAAATGGGAAAACACAATTTGATGTTGATGACTTAACGATAATCTTTTCTCTGCTCTTTTTAACTACGTCAAAATTATTTGTAAGATGTCAGTGATTTTGAATCTTCACTTTTAAAACTTCATATTGTTATTGCCTTTTCTACCCTTTCCTCAGTTGATATAATAATATAGCACAGTTGGCTTGGAGCTGTCAAAGTCGTAGGTTGTTAGTATTCAATTCACTCGCCCAGTTACCTGCTCAGTGCCCCGACGCCTCATAATAGGGTGGGTTGGGGTCACAACTCGTGTCGTCTCCACAGTTCTGTCATATTATTCGTTAAGTTGTTATTGTTGTTATTTAAACCGTATTGTACTGTAATATTTTGACGTTGACAGGCGCACAGTTAAAAAAATCGGATTATAGCATCACATTGATTAATATTCACATACATGCACCACGGTTCTCAGTATGCATAAGTAAGCTTGTTTACATCGCCTTTTCTTTCTTTTTTTTTTCATAAGAATTCAAATGATACGCATAATGTTCATTGATATTGTATTGTATACTTTGTAATACTCTCTTTTTGACTAAGTAGGAACTGAAAATAAAAATAAAACTTTTTACTACTTACCTAAGAGTTTGGTGAAGGAAAAATATCGTGAGGAAACCAGGACTTATAGTTAACATAAAGTCTGTAATTGCCAATCCGTCTGGAGCAAGCGTGGTGATCAATGCTCGTGCCTTCTCTGTATGAGAAGAGGCATTTGGCCTGCAGTGGGACAATAATGGACTGGAATTATTATTATTATAGAAGTTAAATTGTATCTGCCTCATCAACTCATCACCATCTGCCTATATAGCAGTCTACCTCTGAACAAGTGGCCTTTTTCTATTTTACTAAATACCTGGTACTTTTTGATAGGCCTACACTGTCCTCTCATACCTATTAACACTGTAATATGAAAACATTGTAGATACCATTTATTTTTAAAAGAGTAACCGTGGAGTTTCTTGCCGGCTCTTCTCCATAGGAAGCGACCAATTGGAACCGTGCACCTAGCTTCTGACGTTTCATAACCCAATGCCCTTGTAGGTTTATGTAAAATAAAATATTTTGAATTTGATTTTTTTCTATTTGCAAGCCACTAAGCTCGATCCTTTGCCAACTCCATCCATCCTCAGTCTATTGAACTCAGTGACTAGTAATCATTGCAATAAATGCCAGTAATGGTGCCGACACTTTGATATTGTGGAACATACTATGCAAATTAAAAAAATATAAGTAACTAGCGCCCGCGTGATATCTTTATTATAAATTATAGCCTATGTTACTCACTGATATTGTAGCATTCTACTGGTGAAAGATATTTCTAGATCAATCCAGTAGTTTTTGAGTTTATTCATTACTAACAAATATACATTTTTTTTCCCTTTATAAATATATTAGATATATTTACTTATTTTAACTTCTCGGAACAGTGTCACTATGGCTCTGCGAATACAAATGACTAGCACCGCGGGTTTTTCAAGTAACATCACCCTCCAGGGAGAAGCAAAGTTAATATTCTTAAGAAAACAAAAACTGCAATTTCATACACATTATCATCGCTTTTCGTTGCATTTACCTTCCTTCATACGGAATTCCTTTCTTTAAGTCTCGATTAAAGAGTGCAGTAACGTATAAACGTGTAAACTTTAGCAATCTACACTTACTTTAGCTGTGTGCCGACAGATCTCGAACGTGATCGACGCTTGCTGCGCTTTCCTGGAGAGGCAGCTGGACCCGTCCAACGCCATCGGCATCGCCAACTTCGGTGAGCAACACGGCTGCGTCGAGCTCAAGAAAAAAGCCCATCACTTCATTGAGAGGCATTTTACTCAGGTACGGAAACGTTAAGAAAATCAAGTACCTTTTTTTTGGTGGGAAATTCTCATGATTACCCTCCCTTCTCCTCAGACGCAATCGACGAATGATTACCCTCCGTCTGGAGAGTACGGGGGGTTATGTCGGACCCAAACCGAAAAAACCCACGGTTCCTTTCCTTCCACGCGTGCTGGTAGCACGCTTAACATGACCACAATAGAAACTGGTTTTGTCGACGGAAGAATAGACATAATGACAGATGAACAATCACAATCTGTCATTTTGTCTATTCTATCGTCGACAAAACCCGTAGAAAACCAGTTTCTATGGTTGTCATGCTACGGGTGTATGAGTTGGGGGCCCGGGAGATACTTGTAAATTCACCGCATCCCCAACTGGTATCAAAATCAAGTACCTATAGTAGTAGTATCAATAGTTACATTAAAGTAATCTATAATCCAATCCAATTATCAAATATAAAAACTTGTACGCAATAAAGCAGGTTTTTTGTTACCTTATCGCGGACTTCGACTCTATTTACTGAAAAAATTAAGATGTTAGTAGAATTTTGGCAAACTCATACACAATTTATTACTTACACATAAAATGATAACGGAAAATATTTACCTTCCAATATCAATATTATTATGAAAACCTGAAAAAAAATGCTCATAAAATAGTGCTCGTTTAATGCAAGTCATAAGTCACAGCTGCAGTGATGATAATCCAAGTAAACAGTACAACGTGAGGAACAACGTGCGACGTGACTCGTTGAAATAGTATCCCGGGATAAAGAGCTTGTCACGCCGCGCCGCAGACGTGGGGAATTACGTACCAACGTGACGCGCGGTTTGGTAACAATCATTTCGCAAATTCGCTACTATAGATAAGGGACATCGTGAATTAACTTCGGATGACGTCTTGGCAGTCTAATGCTGATCGTTATCACAGGAAATAAATTAGATTTTTGGTAGTTAGTGCTACTAGATATTCCAAGTGCAAATCATGACTTAGGTTTATTACAAGAGAATGATTATCATGGCAGCCTTTGCACGCTTTCCACTTATCTCTATGTAGATATTATTCTCTAGGTCAGCGGTTCTCTAACTTTATTGGCGATGGAACCCTTTTGGAAAACGAAATATTTGACAGAGCCCTAATATAATCAAAACCTGGTTTTATGTGTATTCTTCATTAATAATCAGAATACTATATATATAATAATTTTGCATCTAAGGGGAGATATGAAATACATTTTTACTTCTCATCAATTGTTTGATGTCACGCTTCCATTTCTAAGAAAACATCACGGTAGTACCATTACCGGAGTCGAGTCGCGCCAGTCTGCACGAGGCTTATTGCGGTTTTTAATAATAAATAAATAAGGATTTATAGTTGCATAGGTTGAGTTAAGAATCCTGTTTCACATAGTTTATAACACCGCTCTAAGTTCAAATAGCCTTGTTAAAGTTTTACCTCGAGATAACCATCTCACCTCTGTATGGAGGAGTAGTATGTATGTTTGCTGCCTTAATCTTCACACAATATTGGAAACAATAGGGATTGCATCGTCAAGAACTAATTTTAGATTTGGCGGCATTTGCTTCTGCAACATAAGCAGCTATAAAACACAATACCGTAACAGACTAGATGCCGAACCTGACATCATTCGACTTCAACTCTCTTCTATCAATCTATACAGGGTGGCAGGGACATCGACGCGAAAACTGTTACCATGAATTCAGTACATGATTCTGAACACTACTACTACTGATTCTGCTTTGAAAATTTTCGTCGGTTATTTTTTTTTTAAATCTGCTTTTCCATACATTTTGACGGCGTAGGTATTGCACTTTTCTAACAGCTGTTTTTTGTCTAAATAATCGACGAAAGATTTCAACGCAGGGGGTTCAGAATCATGTACTGAATCCATGATAACAGTTTTCGCGTCGATGTCCCTGCCACCCGCTGACCTTTCCCTAGTAGGCTGCATATTCGATAATTATTAGAAAACATCAAAACCCCATTGCTAGATTAATTAAAAGGAAAGTAACACAAAAGCAAATTCATTAAATCTCATATTCTTTTTACAGGTGTGTCAAGAAGAAGAGTTCCTACAGTTAACGCCTCAAGAATTAATATGTATGATTCGCAAAGACGAATTAAACGTAAGGGAAGAAAGGGAGGTCTACAATGCAGTGTTAAGCTGGGTAAGTTTAATATATTTATTATTATTATATAGAATGTTCCTAGATAATAGAGCACATGCCCCGGATTAGCTCACGTAGTGAATTATGGCCCACTCCTTCTCACAGAGAGGAGACTTGACCTGAAGTAGGAACATTAAAAGACCGATTATGTAAATAATAGTGATAAAACGTAACCTTATTTTATGTATACAGGGTGGCAGGGACATCGACGCGAAAACTGAAACCATAGATTCAGTACATGATTCTGAACCCTGCGGTGAAATTTATCGTCGGTTATTATAAAAAAAATCAGCTGTTCCATACATTTTGACCGCGTAGGTATTGCACTTTTTTATAAAACATAAGACTTTAAAAAAAATAACCGACGAACAATTTCAACGCAGGGGTGTTCAGAATCATGTACTGAATCCATGGTAATAGTTTTCGCGTCGATGTCCCTGCCACCGAGTATAATTAAAAATTACGTACGCAAATTCGTTACGCAACACATTACGAATGTCTAATACATAATACATTTTCTGCAAATTTACAATGAACGTGTGAATATTACGACAAAATGTGTGTCACTGTAGCATTTCATACATACATGACCTCACAACTTCTCCCCATGGGGGTAGGCAAAAACTACGGAACCACCAGCTACGATCCTCAACTAACTCCTTTTGCTTCGTTTACGTTCATGCATCTGGTCATACACGCACGCCGGTTGCAAGCATTATCCTAATCAATATTATAAATGCGAAAGTAAGATAGTTTGTAGGTTTGTTTGTTACGCTTTCACGCTAAAACGGCTAAACAGATTTAAATGAAATATGGCACATGGGTAGACCATGACCTGGGTTACCACATAGGATACTTTTTATCCCGATATTGCCACGGGATCGAGCCTGATGTGGGTGAAACCGCGGGGCGCAGGTAGATCAATACTAAATCCCAGTTTCAGCATGCTTGTTCAATATTATGATCTGTTGCCAAAGGTTAAATCGCTTGTAAAGATTTGATCGGCTGTAATTTTTGTTCAACAAATTACGTTAACAATTATGAGATCATTCACATCACATTACCAATTCTGTGGTTTGTATTGTGAATGTGAGAACGTTGCGTTGTAGCCTTAATATAATTATAGATAAATAGACCATTTTCTATTTTGTTAAGTACCTGGTACTTGTTGATAAGCCTACACTATCCTCCCATACCTATTAACACTGTAATTTGAAAACATTGTAATAATTTTATTTTTAAAAAAGTAACCGTGGAGTTTCTCGCCGTCTCCTCTCCTTAGAAAACGACCAATTGGAACCATACACCTATCTTCTGACGTTTCATAAGTGCCCAATCAATAAATCATTTTTTTTATTTCACATAAACCTATTACGTGAAATAAAAAAAAATGATTTATCGATTGTAAACTGATCTCAATATAGAACGTTTAGAGACTTTATCAGGGTTTTTAAGAAATTGGGAGTAAGGTAGATACTAATTTATATACCTTCCTAAATACATAGCTCTCAAAATATTTCGTCCCATTCCGTAGCTCAGTAAGAATAGCTATTAAGGTGCATTCTACATAATGCTATCATGATAAGTAAATCCCGCCACATCCGTTAATATCGCAAAATAAATTGACAATTCAATTCTGTTATCGCGTGTTCAAATAAAGTAATGGTTCGCAGAATATTTAACATCAGTTACTCTGAGAAGCCGCGATTTTGTGCCAATAACCCGAGGTCATCGCGTTAACATCACAGTAGCAAATTTTCTTTACCAAATAGGAGACGAGAAGAGTAAATAATAACAATTATCAAGTTTTGTAAATCTTTGTAAATCCGTTTATCATTGGTTGTATGTTAAAGGCGTGTACGCACGAACGAACATGAACATGATGAACACGAACATCGAACACTTTGTTCGCATGAGCGTCCCACTAACAAAAATGTTCATGACGAATCCATGGCTACTAAAGGCAGGAGGGTGGTTGAACGCGAACACAAGTCGAACTGTGTTCGTATGGTGTTCGTATTCGGATTACTAATTTACGTCCACACGCATTGTACTACGAATCAAATGATCCGTCATAGACAGATGGGACACTCCGCAAAGTCATTTACATAAAAAGCAACTGTTGCTAGGACACAATAAAGTACAATTCAGGTCGCACAGCGCAATTGACCTTCAGTTTTATTCACCTAGAAGTTGCCTCTCTTTTTATCACGTAACTCTTAGATCTTCTGACTACATTACACTCACTGAATTGGCCCAGTAAGAAGGGCACGTACTTGTAACTTCATACCTAAACTGCGGAGTGTACCATCTGTATTCATCTGTGGTTCCGTGTTAGATATTCGTGTTCATCATGTCTTGTTTGTTCGTGCGTACACGCCTTTAGATTATAGAGCAACGACCGACCGAATGCTAAATGTACCCCACTCGCGAATGTTACCATTCTTCACTGCTATCTTATCTCAACAGATATCGTTGAACTCTTATATGAGCGATATTTTAAGTAAAGCCATGACTCTCAGTTTCGTTATCACTGAAAACAACGCTTTGGCAATAAATTACTTTAGGTACATGTTTTAAAGCAATTTTTAAAGTCTGCACATAATGATTGCTTTTCGAGTAAGGTTTTAACTAATAGAACTGGATTTTTACTAATGACTATTATAAAAATAAAAACCGAAGTTATGAGGCTGACTGGGGCAACTATAATTAAATCGTAAATAACACGAGAAACCACAGAAATTCTTAAACTAATCGATCACGATAATATTATTGATATACCCAGAAACGTGGACAAATAATTCCGCAGGGTTACTATTATAAATCGGTCAAGTGCGAGTCGGACTCTTACACAATATTTCACACTTAAAAAAAAAATATTAAAAAAAAACATTTTTTTTTTATTATTTGTTTTTATAGCGACAATTAAAGTACAAAATCTGTGAACATTTCAATTATCTACCTATTACGGTTCATGAGATACGCAGGCAGACGGACAGCGGTGGCTTAGTAATAGGGTTTCATTTGTCACCCTTCGGTTATAGAACCCTAAAAATTTAGTCTTATGCCATAAAAAAGGCCCAGCATACGATGATCGATCTTGCTTTGAGGTAAACAGCGTAAATCACTTGTCGTCTGCCCCAATATGTTTGTCATTGTATGACGTGGGCATGAATTTTGTAGCGTAATCAAATAATCACTTTATAGGAAATTAATACGTCATTGTGAATTCCATAACGATAGTGTTGGTTTCCGAGCAATTAGTAATTCATTATTTAATACATAAACTCACGCCTTTTTCCTATGGAGGTAGGCAGAAATTACAGAACGCCACCTGCTACGACCCTATATTTTAAAATTATTGTTTTTGTGAAAAAAAAAAAAAAAAATGAGCCCAGATTTTATGATTTCAATTTGTTTACTAAGTAACAATTCATATAGTGTTTTTGAAGTAAAAACTTCTTTAGGCGCGTTGAACATATTTGAGATGGGATTAAAACCATTGATTTCGCGACACTGTGACGACACCAGCTTTTGACCATTAAAAAGACAAGAACGCGTTGATTACCGCGTTGCCGATTTTTTTCAAGGTTTCACTTCGGTCGGCACTCCCGGAGTGCCACTGTTCTTTTTTTTGTTTTTTTTTTTTTTAATTTGTTACCCATCAATGATTACACTGATACAAACACATAATACAATCAGTTACTTTTAAGTAAACACCACATTCATAAAAAATCAATCATAAAATTGGTAAAGGTAAAATTCTTCGACATTATAACATGATAAAACTGAAAGAATTGCATAAAAATGAAAATGGTAATAATTTATAAAGTGTATATAAGTGTTCGAATATAGTCAAACAAGTATACTATACACAAATATTATAAAATGACGATATACAAAAATCATGATTAAAATACATGCATTTTAAATTAAGAAAAAAAAATGCCTTGCAAACATAATTAATTGATTGGGTATCGTGAGACCTCTCATCTCATAATATAATTAACATTGATAATGTTAATTATAGGAACAGCTCATCCTTTGATAATAGTAGACTCGTTAGTCAGTCAGTAAGTTAGTTGCAAGGCTGATTGCCCAGAGTGCGCCCACGCCGATGCCTTTAATAGTTTTTTTAACACGTTGTAATATAATTATCATCATAAAACTAGCTAATTTGCTGCACAAATAAGTCTGCTTTCACAGAGCACATAATATGACTAGTATACCGCATCGTTAGTTTATAATATAAATAAGTAAATAAAGAATAAATGAAACTCATGCTGTCATTGTACTGTTATTCGTTGACATTCACATGACTGCACAGTACAACTATGTTCTTAATGTCCCTCGGCAAACATCGTGTTTCGTCAGTCGTCGGATTTCTCTCAGTTGCCTCCTTTGCATTTGGTGCAGACCGGACGCTCTCAATAGACTTGGAAGTATATAGAATTGTTAATACTCTTTTAATCAATATAATTTATTTAAAAAATGGTAGGAAAGCCGGTAAAGTCGCAGGCACGACAGATAGGCAAATAGTTTTACAACTCTATAAAGTTCACACGAAAATCAAAACAAAAGAACAATAAAGTCAAAATTATAATTATGTCGTATTTCTATGTATTTTACTGTGTGTACATAAATAATAAAATAAATAAAGTAATTAGTTCTGAATTCAAATTATTATACAAGATAAATCTAATAATTAATGGACATGGAAATTAGCATTCGTTTGTATTCGGAAATGCGATGATTTCCGAGAGACATTAAGAAAATATAAATACAGTATGCATAATGCTTCGTTGACTGCTTCGTCGGTCTAGTAGTCGCAACAGCTACTGGTGAGCATGAAGTCCTGGGTTCGATCCCCAGGTTGGGCAAAGTGTTTTTGGGTTTTTCCCTCACGAATTTCTCAGTAGCTGCCTATAATCTGGATTCGTACCCGGTTGATAGCAATAGGTTCGCCCCCTATTACATGGGACCCTAACATAACTGGCGAAATTTGGGTGTACATTGTATAGGTATACCTCTGCTTAACCCGGGGATGGCGTGATGTTATGTACGAAAATAATATATCAATAAAATGAGCCATGATGATGTTAAAGTAAAATAAATAAATAAGTGATTGTAGAGAAAATATAAATAGAAATGATTGTCCAGGTAATACAGTAAGGTTTACAGGTTAAGTCGACGTTGGCACGGACGTAATAAAATCGCGGTGATTTTTTTTCGCGTACTGGATTTTCAACGCTCGGTTGTAAACCCAATGCGCGATAAAATCCCGCCGTGATTTTATTACGTCCGTGCGAACGTCAGCTAACACAAGTTAGCTTAAAATATTACCTATACCTATAACTATGTGACAAAATATTATTTACCAGCGAACCCCAAATTAGACAGTTAGTCTGTGTCTTGGGGCTCGAGGTACGGATTCCAGAGTGGAGAAAGTGATTGGTTCTAATTGGTTCTCATAAAGATACAATCGACCGCACGTGGGTGGCAACACTTTGAACCTTGAGCCTTATCCTCGCGTAGTACGGAGTTTCTAATAGAGGCAAGCTTATACTAGTTTTGTAACCAATGATGTACGGCCTATTGTAGGTACCTACTACCTGCACGAAAATAATACATAAGTATTGTTTACGTTGGATAGGTACTGACTCTAAAAAACACATTCGTTATCTTCTTGACGGAAACATTTCTGCTAAATATACCTAATGCGGATATGAAGCACCAATCAGATTCGATTGCGCGAATATCCATTTAAGTTTATAAATTGATAAGTATCAGGATTCAGGACCTAGCATTTTTATCTCCATTACTTTTTTGTCCGTCGGTAAACGCCAGTTCAACTTGTAGGCTGATAAATAGTTTTTGTTGCTTTTATTTTTTATCGATCTGCAATCAGTCATACCAAGCTACACTAGTGCTTGACCTACACTAACATCACTTCCCTTATTATACCAACTTACCTTTTTATCTCGTTTATTCATTGTAATTCTTAATATTTCTTTTTTTTTTAAATATTTCTTCAAATAAAAAGTATTTTTAAAAAAAACATACGAGTTCCGCCGGTGTCGGGAGCAGGGTCCAAGCTACCGGTGGTTAGGGCTGCCGGGACAGGAACCTCCTCACAATGCGAGCCGTATCCAGGAGTACTGCCTTCTGAATCAGGCCCTTGATCCAACCTCCTAACGAGAGCCTCGAGAGATGTTGGTCGATGCTTTCGGCCATCAGGCCATTGGCCGTAACGACAATCGGCACAATAATAGATGACTAAAGATCATCATGTGTTGATTCATTTGAAATAGACATTGGTTTAGTATAATGTACAACCATTATACGAAACCAACGTCGGTGTTCATAGTCTTGCGGTCGATTCTCAGGTCGGGTAAAGCATAGTTGGGTTTTTGGGCCTGTGCCCTCTTAATAGACTCGCCCCTTTTAACATGGGACTTTTAAATCACTGGGCGTAACAGCATTATACAATTTACCTGTGCCTACTCTTTTTGGAAATACAATCGTGAAGTTTTGCTTGCTTATCATCTGACTAGCCTTTTTCCAACTATGTAGGGGTCGGCTTCCTGTTTAACAGGATGCACCTGTATAGTTTGACCGAGACCGCTACGTTGTACCGTGCCTTAGGAATGCGCGGCGAGGCGGGGGGCAGCGTTGACGAATGAGCGGCCTGCACTGCCGTGCACATACCTAAGGCGTGGTACAGCGGTTTCGGTCAAACTATAATAGAAGTTATGCGTAATGATTTATTAATAACACAAGCCTTGTGCCCGATGGATATCCTATCGGCAAAAATGTCGAATTTCCATACAAACTTTCATCCCCTGTTTAACCCCTTTAGCGGCTGAATTTTCAAAAATCCTTCCTTAGTGCTCAATCCTTCCTTAGTGCTCACTTTCGCTATATAAGGAACTCTTGTGCAAAATTTCATGCTTCTAGACCCAGCAGTTTTGGCTGTGCGTTGTCAGTCAGTGAATGAATGAATTTAAGAATTTCATTAAAAACAATAATTATGGTGTCTAAAGGTGAAATACGACGAGGACAGAAGGCACCCGCGCATGGAACACATCCTGCAGGCGGTGAGGTGTCAGTACCTCACGCCCAGCTTCCTCAAGGAGCAGATGAGCACGTGCACCGTGCTCAAGAAAGTGCCCGCCTGCCGGGAGTACCTCGCAAAAATATTTAAGGTAAGCTTTTTAAATTATTCAGGCTTTCAGGCATGATCTAACGTTTTCTTTTGCTATTGTTGTTTTATTTTTAAATATCCTGCCAGACTAAGGCTAAGCGTATGCTGAGACGCAGGTAACACAGGTCCACGCAGCGCAGGGCAGAGCAGATTTTGTAATGCATGAATGTACTGAGAGCTGCCTACGCTGCGGCGCAGGCACGTGCGACGCAGACATGTCTGTCCTGCTCTGCGTCTTGTTGTAGTGCTGGCACAGATTTCTGCGGGACACGTGCAGGTCGTCAAGTGCTTTTTTACCACAGATTCATAATTTTGTTGTAATCGTCTATTGTTTGTACTAGCTAGGATGCGAACGTGTCTGTGTAGCTGAGTCGCAGCATGCGCTCGCGGCCTAAATCTGCCTCGCCTGTCTTACCCTGCAAAATCTGTACTGTGCTGTGCTGCGTCACCTGCGTTTTTAGCTTACGCTTAGCCTTATGTGCGGTGTGCGACAAAATCTTGACATCGCATCATCTAGCGCCGAAAAGTAACTTTAATAAAACAGGGTGAAATTAAATTACTAGTGAAACTCCGCAGACGAGATGGGTACAGATTTTCTCAACTCATACTTCAAATAACAAAAGTACCAAAGCTCGTTGACCTCAAAAAAAAAAAATCCTTTTTATTTTTATTATGTCGTCTGTAGGCATCGATATCCATCACGACTGCGGAGTTTTCCTAGCTAATCAAATTTGACCCTGTATATGTTGACACATAGTCATGTCTCGCTTAAACACAAGCCAATCCGAAGAGAAAACCTAAACGCACGCATGTTAATCCCGGCTGGAGACGTAGCAGATTTTTTTAATATGACATTTAGGTGATTCAGGATTCCTTATTATTGTCCTACATATTTGCCACGTATTACGTACTATTTATAGACGATTTGGAACCTTATTGCGTTCCCTCAGTTATTTTCCTGCTGAAAGTAAAAGCAGAAAACCCTTTACGAAATTTCAGTAACTTTAAGATATAAAAGTACCATATCAAATACTCTTACAAATACTAATATCTTCATCTTGTTACAGGATCTCACTCTACACAAGAAGCCCGTGGTGAAAGAAAGGCGACCGAACACGCCACGCATCATCTACGTCGCGGGCGGCTACTTCCGACATTCTATAGACTTGTTTGAGGCCTTCAACTTGGACGATAACTGTTGGGCGACGCTGCCCAGGCTGACAGTGCCACGGTCAGGGTTAGGAGCCGCGTTTCTTAAGGTGAGCATCATAAGAATAAGTCGAAAAAAACACTGATTTAGTTAGAGAGATACATACGAGGACATACATTTTATACGTCGCGGGCGGCTACTTCCGACATTCTATCGACTTGATTGAGGCCTTTAACTTCGACGATAACTATTGGATCACGCTGCTCAGGGTGACAGTGCCACGGTCAAGGTTAGGAGCCCCGGTTCTTAAGGTGACACATTTTATACGTCGCGGGCGGCTACTTCCGACATTCTATCGACTTATTGAGGCCTTCAACTTCGACGATAACTGTTGGATCACGCTGCTCAGGGTGACAGTGCCACGGTCAAGGTTAGGAGCCGCGTTTCTTAAGGTGATACATTTTATACGTCGCGGGCGGCTACTTCCGACATTCTATCGACTTATTGAGGCCTTCAACTTCGACGATAACTGTTGGATCACGCTGCTCAGGGTGACAGTGCCACGGTCAGGGTTAGGAACCGCGTATCTAAAAGTGAGACACGTATGATTACGTTATCATATACGTCAGGCACTCGAAAGGCTTGTTTAAAACCTTCAACTTGGACGACATTAATCGTTGGACGACTCTGCCAAGGCTACCAAGATTTTTGACCGGTTAATGATAATAGGCTCGCCCTTCATTCATAATCAGTTTATAATGTTCCCACTGCTGGGACACTGGCCTCCTCTCGGTGACAGGGAGCGGGTCGTAATCCACTACGCGGGCCCAGTGCGGGTTGGTCGATGTCACATGTATTCGAATTTTTTGGTTCTAAGATATGCCGTTTTCCTCACGCTGTTTTCCTTCACCGTTTTGAGAGCAGTGGTGATGAAACCGCCCTTCATTACATGCGATTAAAACAACTACCTAAAAGATGGGTATACCTTCGCCTACCTCCTCCGGGTATACGGTGATATGAGCTAAAGATCAAAAAATATTTCCTTATAATGTTAGGTAATGTTGCATAAACATTTCGTCAATCTCTATGTCCTTAATAAGAAAAAAATAATATCAGTGCTATTAAGTAAATTAAAAAAAAAACTATAATGACTAAGTAGTTTGGTTTTCTACGAAAAACCTATTCAACATAAGTCCGAAATAATATTTAACAATTAAAGCCCACGTAAGGCACGTGGTGCGTGGCGATCATTCGCACTGCGCAATACCAAAGCCTAAATTCTTCAGAGTCAGGATGACGCCGACTAAATGTATGTAACATTTTAAACGTCATCGCTTAACAATACTTATTGTCCATATTAAATTTATCAGTCGCACACGGCATATCATTTTGTTATATAATGGTGTTTCAATATAAAAATGCTGGTAGATTTTGAGAAATTGCCTGTTTTTGCCTTCAAAAATGTTTCACTGAGGAATTTATTGATATAGTTGTACAAGTTTCTTTTCGCGCGTGGCCAAAATTGTAACTAACGCCGCCTTGTTATTCCAATACAATTTGGTAAATGTTTACCAACAACGCCTCCTGTCAATGCTATTCAAGAGCCAAAAGATGTTTGTAGCACTGCACAAAAAGGTACAAAGCTTTTCAGTTTGAGGGCGAATAGACAACGCGATCGTGCCAGTTTGGTTGCTCTGGTGAACAGGTCGGGAAGTTGAGTGAATATGCGCAAGCGCAGCTATCTAACTATGCGAATATGGAGTCAAGAACAGAATAAGCCTTGTTTTTATTTATTACAAAAGTAATAAATAAAAAGAAGGCTTTCTTTCGATAATCCTAACTAATATTATAAATGCGAAAGTGAGTTCGTTTGTTGGTTTGTTTGTTTGTTACGCTTTCACGCTAAAACGCCTGAACTGAATTGAATGAAATTTATAACATGGGTAGACCATGACATGAGAAGGACATAGGATACTTTTGTCCCGCGGGATCGAGACTTATGCGGGTGAAACCGCGGGGCGTAGCTAGTCATCAATAATAATCTCTTTGAATTTGCTCATATTTTCTAGATATAACATCGTCACGCCTGTTTTCCCCGAGGGTTAGGCAGAGGTGACTCATAGAACACCCACATTTTGCTAGTTATGTTTAAAAGTCCCATATAAAACGGGGTGAACATATTACCATCAACCGGGCACAAATCCAGACTCCGGGTCATTACTGAGAAATTCCTAATAAAAAACCCAATAACATTTTGCCCGACCCGGGAATCGAACTCAGGACCTCATGCTCAGCAGTAGCGCTTGGGACCACTAGATGACTAAGGTATATGTAAGCATTACAGTTGCTTTTCCTAAAAGTCGTGTTTGTTTACATATTTGGCAAATGAATTACGAACGCAGATTAGACTAATGAGGCAGTTTCTAGATATATTTTGTAAAATTAATTAATAAATGTTTCTATTTGCACAGGGTCTATTCTACGCAGTGGGAGGTCGCAACACGTCGCCGGGCTCTTCGTACGACAGCGACTGGGTGGACGTTTACAACCCCGCCACGGAACACTGGCGACCTTGCAGTCCTATGTCAACGCCGAGGCACAGGGTATGTAATTCTTTCCGACCCTGATGATCCGATTACACTCCTCCAGGAGAAGAATAGGGCCACCAGCACTATACACAAAAACAGACGCCTCCCGTCATTCCGACCTCGGCGTAGAGGTCCTTTGCGATCGCGACCGTGTCCCTGAGTAAATGATACTCCTCCCCGACCCTTGCTCGAAAACGAGGTGCCAGCAAGTTGTTGCCGCTGAGCTCGTAGCTTTAAACTACCCCGCATAATAATCATGATTTAAACCAATTTTGATCCAGCCTGTCCCTTCTTGCTGTCCTCCCCTCAGCGACGCCCTAAGCCGAGGTTCGTACCCCACAGGGGGTGCCCTTAGCGAGCGTTCGCCTAGTTTTAAATTTAGCATAGTTTTTTGCTCCTGGCTGGAGGTTCTAAATGTAGCAGCTTAAGGCACCCACAGGAAAATCCGGTTAAGCAGCCAAGACCTTAGTGGTCAAAACTGCGAGTTGCCATGTCTAAAAAAAAAAGGGTATGTAATCAACTATAGTACAGTCGTGGTGCAACTATGTATGATTGACTGAGGAATGATGTGATGATAAAATTTGAAAAGAGTATGCTCAGATGGTTTGGTCATGTTGAGAGGATGAGTGAAAGGCGACTAACAAAATGTATTTAAAGGCAGATGTGAGCGGAAACCCCGGGAGAGGATGCCTCCAATAGGGTCACTAAATCTCCATATCACTATGGTCCACCATGTGGCTTTATTGCAGCGCGCTGTCACGACATGCTCAACTATAACATATTACTCGCCGGTCCATATTTTATCGTATATTTCAATGGATCTGATCACATTCCACGGTGGTACTATATACTATAACTGGTGTAACTTATACCTACCCAGTGGAAACTAGTTGTCAGACGGTAAAAAATCGTCGCGACACCATAGGAACCGCCTTTGTTTTACATTTTTTGTAAATGTTCATATTCGGCATTTGTGTAGCCAAACAATCCACACAGAAAATACCTTTCCGTTTTCGGCGTGCCGTGGAAAGCCGGTAATTCTTTCTACCGCCTTTAGCATGCATAACAATAATATGTACCAACGTGTATGCATGCGTTAGTTGAGATATTATCACAAGTATGCTCCCTTCCCTTTCTATTTTATGTATGAATGAAAATGATAATCTAACTTGAAATAATATAGAAGAATGATAAGTGTGTATTGTGTTCCATTCATTATCTTGAATTAGAACTATCAGAAGCTTTATAGAAAAACAATAGAGATTAAAATACGTAAAACTTGAATAGATTTGTTGAAATAGAATATCGTAGATTATGAATTTCTCAGACGTTCGACATTATAATAATTAACTGTCCTCATTAACAGGTAGGAGTAGCAGTAATGGACGGACTACTTTATGCAGTCGGCGGCTCCGCGGGCTCCGAATATCACAAATCAGTAGAATGGTAAGCATTACAGATCTAGGGCTACGTCACGTAACTTCGCACGATGTCTCTGGATAAACGTGTCGCGGTGCATTATTGTTGTCCGGTGAAATCACGGCTTTAAAAAACGGCGACTGGAAGCGGAAAGTGAAGAACTGGGCGTTGAGGATTTTGGGACTGGGAGAGGCCTATGTCCAACAGTGGACTGCGATAGGCTGAGTTCATTGATTGAGCTTTGGACATGGCTTGTGTTACGAGAACTTATAACACAAAGATTTCAGTAGAGTCCAGTCCACCAATTAAGTAATGCCGAATAATTAACTGATCTTGGACAACAATCAATCAGCGATATTCTAAACATAAAAATTCTAACTTCAAATTGATAATATTTTTTTCTTTCTTGATATCGTAGCATACTAAATATTGATAAGGAATGAGTTTGCAAAAACTTGTAAACACCTTCTAATAAATAATAATCGAAAAGATATTGTTCGGGATTTCCCACTTTGATAAAATACCTAACAATGCAATTAACTATATTAACTGCTATCTACGAACAAACGATTCAATATATAAAAAACTAGTAAACATGATATGGATATTTATTTGGTTCAATGCAACAAGTCACTAACAATAGGTTTAATTTTTTTGCAACCTGTACGTTACTTGCATTAATAAAAAAAAACTCCTATAGTTTAACTTTATAAGTAGGTAGAATATGCTTTGTTGTAAAAACAATATCAGTTTTAGTATACAAATACAGTTTTGTTAATTAAATAGGAATGATAGGCAGTTCAAAGTACAAATAATCATTAATTTTTATTTTAATCAATAGAGTGATAAGAGTGACAGATGAGAAAATATGGGATGTGCAGGCAGGATTTCGAGAGGGAATGGGCTGTATGGATCAGATCTTCTCCCTAAGGTGCATAGCCGAAAAACATGTGGCAAAGCACAAGAAAGTCTACTGTGCTTTCGTTGACTTGTGGAAAGCCAATGACTGTATGGATGGAAGAACTGTGGTCGACACTATCCATGTACGCTGTGGACTGGCGCTTTGTAAGGCAACTGAAATCTTTATACAAGGAATCCACGAGGTATTATAGTCCGCGCGGAACTAGTTGGCCGCGCCTTAGGTATGAGAGCGGTGGGACGGAGGGGCGGCTGTCATTACTCAGTACGGCGCCGTACAATGACACCGCCCCTCCGTCCCACCTACCTAACACCGCTCACACACCTAAGGCGTGGCCAACTACATAGTTCCGCGCGGACTATAGACAGGGTTGTGTAGCGTCACCGTGGCTGTTCAAATTGTACATGGATAGTGTCTGACAGATTTAAAAGAGGGTTAGTGCGGATTGAGGATGAATAAGTTGCCTTTCAAATGTCTTCTCTAAGCAGACGATCAAGTTCTACTTGCATTGTCAGCAGAACAATTGCAAGACATGGTGACTGTTATGGATGAAGCATATAAGATGAAAAGGATGAACATGAATGCGAATAAGACGAAAGACGAGAGAGAGAAGAGGATGTATCAGTGTGTGATGTGAAAATAAATGATAAGAGTGTGGAGCAAATAAGTGATTTTGTATATTTGGGGAGTCTGTTTACAAGGGATGGAAAGATTTATGAAGATGTGGAAAGGAGAGTAAATGCGGCAAATAAAGTGAATGGTGCGATTGTGACCAACCAGTTGATGTCCAAAAAAGCTCGAGTGGCTGTTCACAATGGTGTACGCTTATGTATGGAAATGAATATTTCGCCACACCCATGGCGAAAGAAGCATGAAAATAAAATAAATGCTGTGGAAATGCGTTCCTGGCGAAGCATATGTAGTGTAACTATGAATGATAGGAAATATGTATAATGATGAGGAATAATGAGATAAGGCAATGATGCAATTTAAAAGAAAATGTAGTAACAAAAATTGAAAAGAGTATGCTTAGATGGTTTGGTCATTTTGAGAGGATAAATGAAAGGTAACAAAAAAAAGGTATTTCCGTATTTACAAGGCAGATGTGGACGGGAGGGGACGCTCTAGGAGGACATATAGTGACTTTATTGGTGATGTTCTTCAGAAAACTCAGGTGCGTAGTACTAGCAGCCGGCGTGCGTGTATACAGAGGCCCTAGTGTGAGTTTCTTTTAACCATCTCGACTTTACACATCGACCGCGTTCGGCGCCCCGATTGGCCCTTCGCCAGTGAAGGCCTGTGAAGGGGCAATCGGAGCGCCGAACGCGGTCGATGCATAAATTCGAGATGGTTAAAAATACTCACACTAAGGACTCGATGTATGAACGTAAACGAAGCAAAATGAGTATGTAAGCATAGCAGGTGGCGTGAGTTTATAAGATGAGTTTTTATTATGGTCTTTAGTTTTACAGGATACGACACCGTTTGTTACTAAAAGCTTTTTGAGATAGCAATTATAGTCTAATAATAAGTCTCTTAACCGATCCGCACCGAAAGCTTTTATTTGTTTTGTCGTGTCTCTTAAAGTTTTAACATTTAAATGGCAATGTATAAATAGATACATGTTGTACAAGACTCTCGTAGTTTCGTAAGACATTATTTAAAGGGGTGTAGGGGTGAATTATCGCGTATGACGCCATAACAACGGGCGAGGAAATCGCGGCGATAATTTGAGGACAGGCTTGAATAACGCCGCGATTCTCTCGCCCGTGGAAATTATGCACCGAAGAAACTGAACGCGATAACATAACTAAACCGCGTTGACAACACACAACAATGATGACGCTCACAGCTCTTGACCGCAGTGGTCGTACACACGGCTGCATATCAAGCTATACATTTTCAGTATAAGCTGATCTCACATTGTATAGGTTTTCCGTACAATGCGAGGTCAGCTTATACTGGAAATGTATAGCTTGATGTGTAGCCGTGTGTACATTTGACGGAAGATGCGTCGCGTATCGTCAATCGCGTAACGCCTAAAACGGACGAGTAGATAATAAAACACGATGATGCGTTAGTGCGTCGAGCATACTAACGAAGTTACGCCCGACGCATATTCTGTCAGATGTGCGACCACCCTTAGATGCATTGCGTTGTTGCATTCGCTCTAAGCCTCCACGTCCGCACGGACGTATTAAAATCGCGGCTATTTGTTTCTCGTGCACCTGATTTTGAACGCTCTGCTTAGCGCCGAGAGTTGAAAATCCAACAGTATGTTTTTTCAACGCGCTGGGACGAGAGTGCGTCCCAGCGCGTTGGACTCTGAACGCTCGCCTTCCAAGAGTTGAAAATCCACTGCGCAATAAAATCCCGCCGCGATTTTATTACGTCCGTGCGTATGTCGGCTTAAAGACTTAGGGGTTTATTTATAAACATTGCTTAAAGTTAAAGTAATGATTAACTGTTTAACTATAAATTTTTGACGTTTGAACGTCACTTACTTTAAGCAACGTTTATAAATAAACCCCTTAGAGTACGGCCAGGATAATATATTGGCGCCTGAATTTCATTGTTGGGAAACATTTGTGAAATTGTGTCTCAGAAGTTATATTGAGAAAACAAAATGGCGACGTTAGTTCCGATTTTGGCCACGCGCCACAATAACCTTGTAGCGTTGTAAAAAACCTTGACTTGTATGTTAACCCTATACTTTTTTACAGCTACGACCCCGAACGTGACACATGGACGTCAGTAGCCTCAATGGGTTGCGCCCGCCTCGGCGTGGGTGTAGCCGTCGTCAACCGACTTTTGTACGCAGTCGGAGGCTTCGACGGCGCGCGACGCATTGCTTCCGTCGAGTGCTACCATCCTGAGAACAACTGCTGGAATGAAGTCGCGCCGATGCATATAGCAAGAAGTGGGGCTGGTACGTAAACATTTATTTTCTTCAATACCATTTTACAACGGTGCTTTGTAATAACTCTTGTCTTCAGCTGTATGAATGGCACTGTTATTTGGTCCTTCGAGCCGGATTTCGATGATTTGGAGCATCGAAAACCAAACCATTGATCAGAGCGACTTTTGAATCGCCACATGCTAATGAATGACGATAGAATTACTACAACATTGTTTTAATTTCAAAACACCGTCCAAAAAGCTATGCAAAGTAGTTTTTTTTTTTTACGTCCTTGACATAATCTTTTCATTATTCGACATCATACACCTACAATTTTCATTTTTTTTTTATCAAATTAGATTTGTTACAGCTGTAGTGGCCATCATGTCATTTGGTTTAAATAGGTCCTTAATTTATTAATCTTCTAAATAAATTATTTTCTTTTAAATTCTGTGAATGTGAGAATGTTGTAGGCTGTAGACTTGTGGACCATTTTCTATATTACTAAGTACCCTGGTACTTGTTGATAGGCCTACACTATCATCTCATACCTATTAACACTGTAATTTGAAAACATTGTAGAAACCATTTATTTTTAAAAGAGTAACCGTGGAGTTTCTTACCGGCTCTTCTCCATAGGAAGCGACCTTTTGGAACCGTGCACCTAGCTTTTGACGTTTCATAAGTGCCTTTGTAGGTTTATGTGAAATAAAATATTTTAATTTTTTTAATAGTTGGCTAAGTAGCTAGATTAAGCCGAAACATAATATTCGAACTCTGATGACAATATGTAGGATCTAGGTCGCGACAGTTCTCTCTAGCTATAGAAAAGTCCTTGTAGTATTATGCCAGGATGGATTATATATTTTTACTTTAAGAGAAAGGCCGCACAGCGAAACCTCCCCGGGCGAATATTTCTCGCACGGATATAAAAATATAAGTTTCAAATGATGAAATATCTGTTCATATATTAATGAATATTTTCTATGTTTTTAGGTGTAGCAGCAATGAGCCAGTACATCTACGTGGTGGGTGGTTACGATGGGTCACAGCAACTAGCGTCGGTGGAGAGATACGACACAGAGCGAGACACGTGGGAGTTGGTTGCGCCCGTTCACATCGCGCGCTCAGCCCTTTCGCTTACTGTGCTCGATAATAAACTATATGCGCTTGGTTAGTATTTCAACTAAGTTTACTTTATGTGGATTGTTGGTACAAAAACTACTTTATGGACATATTAAACTTAAACAACTCAACTAAAAGCATTGAAATCTTGAGTTGTTAGTGTGCTACGGCTACGGTCCGATTGAATATTTTGTTCGGTTTTCAGCAAGTTTCAGCCGAAATATCCGTATTCAACCGATTTATTGAAGTGATAAATATTTTATTCAGCGAAAATCGATAGTTACAACAACTTAAAACGAAATAACAGAGCAAATGCAGAATAATTTTTTTTTCTCGCATTTAACATGAGATTGTTTGATTAATATTAATTATGTTTGAGAAAAGTATAGTTTCGTATGATTTAAGTTTAAACGATTAAATATAATTATTTAAAGCTAGAAAACAGCATTTCTTCTCTTTTACCGAAGAATAAACGAAAGTAAAAATATTCGTCGTTTTTCATTTTCGGTTAAAAAAAAACCATTTTCTTTTTTTCGGACTCTTGCTATAGCTCGGCCATTATAGCCCGCCGCATGTTATACAAACAGAAGGCATCGTGTACATAATTTCTTTCCTATGACAATTTGACAGCTTTCGCATAGACAGCCTGTTATATAATACATAATTGTTCTTTCAGGTGGCTACGACGGCACTTCGTTCCTAGACATAGTGGAGGTGTACGACCCGGCCAGCAACACGTGGAGCAGTGGCACTCCGCTCACGTCCGTACGCTCCGGACACGCGTCGGCCGTGTGCTACCAGCACGTGGCGCCACACTGCGACCTCGCCGAACAAATACCCACCGTCATCAAAAAACTCGGCAAACGACCTTCCGCGTCCGGATCCTCAGTTTCCGGGACTTCCTCCGGCTCAACCATGTCCAGAAACGATGACATACCCACTGCCAACAACATCATAGGAACCCTATCCAATCCCAGAACGCCCAGCGATTATATGTAGTGAACATAACCAATCATCGTCAACGGTGATTATTTCTGTAACTCGTTCGCGCGTTTAGGTGAGCTCGCAAGGGACGTATACTTGCCGTAATCTCAATGACATCTGGTTCCAATTCCATTCCATACTACAAAGCGTAACCTGAGAATGGAAGTTTAATTTATTCAGATCCTGACGATTTTAGAATAATAAATTTACAATTTTAAAATATTTTGTACATAAGTTCAACGCGCTATTGTCTAAAAATATGTTTACACCTGATAACAAAATTGTGCGTCACAAAGTCACGGTCGATCGCTAAACTGTCAACTCATCTGTTATAAGCGATTATCAGCAACTGATTATGAGTTTATCGGTAACAAATCCAAATAATATGGGAAATATTATTTGTAACGAGTTTGTAAATAATAAGGAAAAATAATTTTCCAACATGGTAAGCGGTAGAACAATTTCTACAATAGTACGTCTGAATTTCTCCTAAATTAATTTGTTGAGGCTCCCTTTTATGACGTCACAACAAAGTTAAGCAGTAAATGAATACAAGCAATATTATTTAAAAAGACTTTCTGGTTAATGTAAATATTTTTTGTAAGTTGATATGGAAATTAAATGTATCTTTAATTAAATTAGTTATAATTATGTACAAATTCCTATAAGCTTAGCTGTTAATCATTCTTTCCAATGTATCATATAGATAGAGACTATTGAAAATGTAAATATAATTTACAGTAAATTTATAAGGAAAATAAAGACTGTTATGGGAATATATCAAGTTTTTTTATTTACTTAACAATTAAGCACAAGGTGCTAAGTCTGAAAACAGAAGTTGAAATATATGACACAGTGAAAGTCTTACTCCATAGTAGTAGTAGTTAACCTCATGGCCTCCGCGGCTTGAGAATACGAACCGCGCGCGCGCAGGCTGCACACGACTTCTGTGACAACGCTTGCATCGAGACATGGAGTAAAATAGTCAAACTACAACTATTTACACTGATAAATAAATAAATCATTATTTTGTATTGATTCATAAATACATGGATCACATAAGTGATCTTATCTCAAATACTGTGGTAACTGTTAATATCTAAATACTTCAACGTAATTCCCAAACCCTGATCATCGCGACTTACACACAAGATTGCATTGCAATACTCTATCTATGATATCTACTCCGCATTCCATACTTTGTTCCTAAATCTAATTCAAATAACTACTAAGTCATTGGTGGTCGTTTTACGACTTTTCTGCGCCTCTTCACAAATATTCTGACATCGGGTGCGTCATTAAATTCTAAAGTATTTTTCTCAGTTTGGTTGACTACTTGTTCTGTATTACTGATCGTTGCAACCGCTTTGCTTACACATGGATCACAAATTACGTCAGATTTTGCAACATCTGCTTGTAGTGGATTCTCGGCTGAAAATTCTTTTTGCGGTGTAGAGGTAGCTAAAGCTTTCAAGATATCCCTTTTAAATTCTTTTGTAGCCGGAACAAGATGAATATCTGTATGTGTATTGTCTGTGTTCTGTATTGCACTAACTTCGACATTTGTAGCAGGTTTTGTTACTTCTATTTTATTTTCATATGCGATTTCAGGCTGTATTCCTGTTGAAATTATGACTGTTTTGACAACATTAGGATTATTTAAGCCAGGGTTCAACGTTTCATCAACGATGGATGGAAGTTTGTTAGGGTCTATTATTTCTTCATTCCTTTTGGAAGATTTCTTCTTTTTAATTTCATTAACGACTTGTTTATCTTGAACATCTGTATTAGATATTTGTAAAACAGCTTTAGGGATGTCGGCATGTGCTTTTGTTTCTTGTATTTTAACTTCAACTCTGTTTTGTGTGTCACTAGGAATTTCATCTTTATCAATTAGCGGGGCAGCATCAATTATTTGGTTGATTTTCATGTCAACAGCGTCTTGCGCGTCTTCAGAAATGGGTAAATATGAAGGTATTCCTAAATCCTCTGGAGTCATTAAACTATTACTGTCGCCGAAGAGATCACTGAACTTCTCCTTTGTTTCTTTAGGTTTATTTTCCTTTTCTTTTTTGGATTTTGGCTTCTTTTCAGGAATATGAATGGCATCAGCTGTAGTTGCTACTGAATCTTTAGATATATCCTTTGATTTCGATTTTTTCTTTTTAGTTTTTTGTTTCTTTGCACTGTCTGATTCTTTTGTTTTTTCTTCTGCATAATCTTTTATTTCATCAGTATCGACTGTCGTTTTGATTTCGGTATTATGAGAACTAGTAAGTGTTTTGTTTACTACATAATTTACAGAATCATCCATTCTAGCTTTATTAATGTTTAGTGGCATCTCGCATTTTTTCTGTAACTTGTCGGAAATGACTGTTCTGCTAGTATCCATATGATCGCTATTGTCATCGCTTAGTTCTAAATCATCTGCCACAATAGCCATCTTGGTGAGTGTAGTCTGATTTTGATGGTCGCTTTTCTCTCTTGACCTTGATTTTTTATTACCTTCTATTTTACTGTAATTTTTATCCTTAGGAAGAAAATCTTTCACGTTATCGTTGACACGTTCTTCACGCTCATTATATTGCTGTTTGTGAGTTAATATTTCTTTTGGAAAACTATCTTCTGCTGCATCTTTTCTATAAACGTTCTTATGGTGTGGTACATTTTCGTCTACATCAATGACAGGAACATCTATCTTGCTATGAGTATTTTTATTATTATGCCCGGTTTTTGGAATTCGATACTTGGCCATATTTGGTTTCGAAACAATCTGTATGTCTGTTGCTTGCTTTAAAAGATCTTGTGGTACTTGTTTACTTATTTTTAAATCTTGAGTATCATGTTGAATTTCCTTTGGTTTGCTACGACTTACGTGAATTCCGTCATCAGTCTCACGAACCTCACCCGATTCCATAGACAGATTGGGCACTGGATAATCAATGTCCATATAAATATCATTTACAAGTGTATCACTACATTGTGACGGTCGATGCACTAAAGCAACAGGGATGTCCACAGGTTTAATATCCCATACAGCTTTGTTAACTGGGGTTATATCAATATTCCTGCCTACTGTTGTAGATAATGTCTCTATGCCATTTTCTTTCCAAATAACATATCTTTTGCTTGTTACTCGCGGATCTTCCAAGGGTGCAGCGGCAGTAGCCATAATTTCTGCAAAAGTTATTGTAGGACTTTATTAATCTGGTTTTTTGTTTGCTGGAACATGCTGCCACTTTACCAATATCAATATTTACTAACAGGCATTCCAACAACAAGTTTAATTAGGGTTATAAACGTTACCTTCAGTTTGTAATTTGTATAGGCACAAAGAATTAAAATTAGATTATCATAATTAATTGCTTTAAGCTATTTTGAACATTAATTCATTCATTTTTTTTGTTACCTTTAATGGGGTTAGTAAGAGCTGCATCAGTATGTACAGAATCAGGAGACTGGCAGGAAAAACGAAGCATATCATATTCATGTGGAGAGAAATTTGGTACAGGCTGTGCATCTATAGACTCTCTCTCATGGTAATGCCTCCAGCCTTCCTTAGAGTGAGCATCAGGTTTACCGTACGACTCTATCCTCAGTCTTTTAGTATGAGGTTCATCATGATCTTTTGGTCTATATTTGGATGAATATTTACTGTCATAGTGATATCTACTTTTATCGTGATCATGAGAATATCTGTCATAATCAGATCGGAAGTCTGGTTTCGGGCGTTGATGACGGTTGTAAGATTCAGCAGGGGGACTCTCCAAGGATCTACCTAGATATCTTCCACGTTCATGTCTATGGTAGTCATCTTGATGTTCCCTGTATTGTCTCTTCAATCCTCTCTCTGGACTGTATTGCTTCCTATATTTCAATGAAATTTCGTATTTATCCCGACCTCTGTATGTGGTACTGTCATGGGGTCTGCTTGATCTACCTTTGTAGTTATCCCTTGAAGTAGATTCAGGGTTATTGTGCCCTCTGTCATCCACACTGGATGTTTCAGAAGTTTTATTACTATATCTATCAATTGGCACTTTGTTTAGGTTTCTCCTTCCATTATCACTTTGGAGATGATCAGTTCTTGTATCTTTGGTTTGATAGTTTCGTTCTACCTCATCATCAGAAATAAATACGTCGACGGGAATGCTGTAATGTTAAAACTTTATGTTAATAAAATACAGTGACTTTTCAAGAAATGTTTAAACATCGAGTAAAAGTATTACCTCACAGCTGGCATTGATTTCCTTCTATCTTTAATGCTGCTAGCAGATGTCTTGGGCGGCTCATTGAGTTCAGTCTTATGTTGTGCAATGTTCTCATTAACACTACTTTTCCTATTGTTGGATAGTTCTACTTTTATACCAGCATCATCAGACTTGTTTCTATTGCGATTTCCAGAATCAGTATCTGCGTCTTTTGGCGGCAAAACAGGCGTTTCACGTCTAAAATTACAAAAACAAATTCCATTAGATTGACAAGATTTCCAAGTAATCTAAGAATAAGGTTGTAAGCCTGTAGCTAGTTCATTGACAGACTAACAAAATGACAAAATACATAAATTGTGTAAAATCTATTTATGTCCAGCCTATGAACAGCTTAGCTCTTTTTTTCTACGGAAAACATACTTTCATATGTTTTTAACTCTTCTTTTTGTGTGGTTAGTGACTAACCTGGTGTCAGAGTTTTAAAGCCGCCCATGGGCCTCTGACATGGCCATGCTGTCGAGAAATATCTCTCGAGGCATCCTCATGATGTTTTCATTCACCGTTTTTGAAGCAAGTGAAGAGTGGTGAAGAGATGTTTTTAATTGATTTGGGAATTTTAAGTTGATTGATTAACAAACAAAAAAAATTAATAAACATTGCGAGTTCTTCTTGCAAGTAGGGCCATCAATACTGTTTTAAAGTACAAATAATATACATTTAAACCACTTAGAAGCTATGTAAACATGAAAATATTAAGCACTAAACTTGTTATGTTCCCATTAGTTAATACTGACCACTGCATTGTCAAATGCAACACTTGCAAAATACAATCTCTTTATTTATCACAAATCAGCTTGCTTCAACAATGTCACATATCAAGTAACAAGTGCTGACATGCATATAACCTTAAAATTACCTCATGATGCAACCATTGTTAATACATACATATAAAACATTCACTGTAAAATTGATTATTGTACAAATAGAAATGTTAGGTGGACTAGTTTAGGTACAAAGTTGCAATCATTTTTTTTTTTTCTTAATTAACCTTTATTGGCCTATACTTTACTGCCCCACTGCTGGCAAAATTCCCAAGTCCTTCCAGGAACTCTTTTCGTGCGCCATATCAAACCAGCCCTTGCAAATTAATAAAATTAAGTCTAGAAATAATGAACAATGCACAGACTTCAAACAGTATTTTTTTTTTATAACCATATTATATTAGGAACTGAATGTGAAGCAGGAAAAATGGTTAACCAATTGCTGTGCATCACATAAGCAACTGGACATCGGGTTTTAAAGAAATAAAAGATATGGGAAAGCAAACTAAGCAAAAACCAAGTTGAGGAACTGATTTGTTTCTTACCTTTCGTGATTAATATCATCATTCTTCTGTTTAACATTATCTTCCTTGTTTTTATTATTTCCTTTACCTGATGCTCTATCATAGTTCATCCTACCTGGATTTTTTACACCTTGGTTAAATTTTTTTCTAATGTTCTTCCCACTCTTAAAAGCATTCAACACCATCATGTCATTTCTAAAACATAGATTTTAATTAGTTATTTAGACTTGCAATGAGCAACCATAGTGAATATTTCTTCAGTTTATGAGAAGTGATTGTTCAACAAGCACAACTACAATATCCTTATTGTTTTAACCTATTTTTTTATTGATTCATCTTCCCAAAGAAAAATCAAGGTGTAAATATATTAAATCAATCATATTAAAAGAATACTAACTCTGTATTAAGTTGAGTAATCCTTTGAGTCTTCCTCTGTATTTCTGCACGGGCAGTCATCAACAGAGAAGAGTAGTTATTCTGCAATTTCTGGAACTCCTTCTCAAGAGTGTCATAATCCTGCAATATTTCCTATAATATCAATGTGTTATCCATTCGTGTTCTTCTTCTTTAGTTAGCAAAATGCGTGAGTTCAGATAGTGTGCATGTTGCATGTTATATGGACCCTTAAATAGAGCCTTTATGAACTTCATGAACAATTAGTACAATACTGTCAATGAATCACGGCCAGTCTGAACATTGGCTCTCCGATCTTTCGCACATGTTCACTCATGCACACTCGACAAATGATACCATTGGTCGAGTTCCGTTCCCAAAAAAATGTTACTATGCAACTTTCTGCACAAAGTTCAGGAAAGCCATGATCCATCGGCCATATAGCATGTTTTGATTTAGAATTTTAAAACACTGGTTTGATTCAATGCAAATAACTTTAACATATTAAGTAATAGACATCAAATTGAACATGCAACAGTCATGTAGGTGTAAGCGCATGTAGTTATAGCTGTATTTTTTTTTTACAGAATACATAATTACTGTATTTTTACTTAAAATACAGTAATTATGTGTGCAGTAAAGCCGAGATATTAATAACTGCGGTGCAAACAGAAATTGATAGTTCAATACTTTTATACATCATAGACAAACATTAAAATATTTTTGCTAGTTAATAGAAACTTACTTTTTGAAGCTTTTCCATGGCAGCTGAATGTTCTTCAAGCTTCACTTTCAGCTCTTTGTTTTCATCACGTAGCTATAAAAAAGAAAAAAAAAAGTTTTTCTGTAAAATGTGATCTTTTATATTTATCGTACAAGGTACTGTGATAAACTATTTGGATATTTCGTCACATTAAGTGATAAAATTATGTTTTCAGGACATAAAATATTACAGGACGTTTTGGCGCTAAATCACAATACCTCCTGAAGAGCATTCACGTCTTCGTAGTTACATAAATCGCCGTAAATGTCCTCCATTGCGAAAGGCGGTATAGTAAGATGTATTTCACAAATTGAAATTTGTTATTTTTCATTAATTTAATGAAAAATAAGCTTAAAAAATAAAACAAAGCTTTAAAGTCAATTGCTCGTACTACGCCACTTTGCAACAAAAACTTGACATTGACTTTGACACTACGAAAGTACAGACTGACAGTTTAGTATTGACGTAAAGTGATGTTCTTCTAGCATTATTTTCCATTTTTGTACGCAAACTTAGTTGATTCTAATTATTTCGCTAAAATTGTGTTGTACAAACAGAGGTGCTGAATTTGTAAGTGGCAGGCTGTTGAGTGTGAAAACCTATAGTTATGAACGGGTGGCGTTGTTTGTCGTTTGACTCATAGCATCACGCTGTCACGAGTTTTTAACCAGTGTCTATTTTTTTCTTATGCTAGCGAACAATTCAACTTATATGCTTAATTTCAGAAAATATTTGGAAGCTGTAAAACTAATTAAACTAACTAACTAACTTATCTTAACTTATTATTTGCTGTTTAATTGCTCCTATAGTTTTAATATCATTAGAAAATTGAATGATTTCCATAGTTATTACGACCGACTACAACCTAACGCGGCATTTTTTGTCAGATGCCTTTGTATATTTGATAGCTAAAAATGACATTGGCCGTGAGTCAAGCGATACAAGTGGTAAAAATTAACAGAGTTCATCCCCAGTTTTCACAATCGAATGTGAAATGAGTTTATACAAATTGTTAAAATAATGTGACAAAACGCTGCTTGTGGGTGGGTGACTCAAAACCTACTAGCACTTGTCGGCAAAGTACTTAGTGCCATCATCATAGGTCTGCATTAAGTAAAACATTGAAATAAGGTTTCATTTGTCACCGCGTCAAACTCTTTTACGGCAAGCTGTAATTGTCTTACGAAAAACTGACAGCAATTCGCCACCGCTAAAAATATCGCTTCTGTCGCATTATTTCGTATCATAGTATCAATATCACTACAAGATCGAGATAAAACTGCACAAAAATAGGCACTTGTTAACCATTACGAAAGCTTTTAGTAATCGAATACATTTTGCACTGTTCGCATAAGTTTAGTATCTATCCACCCAAGTCGACTAAATAAGAAAAGTTTCAACTAAGTTTTTGTTTTGCGTTGTATCTGATCCGAATATCCGAGTTTCCGACCGAGCCCCGACCGTTTACCAACTGGCGCCGATGACGCCCGGGCCGGCCGTTGCTCACATAGTTGCTCATTATGTTCTGTGTTGCTCATTGCCCAGTGCCCGCACGACCTACCTCGCCCCTCAACCCTTCACACCCTTCTACGTTGTTCATGTCGGTCGGATGAAATCGTTCGTTCGGTCGTTGTTGCGTTTTGCTTCGCCGTCTGGCGCCTGGCTCGCTCGCGGTGAACGTTACATTACTGTTGTGTTTATTCTAAATGGCTTTCTTCAGTTTTTAGTTTTAGTTTGTTTGGATTTGCTAATAGAGAGTGTTAATAAAAATGTCGGTGTTTATGAAGTCAATTTATAAGATTTACATGTAATAGTGCAACAGGCGATTGTAAGTCGCAAAGGGCTCGTGTAAACATAAGAGAACGTTGTAATTACAACATGCCTACGGATTCTGAATGCGAGTGCGACCTGGTGTCGAAGGAGTGGTTGTTGGCGAAGTTGCGCTCCGACGAGAGGGATACTGTGCTGATAGACTGTCGCGGTTCCAACGAGTATTCGATAGCTCACATCCGTTCCGCAGTAAACTTTTCTATACCGAGTATAATGCTGCGGCGGTTGGCAGCGGGCAAGATCGAGCTGGTATCGACAGTGCAGTGTAAGGAGCTGAAAGCGAGGATCTCGCATTGCCGTACGCGAGGCATTTTCGTGTTGTACGGGGACGGAGTTCCACGGGACCCGGACTCCGTGCATGGGATCCTGCTGCGGAGGCTAAAGCAAGATGGCGTGCAGGTCGTCTGCCTTGAAGGTACGAGTGGTACCATGTATTTATTACCTAATTACATTAGCGGGCCGAGTCCCCTGCGGGCCGTGTAGCACAGTAGGTGCAGCCTTCAGCCTTGTAGTGCACCACACAGTATTGTACAATGATAACCCAGCATATATTTAGTATTATTCATTAAAGTTCATGACCATTATAGTTCCATGAAAACTTAATGAGAATGAGCATGTATCTATTTACTGCATGAACATGGCTTGTTTACATTCTAAAATGCTTCCAAAACAACTATGTTTACACTATTTAAAGATGATAATTTACCATTCTGACTTTTGATCCTAAATTATGGTATAATTTGGTTGCTAATGCACTAATCATGGTAAGGAGTCTTTTCTAATTTTCAATGGCATGTTGAGCTAATCAAGTTTGCTGTGGTATGGCAAGGCTCTATTTCAAAATACAAGTTTTTAGGTATGTTTTAACATCTAGTCTAAATGGGAAGTCTAGGTAACAGGCAGACATAAAAAGTAGGACTTGTTCATGTTGAATACATGCACACATCTGCCATTCTAAAGGATGTTTTTTTGTCATTTGCAATATTTCCCTCTCAAAATGCATAAAATAACTGTTATAGGTATTTTATTGAAATGCTATAATGTAACAATGGCATTATTTAGAATGAGTAATCTTGCTGTCTCAGGTCTATTTGCGAATAATTAGCTCATCTAGTGCTTCTAAGGAAAAAAGATTGACAAGCTAAGAATATTGGAATCACAGAAGTCTTAAGACTGAAATGATTTCTTTTTGATAGAGAAATGATGTGTAAAATTTATAACAAGATAGTATGTTCTGGAGTAAATTGATAATACCTAGATAATAAAGCACTATCAGATTTCACATCAAATTGATAAAAAACTTTTACCACCTTATCTTACCTAAAAACAAGCCAAGTGCGAGATAGACTCATGCCTTCTTCTTTACGGTTAAAAGGATACAGCCCCAGTGACCCAGACCACCGAGGCTCAGTAATAGAGTTTGCTGGTCGCCCTGCAGGCAAGGTACCCTAAAAAGTTTTATAATCTCATTATGATTCCTACAGAATTTTGAATAAATACTTAATTAAGCATTAAGTATTGTATTTGTCAATAAAACCTAATGCAATCAGTGACCATGGAAGTGGGGACAGAGGGGGGCAGAATGCCCCCTAAAAACAAACGGGGGGGGGTTCTAATTTTAATACCTGGTAAAGAAGGTTTCTCTGTGCTTCACAGAGCCACAGTTTTGACAAAGCTTTGTTTTTTCTGAATTTTTTTTTATGAGGCAAAAGCAGACAACCAAGACAGTGGGTTTTGGGTTACCAAAGATGTTCGGGCCCCCCCGTCATGGAGTACTTCTGCAGTCTCTGTATAATACACATCTACTACTGCAGAACACAGCATTCCTATAAACCACTGAAATGACCAAGTCTATAGAAAGAATGGTTACCTTTCCCAGCTGTATGAAATTGTAATAATTATATAAAAATAATGCTAAAATCACCAATCTATGTAAAATGTTCTGGAGTTGCATCATAAATGAGTCCCTTAGCTTACCACCTCAAAGCACTAAGAATGCAACTTATACATATCTGAAATGAATAATGCTAATACACAATAATTATTAATTTATTATAAATCTATGAACTTCAAAGTACATTATTCTACATTAATTATTCAAAGTTCAGGTTGTTTATAAATTAAAAAAGGACATAAAAAAATTAAGTTAGTAAAAAAGATGAAACACATATAAATAAACATTTATAATCTATGAACTTCAAAGTACTTACATTCTAGTATCGGCGGCGGGGGGATCTTGTTGACGCGGCGCGCCGCGTCTGTCTGTATGTCTGAACGCGATAAACTCAAAAACTACTGAACGGATTTTCAAACGGTCTCGCCAATGGACGGTTTCACCAATGGACGGAGTGATTCATGCGGAAGGTTTTAGTGTATAATTCACTAAGTAATTGTGTAAACTGGCTGAAATTTAACGATTATTGTTGAATATGTCGGAAAAAATCATGCCGACTCACAGTGGAACGAATGTATGGGAGCGGTTGGACGTAGACATGTCCGAAAAAAAAGAGTAAAATTATGCCAAACTAATGATGCCATCTTATTCGATTACTTAATGCCTTCATAACTTGTGGTGATGAATTTCTTCATAACTCCCATATTTCGGGAGTAATTTGAGAAAATGTGAAATTTTACTATGAAAATGAGTGTATCGAGCTCTCTCCCTCCTGATTCCGGGCTTGTTTCAAGTAGCGGTCTCTAATATCATAATGCTAATACTAAGAGCTATATTTAATACTAAGACACATAGTGCGCCAAATGTGCACTTTCTGGGATAAAGAGTGATGTTTATTTTATAACACAATTTTTTAATTTTTTGTTTATTTTGTTGATTAAAACCGTTTTTCTAAAGGTTTACCTTATTACAATAACATTTCTGATCAGCCAATTAGAGAAGATATAAGCTAATTAGGATATATAATTAGGGACTTAAGGTTTACATATAAAACTGATGCACTAATGATTACTGATAAGAACATTGCTATTATTTAATTACTAAATGGCTCTTAATACACTAATTTAGCATGCATCATTTACTAATTATCACAATAACTAATTACCTTGCAATATTTAACAAAGGATACCTGGGATACCTGGATTTTATATAAATAGGTCACTATTAGTAACTTTAAAATCAGTGTTGATTTACACCTCGTTGTATCCAAGCTAATCTCGCAATGTATTTTCCAAATTTTAATACAAATCTTGATATTCACGTTGCTTTATGCGCACGCGCACATAAAGATTTACGCGACTTTAACTATTTGTTCAGTGTTTTAAAAGATAACAGTTGTGTTCAGTTATGTGAAAGTGCTGAAACAAGTTTAAAAGACTGGTGTCGTCGATTTTGCTACCGCATTTATGCAAAATGGACACAGTCTGGAAGAAGCACAGATAAGTTTCGGAAGAAACATGAGATTTGGCTACAGGCTGCAATTCAATGGCCGGAATTACAGAATGAAAATATGGAACCTTCTACAGAAAATATAAGTGACGTCATCGAGCCCATAATTTCTCCTGCTAAATCTGATGCTTCAACTTGTACACATCCTAGTCCTCGTAAATCTTTTGAGGACCTTAGTAACCGGCAAAAAAGAAGACGCACCACTGAAGATAGTCTTTCATGCAGCAGTAGCAGCGCTGAAATTATGTTTTCGGCCGAAAGGGCGCTTCAAAAGGCAGGACAAAGCGATACAGCTTATGTTATGAAATACTTGACGGAGAATCCAGAAGAGGCCTCAAAAATCAAAGCCTTCATTGAAGGTAAATCAATTCAGGTACGGGAAATATCCCCTTTGAAGGCATTGGCTCTTTATGTATCGATGAACTTATCGAAATGGCGCTATAACACTCTTCGGGATTTCAACACTCAAGAAGGAGCTCTTCAATACCCGAGTTACTACATGTTGGTTAAAGAAAAAATTAAGTGCTATCCGGCCAAAGAAGATCTCACAGTTACAGAGAGCTCTGCAAAAATCAAATTACAAGCCTTGATGGATTTAACCTCAAGAAGACTTATTAGGTCGTTAGAAACCCCTGTTGATCCCAATCAACAGCTCGTATTGACCAGCAAATGGGGTTTTGACGGATCATCTAGCCAAAGCATTTATCATCAAAGGACGAGTGAAGATGAGCAAATCGATCTTGCTAGTAATTTTATGATTAGTCTTGTACCACTGCGGCTCGTCTCAAAAGGTGTAACAATTTGGGAAAACGAGCGACCATCTTCCACTTCATTTTGCCGGCCAATATTGTTTAAGTTTATAAAGGAAACCAAAGAAAATGTGCAGAGAGAGATGGCTGAAATCGAAGCAGAGATTGAAGCCTTAACTCCATCCACCATCACTGATGGAATTAGTGTCAAACACCAACTGCTGTTGACAATGATTGATGGTAAAATTCATTCCATTATATCCAATACAGCAGCTTCAGTGTGTGACATATGCAAGGCTTGTCCTAAAGAAATGAATAATTTAGAGTTAATCAAAGATAAACACGCAAACGAGGACATGTATAAATATAGCTTAAGCACCCTTCACGCTTGGATTCGCTCAATGGAATGCTTATTACACATTTCCTACAAATTAGACATAAAATCATGGCAAGTAAGGGGTGATATAGCAAAAAGGCAAGTTGATGACAGGAAGAAAAGAGTTCAAGAGGCTGTAAGAAGAGAAACGGGCTTACTTCTCGATGTTGTGAAACAAGGCAGTGGATCCACCAACAATGGCAACTCGGCAAGGAGATTTTTTGAAAACTACACTAAATCTGCTGAACTGACCGGAATAGATGCTATGCTTTTAAGAAAAATCTGTGTGATCTTGCAGTGTATTTCATCAGGAGAGAAGATCAACGTAACTAAATTCCGAGAGTTCTGCTTTGATACTGCTAAGCTTTACGTGGAGTTATACCCATGGTATTATATGCCTTCTTCACTTCATAAAATTTTAATGCATGGGCCAGACATAGTTCAGAACATGTCAATTGTGCCCATTGGTTTTCTATCCGAAGAGGCATCTGAGGCTAGAAATAAAGATTTTAGAAAATATAGAGAGGGGCATTCTCGAAAGCATAGCAGTATCTCATGCAATGAAGATATTATGCACAATCTTTTACTGTCTTCTGATCCACTTGTTACAAGTATCCGTCCAAAAGGAAATAAGTTTGTAAAAAAATCTTCTTTTAAGGAATTTTATGAGCTTACGGATTCTGAGAAAAGTGATATCGAATTTGTTAACATAAATGATTTAGCGGACATCGATTCTGAATTTGAATTAATTGATGATGATGATGATGACGAAGATAATTAAATGATGTTATTGTTTTAAAATGTGTAACTTAGTAAATTAGAGCTTACGTCTTAATTATTTATTGTACTTTTAATGAAACTAGGTAATTTATTATCAACTTACTTAAAAGTCATACTCTCATCAGTTCTTGTGAATATTTTTGTTAATATATATTTCTGTATATATATAATATATTTATAGACCTCTTAATAAGTCTGTCTGCGGTTTAAAGTAAATACAAATGGGGAAAAAACGTTTTTTTTTTTAAATTTTCATTTCCTTTTATCCCAGAAAGTGCACATTTGGCGCACTATGTGTCTTAGTATTAAATATAGCTCTTAGTAATAGCATTACGATATTAGAGACCGCTACTTGAAACAAGCCCGGAATCAGGAGGGAGAGAGCTCAATACACTCATTTTCATAGTAAAATTTCACATTTTCTCAAATTACTCCCGAAATATGGGAGTTATGAAGAAATTCATCACCACAATTTATGAAGGCATTAAGTAATCGAATAAGATGGCATCATTAGTTTGTCATAATTTTACTCTTATTTTTCGGACATGTCTACGTCCAACCGCTTCCATACATTCGTTCCACTGTGCGACTGGGAGCTTTATTGGCGTGCGCCGCGAAAATCGTAAAAGTTACATAAAAAGTATGTTTTACAGTATTGTTCATCTTAAAAAGTTCAACAAAAAAGTCCGCGACGGCATATGTCTATCTTCTAAGGATGACCCACAATAAATAACCATTTATATCTTTCAGAATTTGATAAAAATTTCATTGTTATTTTCGAAGCTATTTTGACCGGTATTATCTTAATCATTATCCAATTAACTTTGTTACTTAAATTAAGCATTTAATTCCGATTAAACTATGCCTTGACATCATTCATTTTAATGAATGGTTTAAAAGATATCACAGATTCAAAATTACGCATATCAAAATAATTTTGGTTGACGGCAACGCGGGCGCAGCGGTAAGAGTCAATGACCTTTTCCTCAGCTATTAGGTATGTAATCCCGGTATGGGTAGTACGTTCCCGTGGGATATTTCTGACATCCACAGGGCGAAGCCGCGGGAAAAAGCTAGTTAATAAGAATTCAAAGTACTGCTGGGGTAAGTTGTTTTATTTTGAAAATAAAATATTCTTATATTAATTTATATAAATTATTCTCATATTAATTACAATTTATAAATAAATTATTATTATTATTAATTTATAAATATTAAGTGTTTAAAAACAATTAATAAAAAAGGTTAAATACACTAAAAATCAATAGGTTTCCCCCGGTTTTTACCAGAGTTCGTAAATAAACTATTAATTTAGTTTTAAAGCATCGTTTAAACACCTAGAAATAATAAAATAATGCCTTTTTTATATGTTCTGCAAAAAGTAAATTTATTCATATTATTCTGGTATTTTTGTTTCTGAGTTACAGCTTTTTTTTTTGAAACTCATTTTATTATATTAATATTCAGCCAGCACCAGTTAATCAGATAGGGATTTTAATACTCAATCTCTGTCTATAGCTGATTAAATTAATGCTAGAATGCAGCAAAATAATTTAAATTTGATTTCAATTCATTTTTACAAAATTTCCAAATTATTATGACCAAATCTAGTTGAAAGTTTCATGCGGGGAATTTCTGCCTTTTTCATTTTTCTTTTCTTGTGCCTTTACTGCCACTATTGAAGATTGGCAATTATCATCCTTTTTTGTCCATAAGAATTTGAACAGATATCCTGCTTTCTAAATGCCTTTCGAATATTACGTAGCCTCTGATTTCAGGCTAGGTACAGAAAAATCAAATGCGGTTTTAGTATGTTACAGTTCAAATACTAATGGATATCAAATAAGTACTACCTATGTATTATTCTCACGACGGCATTCATTCAGTAAATGATTACCTAACTTAGTGGTAACACGTAATACCGGTTGCCACGCCGAGGAACCGTTTCATAACATTCATTGACAAAAACTGCTCGATACTTATCTCTTTGAATTTGAAAGCGACGTACCTACACGAATTATGAAATTCCTGCTCATCACGCAAAAGAGATGAATAATGTGTTCGATGTCCGTAAATGTAGAGAAGTTCTTGGTCGCAGACCAAGAACTTATAGCTTAGCTTAGTGAAGCTTAGTGAAATGTATACGAAAGAAAAAGGTGCATTGCTATAATCTAGATTTTGCAAACCGGAATTAAACTCGGCAGTCTTCCGCACTAAATATGATCGATTGTATCGATTTATTTTGTAACAGCAAAGTAAAGGAAAAATACTGGTGTAAAACCGGTAGTTATTTATTATTAGTATAGTATCAGATGCGACGAAACGTCTTCGATTCAATCTGTTTTAGTTTAAAATGTGTGAGGGGCGTAAGACGCATGCCGGAGGTCGCAAGTCGAGGCATCCGCTCCTCCAAACGTGGGAGAGGAAGTCGACTACTTATTGTGCTCCTCAATGCGAGACATTGATTATAATCACCGCATAGTCTCGAATGCGCTTGTTTGTACCAACGCTACTTTATTTTCTGGACTGGTAAATGAACACAATTTAGTGGTCCATTTATTACTATGTAATTTATTGTACAATGAAAGTAACGACGAGTTGCTGGAATGATAATTAATTATGTGTGTGTAGTTCCTGAATAACAGAATGTGAAATAAAATTAAGTAATTTATAACAGCGGCTCTACTGTTATTATTTTCTCCATCTAGTCTAGTGTGATAGCAAACCCAAATCTTTGAATAAAAATATTGGGAATTAATCTTAGTCGATGATCACCGCCTCGATGCCATACAAATAATACACCGTAGGAATGTGTCCACAGACTCCACACTCCACATTGAGGACAAATATTGCGATAGCTTTTTTACGACCATTCTGCTCATTTTGATGACTCAATCATCAAATATTTCTTCGTTCTAATGTCTACATTAGTAAGAAACTAGGAGGATCGTAATAATTTATCAGATATAGACTGGATGATCAAACAGGCCGGATGTGTGGAGCTACTGTCGTCTTCGTCCGACGGAAGAGCGCCGCAATTTTATTAATAAGTTCCCGTTTCACTCACGTCCTGTCAATTTTAACTTTGCGTGTAAACTATGTATAAAATATGAGTGTAGAATATGTAGGTACACCATAAAATACATGCTATGCTTGCTCAATTGAAAGTACGCAGTTTTTTCCAATATCTCAAGAATGCAGGTGATATATCTTTGTCAAATGCACTTGTGGCAAACTGGACGTAATTATTTTGTTTATTTATTTAATACTTCAAGCTTCAAGCACACAAATGTACAGAGACAGGCATTTTCTACCAGTCAACCTTTGGGTGATGCAGAGTCAAACAGTGGCATAATGCCCAAATTGCCCAATATGCCTGGGTATAAACTTTTTCAAATACTCGCTACCTACTCAAAATACTAAAAGTACTAGCATCATTCGGTAATGAACAGACATCATCGAATCACCGGAAGGAAGCAAATGAATAAATTCAGCAATGGCATTAATTGTAAATAAGATATCCCATTGATCTATATTAGACAGAGAATTGCCCATTTGAAGTGTCTGAGTACGGAGCAGCTCGATCGTAAAATAAATGGCACGTGCTTGCGAACAACAGGATGTTGTGAGCTCCGCTTTGAATGTAAACTCTTCGGGGCTTAACATTTATAATCGTAGAGGAAATCGTGTGCATCTGGCCGGAGTGGATGGCTCACGCGAATATTATATATGATAATATGGCATCATAGAGGAAAAGCAAATGGGAAAGGGAAGCGGGATCTCATAAACGAGGAGCGCGTTAGAATTAACTCAACCGCTTGGAAACAATTACTTTTGCTTTGAGCTCTTTTATCAACTGAATTTAGTCACCATCATTCTCCTGCCTATATCTCAATATATGTATATTGGTCGGTGCAATATATCTTTTTCTTCTATAGTTTTCTATTTGTCGACATCTCAATAGTCACTCCCTTTCTAGCCATATCATCTTTCACACAATCCATCCATCGTTTCTTTGGTCTTCCCCTACTCTTATAGCCATCCACATTCATACTCAAAACTTTCCTGACGACATTTCCGTCATTCCTCCGCATCAGATACCCATACCATGACAACCTATTTCCAAACAACTTTTCAGTCACCCTTATATTTCTTCTTCTATCGATTCGCGTAACACCACACATCCCTCTTAGCATTCCTATCTCAGCTGCATGCATTTCATTCATCCCTTTTGCCCAACATTCTGATCCATACAAGGCAACTAAATTTAATAAAAGCTTAATATTAAAACCATATGCTTTAAGGACGCCCGCCGTGCTAAACGAGTAGACAATATTAATCAATATCATTGATAAATCTAAAGTGTAAAACTTTGAATGGAGCTCAGTGTGTATAATAAACAAGTACATCAGAAGTCGTAACATTGGCATTGACAGTTTTTATGTGCTGACGTAATGTCCAATCCGCGGATTACTATTTTGTGCTGCGTATTGTATTCTGATTTTATTTATGTCTGGTTCCGCTACAGCGACTCTGAATTAAAAAAATAGGCAACTTGTTACGCCGCAAAAGCACGTAAAGGTCACCAATTTGTTTAACGCCCGTGTGTATATTTTAATATGGTTCATAAATTAGATATCAGCGTACAAGTTTACATTGTTATAATTGTGGATAATGTAGCATGTGATGTGAGGTCGGGGTGCAGCGCGATGTAACTCTGTTAAATACTGATACGATTATCAGGAGCACTATCTGGCGGGCAGCCGACGACGGCGCCACACTTATTATCGGCTTGAAATCGAGCCGACAGTCAATTAGTGCAACATGTCCTGACCATTTATAATTCAATACGCTGGTAAATAAACCCACCTACCTAATTAAATGAACAGGAAATTAAACATTTTGCGGTGGTTAACTAGGGACACTTAGTTGACCGCAAAATATATAATTTCTGATTATAATGACGAGACATCATCTAAAATATAACATGAATAATGAAATAGTAATGTAAGTAGGCATTACAAGTTTAACCTTTGCTTGCGGCTTTGTGTCCGTCCTTGCGCGTGGACTTTTAGTTTGAGGAAGACTTCGATCTTGTTTTTGCACTGATCAAATAGTTTAAACGTTGACTGTAACAATGGACCTGTAGACCCACTGGCGGTAAATCTCCACAGTTGATTCATTGTTCCAACAAATACGTTTGTTTTGCCATTTATTTCGAAATCCTAACATAGGCATCTCCTCATGTATTACGCGTGGGTTATTTTGTGAAGTTTATCGTACAGATACACTTTTCTAAGTACAAGCAGAATATCTATTTTCGTAATATCGCCTTGAAATCCGAAACTCCCATTCCGTCGATTCTAAGAACCTGAATCAAATCGTTAGGAGTGACGTCAATCTGCTACATTCCCAGAATCTGGCCGAACGTTATTATTTATTTATTACAGTATTATTTCTCTATTGTTTTCTTAACACAAAATTTGAAATGTAACTATTAATAAGGATTGTTTGCACAGGTAACAAGAATTATGATTCCCAGAAAGATCTGCATTTTTATTTAGACTCGGGTTGTATTTGTTGGCTGTTGGATGCGATGCCAGAAGGTTAAAATGTTTATGTCATTCATTTAACAAGACTTCTTTGTCACGATCATTGTGAATGGATTTAATTGACCCAACTCTTGGAACAGTCAATAGAGGCCGATGTGCAATCATATTTATAAGTCGCCCACCAACCTTAGTAAATTGGTTTAAATTGTTCCAACAGGCTTGATTAAAGTCTATTTAAAGATGCTACATATTTATCAATGACATGCTTTCGCTTCAACCTATTAACTAACTACATTTTGGTGCAATGCAATCATGAGACAAGGGGGTAATAATTATAAGAAGCACGGCATTGACCGTAACTGAATCCCAATTGGATGCTGGATGCTCCACAATTAATTTGCTGGACGACAAAAAATTATACCTTTTGTGCGATCCTATTAAAATACACGCGTGAAGAGCAGATGCCAGTCGATCCAGCCGATCTTACTCAATTATTTGTGGACGTTTGCTACCTGGTTCACCTGATACCTATTAATCGCTAATCTACCACGTCAACTGCAAATGCAATGCCTCGACCTTAAGCATCAAATTCAAAATATTTTTATTTCACATAAACCTACATGGGCACTTCACATCACACAGGAACAAAGTTAAATCGCTTTGACCATGACTGTAAATTTCATCCTTTCTATGAAAAGCATACATCCCGATGCATTTCCAGGGCCAATGTTCATAAGCACCGGTCCACCAATCTGTAAGCCATGCAAATACTTTTTTCCGGTTATTGTTGTTCGACTTGCAGAGCAGAGACTTGCAGAAAGACAGTCGTTCTTCAAATACTTAGGCTGGACTCACAAATTCTGAATTCAGAGTCGGAATTGATATTATTAATTAAGAAAGCGCGGAATTGCATACAATTTAGAGAAAATCATAATCTGAAAAAATCTGAATGTGTGTGGAGCATAATTAAATTGTATGCAATTCAGGCTTTCTTAATTAATAATATCTATTCCGACTCTGAATTCAAAGAGGAATTCAGAATTTGTGAGTCCAGCCTTAGGGATCTCGCGCACTTGACGGCCACGACTCCGGCCTATCGTGGTTCGTGGCCCGGTCTGCGGTTAGTTGACAGGTTGGCCGTCGCAACCAAGTGAGCGATTCGTATCGGTTTCTATAGTCTACCTGGTCGTGGTCGTGGCCGTCTAGTGCGCGAGATCCCTTAATCGAGAAGAAAATTCTATGTAGAATAGTTAACAGCTCTGCATAATGATGTATTAGGTGGTTAAAATCGCACAAGGTTGTTGATAAATGTGGCTGGAAGGACGCGAGCCACCGCCGGGCCAAGGCCTCCCCGCAGTCCGCGCCTGCCTCCCACGCCACGCCAGCGCCTCTCCGCGTGCCGGTACCACCGCCATGCACGATCCTGCCTACTGCCTTGTGTGATATGCGTATTTCCACATCTTGTTTCATAATTTACCGTATTTACATCATTTTTTATCCTATCCAAAATCTAAGCCTGCTGTGTTTCAAACCTTATAAAATTATAACCAGTTCAATTTACATCAAAGCTACATTTTAGGTAGACTGTTTGTTGTATGGCTATGGTGGGCGGTGAGGAGTGGGTGCTAAATGTGTGCGAAGTGATCACGTTTATATTGTGTGGGTGTAGCAGGCTGAAGGATTGGGTTTGCGCGGTGAGGGGCGAGTTTTATGGAGTCCTTGCTACCGAGGACGAGCGTGGAAACTGGGGGGGAGGGGTGTCAGAGACGTGGAGGAGGGTACGACGGGTTCATTGAGTGCGGCGGATGAATGGGCCGCGATGAGTCATCGGATCGATGCCGAGCCGCCGCCGCCCCGCTCCCCCGCACCGCGCGGCTGCGTGATGCCGGCCTGCCTGCTAGCTTGCAGCTCACCCAATGGCCCATATTTAATGTGAAAGTGGAATATCGGCACACTTGTCCTGCTATCTGATTATTCATTGTCATTACGGTAGCTGACATATTTTAATTTGGGTGAGCCTTGTTGGACAAAATCTTGCAAGTTGCTCTGTTTGTCTATGGTATAGCTAAGATAAATTATGAATGACGTTATAAAAGCCAAGGGCAAACAGTTCGATCACTAAAATTATATAATACTAGCAGCGCGCTGCGGTTTCACCCGCATAAGTCTCAATCCTGTGGGAATATCGGGATAAAAAAAATCCTATATGTTAATCCAGGTTAAAACAATCTGTGTGCCAAATTTTACCCAAATGTGTTCAGTAGTTTTTGCGTGAAAGAGTAACAAACATCTATCCATACATCCATCCTTAAAAACTTTCGCGTTTATAATATTATATATTAGTTTAGTACGATACTAATATGTATAGACACATAAAATAGTGAAGCGAAGATTGCACAACACCATGTTCATCATCACACAAGACGCGTTTTCTTCAACATGTTGGTACGTAACTTCAATAGAGACTGGGAAGTTATTGCATATTTTTTCATTAAATAAAAGAAAATGTATTTTCACGACTCCCATTCCTGCAATATTCCATTCTAACTTCAGCGTCGATTAACTGTTCAGTCTCAAATGATACATTATACGAAGGATATTGAATGGGCGTCAATAATGGATTGTCGTGCTCGTGACTATTGGATATACCTCTTATAGGTCTGTGATGGACATAATGGGAGCGTTATTAGCATCACAATTGTGGGCTGAGCAGCGGAGGACAGGAAGCGGCCGAACGCGACGGAAACGCTGCGTGCTCGTCTATTTACCGCACCTGTCGCCAGCAGCAACACCATGTTAGAAACTATACATTCTAGTCCACACATACACATACATAAACTCACGCCTTCTTCCCATGGAACCCCATTGGAAGAATACGAAGGCAGAAATTACAGAACGCCACCTGCTACGATCCTTACATACTCCTTTTGCCTCGTTTATGTTCATACATCTGGGCCCTATTTAATAAAACTTATAAAGTGTAAATTGTAGATGACGCTACAATTTTACAAGTTTCTGTTTAATAAAAATTACAAATTACAAATTTGTCATAGAGGAAAATTTACAAAATTGTAAAATTTTACATAATTCTGTTTAATAAACATTTTCACTTTAAAAGTGTCAGTTTACATATTTGTAGAGAAAACTACTTTATTGAACACATAATTATAATTACAAGTTTACATATTTTGTAAACTTGTAATGGTCTCACGGTGTGTCAAAACTTTACAATATTGTACCTCAACTATAGAAATTAAAATATTATTACAAATAAATGACTCTTACAACGAGTAGTGATATTAGTGATGATGAATATGAGATTGAACGGCAACTCTACCGTCGAATATTTGACAGAATTGTAATTTTGTTGTTATTCGCCATGACTTTAGTGATGCACCAAACCAATAACAAAGTACCTACTCCGTGAAACACTGAAATTCTAAACTCAAGAGTAAGAAATCTACCTTCGTTTATTAAGAATCTGCACCAAAATCTTACATTTTATGTAAATTGTAACTTACAACTACATATTTGTAAATACAATATTGTCATCGATATCTACAGGCGTTTTCTACGTAAGTAGTCTTGATAATTGTACGTTACTTACTTGTTACTTTTTTACATATTAGTCAGGTTTATTAAACAGGGCCCTGGTCATACATTCTAGTCTTGTATATAAAAGCCTATTATGAGTGTTCTATTCTATTTTAGTGATGGGTCTTGCGATCACTGCTTGCCTAGATTCTTCCCAGCTGTCTCCATCCTCACTAAAAGGGTAACTTAAGTTGTGGGCATTAAAGGTGTGGGTTGAGTAACATTTCAACTTCGACAAATAAAAGCATGACCTTTACCATAAAATATTCTAAAGATGTTCTTCTAAAAGTCAAGAGGTCTGTGTTGTTCGGAAAAAACGTCATAAAGAAATATTCAACAACTGAGGATCGCTCATTAAAATTATCCTCCCCATTACTCTCCTACTCTCGTATAAAAGATATTTTTCAGGCTTGATAGTAAATGTCAGACGCGAATCATGAATGGAAATATATTAATGAACAGAACAATGAATGAAAGCAATAAACTTGAAATGAATTAACTAACTACCGGCCTACACAGATTTGCGTCAATAGTTAACGCGCAACTAGTAATTGCAGCTAATAATTGCCTGTTGTAGTAATGGAATGAAGAATGTTGAAAACGAACAGAACAACGTAAATATGGAGCAACTTGAAACTTAAAAAACCCACCTCCAGAAGGGTCTGTGTTGAAGCCTTCGGTCGAGCGATATTCATGACTGCATTAGAGCAGCGTCAGAATACCAGAGAAAACTCTTCGTCAAATATATTGTGCCGATGTTATGGGACTCAAAAGTACACTTTTGCTTACAAGTAGCCATTATTAACCGATAAATCATGTCTTTTATCTGGTCGATGCCCAACAAGAGCGCACAATCATTTGAAATTGAAAGAAAGGGATTCTTCCGTACCTATACTTAATACAGATGCACATAAGATCATGGCATTCCACCATAAAGTAGCCAGATTCAAACAACAAAATGCATTCATTTTGTTGTTTGAATCTGGCAACAAAATGCATTCATTTTGTTGTTTGAATCTGGCTACTTTATGGTGGAATGCCATGATCTTATGTGCATCTGTATCAAGTATACGTTTAAGTAATAAGTTTACGTAGTTTATCCTTGAGTCATACTCGGAACTTATTAAAATTAATATTGAATGACGAGTCAGACGGGGAATAACCACATAACTGAACTTTCGACGCGCATAATCGACGGTATTTTCATTACCTAACAGCAACATTTGGACAGCCAAATGAGAGATTTATTCTTAAAATAACATGTTTTGTAAGCTATACAAACACGGAATCGAATTCGTCAAAACTCCCTTCTAAACGTAGGCCAGCAAAAGAAAGACTAGCCACTGAACTTTATTCCCTTAGCTTCCACAATAGCATACGAATAATAAATTAATCATTTTGTTCTAATTAGGCCACAGGTGGTCGTCCACATCATCTTATCCCCCAGATGCAGTAGTAGGGAGTAGCGCGTGGTCTTTTATATCCCAGGAAACATACATTAAGTAAATTAATTATCTGCTAAAATAGCTGCAAGCAGTTTCTTAGTTAACCAGGGAATTTATACATTTAGGTGTTAGGCGCTATTCTGCATTAGGTACCTACATAACTTAGAATAACTTTAAATTAATTGTGCATATTATGTTTCTATTCCGGTTATAAAACCTTATTTCTGGTTGGAAGCGTCAATAGTGGGGCAAGTATTTTAATCACTACAGCCTTGCTTATAACTTGTATTTGATTTAGATGTTCGCAATTTTTTCTTTAATTATTTACGTGGATTATTCTAAATATGATAAAGAAGGTTCCAATGCAGACATGTGTTTTTACATTTCTTTTTTTTTTGGTTTTAAATTATTAAATAACTTCTCCCACTCTGGGTGGAGGGCGTGTCAGACTCTTACTGACTAAAACCCACCCGTGTTCCTCTAGTTGCCATGTTGAGGGGGCTACAATATCCCTTTCGGACTTCTTCGCAACTCCAGGCATCGGCCCTAGCGGATCCCGTCAGATCTGCTGACATCTCTTTGAGACGCGCATAGAAAAAGCAACGCGCCGTCGACCCGGGCCTGGACGTCCTTATCGGACGGCGACCTACCCATTGCTCACCGTTCGCAAGCCCGCGCCTACGAAGGCTGGATCTCGGCCTGTGACTCTCGGCGGCCTGGAGCGTCTCCTGCGGCGGTTAGGGGCGTGAGGGCGCGAACTTTGCCTTTTCCTCACGCGTTCCGCCTCTTCCTTCGCGAGCATTACTGCTTCGCAGAAGGAGGTGACGGCCTCCCATGTTCTCTCGCTCCATACCATGGCCTGGACCAGGGCCGTCGCAAGAGATCACCGCCGCCGATCGCCTCCACGAGGGCACGGCAATGCTCCGCACAAGCCAGGCAGACCTCCACCGTAAGCTCCACCGTGTCCTCCGGGCAATCCACACAGTGGTGACACCCGGGCGTTTCCTCCCGCCTTATCCTGCACAGGAACCTCTCAAAACAACCG